>JAUIMM010001311.1:2275000-2875000 GCA_031769625.1 Taudactylus pleione | reverse complement strand
TGCATGCGCCAGACGCGACGAGCGAAGGACTTTCCTTCGCTCGTTGTGTCTGATCAAAGGGGGCATGCTGTCGATGGTGATTGACAGCACGCCCCCTTTGGTGGGCGTGCCGGGGGCGTGCCTCCCAGACGGATGCGTTCCCAAGGGAACGCCTACCGTCAGAAGCCAGCCCCACTGACATCACTAGTGATGTCAGTGGGAGTGATTTTGGCTCTGATAGAGCCAAAATCACTCCAGGGCTTGTGGTCGAAAACCCCGACCACAGGCTTCTGGTCGCACTGGCGATGGTCGCGATGGTCAAGACCATCGCGACCATCATCCTGCACGCTCGTATGAGCTGTGGGTGGTGACCCACAGCTATACGAGCGTCCAGGAGGACGCTCCATTTTTATGGAGGACGGCCCTCATTCAGAGCGAGCACTCTGCTCAGAGCGTCCGGCTCTGAATGAGGGCCCTTGTGTGTTACACTGGTACAAAGAAAATGTTTATATGTTTTTTTTTTTACAAACCATTTCCATCAGGAATTTCTTTAATAGAATATCCCAGCACCAGCAGGGATTAGAAGAAAGCACCCAGACACACCTCAGCATCTTATAGTAGTTTCATCGCTCACATTGGAGACCATACTCTAATGCAAAATGTGCACCTGCCATAGGACGGCTGCAAAAAAGATTGAGACACGGACATGGCTGCGTCCAACTTAGATTCAGGTTTACACAACTTCAACTTGGCTACTGTATGTAAGCTCCTGTTATCTCTATGACTACCACTATGAATCCTACATTGTAAAATGTTTGTGCTAGAGGAAAAAGGAAAGTAAGACTCAGCTATCTATGAGTGTTAGTTGCATACAAAACCCACACAGAAATAGTGACATATTTGAGGGGCTCATTCACCAAGGGTGTTTTCTTAAAATGTTACTTTGCTTTTTTTTGCCCTGAACAACTTCTGTATCTGCACGTTCTGAGGTTAGGCCTTGGGGTGGGGGGATTAGGGTCAGGCTCCACGGGGGGGGGATTAAGGGTTAGGCACCTCTGGGGGGGTAGGGTTAAGCATTAAGGGGGGACAGTTAGGTTTAGGCATTAACCGAAATGGTTGGGAGGGTTAGGGTGCAAGAGAGGAGGGTTAGGGGAAGAGGGAGGGAGGGTTTGTATATTCCGAGCATCGGGATGCCGCTGTTAGACAACCCAGTGGAATGAGTGACAGGAGAGGCCGTTTGTGGGTGGTAACAGGGACAGGGCAGTAGGAACGTGGGGGTGGAGTTAGGGACGCAGGCGTGCCAGAGTGTTTTCACGCCATTTCTGGGGTATGCATAGTTAACAGGCAGTGTTGTAGTACACATCACCTGCTTGAAAAATACACTGAAGTGCTCGCAGTGCTTGTAGTAGGGTAAAGTCAACCGCAAGCGCTGCGGCCAGATCCGATGTAACCCGATGTACTGATGGTTGAATATACTTCCTGGAGATGACGTACGTAAGTGGCTAAAGACAGGCTGGTGGGCATCTAGAAACGCAAAGTGATCGTTCACCAAGACATAGTGGGCGTGCTTATGCCTTGCCTAGTGAGCGGCTGCCTTGACGTCACTTTGCAAAATTTAAATATGCTGGGAGTGAGCGGCCACAACTAGCGAGCAGGTCTGAATGAGCTCCTTGGGTGTACTACAGCCATGGCCAAAAGTTTTGAGAAAGACAAGTATTGGTTTTCACAAAGTTTGCTGCTTCAGTGTTTTTATTCCTTTTTTGTCAGATGTTGGTATGGTATACTGAAGTAAAATTACAAGCATTTTATAAGTGTCAAAGACTTTTATTGACAATTACAAGTTTATGCAAAGAGTCAATATTTGCAGTGTTGACCCTTCTTTTTCAAGATCTCTGCAATTCACCCTGGCATGCTGTAACACAGTTATAACTTTTGCCTTATGGCAAGGTGCTCTATTATGCTGGAAAAGGCATTGCTCATTACCAAACTGTTCTTAAATGGTTGGGACAAGTTGCTCTTAGAGGATGTTTTGGTACCATTCTTTATTTATGGCTGAGTTTGGGCTGAGGAGCAACCCCGCACATGAATGGTCTCAGAATGCCAAAGCATTCTCACCCCAAGTCGGTCAGGCTAAGTCTGGGATCTCAGGGGAGGTGGGGACCCCTCAAAAATGGGGTCCCCTTCTCCCAAAACCCCAGGCTTGGACGGAAGCCCCGGGCTCTTCCCCGAGATAGGTATTGTGAACTGGTACTTGGATGATGTACTGAGTACGCCCACTGTGGCTTCAAATGCAGCACTGACACAGGAGACTGCTATTATGAACTAGTATTTGGATGATGTACTAAGGGCCTGATTCAGAGTCGGTCACAAGCGCTGAGTGCTCGCAACTGGGTTGATGGTGACCCACAGCGCATGCGCACGACGGAGCCGGTACCATTGTGCGCATGCGCGAGACCCGGCTAGCGATGGGCAATCCATCGCTCTGGGTCTCGCACCAAAGGGGGCGAGCTGTCGATGTTGAGTGACAGCTCGCCCCCTTTGGCGGGCGGGCCGGGGGGGTGGCTACCCAAATGGAGGCATTCCCATGAGAACGCCTGCCGTTTGGGGGCGACCCCATTGACATCATGAGTGATGTCAGTGGAGAGATTCCGGCTCTGTTAGAGCCAAAATCTCTCTGGGGCTTGCGGCCACGATACCCTACCACAAGGGTCTGGATGCAAGCCCGATGGTCGCGATGGTCTTGACCATCGCGACCATCATCATGGCCACACGCAATAGCTGTGGGTGGTCACCCACAGCTATGCGAGTGGCCAAGAGGCCGATTCAAAAAAAAAAAAAAAGCCCGGCCCTGATTCAGAGCAAGCGGCTCTGAATCAGGCCCAGAGTGAGAAACAGCACGTAACTGATCATATTGGTGAAACCATGCTGCACTGCAGGTGGGGCAGATGTAAAATGTGCAGAGAGCTTTAGATGTGGGAGGAGTGTGTCCAAACTGACATCTAAATTGCAGTGTAAAAGTAAAGCTGTGTAGTATTTGTAGGCTACATACAAACGCAGCCAGTATTTACCCTGCATGCAAAATAAAATGTATGTATTCGCACCCCTTGCATTGCAACATGGTTTGTCCTGGTTCATAGTTATGTTCTCTATCTCACTCTATTCCCAAAACTGAATCAGGCCCTAAGTACGCACAATGTGGCTTCAGACGCAGCACTGACACAGAAGACTGGTATCACGAAACGGTACTAAGTACACACACTGAGGATTCAGCCGTTGAGTTATGTGATAGGATCACTGGTAAAGTGGTCTGTGGCAGGTACATTTGTCCCAGATTCCTGTCTTATGTGTTCTAAACCCCCAGGAGAAAGTCTGCAGTGTAGCAGGCTTGAGTCTCGGCTTTTTGAAAAGCCGGTTTGGGACCTGGGGGTTGTGGGTGACAGGAGAGGGAGGGCTCCACCCACGGCCACTCCAGGTTTTGGTTCTCGCAGCCTGGTAACAGGCTTGTTAGGGTTCCCACCTGAGAGTGGCCAATATAGCCTAGTGTGTTTAGGGCTGAGTGTCTTACCTGGGAGAGCAGGCAGGGAGTTTGCTCAGAGACACTTGAAAAACCTATTTGTGAGTACTGTGCTATGCCTTGTTGCTGGTGAGGGCATTAGGCCCTGCCAGGTTCTTGTAGTGAGGGAACCACCTGTAAAGTTAGAGCCCAGCCAGGGCTAGGATTTACGTTTATGATTTCTTTATGTTATTTCTGTTTTGCACAATAAAGACTGGCGCCGACTAGCTTGTACTCGAATCCAGTCTGGCGTACTATTTCCCAGCTGCTGTGTGTGTAAGGAAGGAGTCCTCTACCCAGGAGAGGAACCCCTAATCTGACTGTGTGACAATATGGTGGAGAATGCGGGCACCCACACACACTGAAGTTGCAGCAAGAGAAAAAATTTTCCGTTTAAAAATTAAAGGGACAGACACCCAATTTGTGAGTGTGGAAATAACGCTGTGTCCTTGGAGTCCCATAGAGGAGGCGTCAGCCAATGCTCAGAGAGGCAAGGTTCAGCTTCCAACCTACACCCCAGGACAAAATGGAGGACATTATTAAGGCCTTGCTCCAAGCTACAGCAGCTCAGCAGGAATCTACCAGAGCTCAGCAGGAGACGAACAAACTTCAGCAGGAATCTAACTGGGCTCAGCAGGAATCCACCAGGGTGCAACTGTTGGCCTTGGAGACAGCCCAGAGGCAACAACAGGTCGCCATCGAGGAAACCCGCCAGGCCTTAGCGGAAAACAACCAGGCCTTAGCGGAAAACAGCCAGGCCATAAAAGAGGTGGTACAGCACCTGGTCGCCCGGCCCAGAGATGTTAATACTGGTCCTCCCACCACCACTCACTCCGTACGAGCCAGTCACTTCCTCCAAAAGATGACTTCGGGCGATGATGTGGAGGCCTATCTCACCGCATTTGAAAGAACGGCCGAAAGGGAGAGTTGGCCCAAGGAGCAGTGGGCAAGTCTGGTGGCACCTTTTTTGTCTGGGGAGCCACAAAAGGCCTATTACGACTTATGCCTGGCTGATGCCAAGGACTATAAAAAACTAAAACAGGAGATCCTAACTCGCTTGGGAGTCACCACCTTTGTTCGTGCCCAATGGGTCCACCGCTGGGAGTTCCATAGGGACAAGCCTCCACGTTCACAGATACATGACCTCGTCCATCTGTCCTAAAAATGGCTATAGCCGAGACGCTGACGGGACCACAGATCGTGGAAAGTGTCGTGATGGACCGGTACCTGCGATCATTACCTGTGACTCTGAGCAAGTGGGTGAGCCATGCAGACCCTAAGTCCACGGACCAGTTGGTCGAGCTGGTGGAGAGGTACGTGGCGGCTGAGGAGCTGATGAGTATGCCCCACCGAGCCCTGATGGCGCACCGGAGAACTCCCACAGACACTGGTAAGACTGTTCCAGGGAGAAGGGTGCTGGGCGGTGGAATGTACCTAAGACTGAGGGTGTAGAACCTGGAGACAGGCCTGCCAGGCCGGGAAGGTTCTTGCCCCGTAAACGACTAGACATTAATATGACTCAGTGTTTCCGATGTGGTGGCTTTGGCCATATTGCCGCTAATTGTTCACTTACAACTGAACCTATGCAATGTGATACTGCTCATGTCTACCGCAGGGGGTCTTTCTTTGCACAGATAGCCTGTACGGCTGACCGGCAGGCTAAGACTGATAAGCACATGTGTGTACTCACTGTAGATGGCAACCGAGTAGAGGCACTGTTAGACTCTGGTAGCTTGGTGACACTTATAAAAGCTGAGCTGGTGAACCCCTTGCGGCGTGAGGGGAAAACTGTTGGTGTGACCTGCATACATGGGGATACTCGATATTATGTTACTGCCGAGGTGAACATCGAGACACCATGTGGTTCTGCTATAGTTTCTGTGGGTTTGGTGCATGGTCTGATGTACGATGCAATATTGGGGAGAGACTTTGCTCACTTCTGGAAGTTGTGGGAAAGCCGTTTTGTTCCAGAGGTGAACAACCCCGATACATTTGAGAAGGTTGTCGATGTAGTGGAGGAGGGAGTTTCTTCTGAGTCAGAGTTATTCCCTTTTTCTACTATGATTGGCGTACTAGAGAATGCGGAGCGTGACGGTGGCCCGCCAACTGATGTGCCTCCCATTGAGGTGGGAAGTGTTGTTGGGCCAGGTGATCGTCTGCCTGATTTAGAGGTCAGAAGAGAGGTCTTTGCCGTGGAGCAGTTGAATGACCCTACTTTGGTAAAAGCCAGGGAGAATGTAAAAGTAGTTGATGGTAAACCCGTAGACCCTGATAGTCCTTTGTCCTATCCCCACATGGCAATGTGTCAGGATTTGTAATATCAGGTGACTAAGAAGGGGGAAGATATTGTGGAACAACTAATAGTTCCCAAAGCCTACAGAAGAACAGTGTTGGATCTGGCCCATGGTCATATAACGGCAGGCCATCTAGGGGTAGAGAAAACCACTGAGCGAATAATGCAGAGGTTTTTCTGGCCCGAGCTTCATAAAGAGGTGTCTGACTTTTGTGCATCCTGCCCTGAGTGTCAGTATCATGCTCCCAGGCCACATTTTAAGGGTCCACTACTTCCATTGCCTATTATAGAGGTGCCGTTTGAAAGAATAGCGATGGATTTGGTTGGACCCTTAATGAAGTCTGCCAGGGGACACCAGTATATTCTGGTCATAATGGATTACGCTACCAGGTACCCGGAAGCGATCCCGTTGCGCAATACGTCAACCAAGACCATTGCCAGAGAGCTAGTTCATGTCTTTAGCAGGCTGGGTATACCTAAGGAGATACTAACTGACCAGGGTACACCGTTTATGTCAAAAGTCATGAAAGAGTTATGCCGCCTGTTCAAAATCGAACAGTTAAGAACTTCGGTTTATCACCCCCAAACCGATGGGCTGGTCGAGAGGTTTAACAAGACGTTAAAACACATGCTTAGGAAAGTGGTCAACAAGGATGGTAGGGATTGGTATTACTTATTGCCGTATTTATTGTTGGCCATAAGAGAAGTTCCACAGTCCTCCACCGGGTTTTCACCCTTCGACTTGTTGTATGGGAGACACCCAAGGGGGTTACTAGACATTGCCAAAGAGACATGGGAGGGGCAGTCTAGTCCTTACAAAACGGTGATTGAGTATGTTTCTCAAATGCAGGAGAGAATTGCTGTGGTAGTGCCGATAGTGAGAGAGCACCTGGAACAGGCTCAACAGGCACATCAGAGGGTATACAACCGCAATGCTCGGTTACGCAACTTTGCTCCTGGGGACAGAGTGTTAGTATTGGTTCCCACTGTGGAAAATAAACTTTTGGCTAAATGGCAAGGCCCTTTGAAATCTTAGAAATAGTGGGGCAGGTCAATTACAAAGTTTACCAGCCGGGGAAAAGAAAGCCGGAACAGATATACCATATAAATCTGTTAAAGCCCTGGAAAGATAGAACGGTACTGTCGGCCGTCCGAGCCCCTCCAGTAAATCCAGGGCCCTTAGTTCCCGAAGTGACAGTGGCAAAATTCCTGTCGGCAATTCAACAACAAGAGGTCAAGGAGTTTCTGATCAGAAATAGGGTGCTGTTCTCTGACGTACCTGGGAAAACCTCGGTCATTAAACATGACATCATCACTGACCCAGGGGTTAAAGTTAATCTAAAGCCCTATAGGTTACCAGAAGCACAAAGAGAATCGGTGTCGAAAGAAATTAAAAATATGCTAGAGTTAGGGGTTATTGAAGAATCACATAGTGAATGGTCAAGTCCCATTGTGTTGATTCCAAAGCCCGACGGGAGTGTGCGTTTCTGCAATGACTTCCGAAAGTTGAACAGTGTTTCAAAATTCGATGCCTACCCGATGCCAAGAGTGGATGAACTGATTGAGAGACTAGGGACGGCAAGGTATTTAACCACTCTTGACCTAACCAAAGGGTATTGGCAAGTACCGTTAACCGAGAGCGCCAAACAAAAGACAGCTTTTTCAGCGCCAGAGGGCTTGTTTCAGTACAAGATGTTGCCCTTTGGGCTACATGGGGCACCTGCTACCTTCCAATGAATGATGGACAGGATTCTAAGACCCCATAGTCGGTATGCGGCTGCTTATCTGGATGACATGGTCATTCATAGTCCTGATTGGCAGTCTCACTTACCCAGGGTACAAGCAGTGTTGGACTCCATCTATAAGGCAGGTTTGACAGCCAACCCAAAAAAGTGTTGTCTAGGCATGGAGGAAGTAAAATATCTGGGATACACCATTGGCAAAGGCCTGATAAAGCCTCAGCTCAATAAGGTTGATGCCATACAAAACTGGCCACGGCCTCTGAATAAGAAGCAGGTGAGAGCCTTCTTGGGAATTAGGGGGTACAGGAGGTTTATACCCAACTTTGCCACCATGGCAGTCCCACTGACTGACCTGACCAAAGGCAAACAAAAAGTCATGGTAGAATGGAGTCCTGAGGCAGAGAAAGCTTTCCAGGAGTTGAAAGTAGCGTTGTGTTCCCAACCAGTCCTGATGACTCCTAATTTTGAAAGGGAATTCATAGTACAAACCGATGCATCAGAAGTAGGTATAGGAGCGGTCCTGTCCCAGAACAAGGAGGGTGAGGAACACCCTATTTTCTATCTTAGCAGAAAGTTGAATGTACATGAGAGAAACTATGCCACAGTGGAGAAGGAGGCGTTGGCCATAAATGGGCGTTAGAGGCTCTCAGGTACTACTTGGTTGGAAGAAAGTTCAAATTGATCACTGACCATGCCCCTTTGAAGTGGATGTCCGAAAATAAGGACAGTAATGCGAGAATTACGAGATGGTTCTTGGCGTTACAAACTTTTAAATTTGCAGTGGAACACAGGCCAGGAAGCCAGCTGGCCAATGCAGATGCGTTGTCACGCGTTCATTGTTTGGGGGCTTCAGTTGTTCCGCCCCACAGATCGAAACAAAGGGGGGGGGGATATGTGATAGGATCACTGGTAAAGTGGTCTGTGGCAGGTACATTTGTCCCAGATTCCTGTCTTATGTGTTCTAAACCCCCAGGAGAAAGTCTGCAGTGTAGCAGGCTTGAGTCTCGGCTTTTTGAAAAGCCGGTTTGGGACCTGGGGGTTGTGGGTGACAGGAGAGGGAGGGCTCCACCCACGGCCACTCCAGGTTTTGGTTCTCGCAGCCTGGTAACAGGCTTGTTAGGGTTCCCACCTGAGAGTGGCCAATATAGCCTAGTGTGTTTAGGGCTGAGTGTCTCACCTGGGAGAGCAGGCAGGGAGTTTGCTCAGAGACACTTGAAAAACCTATTTGTGAGTACTGTGCTATGCCTTGTTGCTGGTGAGGGCATTAGGCCCTGCCAGGTTCTTGTAGTGAGGGAACCACCTGTAAAGTTAGAGCCCAGCCAGGGCTAGGATTTACGTTTATGATTTCTTTATGTTATTTCTGTTTTGCACAATAAAGACTGGCGCCGACTAGCTTGTACTCGAATCCAGTCTGGCGTACTATTTCCCAGCTGCTGTGTGTGTAAGGAAGGAGTCCTCTACCCAGGAGAGGAACCCCTAATCTGACTGTGTCACAGTTAGCACAGAATATGACTCTAACAGATTGTACTCAGAAGACGTTCTGACGTTCTGAGTACACACACCGTGGAAAACACTAGGAACAAGTCACTAGAAAGAACGGAGCTTGGAACCTGGAACGCTGCAACAGCAAGTTTGCACTGGAAGCAACGACATTGTACAGGCAACTTCCTGTTGTCCAGAACCCGGTTATATACGCTAAGGTAGCAGTCCATTGGAGGACACTGTCAGCTGACAGCAACCAATGCTATCATTGTGTAAAGGGTTAGTCAGGAGAAAACAGACTGTCATGGCTGCGTCTATGACGGTAACCGCAGAAACCACATCACGGAGTGGGCACATGGATGTCCTAGCAGACTCCAGGTATAATCCTCAGCGCATCACTCGCCACCGCACCTGGCGCATGACCGCTCTAGAGATCAGGGGAAGCCGGCGCTGAGGTGAGTAACGGCCGATTCTAGGCCGAAACCTGACACTGATATAATGGACCTGACTCAGAGGTGCACGCTAACTGCACGTAATACCAATATCCACATGGTTAAGCGATTACTTGCTACTGCGCATGCACAACATTTTCTGGAAACCCCTATGATGCATGTGTTACACTGATGTACTGTATGTACAAATGCGCTGTTGCATACGGAACCAATGGTGTCAGAAATGGTGAGAGAAAACCATAGGTGTTCCAAGGTGGTGACTGGGAGATGGCCTAAAGTGAAAGCAAAAAATATCTGTCTCATGGGCATGTTATAAAAGTGTCTGGGGCGTGCCAGTGAAAGTGGCTGCATTCTCAGACAGCCGCAGTGATGGAGGCCATATTCAGGCACTGTACCTGCTATAGGCATGCCTGGTGACATTGGAGGACTAAGGGCACAGTTGTAGCAGGGTGCCCCAAAATGGCCTACAGACAAACCTAGCTATAACAGCTGTGTGCACTGCTGCTGCAGTGATCAGCAGGGTGCAGGCATGCACGGGCCTCATACATACCTGCACCCTGCTGTCCACTGCAGCAGCGTAGGAAGCAGTTCGTGGTCCATCCAGGGAGCCACTGTAGCATTATTGCACTGGTGGTGGGCAGCGTAGTAAAGATTTTTTTGTTTGTTACAGTGCATGTGATGGCATCATGTGTACCGCATAGCTGAACAACCGAGCAGAGGAGCCATGGTGGGCAGCCAGAATGTATAGAATAAGGTAAGTTTGAGCACTGGAAAGACACTTTGGGGACTGATGAGACACTGTGGGGGCTGGAGGGACATTGCGGGGGCTGGGGGGGGGACATTATGGGGGCCAAAGAGACACTGTGGAGCCTGGAGGGACACTTTGGGGGCTGGAGGGACACACCCACTCCCAGGAGCATGGCATAGCACCTAGCAGCTGGGACTAAAGTAGTCACTACTATATTAGGATGGCGGGATAGTCCCATAATAGCTGCATTTTTTGTCAGGCTGTATATAGACGCTAAAATGTAACACACAACAATTAAAGTGCTACAACTTTATTTTGTACATCTCTCATGTAAATAACACATAAACAATCTATTTTCTGTCATAGAGATAGATGTATGAAGGACTTAATTTTTACATAACATCAAGTCATCTTATACACACACATTCCGCAGCACATATCCTAACCCACTGCTCCATGCTCCTTCCTCAATATCTTCCCCTCTGTGTCGCCCCTATCTGTCTGCCCTTCCTCTTTAGAATGTAAGATCTCACGAGCAGGGCCCTCTTCCCTCATGTGCTTCTCCTCCCCCTACTTATAGTATAATTTACTCCTAACTCCCCACAAGGGCACCTAACACCTTGTTGCTCATGTCCTACTGCTTGTGTTATGCAGCTATGTTTATAAATCATGTCCTTGTCCTGTAGTGTTATATATTACTATTAACTGTTTTTGTTGTGTGCTCATTTATGTACTGTGTATGGCGCTGCAGAACCTTTGTGGCGCCATATAAATAAAGGATAGTAATAATAATAATAACTGGGGGCAGGAGGGACACTGTGGGGACTGGAGAGACCCTGGAGGCTAAAGAGAGACTCTGGGGGATGGAGAGACACTGTGTGGGCTAATGGGACACTGTTAGGTCTAAAGGGACACTGTGGTAGCTGGAGATACACTGTTGAGACTGGTGGAACACTGTATGTACTAGAGAGACACTGTGGGAGCTGGAAAGATACTGTGAGGGCTGAAGGGACACTGTCGGGGCTGGGGGGACACCATGGGGGCTGGAGGGACACTGTGGGCTGTGGAGACAGAAGGGGTCTTGGGATGGGGAGACAGAAGGGGACTAGAGCTGGAGAGACACATTGGAATGAGGCTGGAGAAACATAGGGGAACTGAAAGTTTTCAGAGTTTGCTTGCAAGAACAAGCGCCATCTTCAGATGGCACTTGTTCTCGGATCCCCTCTCCTTCCTATGGGAAGGACTTACAGGGATGTGAAGAGGGATCCGTGCTGATCCTTCTGCCACCTTCTCACTACCTCTCTGGTGGCTTTGCGCATGTGTGACCTCGGGTCACGCATACATAGTCACGCTATCAGGGAAGAGGCAAGTAACGCAGCTACTTCCATTCTATGATACTAACCGAGGGGACAGCTGCTTTTCAGAGCAGCTGTTCCCGCACTGGAGCAATGTGAATTGCCCCAGTGCAAAGTTTCCCCCGCTGCGAGTTGGATTCTTAAGTATCCCTTGCAGCGAGATCATTACTTAATCATCAGGGGCCATATGGCCTCCGATGTTGAATAGGCCCCATAATGAGAGAAGAGTTTCCTGTTGGGCAATGGATCGGAGAGAAAATATTCGGGGGCTGCAGGAATATATGCTTAGCAGCAGGGCTGCCATCAGAAATTGTGGGGCCCGGTACTGACAAAACAGGCAGGGCCCCCCTTCCCAGGAGATGGGGCAGAGGAGCTGTGCATAATATGGGTGGAGCTACATCGGGGGTGGGGCATCAATTGGTGCGTAAACCAGTTTAACATTCTCAAAGGTTGGGCTATGGTGTGGTTATTATTTATAACATGACAATCTATCATAATATATGACACTATACAAATACAGCAATATAGGAGAGCAAACTGCAGAAAATACACACACACACACACACACACACACACACACACACACACACACACACACACACACACACACACACACACACACACACACACACACACACACACACACACACACACACACACACACACACACACACACACACACACACACTATATATATAGCCAGAACCATATAAAATACTTTGAGATACCCGGATCCAATCCACATAAAATACATTGAAATAGCTGCTCCACATAAAATACATTGATGTCAGAAGAAACAGCGCAGGCAGCACTATGAGTATGGCGTCGGCCGCGAGCCAGTCACAGCCTGCAGACTGGCAGCCAATCAGGAGTGGCCACTGCGGCTGCTCCTGACTGGCAGGCATCCCATGAGCTCTACATGGCTCGCGGCCGGCGACTTATTTGGAATGCTGCCTGTGCCGTTTCTTCTCCCAGGCTGCCGGTGCAATGCACATCGCTGACATCTGGGCCCCCTCTCTCTCTGGGCCTGAGACTACAGGCCTGGCAGTCCCCCCCTGATGGCAGCCCTGCTTAGCAGAATGTGGAACTATGGGGCCTGACATCCAGGTTTATAGGGATATTGGAAGCATAGAAATTGTAGAGAGCAGACAGACACATAGATCTGAGAAGTGTAGAAGAGTAGAGAATGTTGCTCTATAGATAGCAATAAATGTATGCAGTGTACACTGGGGTGGAAATAATTAAAGAATATTACTAGCTTAGAGAGAGTAGGTGGACTGAGCAGAGGGGAAGCATTATTGGACAGGAGGAACTAGCATTGCATACATTCTGCTTGGTGATCTGTTGAAAGTTATCATGTCGACCTGATTACTGTATGTCGACAAGCTGTCCCTGGTGGTCTAGTGGTGTCTTACCTTCTCCCAGTAGCTGCAGCTACCTCTGTGTCTTCTTCCGTGTCACGGCGGTAACGTGTGGTACAGGTCTGGGCCAGACCTCGAATGCTTGAGTATTCTGGTGAGTATTAAACCCTGTATCCTTACCCTAATCCCTACGCTAACCTTCCCCCTAGTACCTAACCTCCCCTCCCCCGCCGCTACCTAACCCTAACTTCCCCCCGCAGCCTAACGCTAACCCTCCAGGCGGCGTCTAGCCCTATTTGTTTGCATCCTCCTAATTTTACATGGCGACAGTTCAAATGTCGATATTGTGAACCTGTTAACATTCTGAAGATGTCGAGATGGTGTCTGTCAACAGTTTGGCCATGTTGACATTATGAATGACCATCAGATGAATACCCTTCTGGGTTTTTGGAGCTGTTTCAGGGGCGTATTTATAATGGGTGAAGGGTGTGCGGGGCACACGGGTCCAGGGGGGCCCGCACTGCACACCTTGCACCCATATTATACTTACCTCTCCGGAGTCCCACATCGGCGCCAGTGTCTGCTCTGTAAAAATGTCTGGAAAATGGCTGCCGCAGCCATTTTTCCATCATTTGCGCTTGCGCAGTACAGGGAAAATGGCCGCCGCAGCCATTTTCTCGGTGACCTGCACATGCGCTATAGACTCTGTGCACACGCTAGTACCCAGAGTCTATAAGTGCGGCGCTGGCCGCGCACCGCTCAGTGCGCTGCCGGCAGCCGGAAGGAGAGGAGGGGGCCCTAGAAGTAGACTGCACACGGGCCCCCTCCTCTCTAGAAACGCCCCTGAGCTGTTTATAGGTGATGCTGATGTTTGTGTTGTGATTGATGTGTTCGTGTGCTTGGAGGGCAGGAGGGAAGGGGTGGTGGGCAGGTATTAAGGTCACAGCTACAAGTCAGTGTCCACAAAATGATGTGTCTTGAACAGTTTGAACTTGTTATATTTCAGTATTATTGTTTACAATAGTTTTATGCTTCCAGGGCCGGATTAACTCTTGTGGGATCCTCGGGGCAACTACGTTGTGGGGGCCCTTGTCCCCCTCCAATACAGCCCCCCCCCCGGTGACCCCTCTTCGGCAGACTGCATGTCCCTCCCCAGCGCCCAGCCCCCACACACCATTTTTTTTCCAGCTGCTCACTGCAGCACAGCTCCTCAGCTGCCTGCTTTCTTTCAATGGGTGCAGCGCTGTGTGACGTCATGATGTCACGCACGCTGCACCGATTAAACAAAAGAAGCTTTATTGTACCGGCCACTGGCACCGCTGGTTCAATAAAGTTACTGAGCGCAGCGGATCCCGAGACTGTCCCCTTACAGGTATCTGCCTCCTCCCTGCTGATCATGCAGCAGCGCAGGCAGGAGTCCACCTTTGCCCCTAGTCCCTGCGTCGCCGGGTATGTGTGTGAGGGCCTCGGTACGAATGCCCCTGTCACCCCCCCCTTAATCCGGCCCTGTATGCTTCTACATTTAATGCACAAAAACCTACCATGCAGCCTTTAGCCCTTGTACATAAGGCAAAAAGTAGGAGCAGATGCTTCCCAATTTAATTTATATTCATTCTCTTTCCTGCATTCTCTTAGGTGTGTGTGAACTCTGTGGACATAGGGATCTACACGGGAAAATTTCTGATATGAAAGGTCATTTCATAGCTAGCATGTAAAACCTGACTTAAACTGGCTGGGTTGAGGACCAAAGTCCTACAAAAAAGTTTAGCTTGTTCCATGCTTAATTTGGGAAGCGGAATAGACTGTTTAGTATTATTATTATTTAGCTTACTCTGCATTCTGATAAATCATAATATATTTTTATTTCATATGCTTATTTAGTTGGTGATGTACTAAGCCTTAGAGAGTGATAAAGTGGAAAGAGATACCAACCAATCAGCTCCTAAATTCCATTTTTCAAACACAGACTGTTAATTGACTAGGAGCTGATTGGTTGGCAGTTTATCTATCTCCACTTTAGCACTCTCCAAGGCTTGGTACATCTCCCTCTTAATGACATAACCATGCAGCCTTGTTTTGATCAAAGAACACTTCCGTATATACAGTAGTAGAAACATTACCCCACCATATAATTAGGAGGCACACATTCCAGGTCTATGTGTATAGCAAGAGGGAGTCAGATGCATACCTTAAGCTGGGCATACACTATACAATTATCTGTCAGATGACTGTCCAATCTGGCTGGTTGGAATGAACACCTGGTAATGTATGGGAGAAAATGACAGTAGATCATATGGTTTTAAACACTGGAAAACTGACAAAAAACAATTGTTCAAATTGGTTACATTCGTGTGTTTTAACCAATTTGTCTGATGGACAATTTTTGTCTGTTTTCCAGTGTTTGTGAGAAAATGGTCGATTGTCATTTGCTCCCAGACATTACCAGATTTTCATTCCAACCAGCCAGATTGGACAAATATCTGAAAGATAATTGTATAGTGTATGCCCAGCATTGGTAAACCATAAATCAAGGTTAAGGTGCTCACAGTTCGATCAGCCTTCTGAATACATGCAGAAGTATACAGAGCAATACACACCGCATTAAATGCAATCTAAAATGTATTACTGACATGTTGGTGCTATTTAGGCGATATCACCTGGAATGGCATCAACATATTAATTATATATTGTGAAATTAATTTGATAATGTGGACGACATTGCTCCCTACTCTGAAGTGATGTGTGATTATGTCAAATGAATAGCACTTTTGTACTGCATCCAGTACTCAGCAGATGGCTCGGTAGCAAAGACCCATCTTCTTTACCCATCAGTGAACCCTGTGGGATCTTATTGCTAGAACCCTCTGTCACCATTGCTCAGAGTTTCTGTAAACAACACACAACTGCTCATAGAAACATTTTGCAATCAATAAAAAAATAAACCAATATATTTTTCTAACCAGGTATCAGTGTGCCTCAATGTCACAACATATGTAATATCTGCTGTTAAAGAAATAGTAAATAGTATCATAAGCAAAAATAGAAAGCTTTTATAATTTATGATACATTTTAACTCTGAAACAAAAATAAATAAAACTTTATGTCAGGGGTAATAGAGCTATATGTACTTACCCAGGTGCAGAAATTTAGGATGGATGATATGCTGGGGTGAGGTTGCCTGTGCTAATGACAGCACAACAAGCAGGATAAGGAGATCTTTTAAAATCATTTCCAGTTGTCTGAACTGCTGTGCTGAGGGCAGTGTTGGTATTTATACAGCAGAGCCAGTGCAGAGCTTTACACAGGGGACACAACATTAACTTTTGCTGTTACCAGGCTCCTGATAAATGAACGTATAACAATGCACACTGATCAAAACACATGGGCCTGGATGGTTCTACATGTGCCCAGCATTCTCTTATAAACTGACCATGGGACGAATATCAGCAGTTTTATACCGGCTGGCAAAAAAACAGGCTCAGCTGGGGCTATGTGAGGTATCACTACATAGTACAGAAAAATAAATATGGCTCTCTTCAGTATAAAATTTAAACACAGCTCCTTTATAGCTTTACATAATAGAAATTAATGTTAACATTTTTTACCGTTGTTATGGTCATTTGTTAATGGTTCCTTTTATTTGTTCATGGAGGTGTTTCACTGTATATACATCATGATGTATAGCAAATGAATCTTAGCCAGATTATATAAGACTAGTGTGGTAACCTGGCTGTTATAGTGGACACAGATAAGTTAGGTGTATATGGTACATTACAGCTAAGACATCAGCTCCAGCGCATCTAGCCCCATACACATAGTAAAATGACATATCATGACAGCCTTAGTAAATATAATAATCAAGTAATTAAAGGGGGGTAGGAAGACGTAGATCTAAGGCCGGTCACTGTATGAAAATAATGATCACCATACATATGACAGTAAATTGCAGCACATAAAAGAATATATAGATTTTTCGAAACGGTAGTTAGCAATACAGTAGTGAATAGGCAGTTGATAATCACTTATTTCAATACTTAAACAAGCTTCTTTATCTCTGCTGCTGCACCTTCTTAGCTATAACTATGAAAAGGGCAATTTCTCATTGTCTCAATATAATATACTTTAAAAACACATTAACCTTTGTAAAACACGGATATACAGCAATAGCATTGAATATTATTACTCATCAGATTTAGCAAAAGCTCAAAACTGTTCAGTAACTTATTCTAAAGTGCACACGAAGTTCTGTCGTTAAAGACCTCTGTTGATGGACAATCACTGATCTATAACATAGGTGTATTTGTAATCCACAATTGGTAATAGCAATAAGCTTAGCATCTAATGCTGTTCTTCCCTGATTCAAGAGAGCAATAGGTTTGGCTTTCCAATGAAAAGGCACAATAAACATTGTTCCACTTGCAATATATCACAATTAAATTCAGCACTGCACAGTAGCAATAACTCAGTTCCAGAGTGCTCTTTAACTCAGATCAGCATTTCACATAAAATGGATGCCACTCTTTACACTGCCAAACTTAGGCACTGTTTCTCTAGTAGCTCAAACAAGATGAATATCAGGCTGTTTATGCAAACTCAGTCTCTGGCACAAGTCAAGATTACACAGTACTTGAAATATAGCGGTAAGTTAGAGCAGGCAGGGAAAGGTATCTATTTCCCGAAAAACTGTCATAGCAAAAATGACAGCTTTTCGGAATAGGTACTGATGGAGAGGAGGAATGATGAATTCCTCCGGTAATTAGGTAGAACTCCATGCGAGTTCTAAACCTAATTACCTCCATCGAATTTTTAGTAATGATGAATAGGCCCCCCAGTTTGGGAAGGGAAGGAGGAGAGAGTGGGGAATTTGATCTGTCTAAGGTAGAGGAGGAGACCAAGTTAAAGTCACCACCCAGTATTAAGGACTAATTTCCAGGGCTGCCGACAGCTCTGCCGGGCCCAGGTACAGGGAGGGGGCATGGCCAACTGGGGAGGTGTGGCCAGACCCCCTTCTTCCAAAAAAATAAATAAAAACTTACTATGTTCTGCATAGGGGGCGCAGGTGTCAGGGGCACAACCTCTCCCCCCTCCCGCATATGATGTAGGGAGAGAGGTCTGACTGCTTCTGCAGCAGCCTCTCTCCCTAGCTCGGCACACAGCGTGACAGCAGTCAGTCCTCTCTCCCTGCTGCCTGAACTTGACGGCAATGGCGGCGGCTGGTACAGGGTGGGAGGCGGGCTGCAGGAACCAGGCCCCCATCGGACCCCTTCAACAGGCCCAGGCCCATGTAAATAGTACCCGCTCTCTCCCTCTCTGCGTCCCTGCTCATTTCTGTGAGTACTCAAGATGGCTAGCATTTTGAGTACTCACACCCTGTTGCTATGACATATCAGGGTCTGTAATGACAGAGGTAATCTCCAACTGAAGCGGTTTGTTAGCTAAAATGATCACCCCAGAGTTAAAGGGAGCCGCAGCCACAACTTTCCATTGCAGTATCTGCAATTTAGGTATCCATTGAGATTAGATGTGTTTCTTGGAGGAACACTAAATCTAATTTCTGTTTGGAAAGATAAAGGAGAATTTTACACCTTTTAGCTAGGGGATGGAAACCACCTACATTAAGAGAACCGATTTTTAAATGTCACGTCACAGCCTGAAGTAGGAGTATCACATTGTCCGCTATTGAGCTCCTAAAGTAGCTGAGTAAGGGGAAAGGAGAAAGAATGAGTGGGAACAGGGCTGGATTAACAATGGGGCGGGTGGAACTACAGCTCCAGGCTTTCCCATGAAAATAGGCCCAATGGATTCCTGTCACCACTCACTCACTACCAGCAGTCCAGCACTTTATCTTCCTGTCCAATCAACACCCCTCAGCCCCCCCCCATACAGACCACCAAGGCCAAATGAAGCTCCGCCCCCTACTCGAGCTAAGTTTCGCCCCCGGCCATCCAAACCTGTCTCACCAATGTGGGAGCCCCCGGTTGCTGTAAACCCCACCCACTGCACTATGCTCTGCCCCCAGTCCTCCAAAGCTGTGTCCTCATTGTGTGAGCCTCTTATAACACTAAGATCCACCCCCTGCTCGCACTAAGCCCTGCCCCCTGCCACATAACGCTGTGTCTCCAGTGTGGGAGTCTCCTGGTCTCCTTAAGCTCTGTCCCCAGTCAAGCTAAGCTCCTCCCCCTGTAACATGGAATTGTGCCAGCAGAATGGGAGCCACTGCTCATGTCAAGCTCCACCCCCATAGGCATTCGAAACATTTACAGAAGGATGCACCAAGCCATAGGTGTAGGCATTCCTTTTTTTATGGCAAAAATCCTCCTAATTCCCATCTGGGAGCAGCAGACATCTCAGTACCTGGCTACCCTGGAGCCTGAACCAAGTACAGCATTGGAACTCTGCAACCCAGAAGGGGTGAGTGGTACATTTGATTTTTCCCTATTTGGTTGTATTCCAATTAGTTGTCTGCAATGCAGGCAGCATATGTTGATTTACGAACATCAGGGCCAGAGATGTACGGAATAGCGTTGGTTTACGTACATCTCCAATTTTTGTGGGTCTGCACATGTGCAGAACGAGTCCTGTGTAATCACTCGCAGACCCCCATCATGCTGTGGCTGATTGACATGCTGCTGCGTTTGGGGGACTGAGAGGGGGCGGCGACTTGGACTGTTCTATAAAATGTTGTAGGTGTTCCAGTGCCAGGATCTGCGTCTTTGGACGCAGATGTCCTGGCCCCAGCAGAGGAGTTCTGGCGGCAAGTCTGGGTAAGCTTCGGCTTACTCAGATGGCCGATATATGCAACCAATGCAACCAATGATCATGATGGTGATCTGATGCTGCATCTTTGAACGCAGCACTCAGATCAACGCTGCATACAGGAGGTGTCTTTTTCTTACAGACAAATCCTGCTGTTTTAGAATATTTGAGCATCACTGCTGCATCCAAAAACGCAGCACTAATGCTCACTCCATCTATCTCTGAATCCAGCCCTCTGTTCACTATGGAATAGAGCTACAGAGCACTTTAAATATACATTTGGGACCTGTGAGAAGCGTATAACTCGCACCAGGATTCTACAGGAGCTTTTTAATATTATCTAACCTATGGGGTGGTTGAGTGTGTGGACTTTTCCCTTTTTAACTATATTTTTTCAACTTTTATTTGTCTATTTTTTAAGAATGTTATGGTGTCTTTAGTTTGTAATTTGTATACCAGTATCAGGCAATCACAACAAACATTTCTAATTTTTATTTCCCTGTAAGATCTACAATTATGTACTAATTATAAGGTTTCAGACCCAGTAATTAGTATTTACTTATCGCTGCTAATAAGATAATAATTAAGTGATAATAAGAAATGAACTTTCCCCAAATGTACCAATTCAGCAGCTGATTGGTGCTTTCTCGGTCTATGGTTTCCACTGACAAGAAGTGCGGATAGGTGCCATAGCTAGGAGCGGGCTGTGCGTTCCACTGACAGGATGTGATGTCGTGGTGAAAAACATGCTGCTGATCTGTACCTGAACACTAGCCACACCCCCACGTCACTAGTCACACCTCCGCGGCACTTGTCACCCCCTGCAGCAGCACACATTAGCCCCTACATAAATTTCAGCTCCAGGTCCATGTGGACATTAATCTGACACTGATAAGGCAATCTTCTCCCCAAAATATTTCCGGACCAGGTCGATGGGCTGATACTTGTAGAACACGCTGTAACTGGCGAAAAGAGAAAAGACCGGATCAGGCAAATGGGGGAAAAGATAAAATAGCATGGTAAATATGTGGATTTGCAAGGAATTGACATGTCAAATAATGTAAAATCAGAGATATGCAAGAAAAACAAAACCACAACGAAGAAAATATTACTAAGACAGTATTTATATAGGACTCTAAGCATTGCAGTGCTGGAACAGGTCATAGAGGAATCAAGAAATAAGAACCCAAATCCAGATTCTTCCAAACCAGAGCTGAGCTTTGAGTGTTACACAGCCATATATGTAGGTAACTTACACAGAATTTTTTTTTCTAGAGCAATATGGGATACCAGGATACCAGACAAAGAGGTTAAGCACACATAATCAGACAATAATATAACTAAAGGATATGTTAGCGGCATGAATTTGCCATAGACAAGCTGAGCTCTACACAACAATCTATACATAGTATAAAATGAAGTCCCTGGTAGGCATCTGTCTGTTTGTTCGAGCTAATCTCGAGAACTACTGGATGGATTTTGATGCAGTTGTCACTATTATATAGAGCAGGGGTTCCCAACCACGGTCCTCAAGGCACACTAACAGTCCAGGTTTTAAAGATAGCCATAGTTGAGCACAGGTGACTTAATTAGTACCTTAGTTATTTTGATATAACCATCTGCGCTTAAGCCTGGATATCACTAAAACCAGGACTGTTAGTGTGCCTTGAAGACCGAGGTTGGGAATCACTGCTATAGAGCATTTGTCAAGGAATGTTTAGGTGTATGACACATTAATGTAAAAGGGAGCTGAGCAGTGATGATTTTAGTTAAGCAAGTCAATAATAAAACGGACGTCTGAGCGATTTCTTGGCTTACGTTAAAGAAATTTCACAGTGCTGGACTTTATTTTATACCATGCAGAGATCAATACGTATTATCCGTTTTTTCCAGAAAAATTGACGTAAGCCCTGTTTAGTGATACAAAAATTAAGTTTTACCCTTTTTTACTGTTCCTATTTCATTTATGTGAAAAACGATTCTTTCGTTTCAAACTTTTGCAATGTATGTGCAGGTTATCTGCCATTACAGACTCCACATTTAGGGGAATATTTACTATTCCCCTAGTACTATAGTAGTAGTGGAGGCGTTGCCCATAACAACCAACCAGATAAACCTCCACTTCTATAAACCCACACTTTAGTAAATATTCCCCTTAGAGTCATATTTATCAAAATCATTTTGCTGGAAAGCCCCTGAAAACTGACATTTTCCCAGTCTTACAGCAAAAATTAAGTATCTCCAGAATGTGTGAAGTGGTGACCGCAGCAGATATGGACAGCTAATGCCACCTGTAGATATCTAATTATCTATTTGCACTTCTCTTATTTAACAAATAATTTCCATATAAATACCTTCGTTCCCATATAAATAACACTATTAAAATAAACAATCAAAAATGGAATAAAGTACTGATCAACCTGAATCAAAGATAATGCCACTAGGGGGCACCACAGACCAACATTGGAAAAAGGCTGTTCATAAGAGTGCAGTTAGGGGCTCACCAGAAACATGAGGAGTGCATAAGTGAAGGACCAAATGGAAGAAAAACAGATTGCGATGAAACACCCAGTATATTTATTTATTCTGAATGGATAATAAAACATGAATTAAAAACATGTATAAAAGCTAGCCTATAAGGAGGGACGTAGGAACGAAAATTTTTATGGTGGGGCAAAAGGCCAAGGACTACTATAGGACCTGGAGCCCCCTTCTTCTCACTTTTGGTATCTCGTTTTACGGCAGTTGTAACAGTGACTGTAGATATATAAAGACTCCCATTCCTATTTGCTATGTTAATTTGCGTCAGTGTTTCTGGGGTTATCCAACCTCAGTTTCATTGTTTATTTTACTATAAAAATGTATACAGTATTAAATAAATATTATTATTAATATTAACTACCAATTAGTACAATAGCTGTTAAGGTGCCCATCCACTAGATGATTAAGTTGAGCGATTGAACGATAATGATCGTTCAATCGTTCATAAATCGTTTGCAAATCGTTTACAAAAATGTCTGTAACGACCAGCGATGCGCGTGCCCGTTGGTCGTTTAGACATCTATCATCGTGCAAACATGCTGGTCAACCTGACGATAACGATTGATGAGCCTGCACTGAACGACTGCTCGTTCAGTGCAGGCTCATCACAGACTGACAAACGACTGCACGATTACAATGTCGTAAACGTGCAGTCGTTTTCATGTCTGCTAGTTTATATTCAGATTTTAATTGACAGCTTAATCTCATTTGATTAGGAGTATTTTTAAATCTATAGTCACTGCCTCACTGGCTATGGTATGTGCTATTATATCTGGCATATGCTACTATCTGGCGACAATGAGACTGCTGCTAACGTTTTAAACCATCCGCAGGCCGCAGTCATTCACTCTCTCTGTTCCATTGTCGTACAACTTACAAGAATAGTAAATGGGAAGTGCAGCTTCCCGGTCTCGTGTGTCTGCTTATGCTACTGCAAATTGTTATAGCAAAATGAGCGGGGCTTCTAATGCTGGCCATACACGGGACGATTGATCACATGAATTGGGTAGTTTCTACAGGTTGGGCAGACCAATCATTTGGAAATAGTTGTATTTTGAGTCTTCTGTTACCCCGATGCACGTCCCCGCCGTCGTCTAGTTGGATCGCAGATCAGATGGTTTTGCAGAGAGATCTCAACTGATTGTGTAGGAATTGGCACACATTATGTGATGTGATTGATCAAATCGTATGGTCTTATGTGAAATAGTTGTATTTTAAATACAAATCGTCCTGTATCTGAAGGGAAGAATTTTCGAGGGAAATCGTACAACTGATCTGACCAACTTTTGAATCTCACCATGTATGGCCACCTTTAGAATGAAAAAAAGAACTTTTGCAAGAAGAAAATGTACACAGAGTAAACATGAAGATAAGATATTTTTGGCAAAGAGAAACAAAAACAGTTTACCAGTTCAAATAAAGCTATTACCGCAGCCTCATCCCCAGTTTCATTTCATTCCTCATTCCATCATTTTTGTGTAGACCCAACAGAAATCATGGGGGGCAACAGCTTCCTCTGCCCCCCCCCCAATTCCTACACTCCTGCCTTTATGAATAATTGTAGATACAGAAATGTAACTTGTAAAACCCATCTCCTCTCTCTGTTCATAATCATGCTCCTGCCCCCAGCTGGGCTGAGAAAAACACCCCAATAATCATCCTCCTATTCATGCATAACTTACAGTGTCAGTCGAGTTGACCACCCCACCTTTCAAGCTCTATACCAGGGCGTCCAAACTTTATTCTTGGAGTGCCATGTAAAGAAAATGCTTTTGAAAGGAGAGGCACAACATATTTTATGTTTGCCTCCCAACAATTAAGTACTGGTTCTTTGCTGAGTCCCCGCTTATGTGCCAGCCCGAAGCCCTTCTAATGTGTCAGCCCAAAGCCCCCACTTTTTGCCAGCCTGGAGCCCCTCCTAATGTGCCATCCCAAAACCCTTACTTATGTGCCAGCCTAGAGCCCCCCTTATGTGTCAGTCCAGAGCACCCACTTATGTGCCAGCCCAGAGCCTCCCTTATGTGTCAATCCAGAGTCCCCACTTATGTGTCAGCACAGATCTTCCATTATATGCCAGCCCAGCCCCCCTTATATTACTTACCTGTCCAAAAAGTGTAATCCTGACGAATGTCTTCTGGTCTGTGTCAGTGTCCTGTCTCCCTTAGCCTGTCCGTCCATTGCCACAACTACCGAATCTGCATGGCAGTACAGCCTACACTGACAATCACATGCATCTGTAGAGTGAGCCGGTCCGGCAGTGAGGTTGCCAGGCCGCGCATGTTTTGGCAGTGGTCATGCAGTGCATGGCTGCAGGCCATAATTTAGCTGGCCCAGGTCTATACAAAAGAGGGGGGTGTGCACTGCATTACTCTTTTGACGTGTTCCTACTGAGGTATAATAGCACACAGGGGCGTAACCAGAGGTATGGGGGCCCCATAAGTCTACCTATACAGTGCCTCTGTAGTTGTGCTCATTATGCAATACCCCCTGTAGTAGTGCCCTTATGCAGTGCCCCTTATACAATGCCCCCTGTAGTTGTGCCCATTATGCAATGCCCCCTGTAATAGAACCCCTTATGCTATGCCCCCAGTAGTGCCCCTTATACAGTGCCCCAGTAGTGCCCCGTATACAGTGCCATCAGTTGTGCCCCTTATACAGTGCAAATTATGCAGTACCCCCTGTAATGCCCCTAATGTTGTACCCCCAGTAATGCCCCTTATGCTGTGCGCTTATCAGCGCTCCAGCTTCACTCAGGCGTCTGTGCCCGTCGCTGACTGGATCTAACTAGATCCAGCAGGAGCAGGCTCCTCACATGTCGGGTGACGCACACTGCAACACTGGGAACGCTGGCCTCTGAAGCGAACAGAGGTGTCTTTAGTCTCTGATCGCTTCAGAGACCAGCGTTCCCAGTTGCACCAGCTACAGAGGGTGCAGGGGGATGCTTGCTAGGGTGGCGGGCACCCTAAGCCGCCAGGCCCCATAGCAGGCGCACCCCCTGCACCCTCTATAGTTACATCACTGATAGCACATGTATGTTTTTGAGGGCTTGTTCACACATACAGTATGTGCTAGAAAGCGTTTTAACTTTTTAACAGTTTTTGATTTTGTGCTCCAATTTTACTAATCTGCTGTGCTGGAAGTAAACTAAAGCATATGACAATTAAGGAATGTTGATTAAACACAGTGTTAAAATGTAATTATGCCACATTGGGAGTGGCACCATTGACTCTTATTAGTTCTATTGTTAATCTGTTTTTAATGTATTTATTACCTTGTGAAAATCTCATTAATAATAGAAACAGTCTGACCAAGCCTTAAAAGCATGTTTAATTATATAATATCATATCACTGGAATGGAATGGTGAATTCTGACCTGTAGCACCATAATGTAGCTAGAGAGTGTAATGTAACAGTACAGGTGTGGAACAGTACTGTGCTCGTAGCAAAAACTGGGTGAGATCCCTGCGATGCTGCTCTAACCTTCCAAGGTAAAAAGAGCAGAACTCTTCTGAGCATACATGCGTCCGAATTACAGTTTCATTTTGTTTGTGAACGAGCCTTGTGTGCTCAGCATTGGAATGTGCCTTACCTTCTGAGGATGCCAAAAGGTAACCGGGCCTGGGTCTCTATAGGCGGCCTTACCATACTATCTCTTTAAACCGAGACACTCATGAAATGGTTCTGTGGCTGGCTGACTTCAAGCCTGGATTTCACCTGGTTTTAATTAGGGGTGTGCACCGGCCACTTTTCGTGTTTTGTGTTTTGGTTTTGGATCTGGATCTTTCTTCGTGTTTTGGATCTGGATTGGTTTTGCCAAAACCACCCTTCCGTGTTTTGGGTTCTGGGTTTTGTGTTTTGGATCTGTATTTTTTTTTAAAAAAGCATAAAAACAGCTAAAATCACAGAATTTGTTGGTTTCTCTGCTCCTATGCTATTATTAACCTCAATAACCTTAATTTCCACTCATTTCCAGTCTATTCTGAACACCTCACACCTCACAATAGTGTTTTTATGTCCAAAAGGTTGCACCGAGGTAGCTGGATGACTATGCTAAGCGACACGAGTGGGCGGCACAAACACGTGACCCATCTAGGAGTGACACTGCAGTGGCAGACAGGATGGCAGTTAGAAAAACTAGGCCCCAAACTGTACATAATGCAAAGAAAAAAAAGAAGTGCAAGATGGAATTGTCCTTGGGCCCTCCCACCCACCCTTATGTTGTATAAACAGGACATGCACACTTTAACAAATTAATCATTTCAGCGCCAGGGTCTGCCACACAACTGTGGCTGAAATGATTGGTTCGTTTGGGCCCCCACAAAACAAGCTGGCAATTAATGTGTCCCTGCACAAACTGGCTCTACGGAGGCAAGATGTCATCCTCATCCTCCTCATCCACCGATTCCTCACCCTCTTCAGTGTGTACATCCTCATCCTCACAAAGTATTAACTCGTCCCCACTTGAATCCACCACCGCAGGTCCCTCTGTACCTTCTGGAGGCTGGTCTCCCTGGAAGAGCTGATAATTCATTTTGATGAACATCATCTTCTCCACATTCTGTGGAAGCAACCTCCTACGCCTTTCGCTGACAAGGTTCCCGGCTGCACTAAACACTCTTTCGGAGTACACACTGGAGGGGGGGGCAACTCAGGTAAAATAGAGCCAGCTTGTACAGGGGCCTCCAAATTGCCTCTTTTTCCTGCCAGTACAGGTATGGACTGTCTGACATGCCTACTTGGATGCTGTCACCGATGTAATCCTCCACCATTCTGTCAATGGTGACAGTATCATATGCAGTGACAGTAGACATGTCAGAAATTGTTGCCAGGTCCTTCAGTCCGGACCAGATGTCCAAACTTGGTCCTGCCTGCCCTGCATCACCGCCAGCGGGTTGCTTAGGATACCTAAGTTTTTTCCTGGCAGCCCCAGTTGCGGGAGAAAATGAAGAAGGAGCCGTTGACGTGTCACGTTCCGCTTCAGCTGACAGTGTGTTCACCAGCAGGTCTTTGCACCTCTGCAGGCTTGTGTCGGCCGGAAAGAGAGACACCACATAGGCTTTAAACCTAGGATCAAGCACGGTGGCCAAAATGTAGTGGTCTGATTTCAACAGATTGACCACCCTGGAATCCTGGCAAAGCGAATGAAGGGCTTCATCCACAAGTCCCACATGCCGAGCGGAATCGCTCCGTCTTAGCTCCTCCTTCACTTTCTCCAGCTGCTTCTGCAACAGCCTGATGAGGGGAATGACCTGACTCAAGCTGGCTGTGTCTGAACTGACTTCACGTGTGGCAAGTTCGAAGGGCTGGAGAACCTTGCACAACACGGAAATCATTCTCCACTGCGCTTGAGTCAGGTGCATACCCCCTCCTTTGCCTATGTCATAGGTGGATGTATAGGCTTGTATGGCCTTTTGATGCTCCTCCATCCTCTGAAGCATATAGAGGGTTGAGTTCCACCGCGTCACAACCTCTTGCTTCAGGTGATGGCGGGGCAGGTTCAAGAGTGTTTGCTGGCGCTCCAGTCTTTGGCACGCAGTCGCTGAATGGCGAAAGTGGCCAGAAATTTTTCGGGCCACCCAAAGCGTCTCCTGCACGCCCCTGTCGCTTTTCAGAAAATTCTGCACCACCAAGTTTATTGTGTGAGCAAAACATGGGACGTGCTGGAATTTGCCCAGATGTAATGCCCGCACAATATTGGTGGCGTTGTCAGATATCACAAATCCCCAGGAGAGTCTAAGTGGGGTAAGCCACTGGGCGATGATTTCCCTCAGTTTCTCTAAGAGGTTGTCGGCGGTGTGCCTCTTACTGAAACCGGTGATACACAGCGTAGCCTGCCTTGTAACGAGCTGGCGTTTCTGAGATGCTGCTACTGGTGACGCTGCTGCTGTTGCTGCGTAAGGTGATACATCTACCCAGTGGGCTGTCACAGTCATATAGTCCTTAGTCTGCCCTGTTCCACTTGTCCACATGTCCGTGGTTAAGTGGACATTGTGTACAACGGCATTTTTCAGGACACTGAGGACACTTTTTCTGACGTTTCTGTACAGTCTCGGTATCGCCTGCCTAGTGAAGTGGAATCTAGACGGGATTTGGAACCGGGGACACACTACCTCCATCAATTGTCTAAATCCCACTGCACTAATGGCGGATACCGGACGCACGTCTAACACCAACATAGCAGTCAAGGCCTCAGTTATACCTTTTGCTTCAGGATGACTGCTGTCGTACTTCATCCTCCTCGCTAAGGACTGTTGGAGGGTCAATTGTTTAGTAAAAGTAGTGGTGTTCCTACTTCCTCTCTGGGATGATGAACGACTCCCAGCAGCAGCAACAGCAGCAGCGGCAGCAGTAGGCGTAGCAATGCAGGATCCTCCAGAGGAATCCAGGATAGGAGAGGCAGTCATGCCAGTGACATGGCCTGCAGGACTACTTCCGATCCTGACTAAGGAGGAAATTGACGAGGAGGGAGTTGACGGTGTGGTTTGCAGGCGCTTGGATACAACAGGACAACGGGATTTAGGTGTCCCTGGACTGCTTACGGTCTTAGCCAAAGTTTCTGAACTTGACAGTAACTTTTTATGAACGCGCTGCAGGTGCCGTATAAGGGAGGATGTTCCTAGGTGGTTGACGTCCCTACCCCTACTTATTTCACCTTTACATATGGTACATATGGCAAGACAGTTGTTGTCCGGATTTGGATAGAAATATTGCCAGACCAAAGAGGTGGAATGTTTGGTCTTCTGCCCAGGCATGACCGTGATGGGCTTTTTTATCCCACGGACAACAACTGTCTCCCCCGGAGCCTGATTTAAACAAACCACATCACCATCAGAATCCTCCTCGCCAACTTCCTCCTCAGCGCCAGCTACACCAGTATCCTCATCCTGTTGTACTTCAACAGTGACATCTTCAATTTGCATATCAGCAAGTGGACTGTGGGTGCTCCTTTCAGCACTTGCAGGGGGCGTGCAAATGGTGGAAAGAGCCACCTCTTCCCGTCCAGTGCTGGGAAGGTCAGGCATCGCAACCACCACCACACTTGGACTCTCCTTGGGGATTTGTGATATCTTCTTAGAAAGCACAGTTCTTCGCTGTGCTTTTGCCAGCTTAACTCTTTTGATTTTTTTAGTGGGAGGAGGGCTTCCATCGTCATGTGAAGCTGAACCACTAGTCATGAACATACTAGGGATCGACCTTAGCCGTTCCTTGCCACTCCGTGTCGTAAATGGCATATTGGCAAGTTTACGTTTCTCTTCAGCTGATTTAAATGTCTTTTTCAAGGTCATTTTCCTGAACTTTGCCATTTGGGATTGTATGTGCCCTCTACTATGACACTGGGCATCGGCCTTGGCAGACGACGTTGATGGCATGTTATCGTCTATGTCATGACTAGTGGCAGCAGCTTCAGCACTAGGAGGAAGTGGTTCTTGATCTTTCTCTATTTTATTTTTATCGGAGAAAGTTTGGTCCTCCATTTATGTTATATCGATTTGATATATACGTGCGGCTAAACACAGAAAATATATATTTTTTTGGTTTGGACTGGAGTGTACTTTCGGGGGTTACAGCACCCTTAACGTTCAAGCCAGCCGGCCCTTTACTTATGACACAGGCGCACGCTTGGCACTACTTTGTTGATGCACGTGCGGCTACTGCGCACACAATTCACAAACACAGAAAATAATTTTTTTTTTGGTTTGGACTGGAGTGTACTTTGGGGGTTACAGCACCCTTTAACCGTCAAGCCAGCTGGCCCTTTACTTATGACACAGGCGCATGCTTGGCACTACTTTGTTGATGCACGTGCGGCTACTGCGCACACAATTCACAAACACAGAAAATAATTTTTTTTTTGGTTTGGACTGGAGTGTACTTTCGGGGGTTACAGCACCCTTTAACGGTCAAGCCAGCCGGCCCTTTACTTATGACACAGGCGCACGCTTGGCACTACTTTGTTGATGCACGTGCGGCTACTGCGCACACAATTCACAAACACAGAAAATTATTTTTTTTTGGTTTGGACTGGAGTGTACTTTGGGGGTTACAGCACCCTTTAACGGTCAAGCCAGCCGGCCCTTTACTTATGACACAGGCGCACGCTTGGCACTACTTTGTTGATGCACGTGCGGCTACTGCGCACACAATTCACAAACACAGAAAATTATTTTTTTTTGGTTTGGACTGGAGTGTACTTTCGGGGGTTACAGCACCCTTTAACGGTCAAGCCAGCCGGCCCTTTACTTATGACACAGGCGCACGCTTGGCACTACTTTGTTGATGCACGTGCGGCTACTGCGCACACAATTCACAAACACAGAAAATATTTTTTTTTTTGGTTTGGACTGGAGTGTACTTTCGGGGGTTACAGCACCCTTAACGGTCAAGCCAGCCGGCCCTTTACTTATGACACAGGCGCACGCTTGGCACTACTTTGTTGATGCACGTGCGGCTACTGCGCGCACAATTCACAAACACAGAAAATAATATTTTTTTTGGTTTGGACTGGAGTGTACTTTCGGGGGTTACAGCACCCTTTAACGGTCAAGCCAGCCGGCCCTTTACTTATGACACAGGCGCACGCTTGGCACTACTTTGTTGATGCACGTGCGGCTACTGCGCACACAATTCACAAACACAGAAAATATATATTTTTTTGGTTTGGACTGGAGTGTACTTTCGGGGGTTACAGCACCCTTAACGGTCAAGCCAGCTGGCCCTTTACTTATGACACAGGCGCACGCTTGGCACTACTTTGTTGATGCACGTGCGGCTACTGCGCACACAATTCACAAACACAGAAAATTATTTTTTTTTGGTTTGGACTGGAGTGTACTTTGGGGGTTACAGCACCCTTAACGGTCAAGCCAGCCGGCCCTTTACTTATGACACAGGCGCACGCTTGGCACTACTTTGTTGATGCACGTGCGGCTACTGCGCGCACAATTCACAAACACAGAAAATAATTTTTTTTTTGGTTTGGACTGGAGTGTACTTTCGGGGTTACAGCACCCTTTAACGGTCAAGCCAGCCGGCCCTTTACTTATGACACAGGCGCACGCTTGGCACTACTTTGTTGATGCACGTGCGGCTACTGCGCACACAATTCACAAACACAGAAAATATATATTTTTTTGGTTTGGACTGGAGTGTACTTTCGGGGGTTACAGCACCCTTAACGGTCAAGCCAGCTGGCCCTTTACTTATGACACAGGCGCACGCTTGGCACTACTTTGTTGATGCACGTGCGGCTACTGCGCACACAATTCACAAACACAGAAAATAATTTTTTTTTTGGTTTGGACTGGAGTGTACTTTCGGGGGTTACAGCACCCTTTAACGGTCAAGCCAGCCGGCCCTTTACTTATGACACAGGCGCACGCTTGGCACTACTTTGTTGATGCACGTGCGGCTACTGCGCACACAATTCACAAACACAGAAAATAATTTTTTTTTTGGTTTGGACTGGAGTGTACTTTGGGGGTTACAGCACCCTTTAATGGTCAAGCCAGCCGGCCCTTTACTTATGACACAGGCGCACGCTTGGCACTACTTTGTTGATGCACGTGCGGCTACTGCGCACACAATTCACAAACACAGAAAATAATTTTTTTTTGGTTTGGACTGGAGTGTACTTTCGGGGGTTACAGCACCCTTTAACGGTCAAGCCAGCCGGCCCTTTACTTATGACACAGGCGCACGCTTGGCACTACTTTGTTGATGCACGTGCGGCTACTGCGCACACAATTCACAAACACAGAAAATAATTTTTTTTTGGTTTGGACTGGAGTGTACTTTCGGGGGTTACAGCACCCTTTAATGGTCAAGCCAGCCGGCCCTTTACTTATGACACAGGCGCACGCTTGGCACTACTTTGTTGATGCACGTGCGGCTACTGCGCACACAATTCACAAACACAGAAAATAATATTTTTTTTGGTTTGGACTGGAGTGTACTTTGGGGGTTACAGCACCCTTTAACGGTCAAGCCAGCCGGCCCTTTACTTATGACACAGGCGCACGCTTGGCACTACTTTGTTGATGCACGTTCGGCTACTGCGCACACAATTCACAAGCACAGAAAATAATTTTTTTTTTGGTTTGGACTGGAGTGTACTTTCGGGGGTTACAGCACCCTTAATGGTCAAGCCAGCCGGCCCTTTACTTATGACACAGGCGCACGCTTGGCACTACTTTGTTGATGCACGTGCGGCTACTGCGCACACAATTCACAAACACAGAAAATAATTTTTTTTTTGGTTTGGACTGGAGTGTACTTTTGGGGGTTACAGCACCCTTAACGGTCAAGCCAGCCGGCCCTTTACTTATGACACAGGCGCACGCTTGGCACTACTTTGTTGATGCACGTGCGGCTACTGCGCACACAATTCACAAACACAGAAAATAATTTTTTTTTTGGTTTGGACTGGAGTGTACTTTTGGGGGTTACAGCACCCTTTAACGGTCAAGCCAGCCGGCCCTTTACTTATGACACAGGCGCACGCTTGGCACTACTTTGTTGATGCACGTGCGGCTACTGCGCACACAATTCACAAACACAGAAAATATATTATTTTTTTAGCACTTGGGGGGAGCACCCCTGATGGACAGAGCACCCCCTGGACAACACTACAGCACCCCTTTAGGACTGGGACACTGCACAGGACTTTGGAGTGGACACAGCCCCTATGGAGAACTGACTGCACAACACAGTCCAGCCAGCCCCTATGGACTTTGAAGTAGTGGACAACAGCAGCACTACACTACACTACACTACACAGCCCTAACTCCCACCCTCCCTCTTCACTGTCCACAGCCGAGTGAGAAAATGGCGCCGACGCGGGTACCTTATATAGGATCCAAAACCCGCGAGACTCGGAAGGCGGGATGATGACGTTTTGCCTCGATTTCAGATCCGAGTCAGGCGGGAAAAGTCAAGCCTGACTCGGATCTGCCTCGGATCGGGGGGGCTCGGGGGGGTTCGGATTTCAGAAATCCGAACCCGCTCACCCCTAGTTTTAATCAGCCACCAAAACTGTGTAATTAAATAGTGTCCCGGTTTAAAGGGATAGTATGGTAAGCATATCTATAGGATACGTGGTCCATAGTATCCTGCGACCATGTCTCACTCAGCACCACACCTAGGGCGTTATGCACTAAAGCAAGAAATGCGGTCAAACCAACGAAAATGCAGTTTTCAGAGGTTTCACCGCATTTCTCATATGCACCAAGCCTCTGAATGTGATGCATTCCGAGGCTTGGATGCGGTGGGTAACACCATCTTCAGATGGCGTTACCCTATAGAAGCCTATGGGCTTCTCTTCGAAGAGTGCTGTGAAATGGATCCAATGGGGTTCCTCCCAGCACCCCCCGCAGCGCATGTGTCATTCTGCGCATAGACCTGGAAGTCCCACACTCACAAATGTGAGCTCTTACCAAGAGCTATCCTTTGCGTGTTTGTTCATGCATACTGGCGTAATTAATGCTGGCATGATTGCGAAGAGTGGCGGGATGTATAGCATCCTGTATGCGAAGCATCATGCATCACGCACATAAGGAGAGCATAATGTGGCATAGCCATGTTCCTTAAGTGCTCATGCCTTCCTTCTATATTAGAGCCCACACAAAGGCCCTCATTCAGAGTCGGTCGTAAGCGCCCGCTCGTTCGTACGCCTAACAATCGAGAATCAGAAAAAAAAACAATCGCATTGCCGGGCGATCGCAACCAAAGTGACGCCCATACATGAACAAAGCACCTCCTCTAGCTAACAAGTGATAGCAGTTAGCGATCGAGTCGATCGTTGTCAGTCGTTGTCAGTCTCTGTATGTTAATTTTCTTATTGTTGCGGCCGATTGTGTTGTGTGCAAATTACACCAAAAAATTAACAAAAAATGCATAGAATAAGACATCCCCTGAAATATATTTATTCTTATTATTCGCTAATGCAAACACAGCTGAATCAATTACATGCCAATTAGCAGTGTTATTAGCTACAACAAACGATTATTATTTGCATTGTGTGGCTCAAAATAGAAACATCAAACATAACATCAGTCACATTTGATTGTATCGATTGTAATCTGGGGCTTGAGAGAGCACATACCCAACCTCAAACTGTACGATCAGCCAGGCCTCTAACCTGCTCGCAGAATAACGTTTTACTACTTCCGGCCTTCTATGTCGGTCGTAGCAGGAAATTTATGTACGCCCCTAAAACGCCCTGAAAACGGTGAGGAGCACCTGCGTTTTTAGACCACCACTCCCGTCACCACCCACAAACGGCCTTTCATGTCAATCAACTCTCGGAAGCCACTTCCTGCTCGTAAGCCTTACGATCGACAGCATTTTGGATCACAAGGTCTCGTACGCACATGCGCACAACTAACCATATGCATGCGTAGTTTGGAAACATCGGATGCGTACGACCGAGCGGCCGCTTATGACCGACTGTGAATGAGGTCCAATGTCTCGTGGCACTGATGGACAGACCTAGGGCATGTACAGTGTAGTTCTAGCCAGGACTTCAAATAGCATGTTCCAGACCAGTTTGTGCTCAGAAGGGGGTCCCTTCTCTTCTTCCTGCTAAACATGAGCCAGGCTGGGAGAGGAGTGTGACCTGGCATTGGGCTCTATTTACTAACATTATTTTTACTAAAATAAAGTGAAAAAGGGTGTTTTCACACCCTTTTCACATTATTTTAGTATCACCTATAGTTACTATAGGGCAATTGGAGTAGAATTCGTAAAATTCTACTCCAACCCCTAAGTATCACTTATTTTTAGTAAAGCAGATCGCATTTCCCATAACTGTAATGGAAAATGTGATCCAACCATAGTTACTAAAAATAAATGTGAAAAAAATATCGGGGAAAGCCCTGTGATAATAACGCCACCTGGAGGTGGCGTTATCCAGGGTCTCCCCCGGTTACCGGACTCCTGCTCCGCTCTAACGGGGAGAGCAGAGCCGGGAGTCGGTCCCAGTAATCAGCTGTGTGGTCTAAACAGACCACAAGCTGATCACTGTAAAAAAAAGAAAAAAAAAATAGTAATAAGAAAATTACTTACCTGACTCCAGGGACCGGTGATCGGGCCTCCGATGATGTCTCCCCTCCGGTCAGCTGGTCTCCCACAGTGCACTGCGGCCCGGTCATCAGGTGATCGGGCCCCAGTGCAGTATGGGAGATCACCTGAAATGGAGCACATCACCGGAGGCCTGGAGCATGCAGGTAAGTGCTATTAAGGGATGGGGGGGTCGCGGGGGGTCTGCGATCGTGGGGGGCGGGGCTTAGCGCCGGGGGGCGGGGCTTAGCACCAGTGGGGGTAGCAGCGGCGACCGGTCGGCGCATGCGTGGGCACTTAAACACGGTATTTTTTGCGAAAATACCGTGATAAGGCTCCGAGGGGGATTCGCAGGGACAGAGCTTTATCGCAAGCTCTGTCCCTGCAAGGGATTTGTTGTAAATCCCTGTGATATTCGCAATGCGAATTCACTCGGTAATATCACACTACAATCTGCATTACCAATGCGGATTGTAGTAAATAGAGCCCATTGTGTCTGTACCCTTTATACCACTGAGACTGTATATAGGATGACCTCATTTTTCTCATTCCATTTTGTTGCTGTTTGTTTTTTTTGTTATTCCTCTGGACATTACTCAATGTAATTTTGCAGCATTCTTAGCAAAGAAGTGTAACATAAACATTGAGATATTTCAGTTTTGTTATTTTTGTAGGAAGTTTTTCGTGTTAGATTACAGTATGACCGTTGTATTTGTTATTGAACAGAGGGCACAAGGAAGCATTACTTTGTGTGGAAGATAATTGGATTGCAGAAGAAACTGCCAAGAAATTTTGCAGCGTCCAACAGAAGCATTAAAGGATTCAAATGCAAATGAGATAAATACCTACAGGACACAAATGCCACTGCTGAGACAGCAGAAGACAAAACAATTGCTCAGTCTAACACAATTTGTAGAATTATTTAGTAAACTGTAAATATTCTGTTTTTCCCTATAGATATTTTTACATTTTTAAGAGGGAATCCAACCTTAATTATGACTGCCATGAAACATTGGCAAGAATGTAATCTGACTGTCATTTTACATTTGCATCGGTTTTCTCATGAGTTTTCAGTGAGTAGCTGTATGTAATAGAGGCTAACCTGCCATAAATCCCCAGATAAGCCAGAACTCAGAGCATGCATCGCTGGAAGTTGCTGTGCTGAGGGCCTGATTCAGAGATGGACGGAATTGCACAGTCGCACACAAGCAGCTCTGCAATTCCATCCATTTAAAATTAGAGATGAGCAGTACGGATTCTGTGGAATCCTAATCGCTCCGAACATAGGGGATCCGAGTCCACCCGAACCCTGTTCGGGTGTTCCCCGGCTGACTCGGATCCCTGTTCGGGGCTGAACGGCGGCCTCCTGATGTCGGACTCTCGCGACAGAATCCAACGTCAGGGCTCTTCTAGTGTAGGGCAGACCGCTGTGATAGCGGTCTGCCCTACATGGAAACAAACACACAGCTGCCAGCGGCAACTGCGTGTTTGTAATAGCAGCCAATGAGAGTCAGGCAGACTCTCATTGTTTGCTGCACAGAGGGAGCCGGTTGGAGCTCACTCATGAGCTCCGTCTTCCGGCTCTCTCCGTGCGTAATAGAGCAGCAGAGCGGGACAGACGGAGGCAGGAGCGGGAATTATTTGTGTGTTTTTAAGGGGGTGCTACTGGGGGCATGCTAATGGGGCACTGCTACTAGGGGGTCATACTACTGGGGGCACTGCTACTTGGGGGCATGCTAATGGGGGCACTGCTACTGGGGGCCTCCTAAGGGGGGCATACTACTGGGAGGCATACTACTGGGGGCATGCTAATGGGGGCACTGCTACTGGGGGGCATGCTAATGGGGGCACTACTACTGGGGGCCTGCAATGGGGGGCATACTACTGGGGGGCATACTACTGGGGGCACTGCTACTGGGGGGCATACTACTGGGGGCATGCTAGTGGAGGCACTGCTACTGGGGGACATACTACTGGGGGGGCATACTACTAGGGGGCATACTACTGGGGAAATGCTAATGGGGCACTGCTACTGGGTGGCAAGCTAATGGGGGCACTACTATGGGGGGCATACTACGGGGGTCACTATTACTGGGGGCCTGCTAATGGGGGCACTGCTACTGGGGGGCATACTACTACTGTGGGCACTGCATAGGGAGCCCTACTACTAAGGGGACTGCATAGGGGGCACCACTACTGTGGGCATTGTGTAAGGGACACCACTGCTGGGGGCATTGTATAAGTGGCACTACTACTGTGGGCATTGTATAAGGGGCTACTGTGGGCTTTGTGTATAAGGGTCACTACTATGGGCATTGTGTAAAAAGGTCACTACTGTGGGAATTGTGTAAAAGGGGCACTACTGTGTGTCGTAACATAAATAAGAGACACTACTTTATGGTGTAATGTGAATCAGGGACACTATGTGCGGTGTAATGTGAATAAGATTGTGCACTGTGACTCCTAGGGCGGTAGCCCACTTTGTAAACACGTACTGTGATTTGCTGGCCGAACCCCACTGGGTAGGTGAACTACTTTTAATTTCTGCCACTGCTGTGTGGCAATGTGTCATTGCTGTGCTTTAAACTGTGGTGTCTGTGATGCTGCTTTGTCGCTTGGTAACCAGTCAGCTAACTGCAACCTTTGGCCAATAATGGTGAAAACTATAATTTAAACTGTGAGGTGGTCTAAATTGACTGTAAATGACTGGAAATTAAGGTTATTGAGTTTAATAGTACTCTAGGAAGAAAATATAGCCCAATTTATGTGATTTTAGCTTTTTTTTGTAAATTTTTGTAAAAAATCCAAATACAAAACCAAATCCAAAGCCAGTCACCGCAGTTTGGCAAATCCAAATCCAAAGCCGGACGACGAATTAGAACCAAATCCAAATCCGGCAAAAATGGTCCGGCGCACATCCCTATTTAAAATGCAAATGCAGAAGGTGGTGTCAGACACCAACTTGCTGCATTTGTGTGATCCCAGCTCTGCGACCCAGGTCGCAGCCTGGGGTCACCATAGGAACATCGCGATTGTTGCCGATGTTCCTTTGGCCAGGCTGCGGGAGCTAAAGCTTCCCGCAGCCTCGCCAGGTACAGACAGCTAGTGAGGCAAGGAAGTCTACGTGCACCCATGCAGACTCTGGCATCGACCCTCCCGGAAAATGGGGAAGGGAACGTTTCTGGGAATGCTGCCAGGGAATGCCCCCCAATCCGCATCCCAAACGCCGCAGCCTGTCAATCAGGCTGCGGCTGGGACACACTGCGAGCGGGCTCGCAGTCGGAGGGCTGCATATGTGCAGCACCTGCTGCGCACGTGCAGTCCTCCAAACATCGGAGATGTGCGCTAACCATTGGGTTAGCGTACATCTCTTATAACCCTTTCACATCGCAAACACGGGTCTGGGCCTTTCACATCGCCTTAATAACCCGGGTTATTCCTGGATTATTGCAGATTTGGTGCATTTTAACTCAACCCGGGTTGCCCATGTTAAAACTAGAGGTGATCGGGTTCGGATTTCTGAAATCCGAACCCCCCCGAGCCCCCCCGATCCGAGGCCGATCCGAGACAGGCTCGACTTTTCCCGCCTGACTCGGATCTGAAATCGAGGCAAAACGTCATCATCCCGCCTTCCGGGTCTCGCGGGTTTTGGATCCTATATAAGGTACCCGCGTCGGCGCCATTTTCTCACTCGGCTGTGGACAGTGAAGAGGGAGGGTGGGAGTTAGGGCTGGCTGGGCTGTGTAGTGTAGTGTAGTGCAGAGTAGTGTTGTGCTGTGCTGTGCTGCGCTGCTGTTGTCCATAGGGGCTGTGTCCACTACTTCAAAGTCCATAGGGGCTGGCTGTGTTGTGCTGTGCTGCTGTTAATAGGGGCTGTGTCCACTACTTCAAAGTCCATAGGGGCTGGCTGGACTGTGTTGTAACCCCCAAAGTACACTACAAACCAACTAACAAAATATTTTTTCTGTGTTTGTGAATTGTGTGCGCAGTAGCCGCACGTGCATCAACAAAGTAGTGCCAAGCGTGCGCCTGTGTCATAAGTAAAGGGCCGGCTGGCTTGACCATTAAAGGGTGCTGTAACCCCTAAAGTACACTCCAAACCAAAAAAATATATATTTTCTGTGTTTGTGAATTGTGTGCGCAGTAGCCGCACGTGCATCAACAAAGTAGTGCCAAGCGTGCGCCTGTGTCATAAGTAAAGGGCCGGCTGGCTTGACCGTTAAAGGGTGCTGTAACCCCCAAAGTACACTCCAAACCAAAAAAAAAAATATTTTCTGTGTTTGTGAATTGTGTGCGCAGTAGCCGCACGTGCATCAACAAAGTAGTGCCAAGCGTGCGCCTGTGTCATAAGTAAAGGGCCGGCTGGCTTGACCGTTAAAGGGTGCTGTAACCCCCAAAGTACACTCCAGTCCAAACCAAAAAAATTATTATTTTCTGTGTTTGTGAATTGTGTGCGCAGTAGCCGCACGTGCATCAACAAAGTAGTGCCAAGCGTGCGCCTGTGTCATAAGTAAAGGGCCAGCTGGCTTGACCATTAAAGGGTGCTGTAACCCCCAAAGTACACTACAAACCAAAAAAATATATATTTTCTGTGTTTGTGAATTGTGTGCGCAGTAGCCGCACGTGCATCAACAAAGTAGTGCCAAGCGTGCGCCTGTGTCATAAGTAAAGGGCCGGCTGGCTTGACCGTTAAAGGGTGCTGTAACCCCCAAAGTACACTCCAAACCAAATAACAAAATATTTTTTCTGTGTTTGTGAATTGTGTGCGCAGTAGCCGCACGTGCATCAACAAAGTAGTGCCAAGCGTGCGCCTGTGTCATAAGTAAAGGGCCGGCTGGCTTGACCGTTAAAGGGTGCTGTAACCCCCAAAGTACACTCCAGTCCAAACCAAAAAAATTATTATTTTCTGTGTTTGTGAATTGTGTGCGCAGTAGCCGCACGTGCATCAACAAAGTAGTGCCAAGCGTGCGCCTGTGTCATAAGTAAAGGGCCGGCTGGCTTGACCATTAAAGGGTGCTGTAACCCCCAAAGTACACTCCAGTCCAAACCAAAAAAAAAATATTTTCTGTGTTTGTGAATTGTGTGTGCAGTAGCCGCACGTGCATCAACAAAGTAGTGCCAAGCGTGCGCCTGTGTCATAAGTAAAGGGCCGGCTGGCTTGACCATTAAAGGGTGCTGTAACCCCCAAAGTACACTCCAAACCAAAAAAATATATATTTTCTGTGTTTGTGAATTGTGTGCGCAGTAGCCGCACGTGCATCAACAAAGTATTGCCAAGCGTGCGTCTGTGTCATAAGTAAAGGGCCGGCTGGCTTGACCGTTAAAGGGTGCTGTAACCCCCAAAGTACACTCCAAACCAAAAAAAAAATATTTTCTGTGTTTGTGAATTGTGTGCGCAGTAGCCGCACGTGCATCAACAAAGTAGTGCCAAGCGTGCGCCTGTGTCATAAGTAAAGGGCCGGCTGGCTTGACCGTTAAAGGGTGCTGTAACCCCCAAAGTACACTCCAGTCCAAACCCAAAAAATTATTATTTTCTGTGTTTGTGAATTGTGTGCGCAGTAGCAACACGTGCATCAACAAAGTAGTGCCAAGCGTGCGCCTGTGTCATAAGTAAAGGGCCAGCTGGCTTGACCGTTAAAGGGTGCTGTAACCCCCAAAGTACACTACAAACCAAAAAAATATATATTTTCTGTGTTTGTGAATTGTGTGCGCAGTAGCCGCACGTGCATCAACAAAGTAGTGCCAAGCGTGTGCCTGTGTCATAAGTAAAGGGCCGGCTGGCTTGACCGTTAAAGGGTGCTGTAACCCCCAAAGTACACTCCAAACCAAATAACAAAATATTTTTTCTGTGTTTGTGAATTGTGTGCGCAGTAGCCGCACGTGCATCAACAAAGTAGTGCCAAGCGTGCGCCTGTGTCATAAGTAAAGGGCCGGCTGGCTTGACCGTTAAAGGGTGCTGTAACCCCCAAAGTACACTCCAAACCAAATAACAAAATATTTTTTCTGTGTTTGTGAATTGTGTGCGCAGTAGCCGCACGTGCATCAACAAAGTAGTGCCAAGCGTGCGCCTGTGTCATAAGTAAAAGGCCGGCTGGCTTGACCGTTAAAGGGTGCTGTAACCCCCAAAGTACACTCCAAACCAAAAAAATATATATTTTCTGTGTTTGTGAATTGTGTGCGCAGTAGCCGCACGTGCATCAACAAAGTAGTGCCAAGCGTGCGCCTGTGTCATAAGTAAAGGGCCGGCTGGCTTGACCATTAAAGGGTGCTGTAACCCCCAAAGTACACTACAAACCAAAAAAAAATATTTTCTGTGTTTGTGAATTGTGTGCGCAGTAGCCGCACGTGCATCAACAAAGTAGTGCCAAGCGTGCGCCTGTGTCATAAGTAAAGGGCCGGCTGGCTTGACCATTAAAGGGTGCTGTAACCCCCAAAGTACACTCCAGTCCAAACCAAAAAAATTATTATTTTCTGTGTTTGTGAATTGTGTGCGCAGTAGCCGCACGTGCATCAACAAAGTAGTGCCAAGCGTGCGCCTGTGTCATAAGTAAAGGGCCAGCTGGCTTGACCGTTAAAGGGTGCTGTAACCCCCAAAGTACACTACAAACCAAAAAAATATATATTTTCTGTGTTTGTGAATTGTGTGCGCAGTAGCCGCACGTGCATCAACAAAGTAGTGCCAAGCGTGCGCCTGTGTCATAAGTAAAGGGCCGGCTGGCTTGACCGTTAAAGGGTGCTGTAACCCCCAAAGTACACTCCAAACCAAATAACAAAATATTTTTTCTGTGTTTGTGAATTGTGTGCGCAGTAGCCGCACGTGCATCAACAAAGTAGTGCCAAGCGTGCGCCTGTGTCATAAGTAAAAGGCCGGCTGGCTTGACCGTTAAAGGGTGCTGTAACCCCCAAAGTACACTCCAAACCAAAAAAATATATATTTTCTGTGTTTGTGAATTGTGTGCGCAGTAGTCGCACGTGCATCAACAAAGTAGTGCCAAGCGTGCGCCTGTGTCATAAGTAAAGGGCCGGCTGGCTTGACCGTTAAAGGGTGCTGTAACCCCCAAAGTACACTCCAGTCCAAACCAAAAAAAAAATATTTTCTGTGTTTGTGAATTGTGTGCGCAGTAGCCGCACGTGCATCAACAAAGTAGTGCCAAGCGTGCGCCTGTGTCATAAGTAAAGGGCCGGCTGGCTTGACCATTAAAGGGTGCTGTAACCCCCAAAGTACACTCCAAACCAAAAAAATATATATTTTCTGTGTTTGTGAATTGTGTGCGCAGTAGCCGCACGTGCATCAACAAAGTAGTGCCAAGCGTGCGTCTGTGTCATAAGTAAAGGGCCGGCTGGCTTGACCGTTAAAGGGTGCTGTAACCCCCAAAGTACACTCCAAACCAAATAACAAAATATTTTTTCTGTGTTTGTGAATTGTGTGCGCAAGTAGCCGCACGTGCATCAACAAAGTAGTGCCAAGCGTGCGCCTGTGTCATAAGTAAAGGGCCGGCTGGCTTGACCATTAAAGGGTGCTGTAACCCCCAAAGTACACTCCAAACCAAAAAAAAAAATATTTTCTGTGTTTGTGAATTGTGTGCGCAGTAGCCGAACGTGCATCAACAAAGTAGTGCCAAGCGTGCGCCTGTGTCATAAGTAAAGGGCCGGCTGGCTTGACCGTTAAAGGGTGCTGTAACCCCCAAAGTACACTCCAAACCAAAAAAATATATATTTTCTGTGTTTGTGAATTGTGTGCGCAGTAGCCGCACGTGCATCAACAAAGTAGTGCCAAGCATGCGTCTGTTTCATAAGTAAAGGGCCGGCTGGCTTGACCGTTAATGGGTGCTGTAACCCCCAAAGTACACTCCAAACCAAATAACAAAATATTTTTTCTGTGTTTGTGAATTGTGTGCGCAGTAGCCGCACGTGCATCAACAAAGTAGTGCCAAGCGTGCGCCTGTGTCATAAGTAAAAGGCCGGCTGGCTTGACCGTTAAAGGGTGCTGTAACCACCAAAGTACACTCCAAACCAAAAAAAAAATTTTTTTCTGTGTTTGTGAATTGTGTGCGCAGTAGCCGCACGTGCATCAACAAAGGAGCAGCGCCAATCGTGCGCCTGTGTCCCATAAGTAAAGAGCTGGCTGGCTCATTTCTTAAAGGGTGGTGTGACCCACAAAGTGCACTACTCTCCAGCAAAAATAAAAAAATATTTTCTGTGTTTAGCCGCACGTATATATCAAATCGATATAACATAAATGGAGGACCAAACTTTCTCAGATGAAAATAAAATAGAGAAAGATCAAGAACCACTTCCTTCTAGTGCTGAAGCTGCTGCCACTAGTCATGGCATAGACGATAACATGCCATCAACGTCGTCTGCCAAGGCCGATGCCCAATGTCATAGTAGAGGGCACATACAATCCCAAATGACAAAGTTCAGGAAAATGACCTTGAAAAAAACATTTAAATCAGCTGAAGAGAAACGTAAACTTGCCAATATGCCATTTACGACACGGAGTGGCAAGGAACGGCTAAGGTCGATCCCTAGTATGTTCATGACTAGTGGTTCAGCTTAACATGACGATGGAAGCCCTCCTCCCACTAAAATAATCAAAAGAGTTAAGCTGACAAAAGCACAGCGAAGAACTGTGCTTTCTAAGAAGATATCACAAATCCCCAAGGAGAGTCCAAGTGTGGTGGTGGTTGCGATGCCTGACCTTCCCAGCACTGGACGGGAAGAGGTGGCTCTTTCCACCATTTGCATGCCCCCCTGCAAGTGCTGAAAGCAGCACCCACAGTCCACTTGCTGATATGCAAATTGAAGATGTCACTGTTGAAGTACAACAGGATGAGGATACTGGTGTAGCTGACGCTGAGGAGGAAGTTGGCGAGGAGGATTCTGATGGTGATGTGGTTTGTTTAAATCAGGCTCCGGGGGAGACAGTTGTTGTCCGTGGGATGAAAAAGCCCATCACGGTCATGCCTGGGCAGAAGACCAAACATTCCACCTCTTTGGTCTGGCAATATTTCTATCCAAATCCGGACAACAACTGTCTTGCCATATGTACCATATGTAAAGGTGAAATAAGTAGGGGTAGGGACATCAACCACCTTGGAACATCCTCCCTTATACGGCACCTGCAGCACGTTCATAAAAAGTTACTGTCAAGTTCAGAAACTTTGGCTAAGACCGTAAGCAGTCCAGGGACACCTAAATCCCGTTGTCCTGTTGTATCCATGCGCCTGCAAACCACACCGTCAACTCCCTCCTCGTCAATTTCCTCCTTAGTCAGGATCGGAAGTAGTCCTGCAGGCCATGTCACTGGCATGACTGACTCTCCTATCCGGGATTCCTCCGGAGGATCCTGCATTGCTACGCCTACTGCTGCCGCTGCTGCTGTTGCTGCTGCTGGGAGTCGTTCATCATCCCAGAGAGGAAGTAGGAACACCACTACTTTTACTAAACAATTGACCCTCCATCAGTCCTTAGCGAGGAGGATGAAGTACGACAGCAGTCATCCTGAAGCAAAACGTATAACTGAGGCCTTGACTGCTATGTTGGTGTTAGACGTGCGTCCGGTATCCGCCATTAGTGCAGTGGGATTTAGACAACTGATGGAGGTAGTGTGTCCCCGGTTCCAAATCCCGTCTAGATTCCACTTCACTAGGCAGGCGATACCGAGACTGTACAGAAACGTCAGAAAAAGTGTCCTCAGTGTCCTGAAAAATGCCGTTGTACACAATGTCCACTTAACCACGGACATGTGGACAAGTGGAACAGGGCAGACTAAGGACTATATGACTGTGACAGCCCACTGGGTAGATGTATCACCTTACGCAGCAACAGCAGCAGCGTCACCAGTAGCAGCATCTCAGAAACGCCAGCTCGTTCCAAGGCAGGCTATGCTGTGTATCACCGGTTTCAGTAAGAGGCACACCGCCGACAACCTCTTAGAGAAACTGAGGGAAATCATCGCCCAGTGGCTTACCCCACTTAGACTCTCCTGGGGATTTGTGATATCTGACAATGCCACCAATATTGTGCGGGCATTACATCTGGGCAAATTCCAGCACGTCCCATGTTTTGCTCACACAATAAAGTTGGTGGTGCAGAATTTTCTGAAAAGCGACAGGGGCGTGCAGGAGACGCTTTGTGTGGCCCGAAAAATTTCTGGCCACTTTCACCATTCAGCGACTGCGTGCTGAAGACTGGAGCGCCAGCAAACACTCTTGAACCTGCCCCGCCATCACCTGAAGCAAGAGGTTGTGACGCGGTGGAACTCAACCCTCTATATGCTTCAGAGGATGGAGGAGCAGCAAAAGGCCATACAAGCCTATACATCCACCTATGACATAGGCAAAGGAGGGGGTATGCGCCTGACTGAAGCGCAGTGGAGAATGATTTCCGTGTTGTGCAAGGTTCTCCAGCCCTTCGAACTTGCCACACGTGAAGTCAGTTCAGACACTGCCAGCTTGAGTCAGGTCATTCCCCTCATCAGGCTTTTGCAGAAGCAGCTGGAGAAAGTGAAGGAGGAGCTAAGATGGAGCGATTCCGCTCGGCATGTGGGACTTGTGGATGAAGCCCTTCATTCGCTTTGCCAGGATTCCAGGGTGGTCAATCTGTTGAAATCAGACCACTACATTTTGGCCACCGTGCTCGATCCTAGGTTTAAAGCCTATGTGGTGTCTCTCTTTCCGGCCAACACAAGCCTGCAGAGGTGCAAAGACCTGCTGGTGAACACACTGTCAGCTGAAGCGGAACGTGACACGTCAACAGCTCCTTCTTCATTTTCTCCCGCAACTGGGGCTGCCAGGAAAAAACTTAGGTATCCTAAGCAACCCGCTGGCGGTGATGCAGGGCAGGCAGGACCAAGTTTGGACATCTGGTCCGGACTGAAGGACCTGGCAACAATTTCTGACATGTCTACTGTCACTGCATATGATACTGTCACCATTGACAGAATGGTGGAGGATTACATCGGTGACAGCATCCAAGTAGGCATGTCAGACAGTCCATACCTGTACTGGCAGGAAAAAGAGGCAATTTGGAGGCCCCTGTACAAACTGGCTCTATTTTACCTGAGTTGCCCCCCCTCCAGTGTGTACTCCGAAAGAGTGTTTAGTGCAGCCGGGAACCTTGTCAGCGAAAGGCGTAGGAGGTTGCTTCCACAGAATGTGGAGAAGATGATGTTCATCAAAATGAATTATCAGCTCTTCCAGGGAGACCAGCCTCCAGAACGTACAGAGGGTCCTGTGGTGGTGGATTCCAGGGAGGACGAGTTAATACTCTGTGAGGATGAGGATGAAGAGGGTGAGGAATCGGTGGATGAGGAGGATGAGGATGAGATCTTGCCTCCGTAGAGCCAGTTTGTGCAGGGACAGATTAATTGCCAGCTTGTTTTGTGGGGGCCCAAACGAACCAATCATTTCAGCCACAGTTGTGTGGCAGACCCTGGCGCTGAAATGATTGGTTTGTTAAAGTGTGCATGTCCTGTTTATACAACATAAGGGTGGGTGGGAGGGCCCAAGGACAATTCCATCTTGCACCTCTTTTTTTTCTTTGCATTATGTACAGTTTGGGGCCTAGTTTTTCAAACTGCCATCCTGTCTGCCACTGCAGTATCACGCCTAGATTGGTCACGTGTTTGTGCCGCCCACTCGTGTCGCTTAGCATAGTCATCCAGCTACCTCGGTGCAACCTTTTGGACATAAAAACACTTAACTCATAATTGTGAGGTGTGAGGTGTTCAGAATAGACTGGAAATGAGTGGAAATTAAGGTTATTGAGGTTAATAATAGCATAGGAGCAGAAAAACCTACAAATTCTGTGATTTTAGCTGTTTTTATGCTTTTTTTCAAAAAAATACAGATCCAAGACACAAAACCCAGAACCCAAAACACGGAAGGGTGGTTTTGGCAAAACCAATCCAGATCCAAAACACGAAGAAAGATCCAGATCCAAAACCAAAACACAAAACACGAAAAGTGGCCGGTGCACACCCCTAGTTAAAACAGTGTGATGTAATATTTAAAGGATTTTATTGGCTCACAATTATTATGATGTTTTCAGTAAAGTAAAAGGAGGGTCTGGGGAATGCTTGCAGTGCAGCAATCATGGCTGACAGAGCACATGTCACAGATGCAGCCCACATTTTGCTGATGTTGCTATAAGTTATCACATCCTTGACACTGCCAGTTATCTGTTTACATATTTCTTCCTCACCCCTGATCGGCAGCAACTCCATTATATCTTCATCACTCCAGTTTGCCATGATTCCTCCAGTGAAAGTAAAGTACAGTATAGTACACTGTGCTGTCTGTATATAGTTATTATTAGCTGCTTTTTCCCCAAAGTGCAGTGGTCAAAGTGGGAAGTTTGAAGTGGGGATATGGAGAACTAGTGTATGTACGTGCCTTAAAATGGGTGTGGTCAATGCATCAGGGGGCGTGGCTATGTGGTAAGAGGAGTGTGGCCTCTCAAAATGAGGGCGTCATGCGTCCATCTCTCATTCTTTCTTTTTTTACTCTCAAGCTTTGCACCTCTCATTCCCTCCTTCCATTTCTCACCCTCTGCACTTCTCACTCTATTATTCCATCTGTTTGTAACCTCCTGCATCTCTCACTGCTTTCTGTTCTCATCCCCTGTACCTCTTACTCTCTCCTTTCCTCTCCCACTCCCTATAGCCAGTCGGTGAATGCTAAAGACAGGTCATACAGCGCTCATAGATAGTACATATGTACCAAACTCATTACCTGACTCACTGCAGCATACCTGGAACAGCTGGAAGAGGGTGGATCTAGCAGGCTGTACAGAGGCCATGTTCGTATTATGACCTGTAGCCAGCAGCGCAGCGTTATATTATCCTGCAGAGGGTCAGCAGCGCCGCTGTATACAGGACAGCTCCAACTTCCTCCTGCTGCTGCTGCGCACACACACATAGTGCCGGCTTGTAGAGTAACTAAAAATTAAAGGGCGGATTCAATTGAGCACCATGCTGAATTGAATATCTCCGGGACCTCCCTCCCGGGACTATTCGCCACGCTGTTTGGTCCAACTAAAGGATTTCTTCTCGCCCTGAGGGTGCGAGGAGAAATCTGACAAAAGTGCTGACCGCACGGCTGTTTTCCTGCTTAGCGCGGCGCTAACAGCCGGCACTTTAGTGGAAGAATGGCGGTTCTCGCGACTAAACATCCATGTTCAGTCACGAGAACCGGCATTCTCCAACTTAACTGGCAATTGTTGTATCAAAAAAACACAACACATTGGCACCCATAGGGAAAAATGACAAACACATAGGCCCCACAGAAATATATAAGTCACAGATTTTGCATGAACAAAAAATATGCAGACACATTGGCACTCATAGGGTAAAAAAACAAACATATAGGCTCCCACAAGAAATAAGTAATCATGTAAGCCGTATAGAAAAAAATAAACACATTTTCAAATTTGCACGGAACGCAACTGCGATAATATGCTAATGCTTGCAAAGCTCAGCCAGCATAAATACGTCCACTACTGCTTTCTCACATCTGTTTACTGTTGTTCTCCTGCGTAAACATCGGTACCATCTACGCACATCAACCACTCACGCAGCATTTACAGCAGGTCTGACCTGCCGCAGACACCAACTCTTTTCACACGCAGTGGTCTCTGAAGCTGCGTATGTAGTCCCAGTAACCAATTTATAACACACCCAAGTAACAGTGTTCAAACAGTCAGGGATGCCTGGGGTTTTTCCAACCACTCCCCAATCACCACCCCCAAACGCTAACAGCCTGTCACTCACTCTGCGATCACAGCGCACCTGCAGTGCCGCTTATACACATGGCAATGTCAAACAATCACTCAATCTGCATATGCAGTTGCACTTTCGATTGCTGCTAAATCAGGTTCATAGGCCACACAGGAAATAAAACACATACAGGGGAATTCAATTATTCTGGGTGGTGCCTAATGTAATAGGCGCCCAATGGATTCATTCAAATGCTTCTCACTCAGGCAAGCATTATTGTGGGTGACACATTGATTCTCGCGGCCTCCGGAAGGGGCGAGAAAAAAAACCTGTCAAAAGTCCAAGTTTGGATGCCAAAACGGCAGTTTGGGTGCTGATACCATGAGTTTAGACAGGTTTAACCGCTATGCGTGGCTAAACCCAGTGCTTCTGGATGCTTCAAAAGTAATGCATGCCCAAATAAATATAATTAATTAGTTGAGTGCCAATTACTTTAAACATCTCCCAGTGGAATTGAATTAACCCCATAGGTTTTGCAAGAAGAATTCTAAAAAAAAAAATACTGTCCACATTGGTGGCAATTCAATTAAACGTGATGTGAATAGCACCGGGAAACCGGGAAACAGGAGCTATTCAACCATTTCCCCCACCCCCTACTTTTAAGGCTCCCATACATCAGCAATTGATTGCAGCAATTGTGCAATTTGCAATCGATTGTGTATAAAAATCTTTCCTTTTTTCAATCGATTGCAGATTGCCACAATCGATTGAAAAAGGGAACGTTTTTATACACAATCGATTTAGTAGGGAAATTCCAATTAGTGCACCTTGAGCCAGGTGTTTAGGTTCGCTAACCGGCATTTTCAAAATAAAGTGCCTGTGCGATGCTGTCAGCGCCTATATTGAAAAACAGCATGGTGGACGCCACTTTAGTTGGATTTCTACTCGCACCCTCTGGAGAGTGCAAGCATAAATTCCTTTAGTTAGGTGTAATAGTGCGGTCAATAGAATAGCTCTGGGACCAAATTCCCAGCGCAATTCAACCTCACACTTAATTGAATTGCCCACAGTAGCACCGATAGGAAAATAAACAAGGACATAGGCTACAGGAAAATAAAAAAAGACACACACACATTGGCATCGATAAGAAAATGTTGTGGGGCACTCAGGTAATGAGACACAGGATATGGTTAATATCCTGGCAAAGAGGATGCCAGCGCTTAGAATACCGGCGCTGGGATCCTGACACCTGTCAGGATCACGGTGACAGCATCCCGAAGGTAAGTAGTTTGGTTAGGGGGAGGGTTAGGCACTAGGGGGGAGTGTAATGCTGCCCATCCACTAGGCGATTAAATTGAGCGATTGAACGATAACAACATCGTTATCGTTCAACCGCTCATTAATTGTTTGAAGATCGTTCATAAAATTTCTAAAACGACCAGTGATGCGTGCTACCGCTGGTCGGTATTGGACATCTATCATCGTGCAAACAAGCTGGTCAAGCTGACGATATCGTCAGGTTCAGCAAGTTTGCAGATGATTGATGAGCCTGCACTGAACGACTGCTCGTTCAGTGTAGGCTCATCACAGGCTGACAAATGACTGCATCATTACAATGTCATAATCGTGCAGTCGTTTTCAGCTCGTCTAGTGGAAGGGCAGCTTTAGGTTTAGGTTTCAGGGAGGCGAGGTTAAGTTTAGGCGCTAGGGGGGTAGGTTATGTTTAGGCCCCGGGGAGGGAGGGTTAGGATACCTACTGTCAGGTGTCGGTATCCTAACCCTGTCGGGATGCCGACGTCTGGATTTTAACCGCCAGGATCCCAAGCGCTGAGACAAACAGGTGGCGAGGCACACACTATATCTAAAATCTTGTATTACTCACCGGTTGTTGCTGTCACATAGCTGAGGGATCCATCCAGAGCAGTGAGGCAGGGAGAAGTGCAATGGCACCAACAGCAGTACTAAGGAAGGGGGGAGGCCTTCCCCCTGCAGTTGAACCAGCTTCAGGGCTCCTTCAGTCAGCTGACAATCCCCCTCACCGCGGAGGCCAGTATGAGGGTCGGTCAGGCTGTGACTCCTGAGGCTGTCACAGAAACCAGCGGGGATGGGCACATATGCCAAACACATGCAGCATGTAATGAGGATGCTGCTGCAAAGTCTTTCCGCTGGGGGCAGGCACCTGGCAACGCAGGTGGGTGGGCAGGAGGGTGGCAGTGGTAAACTATACACTGTACAAGCCTGTTGGACTCTGCAGCTTGGATGCTGCAGAGACCTTGAGAAGGAGGACGGCTGCAGGAGTCCAGCACGGGGGTCCAGCGCATGTAAGCTGCTGGCGGACACTCAGCAGACGCGAGCAGCAGGCAGGGGCCAGAAGTCTAACCAGCGGGGTACGGATGGCACACGCGGGCAGATGGGCAGGAGCTGCACTGACTGACAGCCCAGTGTTTTCACTGAGCCAGCCACAAAGATACACACTGCGGCTGGCTTAGGCCTAGGGGGCTGTCCTAGCGGGCAGAGACCAGCGCAGCCCTCACTACACCCGGCACACGCAGGGACGGTACAGACCTGTTGGACTCTGCAGCTTCGTTGCTGCAAAGACCTTGAGAAGGAGGACGGCTCCGGGGGTCCGGTGCATGCAGACCATGGGCGGACACCCAGCAGTCGGGGGCCAGAAGTCCAACTATTTCTGAGGCACACGCCAGACTCCGGCGGGGGACGGACGGCACACGCAAGCGGATGGGCGGGAGCTGCACTGACTGACAGCCCAGTGTTTTCACTGAGCCAGCCGCATAGATACATTACACACTGCGGCTGGCTTAGGGGGCTGACCTAGTGGGCGGAGACCCGCGCAGCCCTCTCTCCGTTCAATTTGGAAAATAAAAATTTTATTTGCTTGAAGTGCCGGTATGCCATACCGGCCCATATCGGCACACTTCGAGCACTGCCAAAGTGTGCAGTGCAGGACAGTAATGTAAATACAGAGACATGTGCTCTGTGTACAGGCTGCTCAGCTGACTGGAAAAAGCCAATCAGCACTATTTTTTCAGACCCGGGTTGAATATCCTGGGACTATACCATTTAAGAGCCAAATAACCCGGGTCTGACCCATGTTTAACCCTCCTTTTAACCCGGGTTGAAATACCGGGTCGGTCAACCCAGGTTATTCATTTTGGTGCATTTAAAAATCACGTCGACCAGGGTCGACCAGACAACAGCCCGGGAATTACCCAGGTTATTTTGGCGATGTGAAAGGGGTATTAATCAGGCCCTGAGTTATCCAATATTCAAAGTACAAGATGTAGGAAATAATAGGCAACAAGTTTAAAACTTGCCAACCAAAATTGCAAAGCATGGTGAGATAAACATTCATACACCTGTGGCCTTTTAGCACACATATGTAGTCTATTAGGACACATTATGAAGCCTATACAAACCTGCCAATTGTGGGAGGTTAGAAAACATTGTACATTTTAGGAATGTCTTTCAAGTTTGTTTCCGTGAAACCCTTCACAGCACTCAGGAGAGGTGTAGTGGCAACATCACTAGAATCAGGGTCCGCGTAGGTAGCGAGTTGCCTAATTGTTGAGGGCATCTGGGCATATGATGTACTTTTTCTGTTTTGTCATCAGCTGCTAGGCCTGGCAATGCTGGAGATTGTGTCATTTCCATGATCCTAAAGTCTATTCCCTGTAAATAGCAATGCATGTGTATGTGTAATGTTAAGCTGCCACTGTGCAGCTAATTTTTTTGCACAAGTGGTTTCTGTTTCTCATTTGTTTTTTTTAGCTATGCACAAAGTACAGTTTGTGAATATTATAGAGAGTACTATAGACCATAGATAATTTCCATAGATGGGTCTTCTGCGGGCTCTTATGGTGTCTGTTGCTGATGTTGGGGAGGGACTTTTCAACATTGTCATACAAGGTATCCTCTGCAGGACTTTCTTTGGGATCCAAAGTTAGTATAATGTTCTGCCTTTTTTTGATCAGATCCTGGTGTGGAGGTGCCCATGATGGGTAGGCATGTGATGGAACAGTTAAGATAAACAGATGTGTAAGTCTCATACTGTCCAGCGGCGACTCTTACCTGTCTGCTCACTGCTCTGCTCTATGCTGGTCTGTGCAGTACGCATGCACGGGATCACGATCTTGCACATGTACAGAAATTAACGTGCAGCCCAGGCTTCTAGGGACTGCATTAGCTGAAGCCCCTAGAACAGGGGTGGGCAATAAGCAGCCCTCCAGCTGTTCAACTACAAATTCCAGCATGCATTGCAACAGTTTTAGCATGGCCAAATAGCAAAACTGTGGCAGGGCATGTTGGGATGTGTACTGTAGTTCTACAACAGCTGGGGGCTGCTTATTGCCCACCCCTGCCCTAGAAGCTAGATAGGGCAGCCATTATAGCAGGGGAGTGGCTTCCCATTGGAAGCACTCTCTATGCCAGGTGTAGTCAGTACAGTGCTAGGGGGAGAAAACACCTCCCCCTGAGATTGCTTCTGATACTGTCCTATGATCAATGTTTAAAAATATTCCTGTCCTGTAAAGCTGCATGCACATGGTACTATCTGTTCAATGAACGCTATCGTTGAAAGATTTCTCTTGAACTTTCTGTAGTCCACAGACAAACGATATTGGGTGTACACACCGAAAGTTATCTTTGAAAGATATCTTTCAGTGAAGTCATCCTGCCACATCTCTGAACAGGCAATTCTTGATGATATCGTTCAAGTTGGCCTACATGTATGGATGACCAAAGATATCGTTATTGTTCAGGCAGGAACGTGCATCGTTGATCGTTCGTTGGTCATTCGCTGCATAAAATTCAATGATTTGTTGAACGATATCGTTATAGTTCATATCGTTCATAAATATTGTACTGTGTGTACGCACCTTAAGGTTCTGGAAACTGCAACATTTAATATATTCAGGCATGGCTCCAAATACAGTACATCCTTAAATATACTGTAACACCCTCGAGGGGATGTTATTGGGATAAACATCCCTTTGGGTGTTAAAGTTCAGAGCCCATCCCAAAGATTGTCATCTGGAGACTTTGGGAGAGTTTTGCAGAAAAGGGGCATGGTCAAACAACATCACCTGAGAAAGGGGCATGGTCATGCGAAGTGGGAGTGAAACCCTTTCAGATAAAGCATGTAGGTTTTCCTCCGTTTACGGAGACATCTTATGGAGGGATGGGAAAAAGGGCAGGCCATGGCAGCTGCCACAATGCCCATCTTAAGCCAGAGGAGAGAAATACCAGTATAGAGGTCTGCAGAATGACCTAGCGAATGACTGGGAATAAAAAAAGCCAGAAGCTTGCAGTGTGAGCAGCCCAGTAAGAGGAACTGCTTTGGAGTATAGTCCTCCTATATGTTTATGTTTAAGGGGCAATGAGAGTCACATGTGCATAAATACCCTCAGCTGCCACTAAAAGGAGGTCACTTCAGGAGCAGTGTGGCTATAGGAGCCACCCCTGTTGGAGAGGGGTGGGCTGCAGCTGAGAGTACTTTAGTGAGGGTGTCAGAACTACATTGGAGAAGTCTGTATAATACTGTCCCATATGATTGACAAAGGGTGCAAAGAGAAACAGATGGTTGTGGATGTCATTGAGGATGTCAGGGGTGAAAGTTTGTCACAGCGCCTCCTCATATGAAGCAAATTCAGTATTGAAGGATGGCCCACCTCCAGTCCTTGCTTCGGCCAGGGTCGGGCTAGCCCACAGGTGTAAATGGGAAATCCCCACTGTCTGTGGGCCCATCCTCTAGGGGTTAGGTTTCAGATTGTTACTCTACTAGAGGGATCATAACTTGGTGGTGCAGGACCATGGATGAACTTGGGTGCTTGGTTTGTTTTTATGGAAACTACACCAATATTTGCCCTTCTGCCAATCAAAGTGGGCTTTCTGTATACACCCCTGGCTGACTATGTTCTCTCTAATAGTTTGAGTCTCTACCACTACATTCCACCAATGGGCCCTTCATGCCCCACTCTGACACTGACTTCAGCTCTCCTCTCTTCTGATAATTTCTGATTCATTCTTCTTGTAAGATCACAACCATTTGCATCAGTTGTCCACAGTTTGTTTTATTCTCCTAACAGCACTCATTGCTTCAGAAACCCCTGCTTCCCAAAAGGCACTTATATTGTACATGGAAACAATGCTCTAAGCATATGTAAGCCACACATTGTGTAGAGATCAAGTTTTTCAAGGGTGAGGCTGACTACCTCTATCCTCAGCCACCTCTCCACCCTCCTCCTCTATCTGCTCTTGTTTCTTACTGTCCCTATGCTTCTTTTTACCTCTCCTCCTAATCTCCATTCCAAAATAAAACACAAAAAAAGACACAAAAAGGCACAGAAAAAATAAAGACACTACAGACTGTTATAAACATACACAACTCGCATAAACACGGGAACTATATGAAAAAAAAACCTCTTCTACCTCTCCTCCTAATCTCCATTCCGACACAAACCACAAAAAAGACATAAAAAGGCACAAAAAAATAAAGACACTACAGACAGTTATAACATACACCACTCACATAAACAAGGGAACAATATGAAAAACAAAAACACAAGGACCAATAAATTTAAAACAGACAACAAATGAACAAGACACGACATACAGGAACAAAGACACAGTAATCAATTTATTGCTATACTTGGGTGCTCAATGTAACACACTATAGTGCAACATATATTACCCGTTCATCCTCCTGCCCCAGGGGTTGAATATTTGGGCGGACCTCAAAAAAGTAATAAAAAACAAAAGAACACCAAACAGCAGCATAAAGTTTGCTAATTTAATTGTATTGCACATATGTTTTCTGTTAGGGGAATCTACTGCCACATAGTGGTCACTTAATAATAAACAGAAACAACTATAAAGCAATGACTACTTGGGGACTAATTTATCACAATCCACATTTTTTATGTGGATATGATAAATATTTTTTGCGTAAAATTGCAACGTGAAGATAACTATCTTCAAGCAAGCTTACTAAAATCCTCTTGCCAGGAGATGAGGTCCAATAAGAGCCCGTCCTGATGAAGAGCTGGAAGCAGTGTTATAGCGTAACGTTATCATTTGCACTCAAATAAGTGTGTGACTTCCCTAAAGGGCATTTATATTGCTTACCTTCAGTTTGTCACTATTGATACTTATATTTACTGTCAGCACAAATTTCTAGTAAGGAGCATTTGATTTTGTGACTTTTTTTTTTTTTTAAACTAAATAAAAAATCCAGTTTGCTTTGATAATTCTTATAAAAATAAGAACACACTAATTTTGCTTTATTTATGTTATCTTTAGTCAGGATGTGATAGTCTATGGCTGGTAGTGGTAGCAATTCCAGAGCAGATCCTGGTGCAAGGATTAAATAAGATGTGTTTAAATGGATCAAGTAGAGCTTCCTCATGGAATAGGATTTTCCCACTGACTATGCACATTTTAGAAAATAAAGTCCAGTAATCCTAAAAGATGCAACTCTCAGATCTGAAAATACATGTAATGGATCTACATGTGGTGCAGCAATTACAGGATTTATTTGCAAATAATACTTTACTTTTATTAGCAATATATAAAAAATATTAAGTAGTAAAGAAAAAAAGGGAAAAAAAGTGCTCTAAAATTAGCTATGTCTTATCTGTTTGCTAACTGTATTTCTTCCTTGTATATGAAGAATGAGAATTGTTGTAGGTGTCATCCAATTCCTTTGTAATATGTAGGGATGTGCGCCGACCCCATGTTTTGGTTTTGGATCTGTATCTCTTTCAAGGTTAATGATCTGGATTTGGTTTCACAAAACCACCCTTGTGTGTTTTGGATCTGTATTTTTTCTAAAAATTAATAAAAACAGCTGAAATCACACAATTTGGACCTGATTTTGCTCCTACAGTATTATTAACCTCAATAACATTTATTTCCAGTAATTTCCAGTCAATTTTGACCACCTCACAGCTCACAATATTGATTTAATCCAGTTTAGGCCAAAAGGTTGCATCGAGCTAGCTGGCTGACTAAGCTAAGCGACAGCAGAGGGTGGCACTAACATGTGGCAGTTCAGCTTCCAACATGGCACTGCAGTGGTTGGCAGGATGGCAGTTTAATAAACTATACGACCCCATAGGAAGTTTAAAAACCAAGAATGTTTTCATTAATCAAGAACTAGGTCAAAGGCCCAAGGGAGTTGGAATATGTTTTTGGACTGAAGCCAGGGAAAGGACTGAAGGATTGATTAGTTTTAAATTTATTATTTTAATGTTTTGATTCTAAAGAAAATTTATGAGGTGAAATCAATGTAGCATCAAGTTCTTCAGTTCCTAAAATACATCTTTGATCTGGAGGAGTTTTTCTTGTACATCTAATAGAAATGCAGTGGCCTTGCTTGTGGAGGTGCTGTTAAATAGTACACACTGTAAACAGACATTTACTTTTTTTTAAATGAAATGGGAATATAGGGGATGGTGTCTGTGGCCATAAAAATTTCTGGACATTTTTTGGCTTTCAGCAACTGCATGTAGAAGATTTCAGCAGCTGTGGCAGTTCAACTTCCAACATCGCACATCAGAAAACAAATGTTTTTATTATTCAAGAGGCCTCAGGGAGTTGGAATATGCAGGGGCACTGAGGGGGGGCAGGTACTATTTACCCAGGGCTGGCCTCTCTCCCCAGCCCAGCACACATGCGCTGCTGTCATGCTGTTTGCTGGCTTCTGCAGATGCAGTTAGCTCTCTCTCGCTACCAGCATTATATGCAAGGGTGGTGCGATTGCACCACCCATCCCCGGACACATGTGACCACGAGGACATTATTTTTTTATCTTTAGTAAGGAGGGGGTCTGGCCACACCTCCCCATGTTGGCAACGTCCCCTCCCTGTACCTTGGCCCGGCAAAGCTGTCGGCAGCCCTGGGAGTATGTATGTAGTTGAAGGCAGGGAAAGGAAGGTTTGATTAGTAGTAAATTTCATTTCATTTTTTGATTCCGAAGCAAACTTATGAGGGAGGAGGGGAGGGGAGGCATTTACAAAAAATATTTAAGTCATTCACATCAGTCCTTGCCCCAGAAGAATCCTTGAGCGCTATGCCTGCTGCTGGGAGTGGATCTTCATCCCAGAAGGTTACCAAGAAGACTACTAATACTAGTTAAAAAAAACCCCAAATAATTTACTGTTAAATAATCCTTTGTAAGGGGGGGCAAGTATGACAGCAGTCACCCAGTTGCACAGTGGATCACTGTGCATCCAATATCCACCAATAATGCAGTGAGTTTTAGACAGTTAATTGAGGTCCTGTGTCCCCACTACCGAATCCCATCTAGATTCCACTTCACTAGAAAAGCAATTCCCAGCCTTAACAGGGATGTTAAAAAAACTTAATTAGTGTCCTCCAAAATGCCGTTGTACCCACTGTCCACTTAACCACAGATATGTGGGCAGGCAGAACAGAGAAAACGCAGGATTAAATGACGTAGCATCCCACTGGGTGAGTGTATTGCCTTCAGTGGCACCAACAGCAGCAGCAGCATCTAAGAAACGGCAGCTCATTCAGAGGCAGGCTACTCTGTGTATGACCGGTTTCACTAAGAGGCATACCGCTGACAACCTTTTAGAAAAACTCAGGGAAGTCATTGCAAAATGGCTTACCCCGCTTGTACTCTCCTCAGGATTTTTTACTTCTGACAACACCACCAATATTGTGAGAGCATTACAGCTGGGTGAATTCCAACACGTCCTATGTTTTTATCAAGCAATCAACTTGGTGGTGAATTTTTTTTTTTTAAATGAAAGGGCCGCGCAGGAGATGCTTTCTGTGGGACAAAAAATGTCTGTACATTTTCGCCATTCAGCAGGCTCATGTAGAAGATTGCAGTACCTGCAAGAAATGTTGAATTTGCCCTGCCACCAGCTGTAGCAAGAGGTAGTTACAAGGTAGAACTCCATGCTTCAGCAGATGGAGAAACAGGAGGAGGAATATACCTTACTCAAGCTCAGTGGAAAATACTTTCCGTGTTGTGCAAAGTGCTAAAACCCTTCGAAGTAGTCACCTGTCAAGTGAGTTCAGATACTGCCAGCTTGAGTCAGGTAATTCCTCTAATTAGACTGTTGGAAAGCAACTTGAGAAACTGAAGGAGGAGCTGAAACGAAGCGATTCTGCAGCTAACTTTCCCTCTGATGTTTTTTTCTTTACCAATGTAAAAGATTGCTTCTTTGATTTTATGCCCTGACTTAAGCCAAAGCCCTTGAGCTTTGGCTTTAATAGATGACGTAGGCGGACTAGTATCGTCATGTCTGGTGGCACTGGCGGCAGCTCCAGCATTAGTATTTGGTTCCTGCTCTCCTCTCAACTGATTGTTCTCCATATCAACAAACACAAATGAATTGGGGTACAGCACACACGTCAATTTGTACCAATTTAAAAAATTACACTGCAGTATCAATGACTTACAGTGTCACAATACGTGTTGAATATTACACTGCATTTCCACTTACCGTGTCACAATATTTTTTATGAATACGCTGCGCTACCACTTATAGGACCTGATTGAGACCTGCTCACCAGCAAGCACTCGGCTCGTTGCTGGCGATGTTCGCTAATGTGCGCATGTGTATAGTTCGCAGAGCGCGTGCGCAAACTAGTACAAGCGACCGGAGTGCGCTCGCTCGCCCTGCAAATGCAAGTGGAATGAGTGAGAGGAGAGGCCATTTGTGGGTGGTAACAGGGCCAGGGCAGTATTAACGGGAAGTGGAGTTGCGGACACAGGCGTGCCGGCGTGTTTCAACGTCGTTTCAGAGGTGTGCATAATTAACCGCCAGCATCATAGTACATGTCACCTGGTTGAATTTTACACTGAAGTGCTCGCAGTGCTTGCGGTAGGGTACAGTCAACTGCAAGCGCTGCAGTCAGATCCGATGGAACCCGATGTACCGATGGTTGAATATACTTCCTGGAGATGACGTTCACTAGTGGGTGGCTAAAGACAGGCTGGTGGGCATCTGTAAACACAAAGTGATTGCTCACCAAGACATAGTAGGCGTGCTTATGCCTTGCTGTGCGAGCGCCTGCCTTGACATCACTTAGATGAATTTTCATATGCTGGAAGCGAGCAGCCACATCTTGCGAGCGGATCTGAATCAGGCCCATAGTGTCACAATATTTTTTATGAATAAAAAGAAAAGAATAATACACTTTGCTACCACTTACAGTGTCACAATATTTTTTTATAAATAAGAATAACACACTGCGCTACGACTTATGCACAATACGTGGATGATAAACTGCAGTCTGGCCGGCAGTGTTACCAAACAATAATAGCAGCCCCCTTTATGTACTGTAGCCCCAGCCCCTTTATGGACAACACAGCAGTACCCCTTTATGTACTGCAGCCCCAGCCCCTTGATTGACAGGACAACAGTGACAGCAGCCTCAGCCCTACACACTACACATGTTCTCAACTTTTCAAGGGTGCAGTATTGTCGGGATGCAGACAGAGCAGCACAGAGCATGTCTGTTCTGTACACTCTCCACAGCCGAAGTGAAAATGGCGCCGATCACTGGGACCTTTATAGAATCCAAAACCCGCGAAAATCCGACAGCGGGATGATGATGTTTTTCCTAGCTTTGGATTCTGAGTTAGGCAGGAAAACCCGAGCCACACTCGGATCCCGTGTGTTCAGGTGGGTCCGTTTCTTGGAGAACTAGACCCGCTCATCTGTAACAGAGGTACCACTGGAAGCCCGTGCTTGGAAATTATTGTGGCTGTGATGCAATTCCCTTACATCCCATAATCTTAACACAGCAGAGCAGAGCCGAATTTAGACCTCATGGGGTCCTAGGAAAGATACCAGTTTGGGGCCCCCACCCTCAAACACATAGAGAGAGGGTCTAGGCGGCACTCACAGGTCTTAGTAGCAAAAGTAGTAAATAAGGAGACACTACTCCATATAGTTGATAAATCCTTATCTACCACTAATGCTATTAAGACCTGTGGTGGGGGGGGGGCAGGACAAGGAAGGCTGGCAGGACTAAGAGGGAGACAGGGAAGGCTGGCAGAGTTAGGAGGGAGACAGGGAAGGCTGGCAGAGCTAGGAGGGAGACAGGGAAGGCTGGCATGGCTAGGAGGGAGACAGAGAAGGCTGGCAGAGTTAGGAGGGAGACAGGAAAGGATGGAAGGGCTAGGAGGGAGACAGGGAAGGCTGGCAGAGTTAGGAGGGAGACAGGGAAGGCTGGCCGAGCTAGGAGGGAGACAGGGAAGGCTAGCATGGCTAGGAGGGAGACAGAGAAGGCTGGCAGTTTTAGGAGGGAGACAGGGAAGGATGGAAGGGCTAGGAGGGAGACAGGGAAGGCTGGCAGAGTTAGGAGGGAGACAGGGAAGGCTGGCAGAGCTAGGAGGGAGACATGGAAGGCTAGCAGGGTTAGGAGGGAGACAGGGAAGGCTGGCAGAGTTAGGAGGGAGACAGGGAAGGCTAGCAGGGCTAGGAGGGAGACAGGGAAGGATGGCAGGGCTGGGGGGGAAGCACAGGGCAAGAAAGAATGGCTGGAATGGGGGGGAGCGGGCAGGGACAGCTGGCTGGACTGGGGCATGGGGAGAACAGGGCTATGTCAGGGATTAAGTAATTAGCAGGGTATCTGTTTTAAAATGTCTTCAACTGGCTGCATTGGGGGCAGCCAACCAACGAGAATCAGCGCCAACAGAATTTAAAATATTGAGAGAGCCCGGGGGGCTCTGGTAGTAGTGCTGCATCAACATTTCAAATATGGCACGGCCGTGAGCCAATCACAGCTTGTGGACCGCCAGCCAATCTGGAGTGGCTGCTCCGGATTGGCTGCCGGTCCGCCAGCCCAGGCTGGCTCGTGGCCGGCACCATAAATGACATGCAGCCTGCATTCTATGTGGCTGCCAGTGCAGCACCGCTGTACCCGGGCCCCCCTCTATCCCCTGTCTCCGGGCTCGGTATTTGAGGCCTGCCAGTCCCCCCTGATGGTAGCCCTGTGCGCAGATGGCACACTGACACAGGGGCGGATTGGGATGGAAAACCAGCCCAGGAGATTTATAGTAGCAGCCCTAATGGGGGCGGAGTCTGTTAAGGGTGACACGTGCAGATTAAAAACAATGCACAAGAAAAAAATTTAAAAACACATTAGCCCCAACAAGTAGATAATAAAACACAAAGTAAATAATAAAATACATTGGCTCCCATAGAAAACAAACAAACCACCAACAGGAAAAAAAAAACCACATTAGCCCCCACAGGGCGGGGCTAAAGGTGATGCTGTGCAGAAGGCATCACTGTGCCCTCCTCCAACTCCTCATCAGCATTCAGCGCTGGTGGCTCCACCTACAGTACACCTCCTGCATGAAGGTAGCAGCAATGTCATCTTACTGGCAGGGAGAGGTGTCTCCCTCCGCTCCTCACTTAAATGTGTGCTGGGGCTGGGCTGGCTCAGCCTGGGCTTGTCCGCACTATGCAGAGCTGCCAGGCAGTGCGGGAGCATGGGGTGGAGCCACGTCATGGGAGAGGTTTTGCAGAGGCTCAGTAACGGAGCTCAGTGCCAGTATTAGTGATATTACTGGCCTGAGCCCCAAATGGAGCCTCTGTAAAACACTACTACATCTACAAGATAAATTGTGATGTTATTGCATTAGATATGCCTAATGTTTGTAGACACTACCTAACTTGTATGTGAAAGCCTGAACATTCAGTGACGGTCCCTAGGACCATGGGGAATGCTGGGAAGTGGGTGTAGTCTGGTGTACAGTATGTCTATAGTTTGCAAATGGCTGAATAAAGAGCATAGCAGTTGAAACCCATGCATCAGTGTCCATATGAATGCATATACAAGCATGCAAACAAAACATGGTGTCAGAATAAGTGTAAAATGGACTCTGCTAGTGCTTAGAGTGTGAGATGATCCTGCAAAAGTCTGCAAAGCTGTGATACTCAGTGTGTGAAAACTCTTGTAACATCAAACTGTGAGTAGCAATGGATAAGCTGTCTCCTCCAACAGGCATGCAAATGTCTGGTAACTTGTCTGACAACTGGAAAAGATTTAAACAAAGGTTTAATATTTACCTTACTGCATGTGAAGCAGATAATGAGGAAGATAACACCAAGGCATCCATTTTCCTCCATGTGATAGGAGAAGATGTGCTGGACATTTATAATAGTTTTCAGTTTGCTGAAGGGCAGAATATGGTTTTAAACTCTATAATGCAAAAGTTTGAAGACTACTTTGTACCAAGAAAAAATGTGACATATGAAAGATAAAAGTTTTTCACTTGTAATCAGAAGAATGGAAATAAATTTGATCAGTATGTTACAGAGCTGCAATTACTCAGCAAAACCTGTGAGTTTGGTGATTTAAAGGATTCACTGATTAGAGATCGTATTGTATGTGGAATACCTTATAATGGACTGAGGGCCTGATTCAGACCCGCTCACGAGCGCTGAGCGCTCGCAAGCGGGTCGATGGCGCCCAAGTGCGCATGCACAACGGAATCACCTCCGTCGCGCGCATGCGCGAGACCCGAATAACGACGGCCAAGCTGTCGTTAAGGGTCTCGCACCAAAGGGGGCGTGCTGTTGATGGTGATTGACAGCACACCTCCTTTGGTGGGTGTGCCAGGGGCGTGGCTGCCCAGATGGAGGCGTTCCCATGGGAACGCCTACCGTCTGGGTCCGGCCCCACTGACATCACTAGTGATGTCAGTGGGAGTGCTTTTGGCTCTGATAGAGCCAAAAGCACTCCTGGGCTTGTGGCAGCGAGACCCTACCGCAGGGTCTCATCGCAAGCCCGATGGTCGCGATGGTCTTGACCATCGCGACCATCATTTTGGCCGCTTGCTATAGCTGTGGGTGGTCACCCACAGCTATGCGAGCGGCCAGGAGGCCGTACCAAAAAGGAGCAGGGACGGCCCTGATTCAGAGCGAGCGCTCTGTCAGAGCGTCCGGCTCTGAATCAGGGCCTCAGAGAGAGATTGCTGAGAGAGCAAGATTTAACACTAGATAAGGCAGTGAATATGTGTAGATCTGCAGAAATGACAAAGCTTCAAGCTAAAACCCTACACAAGGTAACTGATGGTGCTGTATATGTTGTGAAGAAAACAAAGCCAAACAGAACACCATTCTCTAAAATGAAGCAGTTTAAGTCACAGACTAACAGAGAAATGTGTAATAGATGTGGAAATAATCACAATCCTAATATGTGCCCAGCTTATGGAAAAACCTGCATGAAATGTGGTAGAATGAATCACTTTTCCAAATGCTGTAAAACCAAAAGTGAAGCAAACACAGTGCACACTGTTACACAAGCTGAGACTGAAGAGTTTTTTGTGGATTCCATTGAACTGTGCAGTGCAGATAAGAAGGAATGGATTGTTCCTTTAACAGTGAACGAGATTGTCATTCCCTTTTTAGATTAAAACCTAAAATTCATCCAGCCAATGTGAAAGTTGCAGGCTATATTGGTGAGAAAATTCCTGTAAAAGGTAAATGCCTAGTGACACTGAAATACAGAGGACAAAAGTTTAAAACCTCTCTACTGATTGTGGATAGAGATGTGCAACCAATCTTAGGACTAAGGACCTCATTCAGACCCGCTCGCAAGCACTGAGCACTCACAAGCGGGTCGATGTTTAGGCCCTGTGCACGTGCTGCGGCTGCACTGCGTATGTGAAAGCCCCGAAGCAAGAGAGAAATTCTCTTGCTCCGGAGCTCACTACAAAAGGGGCGGCTGTCGATGATGATTGACAGCTCGCCCCGTTTTGTAGGCGTGGCGGGGGGGTGGTTTCACAAATGGAGGCATTCCTTAAGGAACGCCTGCCATTTTGTGGGTGGCCACACACATCAGCAGTGATGTCAGTGGGGAGCTTCCTGCTCGATCAGAGCAGGAAGCACCCTGGGGCTTGCGGTTGCTGAGACCCAACCTCAGGTCTCGTCCTATTCCCCCAGCCCCAGTGTGCCTCTCAGTCCTATTCCCCAAGCCCCAGTGTGTCTCTCAGTCCCATTCCTCCAGCCCCAGTGTGTGAGAAAGGACCTCTGTGATGTTGCAGTCACGTGACCGCTGAAGGAGGGCCAGAATGCTCCTGTGCTACCATCCACATGGGCATAGAGGAGGAATACATTTTGGTGGCGAGCGCAGCAAGCCACCGTGCCCAAAACATGGAGAGCGCAGTGAGGGGACACTTTTGGCCCCCCATTATCATCCTGGCCCCACCCCCTTTGATGACGGGTCACGTGTGTGTGACGTCACAGGTCCCTTGGAGCACTGTATTATAGATCTAACCATTTCCCCAGTCCAAGTGTGTCTCTCTGTCCCTTTTCCACAGTCCCAGTGTATCTCTCAGCCCCATTCCCCAGTGTGTATCTCTTGGCCCCATTCACCCAGCCCCAGTGTGTGTCAGCCTCATTCCCCAAGCCTCAGTGTCTCTCTCAGCCTTATTCTCCAGCACCAGTTTGTCTCTCAGCCTCATTTCCCCACCCCCAGCCCTTGTGTATCTTATCCTCATTCCCAGAGTCCCTGTGTGTCTCAGCATTATTCCCCAGTCCGTGTCAGCACCAACCCCCCCAGCCCTGCATCTTTAGCTCACCCCCCAGCCCTGCATCTTTAGCTCAACCCCCCAAGTTGTCAGCTCCCCCTGCCCACCCATCTCCCCCCCGCAGCCAACACTTACCTGGTGATGCTCTGTCCACTGCTTGTCCCTGTGTCCAGCCCCCGGCATCACCTGCTGCTCCTCTGGCTGACCACTGCTTATGTCTTTGCTCTCTGATGGCGTCACTGCTTGTTGCAGCATGCACAGAGTGAGGCCAGGCTGCGCGGAGGGGCTGGAGGCGGAGCTGTCAGCTGTGACTGACAAGCTCCGCAAAGGCTTATGGGAGGAGCTGCTGCCGGGCATGCTCAGCAGCTCCCCCGTCGGCCATTTTATTTTCAATTAGTAAGCTTCTGTTAATTGGCAGAAGCTAGACTACTGTAAAGCTGCCCGATCGGAGCTGAGCTCCGATCATGGCAGTGGGTGGGTAGGAGGGTGCCCAGCCATAGTAGGGACCGGCCCAGCGGGAACCAGCCCGGCATCCCGGCGGCCCAATCCGCCCCTGAACATCCTAACAACAAAGATGCTGTCAGAAGATTCCTAGGAATGAGTACTTACTTTGGAAAATTTATTTCTCAACTTTCAGACCAATCAGCTCCGCTTGGATGGTTATTGGACAAAGATAATGAGTGGATGTGGTCACATGAACAAGAAGAAAGTTGGCAAAAACTGAAACAGACCATTACAGAGCAACCGTCCGGTACTAAGATTCTTTGATCCTGCAAAAACAATAAGAATTTCAGCAGATGTTTCTCAATTTGGCCTAGGATCTGTATTGTTGCAAGAACATGGCAACCTATAATGTATGCATCTAGAACGTTGACAAGTGCTGACACAAGGTATGCTCAGATAGGAAAAGAACTTCTAGCAATCACTTATGCATGTGAGAGATTTCATCAATTTGTGTTTGGTCCAGCGTATACAGTAGAAACTGACCACAAGCCATTGGTAGCTATCATGACTAAATCGTTGCATGACTGTCTCATGAGAATTCAACGAATGCTTATAAGACTACAGAAATATGATGTACAATTGCTGTACTGTCCCGGTAAATACATGTACATTGCTGACACACTTTCTCGTGCTGTGGACAAAAGTGCAGGTTCAAGAAGTCTGATGGACAAAGAGATAGAAGCATATGTGGATTTGATTGTAGCTTCTCTACCAGTGTCTCTTGCAAGACGAGAACAGATTAGAAAAGAAACAGAGGCAGATGACACAATGAAAGTGGTAAAAGACATCATTCTGAAAGGATGGCCAGCAGAAAAAAATCCTTGTCCGCTGTCAATTCATGATTATTGGATGTACCGCAGTGACCTTACTTAGTCATTTACAAATGCAATATACCTGCATGACTAAGAAAAACTATGCTGTGCAAGATACATGAAGGCCACTTAGGAGAAGAAAAATGTAAGCGGAGGGCACGTGAAATGATGTATTGGCCAAGAATGAACCAAGACATAGCACAGACACCAGCTACATGTGAGTTATGTCTTATGTATAGACCAAAGCAACAAGTCGAGCCGCTGAGTCCTCATGCAGTGCCAGAGAGACCATACCAGAAGGTAGGCGCAGATTTGTTTGATTGTAATGGGAAGACATACATTGTCGTGACTGATTAGTGAAGACACTACATACAACTACTAGTAAAGATGTAATGAATTGCATGAAGTCAATCTTTGCAAGGCATGGTGTTCCTATGGAGGTGTTCACTGACAATGGTCCTCAGTTTTCCTGTGCTGATTTTAAACAATTTGCTGATGATTGGGAATTTGTCCATACTACGTCAAGTCCCCACTATCCACGGTCAAATGGATTGGTGGAAAGTTCAGTAAAAACTGTAAAGAGTCTCATGAAAAAAGCGCAGGAAGGTAAAGAAGATTTCTTCAAAAGTCTCTTAATCTACCGCAGTACACCTCTGCAGAATGGATTCTCTCCAGCACAAATGTTGATGGGAAGGAGACTTAGAGCAAATCTTCCAATACATAATGAACTGCTTAAAATGCATAGTTCAACACAGGGCCGTAGCTAGGGTAGTGCGGCCGGTGCCATCGCACAGGGCACCACTGGTCAGGGGACGCTGTTTGGGCCAGTCACATTTCTGTTTATTATCATTCTTGCTTGTAGCTTCCTCTTATTTCATCCCCAGAATCTCCTGGCCTCTCCTAGCTCTTCCCTGGCCCTTCCCCATGAAGCCCCTGAGACCCGCCGGGCCCTAGGCGGGTGCCTAGGTTGCATAGCGGTAATTCCAGCCCTGCATGTAAAATATCCCCTAGTGTGTAGGCACCTTAACACCCAACATGGCCCACAGTACCAGTTAGGTTCTTCTGTTACAAGTTGCAAGAAGATGACCCGGTTGACCACAATATAAACACAATTTATTTTTCATATACTCCTAAATTTTTCTGTTGATTGAGGGAAGCGAGGACTAGCAAATATTAGAAAGTCGGGTTTGCCCAGTTGCCTGGGCATATACATGGTACCTGATATCAACCTTTACATAAAGATAAATGTTATCAAGCCTAGAAGGCAATTGACTGGTACAGCAGCAAAGTCATCTTTAATACACTCAGAAAGTCTCTGCCAAAAGGCATCTATAAGAGTCTCTTTATTTCAACATAGATCAGAGTTCTAAACTGAACTGCATAATGATGCACAGATTGGGTTCTTTGACATAGAATACTTGACACAGCAGATGACACATGTCCCAGTTCATCAAAGAGTTTCTTAAAAGATTCAACAAAACAGGTACAATTGTATATCAGCGGATCATCTCTTTCTCTCAGAGTGGGGAAGACCATCCCAGAGCATGTCCAGTGAGCAAAAAAATGATTTACACAAACTTTGCATTCTCAGAGGAAGAATTGATTAGTATAATACAAATTGAATGGAGCAGTCAATAAGTAAACCCCTACAAGATTTTTGATCTCCATCAAAGTTCAGTGAAGAGGGAATCTGCAAATGAGAAGAAATTCCCTGTACTGTATGATTCCCAAAATTTGGATTTGAATCAGGAACTGCAGCATAAACAAATACAATATGTACTGTAACATAAATATGTTGCACGAGAGACTGTAAAGCTTTGTTCACTCTATACAATTTTAAGGCAGAATCAACAGATATTGGTGTTGATATGTCTTTCCTATTGTGATAGTCACCAGCGGAATGCATATAAAGCTTTGGCCAAACAGTGTTTCTTAACCAGGAAGAGGATTTACTGGTAGAACAGCAGGTACAAGGTATCAGTGGGAGGTTTGTAATACAAAAGGTAGACAATAAAAAGGTTGATAAGGAAAAAGGTTGACATGACAAAAATTAGACAGTACAGAAGGTTGACAGGTACAAAAGGTTGACAGTTCAAAGGGTCAACATAGAAGTGGTAGACACAGAAATGGTTGACAACTGTTTTTTTTTTTTTTCTAACCCTAATCTTCACTCAAATCCTAATCCCCCCCCCCTTGGTGTCTAACCTTAACTGTCCCTCCTAATGCTTAACACTAACCCTTGTTTAAGTGCCTAACCCTAAACATTAAATATAAATACATTTAAAAAAGTGTTGACCATTTATGTATCGACCATTTGAACCTGATGACCTTTTGTACCTGTCTACCTTCTGTACTGTTGACCTTTTGTCACGTCGACCATCTCCCTTGTTGACCTTCTGGTGTCAACCAAATCATTATTGACCTTTTCATTGTCAACCTTTTGTATGGAACCCCCTGTGGGAGATGTAGGGGTCAACAGCACAGTAGTATACACAGTATCAGCCTGGAGCAAGTAAAGGGTTGCTGGGAATTGTGGTACACCTCGTGTAGGATGAACCATTAGACTCTGTACTCACCAAGGAGGGTGATTGGGCACTTAAGCAGTGGTGGTACAGCGTATCTTAGCAGTCCTAGTGGTTGCAGATGGGACCAGTGCATGGGATGCTTGTCAATCAGTGGTGAAAGTATGGCTGTACGGGGCATTACGGTTTGACCCATTATCATGTCTGATATGAAAACATGATAAACTGTACAGAGAGAGGTAGAGCTGGGATAGCCACCGGTGAGCAGCACAATAATTATTTTTTTTGTAGATGCAGCAGTGTGACATCATGACGTTGCATGACTGGACACTGAAGAGGAGCAGCACCACCTGTGAAGACAGAGCAGCAAACAGCATCCTTGTCATGCAGCAGGAGGCAAGTGGGGGCCGGGCTGTGGAGACACGTGTAGGATTTGTGTGGGCTGGAGATGAAGACATGGGCTTGGGAGACAGAAGATGATGAAGCCTGTCTGAAACACACAGGGGGGAATGATGCTGATTGACACAGAGGGGAAGACTGAGAGACACAGGGGGAGGCTAATTAACATAGAGGGGAAGGTTGGGAGACAGAGTGAGGTGGCGGCTGAAAGACAAAGTGAGGGGGCAGCTGAGAGACAGAGTGAGGGGGTGGCTGAGAGACACAAAGGGGGAGGCTGAATGACACAGAGAAGATTGTTGAGAGACACAGGGCCAGGGGGCGACAGAGACACAGGGTGAAGGGGCAGCTGAGAGACACAGGGCTTGGGGGTGACTGAGAGGCAGAGTGAGGGGGTGGTTGAGAAATACAGGGTAAGGGTGCAGCTCATTGACACAGGATGAGGGGTAGCTGAGAGACATTGGGTAAGGAAGAGGCTGAGAGACACAGGGTGAGGGGGAGACAGAGATACAGGATGAGGGAGAGGATCAGAGACAAGGGAGAGGATTTAGGCTGAGAGACAGGAGGCTGGAGTGACAAGGCAAGAGACTGGAAAGACAGGAGGCTGGAATGATGGGGCAGGAAACTGGAGTGATGGGGCAGAAATCTGGAAAGACTGGGGGCAGGAGGCTGTAAAGATAGGAGGCTGGAGTGATGGTACAGTACAGGTGGCTGGAGTGATGGGGCATGGGACAAGAAGCTGGAAAGATAGGGGGTAGGAGGTCGTAAAGACAGGAGGCTGGACAGACACAATGGACAGGAGGCTGGAGGGGATACAGAGGGCTGGAGGTGACACAGGGGGCATGAGTCTGGTTGAACCTTTTTGGTTTGATGATGACATTGGTTATATTCCTACACATTCAGGCATCTTCCGTACCATGTGCTCTCCTACATGAATAGTGAATACCGACTGAAAATACAAGATTCCTGACGTTTTGGTATTGTTCGAATATGCAGTGTGTATGGACCTCTGCCCAATGGAGGCCGACAGTCTATCGTACACACATCTTGCTTGTGGGCATTTTTAGTTTAAATTAACATGCCTTTCACAGCAATATGTACTGTGGCTTGGCAGGACATGCTGGCATGTATAGTTCCATACCACATGAAGTGTGGCATGTGGTCGGTATTCGTTTGTTTGATCGGAGTGATAATACTATGCAGTCTACAGATCTGTCCTCACTCATCTTTGCTGCAGTTGCGTTAAACAGTCCCTCTTGACGCACCTGGTCCTGTGACACCCTGCTAGTGCCGGGCATCTTTTTTTTGTCGAAAATGCGTCTGAGTCGCAATGCAATGGAATGTAAGTGAGTACAATCCCCAGTGCCCAAGCATTTCAGTCATGAGCTTCACTACGCACCTCTAGCATCCCCCATTAAGATGCCCTGTGACAGTGTCCATACACCACTCCCTATGTGAGTGCAGACACCCGTGCCCTAGTACTGATGTCATATTCTTCACTTTGAATGTAAAATGTTGTATCATAAATAACAGAGAAAACATTATTTTGTAAAGAGAAATATTACTATTTTTCTTTCCATTTTTTATGACTTTTTTTTAATATTTTTTATATATAGTATGTTCCACTTATATGTACAGTAAAAATAGTACCATATATGGCTCTTTTGTTTTAAAAAAATAACCAAGACCATAACAAGAAGTTTTTACAAGCTCATAAATCATGGGTTTGATAACATTACAATAAGAACCTCTTAAAAGATTAATAATCCAAAGATGGAAACTAGGCCCAAGTGATATGAGGCTACTACAATATCAATAATAAAAGGTCTAGAATAGGCCCAAGATCATTTAAAGCATTTTTGAACAACTATTAAAAACCCTGTGAAGAGAATATGAATCTATAGATATAGAATATGGCCCTTGACCTATAAAATATTGATTCTACAATTTTGAAGAATCTATTGAAGAGAATATGAATATAAAGATATACAATAGGTATGTGACCTATAAAATATTGATTTTACCTTTTTTTTAAATCCCTTGAAGAGAATATGAATACAAAGCTATACAATAGATATGTGACCTATAAACTATTGATTTTATAATTTTGAAGAATCCCTTGAAGAGAATACGAATATAAAAATATACAATAGGCATGTGACCTATTAATTTAAAAAAAAGGTAGAACAACGATTTTGGAAGAATACAAATATATAAATAGAGAACAGGCCTATGGACTGAGCTTGGTAAATTGCTAATACACAAATCTACATTTTTAGTTCCCTCGGTGTATCATTTCTGATGTTCATGAATAAATATTTCATGTTGTGCAGTGTGTACTCCAAATTTCTTATTTTTTATTTAATTACATTAATCTTTACACAACAATCCTGTAAATGGAAAAGAATATCCTTCATGCTTTCCATTTCAATCTTTTTGGTGTTGAACAAATTAATTTCTCCCTCAATACTGTAATATGAGATGACCATGATGTCTAATTGTGAAAGGAGAGTGTGGATTTATAGGCCTACAATAAAATGGTTGACAGTCAATAGGTCGACACCAGAAGGACGACAGACAATGGGTTGACAGGGTCATTTGAATGACCAGTAATTGGTCAACATTCAAATGGTTGACACAAAAAATGTTGACACATTATGTTTTTGTTATTTTAGCCTAACCTTAATCTAGGCCTAAAGCCTAAACCTAAAAATCATTAAAACACAATGTGTCAACCTTTTTATGTTGACCATTTGAATGTCGACCTTTTAACCCAGTGAACCTTTTAACCCTGTCGACCTAAGTCACAGTCGACCAAGCACCTGTCAACCTGATGACCCTGTCGACCTTCTGGTGTTGACTTTCTAGTGTCGACCTATTGACTCTCAATCTTTTTATTGTAGACCTGCCATCAGGATACCGGAAGAAATATAAATTCAGTGAAGCATGGAGTATGTGTTTTAAAATGTGTTTTAATATGGGCACACGCTTACCTTTCCCAGTGCTTGAGATATTTCATGCTGGTGCACCTCTATAGAGTCTGGTGTACCTCTATACGGTCTGGTGTTTTCAATTGGTACCCGAACCTGCAGGAATCATCTTTGTAAAATTAAATTTTATATCAGTGTAAAATTACGACAAATACATATACAAGTCTTGTACATGTACTGTACTCCGAGTGTCCAGAATAGCAGATCTCTTAACAATTACTGTACTGGGTTTGGTCAGATACTCCCCCGACCGGTTTAGCACTCCTTCTCCCAACTCTATTCCATTGATATCACCATCAGCTCCCCTCTCCCTCCTCTGTCCTCCATCACAGAAACCAGAGATCCCAAAACAACCCAAGATAATGAGAAATCTGGGAGAAAACACAAAGATAACCACAGCAGACCAATCCATTGCTGATAACAATGATCTACAAATTTCTTTAGCTCAGGTATCTCACTGTAACCTTTAACCCTACCGGAACAGGCTCGCAATTGACAGGTCTACGTTATCTGCCTCGATTCCGCCTTGTCTCTCCACCGGTTGGTTGACCTTCTTACAGTGAGTAGAATAGACCCAGGTATCTCTCTCCACCACTTTTAAGGAAGTCGTTCTTGTCAGCAACACCTGATATGGACCTTCCCACCGATCTGTCAAAAAACCTGAACGCAAGAAATTTCTGATCATAACAAATTCTCCAGGTTTAACATCATGACAGTTTGTTTCAGGCATATCATGTGACAACAATTTCAGTTTCTGCTGTTGATGTTTTGACTGTTTACTCATTGTTATAAGATACCTTACAGTTACCTCGTTGTTACTTTTCAAATCTTCCTGCGGACTTATAATCGAATGAGGTTGTCTACCAAACAGTGGGTCTCATTCAGACCCACTTGCGAGTGCTGTACGCTCGCAAGCGGGTCAATGTTACCCAAATGAGCATGCGCACGGCGGAGGCGCCTCCGTCGTGCGTATGTGCGAGACCCGGCGAGCGACGGGGAAGCCGTCGCTCGGGGTCTCACACCAAAGGGGGCGTGCTGTCGATGGTGAGTGACAGCACACCCCCTTTGGTGGGCGTGCTGGGGGTGTGGCTGCCCAGACGGAGCCGTTCCCATGGGAACGCCTACCGTCTGGGTCCGGCCCCACTGACATCACTAGTGATGTCAGTGGGAGTGTTTCTGGCCCTGATAGAGCCAAAAGCACTCCAGGGCTTGCGGCAGCGGGATCTACCACAGGGTCTCGTTGCAAGCCAGATGGTCGCGATGGTCTTGACCATCGCGACCATCTTTTTGGCCACTTGCATAAGCTGTGGGTGGTCACCCACAGGCCGGCCCTGATTCAGAGTGAGCACTCTGGTCAGAGCGTCCGGCTCTGAATCAGGCCCAGTATTTCAAAGGGGGACAGATTGAGAGGGGCTCTAGGAGTTGTCCTGATGCTGTGGAGGACACGTGGTAGTGTTTCTGGCCACCCCAGTCCAGTTTCTGCCATGAACTTACTTAATTTATTTTTAATAGTACCGTTGAGCCTCTCCACCTTGGCACTGGCTTGCGGTCATTAAGGGGTGTGGCATCTACTATTAATACCCATCAGCTTACACATGTTTTGGAAGACATCACCTGTGAAATGAGTACCCCTATCACTTTCAAAAATTCTAGGGATACCGTTTCTGCATACAAACTCCTGAACAATTTTCTTAGCAGTAAACGCAGCAGTGTTAGTGGCACCTGGGTATGCCTTAACCCAATTAGATAAACACATCAGTGCACACTAATACATACTTGAGATTCCTGCAGGGTGGTAATTGGATGAAATCAATTTGTATTACCTGAAAAGGTCCGTCGGCCACAGGAATGTGGGATGGTTCAGTAGGGATTGTTTTCCCAATGTTTTTCCTCAAGCAGGTCAAACAGGACATTGCTCTCTTTTCCGCTTGAGAAGAAAAACACGGTGCACACCAGTATGCTCTCCCCAATTTGCACATACCTTGCTTTCCCAAGTGAGTCAGACCGTGTGCTGCCTCAGCCAGGCTTGGGTAGTACGCCTTGGGGGCCACTGGCTTACCTTGTCCATCTCTCCAGAGTCCAGAGGACTCCTGCCCACATCCCTTAGACCTCCAGACTGCCTTTTCCTGAATGGAACACAAATTTTGCATCTCAATTAATTTCTGCATATCAATCGTTTGAAACGTCATTTGGTTAATTGGCACATTCACTTTTAACCCTGCTGCCCATTTGGCAGCTTCATCTGCCCTGTTGTTGCCCAGTGACACCGGTTCATCCTCACATGTATGGGCATTGCACTTAATTACCACCACTGCCTTAAGCAATTGGATCACTGTCAGTAGTCCTTTTATATGTCTGGAATGTGCGACTGGTGTGCCTGGTGCTGTCATAAAATTTCTCAGACGCCATAAAGCACCAAAATCATGTACTACCCCGAAGGCGTACCTAGAGTAAGTGTAGATATTAGCAGATTTACCTTCTGCTAATTCACAAGCTCTTTTTAGTGCCACCAGCTCCCCATTTGGACCGAGTGAGGTGGACAAGAGGTTTGGCCTCTATGATGTCTTCGTCATTTACCACAGCATAACCTGTACATAACTCTCCAGTGTCAGTTTGTCTATGACAACTCCTATCCATGTAAAATGTCACATCTACATTTTCTAAAGGTGTATCCTGTATGTCAGGTCTTGCAGTAAAGGTCTGATTGAGATATTCCATACAATCATGTGTATCAATATACCTGCAGAACTCACCTTCCGCCAATGACACTCACCTCTCTCCACCCTTTGTGCATCCTGTTGCACATATGGTAAATATATTGCTGGATTTAACATACTGCACCGTTTGATGGTGATGTTAGCAGGTGCTATTAGGGATAGTTCCCATTTTGTGAACCTAGCTGAGGAGACATGTCTGGTTTGGGTAGAATTCAGCAAAGCAGATACAGCATGGGGAGTATAAACAATCTTATCATGGCCTAATACTACATCCTCATTCTTACTGACCAAGAGAGCAGTTGCTGCTACACTTCTTAAACACGTTGGGAGTGATCTTGCCACAGTGTCCAATTGTGCACTGTAGTATGCTACGGGCCTACTGGCATCACCATGTTTTTGTGTGAGGACACCTGCTGCACAACCATTAGCTTCCGTACAGTACAAATCAAAAGGTTTTTCATAATCAGGTATTCCCAATGCAGGTGCTATTGTCAGACTATCCTTAAAATTAAGGAAAGCCTGCTCTGTTTCCTCTGTGTGTATGACTGGGCTTTGAGGAAGAGACTAGGGCCCTCATTCAGAGCCGCACGCTCTGAATGAGGGCCGGGCTCCATGAAAATGGAGCGTCCTCCTGGACGCTCGTATAGCTGTGGGTCACCACCCACAGGCTATACGAGCGTGCATTGTGATGGCCGCGATGGTCATGACCATCGCGACCATTGAAATTGCGAGCCGGAGCCTGCGGTTGAGGTTTTCAACCGCAAGCTCCGGAGTGATTTTGGCTCTATCAGAGCCAAAATCACTCCCACTGACATCACTAGTAATGTCAGTGGGCCGGCTTTTGACGGGAGGCGTTCCCGTGGGAACGCCCCCGTCAGGGAGGCACGCCCCCGGCACACCCACCAAAGGGGGCGTGCTGTCAATCAACATTGACAGCACGCCCCCTTTGATCGGACACAACGAGCGAAGGACTTTCCTTCGCTCGTCGCGTCTGGCGCATGCGCACGACGGAGCTCCCTCCGTCGTGCGCATGCTCAGTCCATAACATCGACCCACTTGCGAGCGGACAGCCGCTCGTGAGTGGGTCTGAATCAGGCCCTAAGGCCCTCATTCAGACCCGGTTGCAAGTGCTGAGTGCTCGCAACCGGGTTGATGTTTAGGCCTTGCACACACACAGTGGCCGCACTGCGCGTGCACAAGCCCCGGAGCAAGAAAGAAATTCTATCGCTCCGGATCTCACTACAAAAGGACCGGCTGTCGATACTGATCGACAGCTCGGCCCATTTTGTAGGCGTGGCGGGGGGGTGGTTTCACAAATGGAGGAGTTCCTTAAGGAACGCTTGCCATTTTGTGGGTGACCACATTGACATCAGCAGTGATGTCAGTGGGGAGCTTCCTGCTGGATCAGAGCAGGAAACTCCCTGGGGCTTGCGGTTGCCGAAACCCAACCTTAGGGTCTCATCGCAAGTCCCGATGGTCACGATGGTCTTGACCATCGTGACCATCAACCTGGTCGGTTGCTAAAGTTGTGGGTGGTAACCCACAGCTTAGCTAGCGACCAGGAGGCCGCACTTAAAAAATCAAGCGGGCCCTCATTCAGATAGAGCGATCGCTTCTTGCGTCTGCCTTTGAATGAGGGCCTAAGTTTTATAATGGCAAGGCCAAAATAGAAAAACCTGGGATCCGCATTCTGCAGTATCCACACATTCCCAAGAAGGTACGAATTTGCTGTTGGTTCTGCGGCAGTGTCATGGTCTGTATGGCTTGGATTCTGTCATTTGTCAGATGTCGTAACCCCTGGGTTAGGCAATGTCCCAAGTATTTAACCCTGGACTTGCATGGCTGTAGTTTGTCCTTTGCAACCTTGTGTCCTGTTTGCGAGAGATGAAGCAATAAAAGTGTAGTATCATTTAAACATGACATACACGAATCATAACATAACAATAAATCGGCCACAAATTGTATTAGAACATATCCAATGGCAGGTTGAAAAGATTGTAAACAGTCATGTAAGGCCTGGGAGAAGATACTGGGGCTGTCTATGAAGCCCTGGGGTAATCGTGTCCATGTGTATTGTACACCCCTATATGTAAAAGCGAATAGGTACTGACAGTCAGCATGAAGAGGTACAGAGAAGAAAGCAGAACAGAGGTCAATGACAGTGAAATGGGTTGCATTTGGTGGGATCTGCATGAAAATGACAGCTGGATTCAGCACTACGGGGAATTGGCTCTCTACTACCTTATTAACCCCTCTAAGGTCTTGTACCAACCTATAACCCCTCCCACCACTCTTTTTCACAGGAAAGATGGGACTGATGACTACACTTGCTGTACGGACTAAAATTCCCTGTTGTAATAACCGCTCAATTATGGGATAAACCCCTAACTCTACCTCCTGTTTTAACGGGTACTGAGAAATTTTTGGAGCTTGCTACCGCTTTTTTGATTTACCATTACGGGAGTTACGTTTGCCATCAATCCATTGTCCTGTCCATCTTTGGTCCAAAGTGAACCTGGTATTTGGGATAACATTTGATCTACCTGAGATGAATTTTTACCTGAACCAGTACAGTGATACATTAACCTTTGGAGATTGTCCAATATATCCCTCACCTCGTGCGCAGCCCTCTCTGGGATATCTAGAAATATACCATCAGGGGTACAATATATGATACATCCCATCTTACATAACAAATCCCTTCCCAGTAGGTTGGTAGGGGCTGCTGCTGCCAGGAGAAAAGAATGCCTGGTATGCAATGGCCCGATAGTAACCTCTGTGGATTTGGTTAAAGGATAATGTTGCACTTTACCCATTACACCCATTGCTGGTACTGTTTCGCTGGTCACCTGTAAATTAGCTGGAGATTTTATCACTGATCTGGTCGCCCCTGTGTCTACAAGAAAATTATGTTTAGTACCAGCTACATCAATTAACATTACAGGTTCTTCTCTAACATCCCCAGTTAACCTGACTGACTGTAGACTACAGGTATGACCTGACCCCTATCGTTGACTCTCACTCTCCAATACAGCAGTTAGGGCCATAATTGGAGCAGATGACTGTGGAGAATTCCCTATATTCTGCATATATCCCTTATATGGATATCTAGGTACTCCCTGGTTAGGGGGTCCTACCCTCTTCACCTTACAGTTCCTACTTACATGTCCCACCTGGTTGCAGTTAAAACACCTTCGTGAGTGAGGTGGGGGAAAAGGTTGTTGTGTAGGTTGGGCGGTAGAGAAAGATTGTGAGTGTGAGTATGAATTTTGAGGGTAATATGGTGGCTTAGGGTAGAATGGGCTTTGTGGTTGAGTGTTATAAGTAGGATAAGGCTGTGCTTGTGGTGGTGTAGGATTGGTGAGGGCATGTAGTTGTGCAGGTGCATGTGTGTCTGGTGGCTGTGATGGTATATTCATTCCTTCTAGAGCTTGAATACTAACAGCCATTAGCTTCTCGCTCTGGGTCTCTCTCTTCTTGAGGATGTTTTTATAGTGCTCAATAGCAGACTTCCTGAGTGTGTCTACAGTAACTCCCCTCCAGCCAGGTAGAGATGTCTGGACTCGGGTCTTCAGATTGTCTTTAAGACCATCCATAAGTACCGTGATGACCATTTCCCTATGGTGAGTGCTATCTTTAATATCTTCTATCCCAGTGTACTGGGTGATAGTCTGCAGAGCTCGGGTACAGTAATCTTCTGCAGATTCACTCTCTTTTTGTTTTATGGTGAAAATTTTACTCCAGTTACTACCGGAAAATATACACCCAATTGAGTTATTATGCGGGTAATGTTACCTTGGTTATCCTCATCTATTAAGGAAGCATCTCTCTCCAATATGCAATCCGTGATAAACTTTTTTCACTTCGGTATTGTGCGGAACACACACCCTTAACACCACTCGCCAATCTTTATTGGTTGGCTCGTGAGCATTACCCAAATTTTTCACAAATCTTTGGCATTTTGCTAATTCCTTCTTAGGGTCAGGGAAGTCGGTCATTATGGAATTTAGTTCCGCTCTTGTCCAAGGACAATGCATTACTACATCTCTTGTGGGCGCCACACCATTCGCATCCGGATTCCCATTGGGAACAGTTATTGTCCGGACGGGATGGAGACCGGCCGCACTGCTACCTTTGGATTTGTTACCTGGCTGGAGATTCAGTCTTTTACTGCTACGTACAGGATTAACAACTTCCGTTACAGGTACGGCGGATGTTAACCCTTCCTGTACTACCACTGATGAGGATGGGGCCACCTCCTGTGCTCATTGTACGGCATGGGAAATGGCAGACATAACAACAGGTTCATCATCCACATCATAAACATTTTCCTTGTGATTACTAAAGAGAGGTTACAGGTTAAAACACGCTGGTTTGCGTCGCATGCATACCCTTAAGCCACGTATCCCCCTCGTGCTGCCATAACTTTAAACAATCGTCATACTTCATCCTGTTCTTTCGAGAGTGCACCATGCAGATGCTATCTCGGATATTGTTTAATACCCCCTTATCAAAGCTGCCAATTCTGGGAAACTGTTTCACACTGTTCCTCGTCATTTTAAACCATACATCACAGTACCTAGTTGCATAAGCACCTTACCTAGTATGCATAATATGCCGTGCCGACCCGATCGGCGCTTCCAAAAGAAGCACATCATCTAATATCTCTACTGTTTGCTTGGCTCCCATCTTGGGAAAATAACACTAAACATTTCAATAGAGATTTAAATCGGTGGAAGAATGTCAAGGCTACTTCCACTTACCTGTGGACAATATTAACAGGATGCGACCACACACCTAAGCCCTTTTCGAGTACTTTGCACTGCTAGAATTTAAGCATTCCAATAACACCTACCCTTTTCAGTGATTTTGTCCACCACTACTCAGTTCACAATACAAAATGCCACAACCGTGTGGTTCAATCACAATGCCCAATAGCCCTAACTGATCACTGGATGCTGCAATCACACTGAGAGCCGATACCTACAACAAAACAACAACTACACCTGCTGTGTGTATAGACTTCGGTATCTACTACCGAGCCACTAGGCTGACACCAGGCGCCTAGCCCCTAAGGGTCCTACGATACCCCTAGCTAGGGAACATGTTACCCCTACCAACAAACGTTCACTGTTACACACCTTTTTCCTGCGCAGAAAAATACACATTTTTCCAGACTATGGCAGCACCGACTAAGGTACTTACAACAATGTTATCACGCTATCAATATCACAATGCAATCTCAACGGCTTTGTTTAAACACGCGGCAGCAATACAGGAAATACGTATACGCTATTGTGCGACTAGTCGCATACACAATAATGCGACCGCTACACAAAACGTATTATTACCCTTACGTTATTGTGCGACTTCCTCCTTTTAACATGAACTTTTATCAATGAAGGAAAACAAACTTTTTCTCCCTTGTCCCTGGATTATAATCAGCGCTCCTTGAACTCGCACAATAACACCTAGCAGTCTCTCAGCAACAAAGTGATAGCAGGTATTAAAAGCCACAATGCATTCTTTCCTGCGTATGGCACCTCCACCCTTTTGCTGAGAGATTGATAACTGTGTGTTACCGTGTGAATGGTAGCGTGATTTCACTATGAGCTCCCATTTATCGATTCCTACCTATCTATATACTCTAAATGTCGCTAAATAGCGTTACAATTAATCTCTATATCATAAAGTCACAGTTTAGCGCTGCGTACGCATATGAAATAATTGCTCTCCAGACTTTGATTGTGGTTCCAAAGCACAAAATGATATTATTCACCAAAAAGCAGATAGTTACACGCTGTGATCTAAATACAATTAGCGCAAACAAATTATACAATCACAAGGTATAGTCGATACATACGCAAACGCACCGGTCCCAGTTACAGTCATCAATCCAGAGGTCTGGGGTCATCCCAGAGAATGGCTACTAACTGGAACCGGGACACAGGCTATATACCCTAACAGATCATTATACCAACAATATAGACAGACAAACATAATTCCATTGGTTCTTGCTCTTGGTCTATGTAGTATGCTGTAGTTCATAGGGCAGTTCACTAGGGTTATGTCCCAATTCTCCAGATTACATTGTCGTTCTTTAATTGATTTAAATTAGATAGAGACACTACATTACAGTGTACACATTCTAACCAATAATTTCCTATAATCCATAACCATCGAACGCAAGATGTGACTCCCTCGCTGATAGGTTCAGATATCTGGAAATAAACAGTGTGTCAGTTTAGTACCAAACATGCCATGTTTATCATGTTGCATACCATAATTATTAAATACATGCATTTTATATCATAATTAATAACATTAATATAAACCATAATGTGCCAGGAACCTTTTATGAGTGTGTGTATATTTATGATTATATGTAAGTATGTGTTGTATATCTTCATGCAGCGGAAAAAGGTGCGCTGTGTGTTTCTATTTAGAATTGCAACTGTATATCTATGTGTGCACGCATTGTGGATACCCATGTGATCGTTTAAGTGTATATATATATATATAATATATATAAATATATATATATATATGTGGAACGAATGTATGGCTATGGCGCCAAACAACAACGGCAAATATATATACAAAAAGTGTTACACTGTAGTGAAAAACTTAAAGTGAAAGGTATATAAAGCAGGACGCACTACCCAAAGGTGTCAGCTGAATAACAATGAGAAGGATTGGGGCAAATCCCAAACAAAAATGTGGAAATAGTAAAAGATACAGCGACTGGCGGCACTAATAATAAAAGTGCACAGTGCAATAAATATGTAAAATATAAACAATTTAATCAAAATTCATGAGGACATACTAACATAAATGTACAAAATAGAACGCACAAAATAGTACATGTGACCTAGTTTTTTTAAAAAATGTCAAGCTAATAGCTACAAGGTAAAAGAGCAAAGATGATAATATATAATATTTGCTGAATTAAAAATGCATATCAATGAAAGTGCAGATGGACAATAGTATATATTGCACAGGCCCAATAATATATACTAAAAGCAATTAGGAATAAGGTTCTAAAAACAGCAGTGAGTTAAAAAAGTGCTTATCTTAATAGCTCAAAGGCAAGAGTGCAGCTTCACCAACGCGTTTCATCCAATGGGACTTTTTCAAGGGATGATAGCTAGCAAGCATGAGTCCATATTTATACCAAACTTAAACAGAACTAATTAGTCACCCTCATTTCAATTAGTGACCTCATATCCGGTCTGACGGAGGGATTTAACAAAAGAAAATTCCAAAACACTCCTATGTATGAAATACATTATTTATAATAAGAATGGAATTCCAGTAATGTCCAAATATTTTTAAAAATATGTACAACTAAGCGTGAAACTTAGCAGTACTTCCGACCAAGAGATTATGAGTTTCCGCCCTTAACATCAACATCCGCCCTCTTCCGGGTCCAGACGGAGACCAATGGCAATAGGATCGACATCCACTAAACACCTGCGACTTCCGTCCTCACTTCTGGCTCCACATGGCGTCCGTCCTTCCAATCAGCGTCCAGGAATATTATTACGGGTATCCAGCTCCCGTCCGGTCCACATGACTTCCGCCCTGACTCAAGTATCCATCATCTCGGCAAGCATCCGCCCATAGACGACGTCATCAACATCGCTTCCTTCTCCTATCATGTTCCAGAAATAGGCACAGCCATAAGTCTACGGAAGCAAGAAAACAGTAGTTTTTGGGAAAGTAGAAGCGCCATTTTGAGAAAGGGTAACTTAGCCCAAAGTGTTAAAGTTGAGTCAGGGTGGAAGTCATGTGGACCGGACGCAAGCTGGATACCCGTGATAATATTCCTGGACGCTGATTGGAAGTGAGGGAGGACGGACGCCACGTGGAAGTGAGGGCAGAAGTCGCAGGTGTTTAGTGGATGTCGATCCTATTGCCATTGGTCTCCGTCTGGACCCGGAAGAGGGCGGATGTTGATGTTAAGGGCGGATACTCATAATCTCTTGGGCGGAAGTACTGCTAAGTTTCATGCTTAGTTATACATATTTTTAGAAATATTTGGACATTACTGGAATTTCGTTCTTATTATAAATAATGTATTTCATACATAGGAGTGTTTTGGAATTTACTTTTGTTAAATCCCTCCGTCAGACCGGATATGAGGTCACTAATTGAAATGAGGGTGACTAATTAGTTCTGTTTAAGTTTGGTATAAATATGGACTCATGCTTGCTAGCTATCATCCTTTGAAAAAGTCCCATTGGATGAAACGCGTTGGAGAAGCTGCACTCTTGCCTTTGAGCTATTAAGATAAGCACTTTTTTAACTCACTGCTGTTTTTAGAACCTTATTCCTAATTGCTTTTAGTATATATTATTGGGCCTGTGCAATATATACTATTGTCCATCTGCACTTTCTTCAAACACTATGGTGTTGAGAATTATTGATATGCATTTTTAATTCAGCAAATATTATTATCATCTTTGCTCTTTTACCTTGTAGCTATTAGCTTGACATTTTTAAAAAAAACTAGGTCACATGTACTATTTTGTGCGTTCTATTTTGTACATTTATGTTAGTATGTCCTCATGAATTTTGATTAAATTGTTTATATTTTAAATATTTATTGCACTGTGCACTTTTATTATTAGTGACGCCAGTCGCTGTAACTTTTACTATATATATATATATATATATATATATATATACATATACACTGTCGACACTCTCAATATGAGATCCAAAGAGCTGTCACTATCAGTGAAGCACGCCATCATTAGGCTGAAAAATCAAAACAAACCCACCAGAGAGATAGCAAAAACATTAGGTGTGGCCAAATCAACTGTTTGGAACATTCTTAAAAAGAAGGAATGCACCGGAGAGCTCAGCAACACCAAAAGACCCGGAAGACCACGGAAAACAACTATGGTGGATGACAGAAGAATTATTTCCCTGGTGAAGAAAAACCCCTTCACAACAGTTGGCCAAATCAAGAACACTCTCCAGGAGGTAGGTGTATATGTGTCAAAGTCAACAATCAAGAGAAGACTTCACAAGAGTGAATATAGAGGGTTCACCACAAGATGTAAACCATTGGTGAGCCACAAAAACAGGAAGACAAGATTAGAGTTTGCCAAACAACATCTAAAAAAGCCATTACAGTTCTGGAACAACATCCTATGGACAGATGAGACAAATATCAACTTGTGCCAGAGAGATGGGAAGAGGAAAGTATGGAGAAGGAAAGGAACTGCTCATGATCCAAAACATACCACCTCATCAGTGAAGCATGGTGGTGGTAGTGTCATGGCGTGGGCATGTATGGCTGCCAATGGAACTGGTTCCCTTGTATTTATTGATGATGTGACTGCTGACAAAAGCAGCAGAATGAATTCTGAAGTGTTTCGGGCAATATTATATGCTCATATTCAGTCAAATGCTTCAGAACTCATTGGACGGCGCTTCACAGTGCAGAGGGACAATGATCTGAAGCATACTGCAAAAGCAACCAAAGAGTTTTTTAAGGCTAAAAAGTGGAATGTTATGCAATGGCCAAGTCAATCCCCTGACCTGAATCTGATTGAGCATGCATTTCACTTGATGAAGACAAAACTGAAGGGAAAATGTCACAAGAACAAGCAGGAACTGAAGACATTTGCAGTAGAGGCCTGGCAGAGCATCACCAGGGATGAAACCCAGCGTCTGGTGATGTCTATGCATTCCAGACTTCAGGCTGTAATTGCCTGCAAAGGCTTTGCAACAAAGTATTAAAAAGTGAAAGTTAGATTTAGGATTGTTTAGTTTGTCCCTTTACTTTTGGCCTCTTAAAAAGTGGGAGGCACATATAGAAACCGTTGTAATTCCTACACCGTTCACCTGATTTGGATGTAATTACCCTCAAATTAAATCTGAAAGTCTGCAGTTAAAGCACATCTTGTTTGTTTCATTTCAGAAAATTCTGTCAATGTCCCAGTATTTATGCACCTGACTGTATATCCTCAAACTGGTCATTATTTATTTTACTTCTGTCTGGACTAAAAGAATGACAGACAATGGTGTTTTTTCCAGTTCATGGATGGAGCAAGCCTTGGCAAACAATCTAATAATTTTAACAAAAGGCTCCCCTAATACAACTTAAATATATCAGCATTGGATATTTGTTAACAATAGCTACAAGTCTGGCAATTGTTTATTAATCTACATTTAGGACACTTCAATTGTGCATATCAGTGTCTGGGTTATATTTCAATTGCCACAGACATACTGTGCATATATTTGAAATAAACACTCCCAGTATCTTTTTGTATTCTTGATTATTTGTCGCAGACATGTCTACAAGACAAGTCTGTCATCACTGAATATATGACGTTTTTAAATATATATATTTATATGTGTAGTGTGTCCCCAGGACCAAATCCCATCTAGATTCCTCTTCACTAGGCAGGCGATACCAAGAATGTACAGAGACATCAGAAAAAAATGTCCTCAGTGTCCTAAAAAATGCGGTTGTACCCAATGTCCACTTAACCACGGACATGTGGACAAGTGGAACAGGGCAGACTAAGGACTATATGGCTGTGACAGCCCACTGAGTAGATGTGTCACCTTATGCAGTAACAACAGCAGCGTCACCAGTAGCAGCATCTCAGAAATGCCAGCTCGTTCCAAGGCAGGCTACGCTGTGTATCACCAGTTTAAGTAAGAGGCACACTGTCGACAACCTCTTAGAGTAACTGAGGGAAATCATCGCCCAATGGCTTTCCCCACTTAGACTCTCCTGGGGATTTGTGATATCTGACAATGCCACCAATATTGTGCGGGCATTACATCTAGTCAAAATCCAGCATGACCCATGTTTTGCTCACACAATAAATTTGGTAGTGCAGAATTTTTTTAAAAACAACAGGGCCGGGCAGAAGATGCTTTGGGTGGGCCGAAAAATTTTGGGCCACTTTCGCCATTCAGCGACTGCGTGCCGAAGGCTGGAAAACCAGCAAACACTCTTGAACCTGCCCAGCTATCACCTGAAGCAAGAGATTGTAACGCGGTGGAACTCAACCCTCTATATACTTCAGAGGATGGAGGAGCAGCAAAAGGCCATTCAAGCCTATACATCCATGACATAGGCAAAGGAGGGGGTATGCACCTGACTCAAGCACAGTTGAGAATGATTTCCGTGTTGTGCAAGGTTCTCCAGCCCTTCGAACTTGCCACATGTGAAGTCAGTTCAGTCACTGCCAGCTTGAGTCAGGTCATTCCCCTCATCAGGCTTTTGCAGAAGCAGCTGGAGTAAGTGAAGGAGGAGCTAAGATGGAGCAATTCCGCTCGGTATGTGGGACTTGTGGATGAAGCCCTTCATTCGCTTTGCTAGGATTCGAGGGTGGTCAATCTGTTGAAATCAGACCACTACATTTTGGCCACCGTGCTCGATCCTAGGTTTAAAGCCTACCTGGTGTCTTTCTTTCTGGCGGACACAAGCCTGCACAGGTGCAAAGACCTGCTGGTGAAAACACTGTCAGCTGAAGTGGAACGTGACACGGCAACAGCTCCTTCTTAATTTTCTCCCACAACTGGGGCTGCCAGGAAGCAACTTAGATATCCTAACCAACCCGCTGGCGGTGATGCAGGGCAGACAGGACCAAGTTTGGACATCTGGTCCGGACTGAAGGACCTGCCAACAATTTCTGACATGTCAACTGTCACTGCATATGATGCTGTCACCATTGACAGAATGGTAGAGGATTACATCGGTGACAGCATCCAAGTAGGCAATTTGGAGGCCCCTGTACACACTGGTTCTATTTTACGTAACAAACACCTATGTAATATCATTAAGCTGATGTGAGTGACCACCATACTTTTTATTTGCAGTTCTGAGAGGCATGAAGGGAGCCAGCATTGGGAGAATGTTCTGGTCCGTATAGTGCCATTTGGAGGTTTCTGGGGTACCTGCTAGGTGAGTCAGCTCTCGGCTTATACATGTGCTGTTATTATGCAGTACATTAGTTTGTCATTATATGACCCAGAGTGGGTGCTACTATTAGGTAGCAATAATTATTTTGGGGTGAGCATTTGGGCATGGTGCCCCCGGAGTATTATCTTTACACATCTATACTTTACACTTCACTATCACTTTTTTTTCCCTTTTTCGTATGATGCCCTGGGGATGGTCCTTGTCTGGAATCTTTTGGGGTACCCTGCGCCTCAGAAGTAAACCCCTTAATGTTAGGGACGCCGGTATAAAGGAGCCTTGACGATGGCCCGGCGCTTATTCATATATTTGCAAATGTATGTAACTAATACCTCTGAATTTCTATTATCATGTAGGATTCAAGTATTTTTGTTGATATTGCTGCAGCGTGCTGGAGGGAATGTCCCTTTTTTCTGTGGTTCAGTGTAAACCCCGCCCTTTACAAGCACCTGTGCAATATCATTAAGCTGATGTGAGTGACCACCATACTTTTTATTTCCACTCCTAGATGTGTTTGTGCTGCCCACTTGTGCTGCTTAGCATAGTCATCCAGCTACCTCGGTGCAACCTTTTGGCCTAAAAACAATATTATGAGGTGTGAGGTGTTCAGAATAGACTGGAAATTAATGTTATTGAGGTTAATAATAGCGTAGGAACAAAAAAGAACCCAAATTCTGTGATTTTTATGCTTATTTAAAAAAAAAAAATACAGATCCAAAACCAAAACCCGGAAGGGTGGGTTTGGCATAATCAATCCAAATCCAAAACACGAAGAAAGATCCAGTTTAGAAAAACACCAAACACGAAAGGTGGCCGGTGCACACACCTACTATATACATGTTATGGTCATCACACATATAGCAAATATATAACAATATTTTAGCTAATTACTACGTTACTAAAAAAACAATATAATCAATCGATGCAGACAAATTTCTAAAGTCCAAGATAACTTTGCTGTGGCCATGGATACTAAAGGGGGTCTTTATGTGCACATTGGGGCCCAATTATCTTGTTAAGTTGTGGGAATCTGATGTAAATCGCCTTTTAGTAATGAACCAAATATTGCAGCACTTGTATTAAATATGGTTGTATCCAACAAACTGGAACTGCTTACAGTGGAATCCGCTGTATAGGTATAGTATCTATAGTATAATGTCTTGTGTATTGGAACAAATTTCTAAATATTTATTTAAAAGATTTATTTCACCCAGTCCATTGGACTTTGCTGCGGTAGTGTCCCCTCAGATGTAGGCAAATCAGTATAGGTATAGCGTTTTACAACTCTCTTGTCTCTGACACTCGCTGTGCTCCCTATTGGCGAAGGTGTCAGTAGGATCACAATTTTACACCATACAGTTCTTAATTTGACTCTGTTTTACTTATGTTGCTCTCCAACCGCTGTGTAACTGCCACCTGCCTAATGTCTTTCTCTGCTGCTTATCTCTGTTCAGTGGCGTCATACCCTCTTCCCTCACAACGGCTCCAACTGTCACTCCTCAAACTGCAGTTATGCTTTTATTAAATAAACTTTATTCAAAATGGAACTGGCCTTTATGCCCTCTTCCAGAACAGACCTATTTTAATGGGATATCACATATGTACCCAGCTCCCACTTTAAACATGTTTTTTTGTTTTTTTCCCCAGTCCAGCCGCAGCAGGTTTGCTACCCCCATATCCCTACCCCTGTTCCCCCGAACATTCATTCCGGCTAGCAGGAGCATGCTGTGGTTCAGTGGTACCAATTTGACCCCCAGTAACAGAACCTGTGATGCCTGATTTGTTTCTACTGTAGTTATAGTTTAGGTTTTAATATTTATATTTATTTAATGTTATATTATATTAATGTTTAGATTATAGGTTTATAATTTATATATAGTTAAACTTTATAGCATTTCTTAGGTTGATAAAGTTATATCTTTCTAGAGTTTTATTTGTTACTAGTTAGCAGCCCATCAAAATGATGGAACATTGACGTGTCCGCGAAAAGTCCTGTTTAAGCACTGAAAGGGGTCACTGTTCAGTTATTTCTGCTCGGCAGCTGGGGGGGGGGCTGTGAATAGAAATGTCAGGGCCGGCAGCTGCGCGTGTCCCAATGGAGCAGCAATTAAATTGCGCTGTCCCCTGTATAGTGCTGCCCCTGTATGGTGTTGTCCACCTAATAGACCTGTCCTCTGTATAGTGCTATCCCTTGTTTTGTGTTGCCTCCCTGTATCGTGCTCTCCCCTGTATGGTGCTGTCCACCTAATATAAACCTGTCCTCTGTATAGTGCTGTCCCTTGTCTAGTAAAGCCTCCTTTGTATAGTTTTGTCCTGTGTATCGTGCTGTCCACCTAATAGACCTATTCATGCGTGCCCAAATGGGCAACAATTGAATTGCTCCGTCGGGCGCCATCTAGTGGCCATCAGCACACAACACACTTGAATTCTCCCCATAGAGGAGAGGAGCAGCATTTTTCCTGACACACACACATATATATATATATATATATATATATATATATATATATATATATATATTATATATACAGATATTTGAAAAGTTCTGTAAAAGTTTTTTAGATTTTGTTTAAAAAGTGTAGTTTTCTATTTTGCACATACATGGAACAACACCCTACAGCAAGAATCACTGCTACAGTGCCGCGGGAGCATCCTCTGTACACTTCAGACAGGCACACTGCAGCTCCTAAAGCCCCCTGAAGCATCATGAGAATGCCCCGATCAGAGCTGTAATTACCGGGGCTGCCAACCCCATTCCCTCCACATGACGTCATGACAGAAATGTCCTGTTACGGCCCTGGTGAACACTATATAACAAAACTTCACAAACTCCGCAATTACAGTCCTGGTTTTAAGGATATCCATACTTGAGTCCAGATGGTTAAATCAAATTGACTGATGTACTACTGATTAAGTCACCTGTGCTCAAGAATGGATATCCTTAAAACCTGGACTGTATTGTCAGAGTTTGGGAAACTCTGGCATATAATATTATGAAGTGTGTATTTTTCTACCAAAGAACAAACATCCCAGGACGTTTCAGGAGAACAGAACGGTATAAAACTTTGGGTACTCCAAAGGCACTTAAAGGTTGCAGCTGTAGACAATAGCCCTGAAATCAACAAACATCCAAGTACAATATATAAATTCACTTTAGTAAATAACAATAGAGTACAAGCTCCACCAAATATATTCAACTGGAGTGAATTGAATTAAAGTTAGCAGGGATCTTAAAGTGAAAGTGGCAGTGGAATATGATATGATAGCGATGTGGATTAGTTCCCAGACACATCACTTTTCATATAATAATAAAAAAACAGTAAGTCAATTCTCTCCTTGATATGACTCCTCCTGTAGTCTGTTAGATTTATGATCCTATTGTCTGTACACAGGAGAGAGTAAAACTCCTTCTCTATGGGACTATTGTCACGTAATTTTAGGGGTGTAATACAGGTGTTTGGAAAGTCAGAAGTATTGTTTGAGATGTTAGAAATCAGAAAATAAAAACACAGCTGATAATGGAAAATGCTTTTCTAACTGTGCTGATAAATCTACATTTCCAATATTTGTTTATTTGAAAATACTTGCTGCAGTCCTCCCATTTCTGATGCAATAGCAGCTCCCATAGGTTTCCATTGGGACTGATAAACAGTCATATTTACTAAGCTCTAGATGCTAGAGTTTGACCCCGGCATCTAATGTCATCTTCAGATGGTGTTAGCTCTGTCACAGCCTGGGTTTGTTAACCCTGCTGCTGGGTCACTTACACTTCTGTCGCCTGCCGACTCGCTCTCTGAACATGGTACATGCATCCATTATCGTTCCCAAGGGACACAGGCTTCATTGTTTCTGAAGACCCGGAGTACTGCTGTCCCGATGACGACCACGATCCAGCCTGCTCTTGTTTGCTGATTCAGCTCCATACATGTGCAAAGCTTACCTCTGACTGCACAGGTAATACCACTATATTCCTGCTTCCCTGGTTCCGTTCCTCATTAACTACAGCTACCATCCATTCCAATGTTCGGTCTGTATCCGGTCCTATCCATAGTCAGTGTTCTCCCAAATCCTGGACTACAGCAACTACACAGTTTGAGCCTGGTTAACATGTCTGCCAAGTTCTACCACTCACGCGTCCTGGATTATAGTTACCAAGTAAGAAGAGTGCTATTTGTTTCATCAAGAAATAACCCAGTTATCAGCCTGGTTAATATACCGCTACTCTTCACTGCTACATACATCATCCTGTCACCAACACCGAAGTCCCTGGTGGTCTAGTGGGTATGATCCGGCATCTCTCTGCCGAGACCTGGGTTTGATTCCCGGTCAAGGAGGCACCTGTTACCATGCCAGGAGGTCTCCTCAGGCCTGCCAGCTTTACCTACACACTTCCAACTATGTATTCAGACTTTTTCCTGACACCTGTTCCACAAACAAACACAAGCGTGACAAGCCCATAGTAGTCTATCCTATCCCCTGGAACCCTCTCCGTCAGCCCCTGCGTAGGCTTTGAACCCTGAAGCAAAGTGATATCGGTAGTTATCACTTTGCTACCATCCCTTCACCAGGATAGAGCCTTTTGGAAGCTCTGTCCCACACCCCAGTTGTAATAAATGCATTATCATTATCAAACTGCTAGTCGGGACGTAATTATCATGTATGTATAACTATGCCCCTTAGAGAGAGTTGCAAACAATTTTATGGTAGCATGAATATAGAAGCATATGGTGTATGCTGCTGAGGTAAATGTGTGCGTGTTGGCATGTTTTCACAGTGCGTACACGTGTACAGCCGATGCAAGTCATACACATTTCAATTGCATCTATACTTTAGACTGGCAAAGTTCTGTGAAATCGTGATGACGCCAATGTGGGTGATGCAGACCTAGATGTGAGCATAAATGGGCCTGTATGGAGGTGTTGTCTTTAAACCTAGTGTAGGACTGGAACAAATGTGCACTGCTGACGATGACTAGCAGCAATCCAAGCGTATACATAGGGAGCCATTTCTACCATCATAAGACGTTCCAATATCTGCATACAGATGAATGAGTATATTTACTGGGTGTGCATTCTCGGTAAGGAAATGCATAGTTTATGTAAGTAAACAGAATGTCCTACTCTTCATGAGCCCCTATGTTTCCTAAGACATAGGTGTTGTAGTTGCCCCCCATGGTCTTACACTGTGCATAAAGAGTCTCTATGCAACAAGGACATGTATCACCAACGGTATGCAGTCGGGAAGCCGGCGGACCCAATCCAAACAGCCGGCTTCCCAACTGTCATATCCCGACAAGGGTCTAAAGACAGGCATCGATATGCCGATGCCTGTAATTAGACATACGCCGGGACCCTGACGCCCGGTATCCCGATCAAAGGGACGCCGGGCGCCTATAGCTGTGGGGGGGGAGAGTTAGGTTTAGGGTTCCCGAGGGGGACTTAGGGTTAGGCACCACCCGGGAGGTTAGGTTTAGACTGGGGAAGGGGGGAATAGCGTTAGGCACCCCCGGGGGGGACTTAGGGTTAGGCACCCCCCCGGGGGACTTAGGTTTAGGTGGCAGGGATGGGGGGTTAGGGTTAGGGGGTAGAAATAGGTTAGTATATACATTACTTACCTTTGACGATCGGGATTTCCTCCTCTGCCGGGATGCCGCTGTCGGGAGTCCAACCGTTGGGCATGGGTCCGGCGGTGAATCATACCGATTCCTCACCAACATCAGGATCTGTTTACCATGATTGTCAGCACTGTTCCATTTCCCTGACTGAACTCTGTCAGTGGAGACAAGTGCAGAACATTAATCTGTCCTATCATTTCTGCTTCCTTTTCTGCAATGAACTCTGACTGTCTGCTGAATTTCAGTAGGAGAGAGGAAATAGATCTGCAATCAGAATGAATGCATAACCATCCAGGTGTTGTCATCTTATAAAGCACTGCTGCTAAGAAATTAGCTGTGCCTTATCTACTGGAGACCAGCAAATTGTCTATAATATACACTGGCCAACAGGGGATGGACTACATTATATTTGGAGACTGTGGGGTTAATGTAATAGACTGCAAGCAGGCATCAGAAAGTTCCTGACAATTATGCTGTTTTAAAGGGGCAATCATTTAAAAGGCTAATTCAACCTGCTTTTGCCTGTTAAATGATTGCCCATTAAAATATTGGGCAGACTCACTGGGAACTCACTGATGCCTGCATCCTGCAGGCTATTACATTTACCTCTGTAAAGCTGGGTATGCACTAGACAATGTGTATATCCAGCTACGGTAGATGCGACTGGACGATATGTCGGGCGGTCCGTACACACTGCACGATCTCGTGCACGACTGCCCGATATGTCGTTCCCCCGCCGCATCCAGAAGCATGGTGTCGTTCTTCGAATCTGGTGTGCGAATGACGCGTGGGAGCATGCAATAGTGTGTACACACTGGACGATGTGGTAGATTTGTCGTTCAGATTCATAACAAATTTGCAAATCATCCAATATATCGTCTAATGTGTACCCAGCTTAAGCGCTCACAAAAATAACTTACTCCACCCTCTGTAAGTAGTTGAACCTTCTTTGTCAACCTCATGGGTTATTATGTATGATTTGTTATTTGTTAGTGATAGACAATGAAGACACAGATGCCAGCAAATGGATAATGGGTCTAGAAAGTGTTGTTAGCATTAATTGTGCCTAGGGATGGCATTGGTGGTTTGCGACCGGTGGTCGATGATTTTGCCATTGATGATGGAGATCCGAGGGTTCTACACAATTGATGGCAGAGAGCAAGACAATGTTTTCCCCCCAGTGTATAGGGCACAGAGCCTAGTTGTGCCTCCATCATACCCTATCCCTGATTTGTCTACTGGGTACAGTCTCCCACTCTTTCAATGCTGCTGCACTGATGGCCATCAATGGTTTCCTGTCATTGATGTAAACCACTGATGGCACCATCTATGTAGTACATTGATGGTAGACCCATCCCTAGTTGTGTCAGGAGACTCAGTAGCATTGGCTATGAAATGAGCCTTAAATTTGTCATTTACTCATAGAGCTATGATAAAAGGTTGTAGGAATTCCGGAGGAGTTAACATTTTAAGAGCATTATTAGCAGTTGGGCAGCACATAAGGTGAAGTGGTTATCATTACTGGCTCACAGCACTCATGTTTTGGGCTCCATTTCCACCAAGGCCATAAATGTGTGGAATGTGTATGTCCTCCCTGTTCTTGTGTGGGTTTCCTCCGGGTGCTACGGGTACTCACAACAATCCAAAAACATACTGGTAAGTTAAATGGCTTCTAACAAAAAATAACCCAAGTGTGTGTACATGTAGTATGGACTAGAGAGTGTAAGCTCCACTGGGGCCAAACATACTCTGTACACCACTGCAGAATATGTGTGTGCTATATAAATAAATAATATTGATTCATTTATAGAGCAGTGTTTCGCAAACCCGTTCCTTGTGGAAAAGTAACAGTGCAAGTTTTCCAGATCATCTAGCTGGAGCACAGTTATGTTAATTCACTAACACGATAGAGCTACAGGTGGTATTAATTATTTCTGAGGATAAATTGAAAACACCACTATTCCTTGAGGACTGAGGGCCTGATTCAGACCCGGTTGCAGGGCTGCGTTCGCACGCAGCATGTCAAGGTGAAAACATGCTAATGACCGCATACGCAATGTAACCGCAACACAATACGTAGACAGCAAACACTACATAATGCCGCTTATTTCCCTTCACCTAAGTTCTCGCAAGACTGCGAAAACATCGGTAACATTGAGAACCATCGAACCCACACGCACAAGTTGTGGTTGACCTGACTCTACTGCAGACATTGCTAATGTTTGTGTGTGTAACTAGACGTTAGGATGCGTATGTCATCGCTGGGGCCTAATTATGCACGCCCCTGAAACGGCGTTTAGACGCCCAGGCACGCCTGGTTTCTCTGGCCACCCCCCAACACCACCCTCAAACAGTCAGTTCCTGTCAATCACTGTATGAAGCCTCTGTGTGCTCGCTGTGGTCGATTCCTGATCGCACCGGTTGGTTCGAGCACGTGCACTGCGATGCATGCGCAAAATGCAAACATCGACAAACTGCATGCGAACCCAGCCTTGCGACAAGGTCTGAATCAGGCCCTGAGTTTGAGAAACACTGCTCTACAGGATTCTATTGCAGATACACAGACATCCAGCTCTCCTTCCAATAAAAGTGTTTAGTAAGTTGTTCAATATAGTAAGATTAGCATTACTGTATTTAGCACAGTGTAATAAAAATGAGGATAAAATAATGGCTTTGGAAATTGAGATGTTAACCAAGATATTCTGAAGCAGGAGGCTGGAGATAACTGCCCTAAGTAGGAATGTGTAACTAGATCTGAAGTCTTCACAGGACCAGCTAAGGCAGAAGAAGTTGTTTACCTGTCCAGTATTTCCTTAGTAGCATCTCTGACTGAGGTCCTGATTCAGAGCCGGACGCTCTGACAGAGCGCTCGCTCTGAATCAGGGCCATCCCTGCTCCTTTTTGGAGCGGCCTCCCGGTCGCTTGCATAGCTGTGGGTGACCACCCACAGCTATAGCGAGCGGCCAAAATGATGGTCGCGATGGTCAAGACCTTTCGATGAGACCCTTGCGGTAGGGTCTCGCTGCCGCAAGCCCTGGAGTGCTTTTGGCTCTATCAGAGCCAAAAGCACTCCCACTGACATCACTAGTGATGGGAACGCCTCCGTCTGGGCAGCCACGCCACCGGCACGCCCACCAAAGGGGGCGTGCTATCACTCACCATCGACAGCATGCCCCTTTGGTGCGAGACCCATAACGACGGCTTGACCGTCGTTATTCGGGACTCGCGCATGCTCACGACGGACCCGGCTCCCTCGTGCACATGCGCGCTTGGGCAACATAGAGCTGAGCGCTCGCAAGCGGGTCTGAATTAGGCCCTGATTTCAGTCTGATCCTGCCTGCACATGTACATATGCCTATGCTGGGTACACCAGAAGCTCAGCACAGGGCCTGATTCAGAGCCGGACGCTATTTGCGGTCGTTCGTCCAGAAAATAGGGGTGGCTATTCAAATGAACCGTTCGCTCTTTGCGGTCTGTTCACGCCTCTATGTCTGAACGAGCGAACAAAACTTGTGGTCGTTTTTTGAAAAAATACGCCCCCTGGCCGCTCGCATCCTACGTCATGTCCGCTATTCATTAGATTAATCGAGTACATCGACCAGCGTATGAACTGCTCGCTATTCTTGTGGTTGGTTTTTGCTACCACAATCTTGCGAGCAGTTCTGGCTATAAAATAACCCAGTGACGTGGTCAATGATGCTGCTGTATTAATTATGCACACCCTTAAAATGCCCGTTTTGACCTTTAAGCACGCCTGTGTTCGGATCTCCACTCCCCGTTTTCAAGCACCTTCCCCTGTTACCACCCACATACGCCTCATTCTGTCACTCAAAATAGCAGGCATTCGCTATTTAGCGAACAAACGATTTTCGGCGCACTGACTGGTTCACGCATGCGTACTACGATCCGTATGCATGCGCAGTTGGGCAAACATCGCTCGGAGCGAACGAGCGGCCGCTTACGAGCGGCTCTGAATCAGGCCCACAGCCCTTTCTTTAATTAGAAAACTCTTGATAACTATTTCAATATATGTAAAAAAATAAAAAATACTAATGACAGTTTTCACAAATGCCAAATGGACCATGTATATAGGATGGCATGATGAATGTTTACTATATGAAAAAATAAATAGACTAATTATGAGTACATTCAAGTGTAGAACACTCAATCACCATTATCATTTGCACTTACACCTATGCCATGCTAGGTGCAGGGGATCCATCTGAATGTGGCATCCACTCTAGATGAATAGCAAGTTATACTGACTACACACCCAGGCGACGACGCACAAGCAATTGGCTATAAAATCATTAGATTTGGCCACATTCGGACTCTCCAGTGAATTATGGTGCGTACACACGTAGAGATTTAAAAGGACGATTTGAACGATAACGATATCGTTACCGTTATCTTTCAAATCGTTCTTTTAAATGGTCCCTACCAACTTACCTTCGACCAGCGATGCGCGGCCACGTATGGATGATAGCAATATCGGCCATCGGCCATGCATGCCGGTCAACTTGCTCGATATCGAGCAAGTTACTATAGGTAATAGCTATAGCTGCCGGTAAGTAGTTGGTGTGCTGGATGATCGATATTGAACATCCAGCATACCAGGGACGGTTCATAACGATCTGCCAGTGATATTGTATCGCTGGCAGATTGCTACTGTACATGTGAGTGTATGCACCATTAGAATCAGGCCTATATTGTTCTACCTACCATTATATTTATAATTGGACATTTGTTTCATACTGGCCACCTTTATCTGGCTTACACACACATTGGTTACTGCAATCCAGAAAGAGCAGCGCATAGCAGCCACCTGACTACTAAATGTAGGATGTACAGTGGTGCAGAAGATATCTGGAATTTTTAGATTATGATGTCCTGCATGGAGGAGGACATTCTGCTATACGTGTACTGTATATTAGTAAAATCACAAGATTGTTTTTTTATGCTGGGTTATTTTGTATATTAACTTGAATTCGAATTGTCATATTTAGATCTGATTTTTTTCTTTAGACATATTAGTAAATTACAGCTAGAAGTTGATTGATACATCTCCACCTTTGACATTTCTTGAAAACATCCAATTTCCTTTTTGTTTCCCTGACCTGCACCTTGCTCTTGTTCACTCTGTATTCTATGCTCCTCCCTGTAATCAGATGAGACTAAGCTGCTCTCCCCCCTCCTGTTATACTATCTTGTTCCCTGCAGTACAGAGAGGAGAGGGTGGGAGAGGAGGCACAGTGGCCACCTGTGGGAGCGCTCAGCCTGAGACTCACTCCCCCGTCTGCTATTTGTTCATCACAACACCCTCAGGAACATTGCTCCAGCTGTCACACAGAAGATTTCTGCTTCAAAGGGAAATCACCTTCTTTCGTACTCTATTGTCTCATCACTAAAACTTGGAGGTAAGGAAAACAATCATTTTAAGCACATAGGGGTTAATCAGTCTTAAATGTGTACTGTCCCAGCTGATAAACCCTTTTGGTACTCCAAAATCAGTGTTTGACATTAACTCTGCACTGTGTCCTGTTTATTTCTTCTCTCAAGAACAGAACAGATGGATCATTTATTTCAGTCTGTTTTACTGATCTTTTCTGCACAGTTGTAGCTGCAGTCTCTTCATATTCTACTGTACAATCTATTTATCATATTAAAGTCCACATATGCAATGTAAGATGTGGTACAGCAGGACTCCTAATTATCTTATGTGCACACCTTGCTGTGACACAATTGCAATTACTGAATACTATTTTGTAACATAAAATACACAATGATGTAAACAAAGCCAAAAAGTATCTTACAATCCTTCTGTATATACTGTAATCTATATGCAGTACTGTGCATGTGTAGGAAGGGTATTGCTTGAATATTTTGGAATATTGACTGGTGTGGTCACTCAGAGTTTAGTGCATTAATGATACTGTGATTGGATTTGCATATTAGGGTTACTGTATGTACGTGTACAAATGAACCCAGTGTGATATGGGTGATTGTGGAAAGCTGTATGTTTAGACCACGTGTATGAAGCTAACTGGGTCGCAAGTAAATATTATTATTGAGCGATTTAACCCCTTCACAGAATGAGACTTGGAAACAGATCTTCTCCTCTTTTATATACTTTCTACATTTCTAACTTCACATTTCCAGTAAATAATAGAAAAGTTTAGTAACCATGATCATTGCCAATATATATGTAATACTGATTTACATCTAAATCCTAGTTTTGCCATCTTCAGTACTTAGTCAATATGCCCAGAATTGAGAGATATTTAAGTGATACATTAGCTCAGTTTTCTACTTAAACTACCTTTTATTAGGGGATGTTGAGCAAAGCCACATACACACTAGACGATGTGTGTATGCAGCGATATCATCAGCATCGGGACCCGGCGGGGGTGCCGACTTCGGTATGTGTGTACACACTTACCGATACCGACGACAGGGCATGCTGCATTCAGCAGTAACTTTTTCAGGTTGCTGTTAATTTTCTAGGACATTCAAATATTCCTCTGTTATTTAATGTGCTTTATGGTTTATATTATCATGTACAGTACACAAGTCAAACAGGTAAGTTGTCTTCTGTTTAAACCGCTGCTGTACATAACAGGATTACACTACACTAGTTATGCCATTATTCCATAAAAATAGATATAGGCCATTTAATTTACAACTTATTTGTAGCAGCTTCAGAAGCCCCAAACATTCCGAGAATGTTGGAGGTTAAGGAATCTATTTACTAAGCCATTGATGGAGCTAAAGTGGAGAGAGATAAAGTGCCAGCCAATCAGCTCCTAACTGTCATTTTGCAAACACAGCCTGTGACATGGCAGTTAGGAACTGATTGGCTGGCACTTTATCTCTGTTCACTTAAGCTCACTTTACTGCCCAGACTCCTCATCCTCTGTCACCAGAATCCCCCTCCTCATCTTACTCATTCTCCTCCATGTGTTGCTCCTCGGGCAGAACCCTCCTCTTAGCGCTGGCTGCCATATTGCTTGCTGGCGACTGTCCCAACTCCCAACTGGCATGCAGAGGGGGATGTAGTAAGCAGGAAGCTCCCCGGACTGTATTATGACCATCAGTAAACGGGGGGTGTTGGGTGTTCTCACAGTTGGCTGCTTCATGATGGAGCTGCTGTCTGTGTCTGATCACCATAAGGAGATATGTGGCCCTCACACCACTGGTAGTGATCAGCGCAAATGGCGATTTTACCTTTGTTTTAAATTCTCCATTTGAAATCAGTGGTTTTCTTTTCTTGTGTTCGTTATTTTGTATCTTCATGGGTCCACGTTTTGTGCTGTTTGTATGTACATACAAAGTAATGGCAGCCGCTAAAATTCGTGAGCGTGTATACCATCCTGATAACTGTTGTTACGTATCACATCAAAAAGTAAAAGAAAGGCTGTTAGTTCAGGCCTGGCCAACCTGTGGCTCTCCAGCTGTTGTGAAACTACAAGTCCCACCATGCCTTGCTACAGTTTTGCTATTAGGGTATGCTAAAACTGTTGCAGGGCATGCTGGAACTTGTAGTTTCACAACAGCTGCAGAGCCACAGGTTGGCCAGGCCTGTACTAGTGCCTTAAAAAAAGCGGGCTTCTAAAATGTATTTTGACTATGCTCTTAGTGTCCAAGATAAATTCTAGGCACCCCATATTTCTTGCATAACCTAATCTGACAGAATGATTGATAGACATTTGCCGTATGATACCATTCACATGATCCCAAGGACCATTGTACTGAATTTTTTGTCTAACTAGTATTGCTGGCCATTCCAGTAGAACTAAGCATACTATCAAATATCCCAAAGTGTCTTTAGCGCTAAAACCTGTGCCTCATGGAGTAGGACTGCCTGTTCCCTCGTGAATGTACCAGTGAATCGCTACCAAGGACGCTGGGACCCTGCAATGATGGGGTACTACCGCTGGTTCCATTGTAGAGAGACCAATGAGACATTGTACAAACAGAAAGTGTCTAAATCCTATTTCCCTAAAGCAAAATGGGCACATTTTATCTTTTATTAACAATTACATTATGGTTTGGATTGGTAAGAGTTTCTGAAGTTTAGTTTTTGCAGTTTTAAGCATTTCTGTAGTTTTATTAGTATTTTTTATAAATGAATACAATGGGAATATTTCAATTATATAGAGATTAATCATAAATTTCACTTATCTTACTTTTTTTCAGATGAAACTATTACCACTAATGCTATTTATATGTATCTAATAAATGTGACGTGTTAGAGAAAAGCTGATTTATTTCCACTGAAGGTGAAAAAACATATTCACAGGCCAGATGCAAATCATTTTTTCATTTTGTTGGGAGTGTTATTCGCAGCTTTATTTAGCCGGTTCCGATTGGGTGATTAAAATTTGACCCCTGTAGCAGATAGTACTTTAATCATAAGCCTGATGACTATAATATATGGTGTCATGGCTATTAGCCTTGTTTAATAAACATTTCCATTTGGACTATTGCAGGGCAGAGGATTCCCTCTTTGATTCTTAAAGGGAAAAACAGTTTTTTGTATTTAATTTACTTTTGTAAATGTGTTTGTTGGTAATTCAATTTTATATTGAAAATGCATATTACATTTAATTTTATTATTAAATTGTGTATAAGTAGGGTAATGCCACTTTAGCATTTACTAATAACACTGCCATGTCTGTGTATTACAGATGGCCTTATCTTAAATGTCCCATGACTGAACATGTGCTCGTACATGCATTATTTCTGGCATCCCTCTTTGGGGAGCAAATGCACCCAATCCTAATTGATCCCATAGGTGTGATGGACATTGTCGTGCAGGGCAAGACTACTCAGCTTTGGCTCACTGGGCACATATGCACTCTACAGCTTCCCTGACAACCGTATGCACATAGTTATGGCACGTATGCAGTGCAGCCCTCTTCATGGAAGATCTTGGACAGCACTGCTAAAGAGAATAAGGAGGAGATTTATAAGAGCTTGGTGAGAGATAAAGTACCAACCAATCATCTTCTAACTTTCATTTTTTTAACGCAGCCTGTAACATGACAGAAGCTGATTGGTTGGTACTTTATCTCTCTTATATTTCTCCGAGCTTTGATAATTGTCCCCCTAAAGCTGGACATACACGTGCAGATAAAATTCCTGTCAGACCGACAGACATTTTATCTGGCCGGTTGCCAGCCGCAGATGTCCGCGGCTACACTGTGAGATATCTCACAGTGTATTATCCCGACATCTGCGCTCCGCCCCCGGGGGAGGAGACATTTCCCTGTTCCTTTCATGGGAAGGAACACAGGAAATGTCTGTCTGCCGGCCGCGGCAGGGCATACACAGCCCGATGCGGCCAACATTTTAACTCATAAATATCGCATCGGACGGGCATGCTGAACAGAGCGATATTTAACCCTCGGTCGCCCGCACACACGCTACAATTATCGAGGCAATCCGCGGATATCGGGCAGATTGCCCCGATAATTGTAGCGTGTATGGCCAGCTTTAGTCTCACAGTAAATGTAAAGCAACAAAGTAAGAATATATGCTGAATTGGATCCAGCACACATCAGCTATGTTACTGTTGTCTTTCAGCAAGAATACTATTAGAGCCTAAGGGGTAAATTTACTAAAGTGAGAGTTTTTAGAAGTGAGTTTTAGAAGAGATGTTGCCCATAGCAACCAATAAGATTCTATTTAACATTTAACTAGCACATTCTAGAACAGTGGTTCTCAAACTCGGTCCTCAGGACCCCACACATGTCACATTTTGCAGGTCACCCAGCAGGTGCACAGGTGTACTCATTACTCACTGACACATTTTAAAAGCTCCACAGGTGGAGATAATTATTTCACTTGTGATTCTGTGAGGAGACATGGAAAACATGCACTGTTTGGGGTCCTGAGGACCGAGTTTGAGAATCTGTGTTCCAGAAGATAATAGCTAGAATCTGATTGGTTACTATGGGCAACATCTCTTCTAAAACCCACTTCTAAAAACTCTCACTTTAGTAAATCTATCCCTAAAACTTCTATTATTTGTACTGATATTATTTATAGCCCGTGGCTCTTAAACTAATAAAATCTCTCTATATAAATTAGGCTTTCAGTTGATATCACCTGTGACATTCTATTATATACCGTTACAAAAATTTTAAAATAAATAAAAATACATACATTTTCATTTAGACAAGCACAGAGTGACACATTTATGGATCAACCCTACAACCAGAGGAAACAGGCTTTAAATTATATTAATAAAAGTAGACCGGTTTTGGTTACATTCACATGAGCAGCTGAGCAAATCGTATATATCCTTCTGGCTTAAAAAGACTTTCTGCCTCCCCTGAGCTGGTGCTTTCCCTCAGCTGTTTCTGACCTTCTTACAACTGGCTAAGCTGACAATCACCTGATCGCTTTGTGCAGCTTTCCCCCGACTCAGCCTTTACTATCAGTTTATATAGTTCTTCTGGCTCACTGTAATACCATCTCCTCTGTCCGGGGAACAGTATTGTTCTGTCATCTGAAACAACCATAGAATATTCATGGAAATCTGCATCATAATCTGCAATGACTTCTTTATAGCTGGAAGCATATAATAATAATTACAAACTGCTCTATGTATATTATATAAGTTACAGCATAAGAGCTTAGAAGCTTGTTCTCATTCATATTCTCTTAATAATGCAACCACATAGTAAACCAACCTGATCAATCATGACTATCCATTGGGCTGTGAGCAAAAAGGAGCAATGCTTTCATTACCATAATTTCAGAATTTGTTCACAGAAAAAAAAACTGTCTGTGGGGTTATTATGTAGTACCTCGCAACATATGAATAGGCTCCAAAGCAAAATTCATCATTGTAAAGTGTCATGGAATATGCTGATATATAAATAAATGTTAATAATGGTAATGATGTCAGCTAGCATTTGCAGTTCTAATAGCTTTTTGAATTTACATACTGTACCTGTGTAGTTACCCCAGATGTGACACATTGATGAGATATTAAACCCATTAAACAAAACCGAAAACAAAATCTCCTGAATTATATAAAATAAATGTATAACAGCACACAAAAAGAGATTGATAATCCTATATAAAATATAAACATAAAATACATAAAAAAATATTTAGCAACATTACAGTAATCTATGTAACAATTTATAACATACTTTTGAAACAATAATTTTGCACTATACTATTATGTGTAGGCTAGTTTCAGAAGCAAAGAGAAACATTAGTGAATAATAACACCTTCAGCAACAAGTTTTTAAGGTTCTTTGAAACCCTGTGAAGACTTAAAATAGGTAATAATAGTCCTTGGATTGAACTCACACTGCTAGGTGATATTTTTACTGCATTCTAGGGTAAATGCACATCGACGTTAGGGTAAAAACTGTCTGTGCATGCAGTCTTCAATTTAGATAAATTAATGCTGTGATTCATTTTATGGTTAGCAGTTTTTGGATTTATGAATGTTGTTGCCTTGTACATTGATACATTTTATATTGGGGTATATGAACGGATGGTGTAATGGGTTTGATTCCCACCACAGCCCTAAAAGTGTGGAGTATTTATATCTTCCCATGCCTGCATGGGTTTCCTCTGTGTGCTCAGGTTCCCTCCCACACTCCAAAAATATTTTGGTTGGTCCCAACAAAAAATAACCCGTGTTCTTGCATGTGGTAGGGAACATAAATTGTAAGCTTCACTGGGCCAGGGACTGTTGTGAATGGACAAAATATTCTCTGTCAAGCACTGCAGAATATGTGTGTGCTATTTAATAACTGGTAATAAAATAAATAATAAGAAACCTCATATAATTTCCTCTAATAAGTTGTAGGATCCCCCTTGTTCATTTCTCAAAGACCATAATATTCAGCCAAGAAAAACTTTGATTTTAAACAGGTAGAACTATCAAGATATGTCAAAACATGAATAACATTTGCTATTTTTTTTTCAATAAAAAAACACTCTGTAGTTTAACCAATTAATAATGGACATGTTTAAATAACAAAGGGGATAATCGAGCATCATAGTGCAATACTTTTTTTTTTTTTTTAAATAATAATATGCAAACTAGGAGTACACTGTCAGTAATAGAAAAACCTGTCTTATTAAATTTAAATTTGTGTGCATAATATGTGACAAACTATAAACATGAAAGGAGTTTAATGTATAATTCTGTGAAATAATATTATAAAAAAAGGCAGTATCACACCAAAAACAATTACAAGTGTAAAGATGTCCGGTGTGACTGAGCCACTCCGAGCATTGTAGCATACCAGCTTTTTCTTAAAATTTGGCATATTATTTGCATCGCAGACACACCGAATAACTGCTCAAAGTGTACTAGAGACCATACTTACCTATTTTACTGCCCCCTCTTCCAGGAGGGGGCAGTCAAGTCTGCAGAAAGAGGGTGTGGTGGCCAGGAAAGTGGGTGGTACAGGGGGCGTGTTGGCACTGTTGCTTCATTGTGGCCCCATCACTGCTATAAAAAATAAAAAAAATGTTTTTTTCAAACATCGGGACCACCATCGGAACATCGTTCAATTTGAGACCAGTTTCGGGCATCAGGTACACTAGACGGGTGTCGGGGGGTCCTGCTTTGCTGACTGATCAGCGGTGATCGGCAGCACAGCAAACCCGGGGAGAGTTTTCTGCAGCCATATTCATGTTTATATGATTATCTGACTGTTCAAAATTTTGCGATCAGAGCAGATAAAGAACTGGCTGGTGTGGTAAAAAAATTACAACCATGCCAGTCAAGTGGTTAATACTAATTGAGCATTGTTTAAATGCCATGGCCTATCTGAGTATTGTTGCTGATCATATGCATCCCTTTATAGCTAAAACTACCATGTCACATCACTGGGGTTTTGTAAAGTAAGATTGGGATCCTTAGGAGCATATTCAATTAGCCGCAGGGTTGTCCAAGCGACTAATTGCCATCCTAAATCCCAGCGACACTGGGAAAAATATTCAATTGAATAGCCTTTTCCCCGCACCATAACATCGGAGCTTACATGCGTAAATACATTGATTCTGCGGAATCAATGTGTTTTTTCCCCGCGCGTGTTTTTTTCCCCGGCGTGTGAGGCCGATTTGATTGTATTAATGAGGATTTTATCTCACACCTCCAGGAGCTGTGAGGTAAAGCCTGACTGTGGGGACTGCCACGCGAGGAATCCCCAGCAATTGAATAAGACCGGCACGGCAATTAGTCGCCGGGACTACCGCGTAGCTAATTGAATATGCCCCTTAGGGTCAGCTTCTTTAATAGGAGAATGGATGAAGCTTGAAGCCGTGATAAAGCTTTTGTTCATGAACCTAGGCTACCAAGTATGAACGAATATGGATATCTGGATACCCTAAGAGACCAAGGGCCCCATTTACTAACGAAAAATAACCCCTTTAGCGCTCACTAAAGGTGTTATGCCACCTTTCTGTATTTAGTAAACAGTGGTAATCTTAGATTATCGCTGTTTGTACAGCATCGCTCTCACCATCTTTTAGGCTTCAGCAAAGCCTTGCAGGTACTGCCGGGTCCCCCACATAACACTGGAGCCCTGTCACTGCCAGCTGCCCAGTGGAGGACCTCGCCATGGATTTTGCGGGACCTCGCCATAGGGGTAAGTATTACTAAATAACAGTGTATTTTTCGTTTGCATCACAGTGAATGCAGTTCTCTTGGATGTGCATGTCATTTTCTTAAGTGTGTCTGCCCATTGAACTGTGTCCACCTATATATAGATATCCAAACTATCCACTATCATTCAATAGCAGCCACCCCAATGACGACTTGTTCCCGCTACATATCAAAGCTGAACAATTCCTAAAAATAGGAGAGGAGAGCGCTCATATTGTAGTACAGAGGTTTTCAACAGCTGTGCCGCGGCACACGGTTGTAAACTGTGTGCTGCCGATGCGGTCAGAGCCGCCGGGCACATTATACAGTACTGCGGCCGGGGCTGCTGCTGAGCTCTTCTGGGAGGCTCAGGCGTGCATGATTTTTCTCTGTGGGGGCCAGCCGAGATTTGTTTTTTTAGTGGGACCAATGTGTTTTTTTTTTTTCTATGGAGGCCAGCCAAGGTTTTTTTTTTTTAGTGGGACCAATGTGGCATAGTTTTTTTTTCTGTGGGGAGCAATGTGATGGTTTTTGTTTATTCTGTGGAGGTCACTGTAGAGTGTTTTATTCCTGTGGGGGACAATGAGTGTGGGAGCCAATATGTATGTTCTTTCATAGGTCGCGCACGCCGTATCGTCAGAAGGTGTGCCTTGACAATTTTAAAATCTTGCATAGTGTGCCTCGAGTTGAAAAAGGTTGAAAATCACTGGTGTAGTATGTACAGCCTTGAACCCTTAAATAAAGTGCCAATTTACTACGTACATTTAATAAAGGAAAAAACAGTAGGCTTATCTGATAACGCTTTCCAATCTTCCAAAAAACGTTGGTCACCGGGAGTATAATATCCAATAATAACCATATAAATGCACTATGGTGCAATACCATAAAACAATATAATCCATGCATATGAATGTGCAAGGACTGAGATGCCCACTTTTAGCATCGTCTCAGGGGCGTGTTATGGGAGTGTTGCAAGTGTGTCGGTGAAAATGTTTCCGTACACAGACGCTCCACCGCTCACATAGGAGGCCATAAAAGGTCCAAGAAATTGCACCTGCCAAAGTTTTGATGGTGTGACAAATGGTGGCATCTAAGGATGTACCAATCTGTATTACTGCATATGAGGATGCATGCATGGTGCAACTTAGGCGCATGCGCAGTATGACACTGGGCGAAGTAGGGCAGCAAAGAAGCCACTTCTTTACAGGAAAAATATCAGGGACAGACTGATATTCTCCAAAAGTTACAGGGATTGGACTGCTGAGTACTGGGGTAAAGTTATTTTCTCTGATGAATCCCCTTTCAGATTGTTTGGGGTATCTGGAAAAACGCTTGTCCGGAGAAGAAAAGGTGAGCGCTACCATCAGTCCTGTGTCATGCCAACAGGAAAGTATCCTGAGACCATTCATATGTGGGGTTGTTTCTCAGCCAAAGGAGTGGGCTCACTCACAATTTTGCCTAAGAACACAGCCATGAATAAAGAATGGTACCAAAACATCCTCCAAGAGCAACTTCTCCCAACCATCCAAGAACAGATTGGTAACAAAAAATGCCTTTTCCAGCATGATGGAGCACCTTGCCATAAGGCAAAAGTGATAACTAAGTCGCCCGAGGAACAAAACATTGAAATTTTGGTTCCATGGCCAGGAAACTCCCCAGACCTTAATCCCATTGAGAACTTGTGGTCAATCCTTTAGAGGCGGGTGGACAAACAAAAACCCTAACAAACTCCAAGCATTGATTAGGCAAGAATGGGCGGCCATTAGTCAGTATGTGGCCCAGAAGTTGATTGACAGCATGTCAGGGCGAATTGCAGAGGTCTTGAAAAAGAAGGGTCAACACTGCAAATATTGACTCTTTACATTAACTTAATGTAATTGTCATTAAAAGCCTTTGACACTTAAGAAATGCTTGTAATTTTATTTCAGTACACCATAGTAACATCTGGCAAAAAGGTCTAAAAACACTGAAGCAGCAAACTTTGTGAAAACCAATACTTGAGTCATTCTCAAAACTTTTGGCCATGGCTGTACACCTCTGAAATAGACCCTCTATCTATTTAAGTAGTCACAGCAGCACTAGAGTTTCAGCATTAACAAGGCAGTGTTACAGCTTCAACTTAGCATGCTTGTACTTGACACTACCATATATTATGTACAATAATTTCAGAAACTTTGATAGCAGCTCCTCTTGGATGATCCAACCCAAGCATAAATATATAAGAAGAAAAAAACAGGGAAGTGATCATGTAACACAATATAATAACATAGATATAATAATAATAACAACAATAATAATAATAATAATAATACTTAAAAGACTAGGTAAAAACCTTATCTGGGTTTTCTTGGTTCCACTGTGGAGATTCCAGATTTCTCAATGGTATGTGCTAGCCAGCAATATACCCTCACACCAGATACACCCAACACAACCAATAGTAATGATAGCGTGGTATGTTTTTGAAATATTTATTTAACCATAAAATAGACAATAACGTGTACTATAAAAACATCTCAAAACAGTTTGTCTGACAAAGTATGGTTCACCAGACCCCATGCATATGATCCCGGACGTGAGTTCCCAGTATCAGTCTTCATTCCAGGATAAGTTAAACCAATGTTCCAGATAGAAAGAAGACAACCTAATGCATTTCATTGTTGATAACTTCTTCAGGGAGACCAAAATCAGGGAAACTACTTTTTCCTTTCACCTTTTATCTCAATCATACAATCTGTAAGTCAAATGTATGAGGGGGAAATCTTAACGCAGTACTTTTGATCTTTATTAATGTAATGAAAAGATCACATATACATGTTGAAATCAAAAAAAATACTTGGGGCCGACTCAGCTGTTAAATTCTACTAGAACCATGTATGGTGTGCTACTGCATGCATTTCTTTCAGTTTATTACTGTTCATAAAACTGTGCTTTCTTTTGCTTCACCAGCAAAATAAACAAGGTTCCAACAGCTCATGGCTAATTGATTCTGGCCCATAATGTCCTACCCATACATGCCTAATTTCCCGGATGTCGCAGGAGACTATATTTTGAGTAACCCCCAGCACCACCTGGAGAGTAGGCACTTCTTCCGCATTCCTGACCACTTCCTAGTGAAGTGGTCAAATGGGAGAATTTTCATGGAGATTGGGGGTCCCTGAGCAGGGGGCGGGGCTTAAAATGTGATTCTATAAGAAACACATTATTTGGCCCCGCCCCTATTTAAATATACGCTATTCGCTGCAATTTGCCGTGAGTGGACAGGGCTTAATGACGTAACCCATCAGGCCCCGGCCCCAATCGCCACCCACCTGCTTCTCCCCGGGAGGAGAAATTAAAATAGGCAAGTGTGGCCCTACCTGTTAACTCCAGATGCAGCTATCTGGAGGCCATTTATCAAAAATTTTATCATACGCAACAAGTTTTAAGACTTGTTGCATATGATAAATGATGCTCAAGACAATCAGCTCCCAACTGCCGTTTTTCAAACAGAAAGAAAGAACACCTTTATCAAATGCAATGAGTTTTAAAACTCATTGCATATGATTGTGTATGATAAAACTCATTGATAAATGAGCCTCTCAGTTAGCAATCGGCTTGTAACCTCTTTATTCACCAAAGGGGAAGTTGGTAAATTCACACTGGTAAAGCTAGAGCAACAGGAAAAGTATCTGGCTCTATGCTCATTTTAAGCAATTATTCACTTCCTCTGTTTTTTTTTACTGTAAGCCTTTGTCAGAGAGTTCTTGCTATTGTTTCTATATTGTACATGTAGCGTAATCCACTTTATAATCAACTTCTGGAAAGCACTGCATAATCTGGGCACCTTTTCATCTTTGTTTTTCTAGAACTCACAGCCAATTGCAAACATAAATGCAATATGAACACTATCAACTATCTGTCCCTTCCCAGTAACATCATGACCAGAGTACATGTACTGTAGCTTGGTTACATCAGCTAGTCTGATCATGCATGGTGATAACCCTTTCAGAGAAGATAACACAAAATGGAGTAAGGTGGGAGAGCATGACATAAGTGTCAGTTACCCAGAGCTCCAAAATGAAATAATATTACGCTTTCTAATCTAAAGCACATATATCTGTGTTGGAGCTTAATATATTTAATGGAAATCACTAGTTTGAAAGTGGAATTATTATTTTATTCATTTGTCTGAAGCCTTCTGGTGAATATAAAGAACATTCTAAAGTTTGTAACATATCTACTTATTAGCAGAGTAATTCTGCCAATTTGCCCCAAATGGCCTAAATCATACATGCCTACCCTCCCGCTTTTAACGGGAGCCTCCCGCTTTCTATCTCAGGCTCCCGCTGCCCCGCAAACCTTAGCGCTACTTCCAGTTTTCCTGACACCCCCTCCCTAAAATACAGACTGCGCATGCGCAAGGCTGGAGAAGGCGGGGACGCGTGATGTGAAAAGCCGGCCACCGCGGGGCGGGGTTAATGGTAGCAGTGGCTGTCTAGCATCGATGTTTGGACTGTGCTTCTGACGGCGACATCAGTCACACCAGCGGCAGTTGTGGTCTGTTTTCCCCCCACGCATGGAGGCCCCCAAAGCATCCTCCTCCCAGTGGTCCTCTTCAGGGGCTGGCCCTTCTTCTGCCTGCGGCTTTCAGGCTGTCCCTCCGGTCTCCTCGGTGGGGTCTTCCTCTTTCCCGGCGTTCCTCTGATCAGCAACAACGTGAAGTCCTTTGCCACTGTGGCTCTTCCCTCCGGTCCTGGCAGTAGGATCCTTAGTGGAAGTCTGGTCTTCAGGCATTCCTCTAGGCAGCCGATGGGGTCTTCCTCTGGGTCCATCTGCTCTCCCAGCATTTCCCGGCGACTGCAGATCAGATCAAGCAGGGTCCACTAGACAGGGCTCCTCTTCTGGTTTCCGGCAGGCTGGCTGGCAGATGAGACACCGTGGAGAAGGTGTCAGTGTCCCAGCTCCTGATGACACAGGAGGGGAACTCCGGCGGCAGCACGCAGTGTCTTCTGGCGAGGTCCGTCTCCCCATGGTCCACAGTGGGGCAGGTTAGTGTCCCTATGGTGTTAAGCTCATCTCACTCCGGTGTTAAGCTCATCTCCCTGGGGTGGCAAGTCCAGCATTTACACCCCAGCTCCATCCAGTACAGCTTCTTATACTGCAGTTCACACTTTGGCCCGCATACAGAGTCCAGTCTGGCTCTCCTGAGTGGACCAGGGGCTTTGGTGACAGACTGCCCCAGGGGTTACCACACAGGCTACCAATGGGTGGGGGCAGTCTTTCCCAAGATAGATGGGTTGCTGGCCAAGGACAAACTCTCCCCTGAGCTGCACATGCCCTGTAGGCACCAGGGAGAGCAGGGGTCAGTCTGTGTTCAGCACAGCCTGTCTATAAGGTCCTGTAGGGCTGCATTTACACTGAAATAAAAAAAAACCCAGGGGCTATGAGGAGTGGAACTGCATAAACCCCTCATTATGTTGGTATATCTCTGCCAGATATATATATTTCCATCCTTAATCTGTGTACTATTTGGTGAGGCAAGGGGCCCAAATAAGTAACTAAAGAGATCCCAAACTTAGGGGTATCACACTAGCACACATATGCACTGTTACAGTGCCTTCCCCGGAGCCCAGTCCCAGTGCGTCTGGCTGTATGTGTGAACACAAGTGATAGATGGGCCAGTGGCCAGCAGTGCCGTGCTGCGGCAGCGCAGCCTGTATGGCCGCGTTGCGGTTACCTTTCCTCTGTGATGGCTCCTGTTCACAATGCAGCGGGATCTATGGCAGCCATGCAATAATTGTCGTAGCAGTGAGATCTGGAGTCATGAGAAACTGGTGAGTGACACACTGTGGAGACTGCTCACTGGCCTGGGATGGTATAGTGAGGGAGTCTGTATTAATCATCAACTCCCAGAACACACTGACATGGGGTATTATTTTTATTATTTACAATATAGGTGGACTATATAGTGATATATGAAGGGAGAGAACCCAGCTCCCAGCACACACTGAAATAGGTTATATAGAGGAGAGGGGGCTATGGTGATATATGAGGGGTAATAAAACAGCTCCCAGCACACACTATATGTGGTATTGTTATTATAATATGGAGGTGAGAAGACTATACACATCCTGCACCGCTGCAACAGCAGTGAGACACCAGCCCACACACAGCAACTGGACAGCAGTGACTCTTACCCACAGCCCCCAGGACCTGCATTCTGCAGTATCCAATCCTGTTCTTCCATTATTGCTGCCACCCCGCCCCCCTGAGTAGCAATATATATGCCCATGGGTAAAGCTAGACACGCCCTTTGGGCGGAGCATGGCACACCCCCTCGATGGCACATATTACCACTGACTATAATCTCCCTGAAACTAATTTTCAAAAGTAGGCAAGTATGGCCTAAATACATTTTAGGCTTCAGACCCCTCCCTTACTTTATTAAGTGTATATATCTCTGGGTTTTCTTTTATATAACAGCTTCATAATGTGGGTAAGGTGCAATCAGGGAGACTGCTTCTATTTCAGGGAGTCTCCCTGACATTCAGGGAGAGTTGACAAGTATCTTTAATGGTGACTGTGTGAGCAGCCTGTCTTTTGGGTTTCGTTCAGCTTCTTATTTTGCCAAGACCCTTGGTTGACTACATGGAACAAAGAAAAGTCCATCCACGGATTTTGTAAGTGTTAAATTGGTGGATTTGGGATGTGGGACTGTTTTTTTTTTTTAAAAATAAAGTATTGCAACATGTGTGTCAGTGTTCTGTCTTTATTTTAATATTTTCTTTACAGACGGACTACAGGTGCCAGCAGGCTCACAGGCAGGACTACCAGCAGTGCAACTGGTGCACTGCACCACGGCCTGAGGCAATGAAGGGGCCCATAGCTGACGCCATTACCAGAGAACAAACTGACTCATTACAGTATGCTGCGGTGGGCTGTAAGGAAGTAAAAGAAGGTGGTCTGGCCAGAGGAGAGGGGCCCCTCCCCTTTGTATCCTCTACTTGTCACTCTAGACTAGAGTGATTCTATTCTTTGACATACATACCCCCAAGCTCCGCACCTTCATCAGAGTCCCTGTTTCCTCCTCTCCTTGTTCTACTCTTCTACAGTCACCCTCCTATCTGTGGCCAAGACCCCGTCCCCTAAATTAGATTATCTGCCCCTTCCTCTCCAGTCTAGCTCTCTCTCTCCTTTCCTGTGTCATGGAGCTCCCGTGTCTGTATCCTAACCCTGTTGCTGACATCGGCATTCCGTACCCATCCCGAATAAAAGTTATGTTTTAATTAGGCAGGTTTGAGTGCCCCAAAAATGTAGAGCACCTATCTTTCTTTCCCTGCATACTTCATGCTTTAGTATAAGCCCCCCCCGGCAGGTTAAGCCCGATGCTGGTTTTTGGAAAATAGTAATTCCCCCCCCCCAATTTTCCAATACCAGCCCAAGCTGAGAGGTCAAGGACTAGTGGTGGATTATGGGGGGGGGGGAACAAAGGTTTTTTTATTCCCCTTAAATGTAACTATTTAACTGCTCTTAGCATTATATAGACCAGCAGCTCTCTCAGGCATCTGAGCCACCAGCCTTTAGCAGTGTCTCAGTCAGCGGCCAGCTTATAGCAGCAGCTATGTTAGGCCCCCATTTACTAACGAGTTTTATCACAAAAACGAGTGATAAATGTCACTATGTATGATAAATGGTGCTCCAGCCAATCAGCTTCCAACTGTCATTTTTCTAACAGTTGACAGTTGGGAGCTGATTGGCTGGAGCACCATTTATCATACACAGTGAAATGTGTCACTCGTTTTGATAAAACTCGTTACTAAATGGGGGGCCTTAGTTTCTTATGACTGTCGACATTTACATCAATATTTTTTGCCAGCGAAAATACCAAGAACTCTGTCAATTTCATTATAGTTCCAGATCCTATTGCTAACAGTATCTTAGGCAATCTTTATATACTTCATATCAAGTACTATCACTTACAGATACATCTGAACTTTATGTGAGAATATTGTCATAGCAATTGCATTATTGCATCAAAATATTTAAACCGTTTCTTGCATATTGTACTTGTACCAGTATATTTATGTATTTGTTTTTTTGCTTTGTTTTTTAATCAATTGTTATATTTTATGCTAAACAGTTGCGCTCTTTGAGAATTATAATTCTTATTAATTGTCCTTTTACATATACATGCACACCAGACAACAATGGGTTCCCCACAGGCCTATCAGATCTGCCCACTTGCCTCTTAAATGCCATCTGACATCCCCCACATGCCCCTTACATGCCATCAGTCTCCCACATGCCCACTACACTGCCCACACATGTCATCAGACCTCCCAAAAACTCCCTTACATACCCATCAACTTAGCCTTCAGAGGACATCTTAACATAAAGAGACCGGTGTCAAGCAATCCCCATTGATCTCACTGGGGCCCTAGATGTGCTGTTGTGCATTGTCATTTTTTGCATGTTTTCTCTGAATCAAAATTCAGATGACAGTGCTTGTTTAGGTCCAGCTACACTTGAGGTTCTGGCTAGATGCACAGTTTAGGGATGTCATTGACCTTTAATGGTTAACAACCATTGATGGTTTTGCCATCGAAGACGGAAATGGTTCTCCAACACAGGGGACATGGACAAGCAGGGATATCCATCAATGAGTGAAACCATTGATGGTTTCCTGTTGATGGTTAACCCTCTGATAGCCATCTCTAACACAGTACACTAAAAGTACTGTATAAAATAGCATTTTATAAAGCACCTATTGGTGCACATAGAACCCATGAATTTCCTTCCTTTTGTAAAACCTAATAATGTAACGATGTCCATTACACCAAACGCTTTGAAAACCTACTGCTAATAAAACCTCGGAAGGTTGGGAGACTAATAAAGAACCCGGCTACCTAAAGGCTATGGCGACTTTGAATTAGGATTTAAAACGGAAACAGTAATAAATGTTAAACCAGCCTGAGTTAACATTTATTACTGTTTCTGTTTTAAATCCATATGTCAAAGCTGATGATCATCAGCAGCTTTGAAAAACCAGCAGATAGTAAATGTACCCCTATGCCTCCCTGGAGAAGCAGTCAGTACTCCTACCAACCAATGTGGCCTAAGCAGTAAGCAATTCACCGTTGTGACAGTAGACTAGAGGAGATGGATATCGATTAAGGCACCTGCTATTATAGCAGATGTCCTGGGTCACTAACACAGGTGCATAAGTAATATGTCTACACTAGTTTAATAACACAAACCCATAAAATACTAATGCTATTATGTCTTATCTACACAAGCACTTTTTCAATGTAATTGTTAATAAAGAGAATCACCACCTAAATGAAACTTACCATATTGGTATGTATGTACTATTGATGGGATAAATCCTTTCGAAATTCTTAACGCTATAAAACCTCTATGGTGATTTAGAATATGTTATGTTATAATCAGGGCTGCCATCAGAAATTGTGGGGTTCCGGGACTGACAAAATAAGCAGGGTCCCCCTCTCCGTGTTTCGGCAACTCCAACCCCACAGTGTCTCATCAGCAAGCACCCCTTCTATCTTTCCAGCCAGCCCCTGCATCCAGACCCTTACAGCTCACAGACACTTACCTTCTCCTGTGTCTTCTGGCTGCTCCTCTACGACTGGTTCTTCTGTCGGTGATGCAGCGTGTGTGATGTCACGTGCGCCTTGTCTCAATAAGAAAAAAACAACTTTATTGTACCAGGCAGCCGCAATCCCCCCCACATTTCTCTCAGTGATCCCCTTATCATTCCCCTCTTTCAGCGATCCCCTCCACATGCCTCTCTCTCACAGTGATAGCCCTACACACACACACACACACACACACACACATTCCCCTCTGCCTTTCAGTGACCCCCACACACAGAAAAAAACCACATTGGGCCCCAAAGAATAAAAATAAATCACATGAAAAAAAAAATTTAACAAACACACAATGGCCCCTGACAGAAAACACATTAGCCCTCACAGTACTTAAAACATAAAACCAAATAGGCTTCACATAATAAAAAAAAATAATAACTAAACACACATTGGCACTGATGAAAAAATAAACACAATGGTCCCCACCAGAATAAAAGAAAAAGGCCTCACATGAAAAAAAACAAAACAAAACTTTAAATAACTGTGGCATCCAGGTGTCCTCCAAGTGGCCTGGCAGCTAACGCATCCAGTCTCAAAGTGGAGTCTGAGTTGAGAGGTAGTGCAGGGACACACAGGGTGGAGGGGGCAGTGGCGTAACCATCCCAGGTGCCCGGAGGCAAGATAAATGTTGGTGCCCCCCCAAATTAAAATGTACCACCCCCCCAGCACCTATGCCAGCCCCAGCTGCCGCCCCCCTATGCAGTTCCCCCAGTAGAGGTCCCCCTGTGCAGTGCCCTCTGTAGAGGTCCCCCTATGCAGTGCTGCCTATGTAGTGCCCCCCAGTAATGGTCCCCATATGCAGTAACTCCAGTAGTGGTCCCCCTTTGCAGTGCCCCAGTAGAAAGTCCCCTGTAGTGCCTCCAGTAGTAAGCCCCCCGTAATGCCCCCTGTAGTAAGCCCCCAGTAATGCCCCCTGTAGTAAGCCCCGTAATGCCTTCTGTAGTAAGCCCCCAGTAGAAAGCCCCCCATAATGCCCCCTGTAGTAAGCCCCCATAATGCCCCCTATTGTGCTCCCAGTAATGCCCCCTGTAGTGAGCCCCCAACAGTGCCCCCTGTAGTAAGCCCCCTGTAGTGAGCCCCCAGTAATGCCCCCTGTAGTGAGCCCCCCCGCGAGCGCACACACATACAATAAACTCCAAAACAATACTTACCTGAAACCACGCTCCAGTGCTGCTGCCTTCCATCCCCGGCGCACGCTCCTCGTATCTATGGGAGTGACGTCATGACGTTCCTCTGGCTACTGCCGGGGGGGGAAAGAAGGAGCCGGGTGCCTGCTGGTAACACACTCAGCGGGTGCCCGGCAAATAGGGGGTGCGACCACACTCCCCATATTGACGCCGCTGGAGGTGGAGCGCCGATCAGCAGTGCTCCATCTCCATAGTAGTGCCTGTAATGGCCCGGAGGACAATGGACCCAGGTGCCCTCTTAAGGAGTGGAGCCCAGCGGCAAATGACTCCATTGTCTCCAGGAGTTCTGCCACTGGGAGGAGGCACTATGTATATATGGACTATGAGGAGGAGAAAGACAGCTGTTGGGCAGTGCAGGAACACAGGGGGGAGAAAGGCACTATGTGGACAGGGACTATAAGGTGGAGGGGAGACAGCTGCCGGGCAGTGCAGGGAGACACAGGGAGTGAGTCATTAGGAGGACAGGTATTATGAGGAGGGAAAACAGATGCCGGGCAGTGCATGCAGTGACACACGAGGGTACTAGCAGAACAGAATATGCATAGGGGAGTGCAAGGTGACACTGTAAGCTCTCAGTCAAAATGGCTCCTGAGTCCACGGGCAAGAGAGGCTCCTCCCCCTGCCTCTGACAGGCGGAGCAGTGACAAGCCTTCCTCTGAACAGCGGCGCTGTCAGATCAGAGAGAGGATTTGGGAGTCAGTGTCTGGGGTTTCAGTAAGTTATGTCCGGCTGAGACTACACGGCTGCCCAGTGCTGCGGATCTTCATGCATGATGCGGTATGCGATGGGTTCCTTGTTGCATCGCTTATAAGTCCATCCTTGGGCGGGCCCCTCTCTCTGGCCGGGCCCGGGACTCCAAACCCAGCAGTCCCCCCCTGATGGCGGCCCTGGTTATAAATAAACTTTTGTAAAAGCACAAGGCTTAGACATTTCCAAATTATAGTGACAACTGTAACACCTTTAATAATAAGGTTTACTAAATAAGTTGGTATAAGGTTTTTGTATAGACCATTTATTTTGAAATTGCATTGTTTTTGTCTTATTCTTTTTTTTTCTTTCTTTTTAGAAAGAAACAACTGTGTGATTTGTTACTGTTGATTGTTACTAGAGATGAGCGGGTCCAGTTCTCTGAGAACCGGACCCACACGAACATACGTGATCAGAGGGGGATCCGAGTCTGGCTCGAGTTTTCCTGCCAGACTCGGTTCCCAAAACGAGACAGGGGGCCCCACACCGCACACCCTGCACCCATATTTAGTTATACTTACCTTTCCGTAAACACAGGTATGCTGTTCTTTAGCACCGGCCCTGCGGTGGACATTTTCCCTGTGACTCGTGCAGCACAGAAAAGATGTCCCTGGGAAAAAGGTACAGGCGCCATCTTTCCGGAGACCCAATCATGTGCAGTAGATTCTGGCATTAAGCCAGAATCTACTGCGTTGACAGAGGAGGGGGCCCAAAAGGAGGCTGCACGCGGGCGGGTCGATTCCCAGCAGCGGCAGCCTGACATCAGCACAGTTCCGGGCAGAGGAAGGCCGACAGCGCTGGAAATCCCGATCGTGGATAGGTAAGTATTGTCTAACCTAACCTAACCCCCCTAACCCTAAACCCTCCTTAGGGGTGCCTAACTCTAACCCTCCCCCCCAAGTGCCTAACCCTAATCCCCCCTCTAAGTGCCTAACCCTAACCACCCCCTTCCCCGCTGCCTAAACCTAAGTCCCCCGGGGGGGTGCCTAACCCTAAGTCCCCCCCGGGGTGCCTAACCCTAACCCTCCCTCCCCCTAGCCTAACCCTAACCCTCCCGGGGGGGGTGCCTAACCCTAAGTCCCCCCCAGGAGCCCTAAACCTAACCCTCCCCCCCACGGCTGTCTGCCCACGGCGCCCGGCATCCCGATTGTAGTCTCCCGGCGTCTGGTAAATGCCGGGCGTCTACATCTAGACGCCCGGCATTTCACCCTTGCCGGGATATGACAGTCGGGAAGCCGGCTGCCGGTATTTAGGCAGGCGGCTTCCCGATTGCATACCTCTCTTAAAGCGCTCCTGACTATGATGCTGTAGGCCACACCACAGTGTTTCCAAACAAGTACTGTGATGTTGCAGGCTGTACCCCAGTGTATCCAATCCATACAAGTACTGTGACACTGCAGGCTGTACCCCAGTGTGTATCCCTAACACAAGTATTGTGATGCCTCTGGCCGTACCCTTAGTGTGTATCCATAACACAAGTACTGTGACACCACAGGCTGTACCCTTAGTGTGTTTTAGTAGTTTTTTAAACTGCCATACTGTCTGCCACTGCAGTGCCACTCTGTTTTCTGGATGTGCCATGTTGGAAGCTGAACTGCTACATGTTTGTAATGCCCACTGCTGTCACTTAGCTTAATCAGCCAGCTAGCTCGGTGGAACTTTTCGGCCAAAACTGGATGAAATCAATATTGGGAGGTGGTCAAAACTGACTGGAAATGAATGTTATTGAGGTTAATAATACCGTAGAAACAAAACAGGCCCACATTATGTGATTTCAGCTGTTTTTATGATTTTTTGGAAAAATTGTTACTGTGCAGAAAAAAGCAACCTGGAAAGTAGTGTGATAGAAGTACTGGTAAAGTGGTCAATGGCATGTACATTTGTCCTAGGTTTTTAGCCTATGTGTTCTAAAATCCCCAGGAGAAGTCTGTTTTGTAAGCAGACCAGAGTATCGGCTTTTGGAAAAGCCTGTTAGGTTTGCGTCCTGGGGGTGTGGATGTGAGGAGAGGGAGGGCTCCATCCACAGGCCACTCCAGGTTTTGGGCCTTTCAGCCTGATAACAGGCTCATTAGGGCTTGCAGCTGGAAATGGCTAATATAAGCATGGTTTGTTTGTGGCTGAGTGTCTCACACCTGGGAGAGCAGGCAGACTAGCCTGTTCAGAGACACTTGGTGATAATCCTTGTAAGTACTGTGCACATGTTTTGTTGATGGTGAGGGCAATAGGCCCGACCATTATAATAGAGAGGGAATCTGCTGTGTAGCTAGTGCCCAGCCGGTTTAGGACTTATGTTTATGTTTTGTTTATGTTTATATTCATTTGGCACAATAAAGACTGGCACCGACCAGTTTGTACGAGAACCCCTGACTTGTATCCTGTTTCTACGGCTGCTGTGTGTATAAAGAGGGAGTCCATTTACCCCAGGAGAGGAGAGGGACCCCTATCCCGACTGTGTCACATTTGATTGAGAATGCGGGCAAGTACAAACTGAAATTGCAGGAAGGAAAAATTTTGGTTTAAAAATTAAAGGGACAGACACCAATTCGTCAGTGTGGGTATAAAGTTGTGTCCTTTGAAGTCCATAGAGGTGGCGTCCGCAGATGCTTAGGGAAGCCAGATTCTGCTTACAACCTACACCCCAGGACAAATGGAGGACATTGTTAAAGCCTTGTTCCAAGCTACGACACCTCAGCAAGAAGCTACCAGGGCTCAGCAGGAAGCTACCAGGGCTCAGCAGGAATCCACCAATTTGCAACTATTGGCCTTGGAGGCAGCCCAGAGGCAACAACAAGTCACCATCGAGGAAACCCACCAGGCCATAGCGGGAAACAGCCAGGCCATAAAAGAGGTGGTACAACAGCTTGTAGTCCGGTCTGGAGATGCTTCCCCTGCTCTTCTAACTAACACTCACACCATACGGGCCAGCCACTTTCTGCAAAAAATGACCCAGTGTGATGATGTGGAGGCGTACCTTACGGTCTTTGAAAAAACCGCCAAAAGAGAGAAGTGGTCTAAAGAGCAGTGGGCAAGTCTAGTGGCACCCTTCCTGTCTGGAGAACCACAAAAGGCCTACTATGATTTATGCCTGGATGATGCCAAGGACTATGCAAAGTTAAAACAGGAGATCCTAACCCGCTTGGGAGTCACCTCGTTGTTCGGGCCCAACGAGTCCACCGCTGGGAGTTCCAAATGGAAAAACCTCCACTCTCACAGATGCATAACCTCGTCCATCTAACCACGAAATGGATGCAGCCCGAGACGCTGACAGGACCACAGATTGTGGAGAGAGTCGTGATGGACCGGTATCTGCGATTGCTACCTGCGTCTCTGCGCAAGTGGGTGAGCCATGCAGACCCTAAGTCCGCAGACCAGCTAGTCGAACTGGTGGAGAGGTACATGGCGGCTGAGGAGAACTCCCATTGACACTGGTAAGACTGGTCCAGGGGAGAAGGGTGATGGGCGGTGGAATGTATTCAAGAGTGGGGGTGTGGAACCTGGAGGCAGGCTAGCCAGGCCAGGAAGGTTCCTACCCCGTAAATGACTAGGTATTAATGTAATTCAATGTTTCCGATGTGGTGGTTTCAGCCATATTGTGGCTAATTGTTTGCTTACCTCTGAACCTATGCAATGTGATATTGCTCATGTCGACCACAGGATGTCTTTCTTTGCACAACCAGCCTGCACTGCTGACCGGGAGGATTAGACAGATAAGCACATGTATACTCACTGTAGAAGGCAACCAAGTAGAGGCTCTGTTAGATTCTGGTAGCCTGGTTACACTTATGAAAGCTGAACTGGTGAACCCCTTGAAGCGTAAGGGGAAAACTGTTGGTGTGACCTACATACATGGGGATACTCGGTATTATGTTACTGCAGAAGTGAACATAGAAACACCATGTGGTTCCGCGATAGTCTCTGTGGGTTTGGCACAGGGCTTAATGTATGATGCAATATTGGGGAGGGACTTTGCTCACTTCTGGAAGTTGTGGGAAAGCCGATTTTGCACAAATGTAAATCACCCTGACTCGTTTGAAAGGGTTACTGACTTAGTAGCAGAGTCAGAGATGTTCCTTTTTTTCTAGTATGATTGGCGAACTAGAGAATGCGGAGCGTGATGGTGGCTCGCCAAGTGGTGTGCCTCCCACTGAGGTGGGGAGGGTTATTGAGCTCATGGCCCACCTGCCTGATCTTGAGGTCAGGAGAGAGGTCTTTGCCGTGGAGCAGTTGAATGACCCTACTCTGGTAAAAGCCAGGGAGAATGTCAAGGTGATTAATGGTAAACCCAAAGGACTATCAGGTTCTATGTCATATCCTCACATGACAGTATGTCAGGATTTGTTGTACCAGGTGACTAAGAAGGAGGAAGATATTGTGAAACAATTAATAGTTCCCAAAGCATACAGAAGAACAGTGTTAGATCTGGCCCATGGTCATATAACGGCAGGCCACCTAGGGGTAGAGAAAACTACTGAGCGAATTGTGCAGAGGGTTTTTTGGCCTGGGGTCCATAAAGAGGTATTTGACTATTGTGCATCCTACCCTGAATGTCAGTATCATGCTCCAAGGCCACATTTCAAAAGTCCCCTGGTACCGTTACCCATTATTGAGGTTCTGTTTGAAAGAATAACTATGGATTTGGTTGGGCCTTTAATGAAATCTGCCCAGGGCCATCAAAATATTCTGGTGATAATGGATTACTCTACCAGGTACCCAGAAGCGATACCGTTACGCAATACGTCAACCAAGACCATTGCTAGAGAATTAGTCCATATCTTTAGCAGGTTGGGAATACCTAAGGAGATCCTGACTGACCAAGGTACCCCATTTATGTCAAAAATCATGAAGGAGTTATGCCGCCTGTTTAAAATTGACCAATTAAGAACCTCTGTGTACCATCCCCAGACCGATGGGTTAGTGGACAGGTTTAATAAAACTTTAAAACACATGCTAAGGAAAGTAGTGGACAAAGATGGTAGAGATTGGGATTACTTGTTACCTTATTTGCTGTTGGCCATAAGAGAGGTTTCCAAATCCTCCACAGGGTTTTCCCCTTTTGATTTATTGTACGGGAGACATCCAAGGGGGTTACTTGCGAAAGAGACATGGGAGGGGCAATCCAGTCCGTATAAAACAGTTATTGAGCATGTTTCTCAAATGCAAGAAAGAATTGCTGCTGTGGTACCAATAGTAAGAGAGCACTTGGAACAGGCACAGCAGAGGGTATACAACCGCAATGCTCACTTACACAACTTTGCTCCTGGGGACAGAGTGTTGGTGTTGGTTCCCACAGTAGAAAGTAAACTTTTGGCTAAATGGCAAGGACCCTTTGAAATCTTAGAAAAAGTGGGGCAGGTCAATTATAAAGTTTTTTCCAGCCGGGGAAAAGAAAGCCAGAACAGATATACTATGTAAATCTTATAAAACCCTGGAAGGATAGAGCAGAACTGTCAGCCATCCGAGCCCCTCCAGTAAACCCAGGGCCCGTGGTACCCGAAGTGACAGTGGCAAAAACCCTGTCAGCTACTCAACAGCAGGAAGTTAAGGAATTTCTGATCAGAAATAGGGTGCTGTTTTCTGACCTACCAGGGAAAACCACGGTCATCAAACCTGACATAATCACTGACCCAGGGGTTAAGGTTAACCTAAAGCCCTATAGGTTACCAGAAGCCCAAAGAGAATCAGTGTCGAAGGAAATTAAAAAAAATGGTAGAGTTGGGTGTAATTGAAGAATCACATAGTGAGTGGTCAAATCCCATTGTGCTCATTCCAAAACCCGACGGGAGTGTGCGATTCTGCAATGACTTCTGGAAATTGAACAGTGTGTCAAAGTTTGATGCCTACCCTATGCCTAGGGTGGACGAACTAATTGAAAGGCTGGGGACAGCCAGATATTTAACTACTCTTGATTTAACCAAAGGGTATTGGCAAGTGTCGTAACTGAGAACGCCAAAGAAAAGACAGCTTTTTCTGCACCAGAGGGGTTGTTTCAATATAAAATGTTGCCCTTTGGGCTATTTGGGGCACCTGCTACCTTTCAAAGAATAATAGATAGGATTCTAAGGCTCCATAAACAGTATGCTGCTGCTTATCTGGATGATGTGGTCATTCATAGTCCTGATTGGCAGTCTCACTTACCCAGAGTACAAGCTGTGTTGGACTCCATCTATAAGGCAGGTTTGACAACCAACCCAAAAAAGTGTTGTCTGGGGATGAAAGAAGTAAAATATCTTGGGTGCACTATTGGCAGAGGTTTGATAAAGCCACAGCTCAATAAGATTGAGGCAATCCAAAACTGGCCACGACCCCTGAATAAAAAGCAGGTGAGAGCCTTCTTAGGGATCACTGGGTATTATAGGAGGCTTATACCCAATTTTGCCACCATTGCAGTCCCACTGACGGACCTTACCAAAGGCAAACAGAAAGTCATGGTGGAATGGGGTCCTGAAGCAGAGAAGGCTTTCTAGGAGTTAAATATAGTGTTATGTACCCAACCAGTTCTGATGACCCCTACACCAATGCATCAGATGTAGGCATCGGAGCGGTCCTGTCCCAAAGCAAAGAGGGTGAAGAACACCCGATTTTCTTCTTAAGCTGGAAATTAAATATACTTGAAAGGAACTATGGTACGGTCCAGAAAGAAGCATTGGCCATAAAGTAGGCGTTAGAGACTCTCAGGTACTACTTGGTGGGAAGAAAGTTCAGATTGATCACTGACCATGGCCCTCTAAAGTGGATGTCAGAAAACAAGGACAGTAATGCAAGAATAACGAGATGGTTCTTGGCATTACAAACCTTTAAATTTATGGTCGAACACAGCCCGGGAAGCCAGCTGGCCAATGCAGATGCTTTGTCACGTGTCCATTGTTTGGGGGCTGCGGTTGTTCCGCCCCACAGGTCGAAACAAAGGGGGGGGATATGTGATAGAAGCACTGGTATAGTGGTCAATGGCAGGTACATTTGTCCTAGGTTTTTGATCTATGTGTACTAAAAACCCCCAGAAGAAGTCTGTTTTGTAAGCAGACCAGAGTATCAGCTTTTGGAAATGCCGGTTTTGGTCCTGGGGGTGTGGATGTGAGGAGAGGGAGGGCTCCATTCACAGGCCACTCCAGGTTTTGGGCCTTTCAGCCTGATAGCAGGCTCATTAGGGCTTACAGCTGGAAATGGCTAATATAAGCATGGTTTGTTTGTGGCTGAGTGTCTCACACCTGGGAGAGCAGGCAGACTAGCCAGAGACACTTGGTGATAATCCTTGTAGGTACTGTGCACGTGTTTTGTTGATAGTGAGGGCAGTAGGCCTTACCATTATTATAGAGAGGGAATCTGCTGTGTAGCTAGTGCCCAGCCGGTTTAGGACTTATGTTTATGTTTTGTTTATGTTTATATTCATTTGGCACAATAAAGACTGGCACCGACCAGTTTGTACGAGAACCCCTGACTTGTATCCCATTTCTACGGCTGCTGTGTGTGTAAAGAGGGAGTCATCTACCCCAGGAAAGGAGAGGGACCCCTATCCCGACTGTGTCACAGTAGTTTTTTGCTGTATATTCTTTATTTAGAGTTTTACATGTCAACAAGAGAATAACATGTCACACAGCAGTAAATTGGAACATAGAATAACAAAAGTTACAGGTGTGAGACAATATAATGCAGAAGTCATGGAAATTAATTTTATAAGGCACACATTCATCCCCTCCCTTGCGAGGTTTGATCATTTCATCAGATGCAGAACATTTGGCAGTATAACATTGATAGAATTGTTTCATTTTTCATTTTAAAGATTATAAAGGAAATCATTTCTAACCCAGTGTTTAGTGTAAGCCTTTTTTGCTCTGTAAATGTAACTTTGTATTATATAAGTAGATTGCATTATTATTATATAGTGATTTGAGGATTAGTTTTTTTTTTAATATATATTTCTTACAAGATCTGATATTACTACAAGGCTGTTATTTTCAATCCTATATTGTTGTGCCAGTGAGTAATAAAGTTCTGTGTGGCCTCTTTAAGCAGCCTAATCTCATAAATCAAAAGCCTAACTAAATTGTATTAAATATCTCCATGTGGATCTTAGTCTACACTATAGGTAACCACTTTTGATTAAAAAAAACCACCCACCCCAAGTTACAATGCCTCCTTCCAATGTAGCTCTTCTATGGAACCTACATCGGAAATTGTACTAAGCTGCCTGTCCATCTCCAGTCAAACTGCTCATATGAATACAAGTAGAGATGTACACTGACCCCTGTGTTTTGTATTTGGATCTGGATTCATCTTTGTAATTTTGGTTTTGTAAAACCACTCTTAAGCAAACTTGCCCACCCTCCCAACTCAGCCGGGAGCCTCCCAAAAATTGGGTGCCGCTCCCGGCCGGAAAGGCAGGCAGGCCTCCTGGCAGCCGCTGACACCCCTGCAACTACCTGTGAAACCCCCGCAGCAGGGGGGGGGGGTGCGGTGTCGCAATTCACTATGAATCGTGCAATTTTTGCCCCACCCCCTGCTTCACAATGCCTGTAATATTGGCATTGTGGAATGGGGGCAGGGCCAAAATTACGCAATCACATGGTCCCGCCCCACACCACCCACAAATGGCCACACCCCCATGTGCCCGGGCACGTCCTCCTGCCCTGTCGATCTGGCTGCTCCCTCCCGGAAGGGGCAGCCAGAAAGTTGGCAACCATGCTCTTAAGTGTTTTGGTTTTGGATCTGGATGGTTTTTCTTCTTTTTTTTTTTTTTTACAAAAATTTATAAAAAGTATTTAAAAACAGCAAAAATCTGGTAATTTTTCCATTTGAAAACCTGAAATTAGGATTTAAAATCCAACTTCTGAGCCGTAGGAAGATCAGTACTGCGACTTGGATCTGTTCGGATCTCCTCAGGAGACCAGAACCACGACACAGATCTGTCCGGATTTCCGAAATTTTTGGATGGATTAGGATTTCTGGAGAACCTAACCGCACATCGAGTATACCTAGGACTGGGTTGTGCAGTGTCTGTGGCACCTCTGTAATTTGTCTGTGTTGCATATGTGCCTAGTAAATTTGAATTTCCCACCCAGCAGCAATGCCTCGATTTACATTTATAGTAACCCTAGGTCACTTTATTTTTCCTCACCATAAGTTTTACCTCTCATTGGTATAACATAAATACATGGCCTGGCACCCCCTGGGTCACTGTGACCTTTCATAAGTCCAGGCTTGCCAGCTACATAGCAACTATTAGCATTGTTGGATGGTGGTAAGGGTCCTAAGGGAGAAGATCCAAAAGTCCCAAAGTGGATAATTCCTATAAAAATGGCTTGACCAGTAACGGTTTTGATAACTCAATGAATGCAAACAAAATATAGAATGTACTTAATGACTCAGATTTTGATAGAAAAACTTTATTTTAGCTTTACTTGGTGTATCATGAAGGTTCGGAAATATGGTTTATTATTATAAACTTGGCTTTATACATTTTGCCTTGTTGGATGGATCGCTGTATCATCTCCCTGATAACCACTACAGAATTTGTAGAAATTAGGTTTTCTGTAGCATATGAAGCTTCTTTACTGGTATTTATGAAGTACAAATTTATTATCATGGTCTCCTTACAATTATATAAGAAGGTGTCAAGTGCTTATTACTAGACCAAAAACAAAACTATACCACTGTTAATGAGACTTTAAAGTTATATTAATCTTTAGATCTATAGCTTTCTGCATTAAGGCCCTGATTCAGAGCCGGACGCTCTGACCAGAGCGCTCGCTCTGAATCAGGGCCCACCTCCATAAATATGGAGCGTCCTCCTGGACGCTCGTATAGCTGTGAGTCACCACCCACAGCCTATACGAGCGTGCAGGATGATGGTCGCGATGGTCTTGACCATCGCGACCATCGCCAGTGCGAGCAGAAGCCTGCGGTTGAGTTTCTCAACCGCAAGGCCAGGAGCGATTTTGGCTCTATCAGAGCCAAAATCACTCCCACTGACATCACTAATGCATACATGCCTACCCTCCCGGTTTTCGCGGGAGGCTCCCGATTTTTCGGGTAACCCCCCGCACCCAAGGAGGGTAGGCATTTCTCCCGCATTCTGCCCACTTCCTAGTGAAGTGGGCAGAATTAGGAGAATACCCGCGGCAATCGCGGGTCTCCGTGAAGGGGGCGGGGCTTAATCTGTGATTCCGCATGAATCACAGTATTTGGCCCCGCCCCCTATGTAAATTGTGCCCAATCGCGACAATTTTACAGCAAGGGGGCGGGGCTTAATGACGCGAATCGTCAAGCTCCGCCCCCGTCGGCCCCCTGCTGCATCTCTTACCCGGGCTTCTCCCGGGAAGAGAAAGTTAAAGGTAGGCAACCCTGCACTAGTGATGTCAGTGGGGCCGGCTTCTGACGGTAGGCGTTCCCTTGGGAACGCCTCCGTCTGGCAGGCACGCTCCCGGCACGCCCACCAAAGGGGGCGTGCTGTCAATCAACATCGACAGCACGCCCCCTTTGATCAGACACAACGAGCGAAGGAAAGTCCTTCGCTCGTCGTGTCTCGCGCATGCGCACGACGGAGCTCCCTCCGTCGTGCGCATGCGCAGTGCACACCATCGACCCACTTGCGAGTGGACAGCCGCTTGCGAGTGGGTCTGAATCAGGCCCTAAGTTTCCAATTAATCACAAAATACCTAGAAATGATGAATTCTGGAAATTTATAATTTTTAGGTGTTAGTATTTTTAGATAACTCTTCTCAGTTGGCTAGCAAGAAGGACATGGCAATGGGACAGAGCGACTTTCCATTGCCCTGCGAATTGGTTTAGTGCTGTTGCTCAGTCTTGCGTGTACTAGATATCATTGGTGATGTGAAAATATAAGTCCTTTCTTACTCTAATTGATTCACAGAAAGTTAGCTATCTTTTGGAGCTCCTCTTATTAAACAGAGTTCTGAATAAATATCAGGAGCACACAGCACAGGCATGTTACACACACTCTCTAAAGCTGGCCACACACTAGACCAACTTACATCCAACCAGCCAACTTGTTGATTGGTTGGAATGAAAATCTGGTAACGTATGGGAGTAACTGATGATCAGCAATTTGCTCCCTAAATTCCAGAAAACACATGAAAATGGTCGTCAGACAAGTTTGTTAAATGTTTGATCAAAACTATTTGTTCAAACAGTAGTTTTGGTCCATTTTCCAGCGTTTGGGAGCAAATTACTGATTGCATTCCTTACCAGATTTTCATTCCAACCAATCAACAAGTTGGCTGGTTGGACAGATAATCTGTAGATGTGTGGCCAGCTTTAGAGTGGCATGAACTGCAGAAATTCAGATAACAGCAGGTTGCATGAATTTTGGCCCAATAATGTGTGTAAAAAAATTCTGCCTATGATTTTCTAGATGCCAGCTCTGTTTTCTCCCACTCACTTATCAGCCATCTGCAATTTCTTTAAAAGCAATAGGCAGCAGGAAAACCATAAAGGGTGTCTAATAGTCATTATTTTAGTTTTTTTTGCAGTGTCACAATATAAAGCGTGTACAGGTTTAGTTTATAATTAATGCAATCCCAGTCCTGCACAAGCAATAAATTCCCACAATGACACTGAATCTGCAAAAAATATTTGTTAAGTGCGTGGTTAGGGTGAGTGCTCCAGGATGCATTCTGCTGTACTCTATCAAATGCTTCCAGCAGTGATGGTTGGTGGCCATAGCAGTGGCTGGTTTGGAATTTTGTCATGGAATCATTATAAACATTAAGGGGCCAATCCAATTAGCCGTGAAGGTTGGCGAGTTGTCATTACAATAGCATAGAAACACTGGCAACTGCACAACAATTCAACCCCCTTGCAGCCCGGTCTCACCCTGGACTCACACATTTTTGTACTTAGTCCTATGGGGCTGTGAACAAAATCTGCAAGTCCATAGCTACTGTAAGTGCGGCATAGAGCAACACTTACTTGCGCCGTGAGGAAACTCGCACCTAATTGGATTGAGCCCTAAGTGATGGTTGAGAACTTACAATTTGCACTTCACAATTTCCTCAGGGACAGCTTCAGTGCCAATACCATCAACATGTACATTCTCATTATCCCTTTTACCATCCCCAAAGACAGCAAGACTTGTATATTTTAACACATTCACTTGTATCTTTGGAACTGCATTCTGGTTTACTACTGTAGGTCTCCTAAAGGAGATGGCTACCTATTTTGTTCCTTCCACTGAACCTAATGCAGATAATGCTGTTGTGTAAGCACATTTGCTCTTTTATACCAGTGACACATTTAGGGGTGTATTCATCATTCAATTATAGATGTAGAAATCTTAATTTCCATGTCTATAACACACATTGGAGTAATGGGGCTATTCATTGTGTAGGTATGGTGTTAGTTCCCATAGCCCTGCTCCTTCCCCTAAGGGAAGGAGGTCATAGTTGTGAAGAGGGATCCCTTCGGCCAATGTGTAACTTGCGTCCCCTACAAACACGTCCTTGGAGTAATCTTAATTTTTTATTTGCTAATGTTTCCTAGCACAAACATACAGTATTAGACAGCAATGTGGACAGATTATTATTAAATGCCAGTATTGAGTATCCATTATAGGAGCCATCTTCTGCTCAAGGTGAGACAGTGGACAACATTGATGCCTATATGGGCAAAACTACCAGCGGTGCAGACAATGCTTTGCAGTGGGGCCCACGGCAATCAAGGGGCCCGCACCTGGCGGTGTTATCAGAGAGCAGTACAGTACTTATAATGAGTCAAACTGACTCATTACAGTATGCTGTGGTCAGCCGTGGTCCATAACGAAGGAGGAGGCGGGGTGGCCAGAGGAGAGGAGGGGGCCCCCCTTTGTATCCTCTACCGGTCCCTCTAGACTAAAGTGACTATTTGTCTGCATACTCCATCTCCCTCTGCTCCTTCACTGGAATCCCCACCCCTCCTCCCCTCTGTCTAACGTACTTCACCCTCCTATCCCTGAGACCCCAACCCCTAACCCTGAGTCCCTGACCCCTCCTCTCCTCTGTCAATTTCTCTACACCCTCCTATCCCTGCCCAAGACCCCGCCCCCTAACCCTGAGTTCCTGTCCCTTCCTCTCCCTGTCTCTCCTTTGCTGTACCTTGGAGCTTAACAGGAACCACACAGATCCTCCTTCTGGACAGGTAAGTGCCAGTGGAAGTGTGAAAATGTTTTAGTGTTATCTAGGGGGTGGTATATTTATGCAATGGGTAGGAGTGTATTTGTTTTTTTTGGGGGGGAGGCATTGGTGTGTTTTAATTCTGTCTGTGGTGGGTGTGGTGTATTCATGTAGTGTGTGTGGGAAGGGTGTATTAGTTTTATGTGCATGTGTGTGAGAGGTGTATAGCTTATACATGGGTCACTAGTGGTCTCTGCATTATCTGGCGGTCACTGCAATGCTTTCTGCATTATATGGCGGGCACTGATGGTCTGTGTGTTACATGGTGATTACCATGACACTCTCTGCATTATATGGTATTCACTTCAATGTTCTCTGCATTATTTGGCGGTCAATAGTTATTGTATTAAATGGTAGTGACGGCGATGTTCTCTGTATTATATAGTCGTCACAGCAATGCTCGCTATATTATATGGCCAATACTGTGACACTCTGCATTACATGAAGCTACTGATACCCTGTGTGCTGTGAGGCCACACCCTATTCTGCACAAGACCACAACCACTTTGCGAGTGAGCCTCTACAGCACACACAAAAACTTCTTAAGCATATTGTTGCACCAGGGCACACCGCTCACTAGTTCCGCCACTGGATGCCTCAGAGCACTGGGACTTTAAGTTTGATTCTAACCAGTTTGCTATCTGTATGGAGTTTGCATATTTTACACTTAATTGTATTGTGAAGTGGTTCTGGCAGTTCCTGTGATCTAATGAAAATCTTTTCTTTTTGGTATTTTTCTCCAAAAAATATATGAAAAAGAAAATATATAGTCTATAACTGTAACAATGTTTTATAAATCGTGAAAGGCTGATATAAACTCACCCTTTAGAAGTAAGTTGTAGACGTTGGACCCAATTTTCATCGTGGTCCTGCAGTGGTTGCAGAATGCAATGTTGGCCTTTAAGGTGAGGTCTTCAATTCCTCCCACACGTAGTGTTGTAAATGGGGAAATAAATACAACAAGCCTAAATGGTACAGATCAATTTACCCATTCCAAGATTTCACACAATATGCAGTGTTCTCATCTTGAATGGGATATATTATACGCCTTGCACATTCATTTTCTCATCCCGATGTCCGTCGGTATATTATTATGGGTCCTTATACCCAGTCCAAAAATAATTGTGGATATAGACTAATTTCTTTATAAAACAGTAATTTATTTCTTAATCTGTATAGCTAGGTATTCATTATTAGAATCCTCCACTCATACCCTTTTCTGCTTTTAATATTTGGAATTATCTTTGCTTTATTTATTTATTTTTAGAGTTTTGCATTTTTATATATTTAAAATTTTCATTTAAACAGAAATTGTTATGTGTTTTTTGAGGTCTGGTGAAATTAACTACATACTGCTAAGACCTTTTTTTGTTAAATCTTTTTATTGAAATTTTGTAATAATCACATACAAAGATTGGACATTTTGTATTAATTACAAATAAACTTTGCAATAATAACTTGCCATAGATGGATAATATAGAAATTGTACAAAATATGGCCAGACAACCATTTCCTTAAACAGCAATAAAGGCACTTACAGCAATAACATACAATGGGATTTAATATTGATTTAAAAACATATGAAGATCTGTACTCAAAAACCTGCTCTGACTTTTTCCCATTCATGTAGTAGGAAAAGAAAAAAGAAAAAGAGCCACTGCTCTACAGAGAAAAGATAGATCAAATAAAATCTCCATCATACTTTATTTTTATAATAATCCAATAGTTACAAATATTAATAATGGAGGTATGCAGGATACAAGTAGGAAAACACGATAGGTAGGGTGGGAGGGGAAACTCACAAGAAGAAGTTGTTATTTGAACCTCACGACTTCTTTATTGTGAATGCAATCAGGCTCCTAACTCTCTGTATCCGTCAGCCATATCCTCATATCATCATAGATACAATTATAGTATGTGTATTGTTAGCTTATGGAGAAAGTAATAGAATTATACCCTTAATATCTAAATCAACTGTCTCAGTAAATACCAGCTCGTATTTTCAAACACCTGTAATATTTGGGTTTGAGACTGTGGTTGCAGATGTTCGATGTATGGACCCCATCTCTTATAAAATCTCACAACTCCCTTCTCGACATCTGGAAATGAAGCCCTTCTGTCAAAATATAGATTTTTAAGTAATAAATGTTGAACCGCAGAGATAAAGGGTGGGGTCTTACTGGTCCATTGTATTAAAATGACTTTTTTGGCAGTGGTTAAAATAATAGAAAGTAATGGATTAATAGATCTTTGGTTCGGGCCCAATTAGTGTAAATAAGACATAGGATCGCTAAAGGATCTGGGCGTAAGTGTAAGGAAAAAATATTATTAATAAAAACCATTATCTTATTCCAGAATCGGCGAATCTTCCCACACTCCCAAAAATTATGATAGGAGGAAGCTGAGTCATGGTGACATTTTAGGCATTGGCCTGTCTCATTAGGGACCATATATTTCCTCTGATGATGTGAAATATATGCTCTATTCAGTACTTCATAGTGTACTTCCTGGAGCATTGCCATAAGTAAGTACTTCATTGTAGAATCAAAATGTAAGAGAAATTTGCTAGGTTCCGGAAAAAACGGAATGTCCCTAGACCAGCTAATATATAAAGAGTTCCAGGCTTCGTCTGAGCCATTCTTATTCAACATATCATTTAACAGTTTGGTATGGTAGGGACGGGACTTTATCAGTGCTAAAAGTGAAACCAGTGGGTCAGATCTATCTGAGGTTAAATAAGCTTTAGGTAAGCTAGAAATATAATGTCGTAATTGGAGATTCATATAGAAACATCTATTTGAGACATCAAAGTTATTTCTAATATTGGCAAATGATAGTATTTCACCCCCCGGATCAAATACATCATTGATTATTAGAATCCCCCGCTAAGACCTTTTTATCATATACAGATTAAAAAATAAATTACTGTTTTCTAAGAGAATTAGTCTATATCCACAATTATTTTTGGACTGGGTATAAGGACCCATAGTAATATACCAACGGACATCGGGATGAGAAAAGGAATGTCCAAGGTGTATAATATATCCCATTTAAGGTGAGTACACTGCATATTGTGTAAAATCTTGGATTGGGTAAATTGATCCGTACCGTGGAGGCTTGCTGTATTCATTTCCCCATTTACAACACTATGTGTGGGATGAATTGAAGACCTCACCTTAAAGGCCAACGTTGCATTCTGCAACCACCGCAGGACCACGGCGAAAATTGTGTCCAACATCTACAACTTACTTCTGAAGGGTGAGTTTATATCAACCTTTCACGATTTCTAAAACATTGTTACGGTTTTACACTATATATTTTCTTTTTATTTTTCAGACATTTTTTGGAGAAAAATACCAAAAAGAAAAGATTTTAATTAGATCACAGGAAGCGCCGGAACCACTTCACAATACAATTTATCCTTTTGAGAGGCCTTGTTGAAAGCTCCTGCTGTTCCTGGCTGCATTCTGGGTCTATCGTTAGACTTCACAGGGAACATAGCGGCAGCTACTTACATCTGTATATTTTACACTTAATTTGCTACAGATGACCCAGTTTCCTCCAATATCCTAAACACATACTGGTAAGGTAACTGGCTTCTGACTTGACTCTTGTGTATGCCTGTGTTAGAGAATTCAATAGTAAACTCTTCTGGAACAGGGTTTCAAGAATCTGAGTAATATCATTGAAAGTACAGTGCTGGGGAAATTTGTTGGAACTCTGCATTTGTGGATCCCAATCTTACTTGTTACAGTCAGGTGCATAAATATTGGGACATTGACAGAATTTTCATATTTTGGCCTCTATTCACCACCACAATGGCTTTGAAATGAAACAAACAAGATGTGCTTTAACTGCAGACTTTCAGATTTAATTTGAGGGTAATTACATCCAAATCAGGTGAACGGTGTAGGAATTACAACGATTTCTATATGTGCCTCCCACTTTTTAAGGGGCCAAAAGTAATGGGACTATAAACTCAAAAGCTATTTCATGGACAAGTGTGGGCTAGTCCCTCGTTATTTCATTATCAATTAAGCAGGTAAAAGGTCTGGAGTTGATTCTAGGTGTGACATTTGCATTTGGAATCAGTTGCTGTCGACTCTCAATATGAGATCCAAAGAGCTGTCACTATCAGTGAAGCTAGACATCATTAGGATGAAAAATCAAAACAAACCCATCAGAGAGATAGCAAAAACATTAGGTGTGGCCAAATCAACTGTTTGGAACATTCTTAAAAAGAAAGAACGCATCGGAGAGCTCAGCAACACCAAAAGACCCGGAAGACCACGGAAAACAACTGTGGTGGATGACAGAAGAATTATTTCCCTGGTGAAGAAAAACCCCTTCACAACAGTTGGCCAAATCAAGAACACTCTCCAGGAGGTAGGTGTATAGGTGTCAAAGTCAACAGTCAAGAGAAGACTTCACAAGAGTGAATATAGAGGGTTCACCTCAAGATGTAAACCATTGGTGAGCCACAAAAACAGGAAGACCAGATTAGAGTTTGCCAAACAACATCTAAAAAAGCCATTACAGTTCTGGAACAACATCCTATGGACAGATGAGACAAAGATCAACTTGTACCAGAGTGATGGGAAGAGAAGAGTATGGAGAAGGAAAGGAACTGCTCATGATCCAAAATATACCACCTCATCAGTGAAGCATGGTGGTGGTAGTGTCATGGCGTGGGCATGTATGGCTGCCAATGGAACTGGTTCCCTTGTATTTATTGATGATGTGACTGCTGACCAAAGCAGCAGAATTAATTCTGAAGTGTTTCGGGCATTATTACATGCTCATATTCAGTCAAATGCTTCAGAACTCATTGGACGGTGCTTCACAGTGCAGATGGACAATGACCTGAAGCATACTGCAAAAGCAACCAAAGAGTTTTTTAAGGCTAAAAAGTGGAATGTTATGCAATGGCCAAGTCAATCTCCTGACCTGAATCCGATTGAGCATGCATTTCACTTGATGAAGACAAAACTGAAGGGAAAATGCCCCAAGAACAAGCAGGAACTGAATACATTTGCAGTAGAGGTCTGGCAGAGCATCACCAGGGATGAAACCCAGCATCTGGTGATGTCTATGCGTTCCAGACTTCAGGCTGTAATTGCCTGCAAAGGATTTGCAACAAAGTATTAAAAAGTGAAAGTTAGATTTAGGATTGTTTAGTTTGTCCCATTACTTTTTTCCCCTTAAAAAGTGGGAGGCACATATAGAAACTGTTGTAATTCCTACACAGTTCACCTGATTTGGATGTAATTACCCTCAAATTAAATCTGAAAGTCTGCAGTTAAAGCACATCTTGTCTGTTTCATTTCAAAGCCATTGTGGTGGTGAATAGAGGCCAAAATATGAAAATTCTGTCAATGTCCCAATATTTATGCACCTGACTGTATATGAACCCCACAGCCCAGGACAGGTAGTGTTTGGAGCTAGGCACACTGTCGTAGTTGTACAAGCTTTCTAGCATTAAGTCTAACAGAAGATTTATGGGTGCATCCTGCCCTTTTATTTATTTATTTATTTATGCTGGCCCTCTGAAATTGGCCATCCATTTTAAAAGGGGTTCTACATGTAGTGCACATACTGAAAATTCCATTGATGTAAATTAAAATTTAAAAATGACAAATAAACCAAAAATTAAATTCAGGCACTAAAAAACATATAAAAATATGCAACAATGATTAACTTTAAGGTAGTCAATTCAATTACTTGCTGCTCCTACTGAGTACCTCTGTAGTACTCTAAATCCAATATACCAAAAATAGTTTCAAGCAACAAAGAGTGCAATAGGTTTGACTTTTAATTATATACAATATATATAAATTGCATTAAAAAACACATAGTACACAAAAAAACTATTTAAAAAAAACATACTAAGTATGCATATTCAGTAATATAACACCAGATAAGTGAATATGAAAAATGAATCCGCCTACAAAAATGGGTAGTCCCGATATGGAGATATCCTTAAGATGAAATGTATTAAGGTCCTTTTATGAGCTTCTTGCAATTTTTCATATAACACTGAATTCCACCTTGCATAAACCAACTATTGGAAATAAGTGCAAATGGAAATCCTTTATATAATGGCAGGTTAAACTGTTACAGCGGTGCCACTCCGACCTCCCCTTATAGTCCATGTATTAATGACTAACAGCCCCTACTGGGTATAGCGGTGTTGTAATCAATTGGTACGGGGAATATGCTTCTCACCCGAAGATCTTACTGCTCCCAGTTTCCACTGATCGGGCTGGTCAAGCAAGCCAAGCAAGCTGGACTAGCTGAAGTACCCAGGTTTAAATCTTCAAGTTTTTAAGTTTTTATTATGTAATGTCGTCCAAATCCATCCAGTGGAAGGTGCTGAATAGGCTTCCCAGGTCAAAGTTCTGCCCAGCATCCCGGGTCAAAGTTCTGTCCAGTGTACACCAATGGGAGGTCTGATCGGGACCCTTACCCCCCTATATCCTGGCCAGGATCCAAATCGACCACCTCGCATTGGTTTCCTCCAAATTGGTGCAGGGGTGTCGGAATGCAGAACCGGACAAACAAACAGACCAATGAATTTTATATATAAGATTAGGTGCAAGACGACAATGGTCAGTTGATATTGATGTGTGATGTGGTTTGGTTAGTCTGGCAATACTTAAGGAAAAATGCTGTTGACAGATATACACAATTGATTTTTTTATTTTGCAGAATGTCCTTCTATACTGCCTTGAATTGCCTTTCAAGGCAGTATAGAAGGACATTCTACAAAATAATCTGAAGCAGGATCCCGCTCGCACTATTCCACTTTCATCATTTGTTAGACGCATGTAATGCTGTTGGTGAATAACTATGGAGCTCACTGCTGCCGATGGTATGCATTGTGCATGCATTGTGCGCTTGCGCATACCTTAGCGAAAGTTCACAATGCATTCGCTCGCTGCGCATAGACAGCCCAGCAGAGTGAGTGACAGGAGAAGCCATTTGTAGGTGGTAACAGGGGCTGGCCATTAAAAACAGAGGAGTGGAGGTGCAAACGCTGGCGTACCTGGGTGTCTCAACGGCGTTTTAGAGGTGTGCATAATTAAAAGACAGCATCATAGTACACGTCACCTGGCCTGTTTTTACACTGAAGTGCTTGCGGCAGGGAATGGTCAACATCAAGCGCTGTGATCGCATCCCATGTTACCCGATGTACTGATGGTTGCGTACACTTCCTGGACATGACGTGCACAAGTGGGCGTCTTAAGACAGGCTGGTGGGTGACTGGCCCTCATTCAGAGGCGGTCGCTAGAAGCGATCGCTCTCTCTGAATGAGGGCAGCCGCTTCTTTTTTTTTAGTGCGGCCTCCTGGTTGCTAGCTAAGCTGTGGGTTACCACCCACAGCTCAGCGACCGACCAGGGTGAAGGTCGCGATGGTCAAGACCATCGGGGTTTGCGACGAGACCCTAAAGTTCGATCTCTGCAACCGCAAGCCCCAGGGAACTTCCTGCTGTGATCGAGCAGGAAACTCCCCACTGACATCACTGTCAGTGCGGCCGCCCACAAAACGGCAAGCGTTCCATGAGGAACGCCTCCGTTTGTGTAGCCACCGCCCCCCGCATCGACAGCTGGCCCTTTTGTAGTGAGCTTCAGAGCGAGAGAGTGTCTCTCTCACTCGGAGCTTGCGCACGCGCAGTGCGGCTGCTGCACGTGCGCAGGACCGAAACATCGCTTGCGACCGAGTTTGAATGAGGTCCACTATGTAATCACTCTCTAAGAAATACTGGGCATGCTAATGCATTGCTGTGCGATCGCACTGCCTACGCAATTTGCATACACATTGTGCGAGCGATCGCATCTAGCGAGCGGCTCTGAATCAGCTCCTATGTTCTATATAATGTTGCAAAGGATTAGAATTACTTAGCAAGTCAACAAAATAAGCAATATCTGAGCAATAAAAGAAAAATAAAACATAAAGCTTTATTGTTATGAGTGAAGGTGTACTTAGAAGTAATATTGGTTTACATTGTTTTCTTCAATACAGTATGCTATTCACATTTTATTACAAACTGTTAGAATGTTCTTTAAACTACATTTTTATTCTTTCCATCCACTCACTTGCACATGCCTGTACTCCTGTTCCCTCTCCTCACATTCTTCTAGTTTTTACATAATGTGTTTCGCCTCTCAAGTCTGCACACTGCTCCGAGGTTTACAAAGGCCATGAAAGGAACTGCTGCCACTAGGCATGCACAGGAGTTCCGTCATGGCCATTGTAGTCAGTGTAGGGTCAGTGCTGAGGCAGTGACTGCAGTAATGCTCAAACATAACAAGTGTGCAAATATATCACTTTGTCTCCGCAGAGATTGCTAGAGAATCCCACCTATATTGACAACCAGATGCAGGGGAGTGAGTGGGTGCATGGAGGACCAGTGGCAGAACTAGTGAGTGGTGGGCCCAGGTACAATAATATGCTTTAGAACCCCCTCGCAACGCACTCAAAAGATTTTATATACTGTATATAAGTATATAATTACATAATAACATTCATTGTAGGATTTTCTTCGGAGCAATGAGGAGCGCACATTTTAATTTTGAAGGGCAACATTTTGGACATGTAGTTAATGTTACATTATATGTACTGTAATATAATGCCCCCAATTCACATTACGCCACATAGTAGTCCACCCTATTCACATTAGACCACATAGTAGTGTCCCTTATACACATTATGCCACACAGTAGTAGTGTCCCTTATATACATTATGCCACAATGCCCCTTATACACATTATGCCACACAGTAGTAGTGCCCCTTATACACACTGTCACACAGTAGTAGAGCCCCTTATACACATTGTCATATAGTAGTAGTGCCCCTTATACACATTATGCCACACAGTAGTAGTGCCCCTTATACACATTGTCATATAGTAGTAGTGCCCCTTATACACATTATGCCACACAGTAGTAGTGCCCCTTATACACATTGGGCCTGATTCACTATAGATTGCAATATTGCATATGTATGCAGTTCAACTGCGATAGCAAGCCAAAACATTGAGATCACAATGCAAACTCAGCACTACATAAGGACGCCCACATCCGTAATACTTAACAGAATAGCGAAACAATCGAGTACCATCGCAGCATCATGCACAGTTGCACAAGCCCTGACCTTACTCAGAAATTGATAACAGCCACACACGCTATGAGACGTCACACTGTGTATGCCGTTGCAGTGGATAATTTATGCACGCCCCCTAAATGGTGTGCAAATGCACTGGCACGCCTGCATTTCCCCGACAACCCCCCCGTCACCACCCACAAACGGCACTTCCTGTCAATCACTCTGTGATGGGTCCGCATAGCCTCTGATCGCAATAGCTAGTTCACGGTCGTGCATTGGAATGCATTTACAGAACACAACAATCGTCCGTTTGTGTGCGTAATCACAGTTGCAATCGGTAATGAATCAGGCCCATTGTAGTAGTGCCCATTATGCATATTATGCCACACAGTAGTAGTGCCCCATATACACATCATACCACACAGTAACCCTTTTACACATTATGCCACTCCATAGAAGTGCCCCTTATACACAGTATGCCACACAGTTGTGACCATCAGTGGTTGCATTCTTCTATAAAGTAGGTACATCAGCCCGGGAAGGAGAGCGGCAGCTGGGCACAAGCGACTGTGAGGGCTGACGGCAACAGCCAGTGGCCCGCCTCAGAGAGAAGGAGACGTGGGTGACATGAGGGGAAGGGCACCCTCTCTCCTCTGTCCTAATTGCCTCATCCTCTCTCTTTGTTAGGGCCAGTGTCACCATGGCCGCCAGTGTACTGTCTGACTCATTATTAGTACCTGTCTGACCTGTTAATAATGCTGCCAGCTATGGGCCCTTTCATTGCAGCAGGTCCCGATGCACTGCACTGGTGCACTGCCGCTATTTCCGTCCTTGTGGAGGACATGTTTAGTTAATTATAAACACTCCATTTATTTCATATACATTATTAATCTCAATAATACACAGCCTTTATTTTATTTATTATTTTTAATGTCAAATAGTGGTTGTGCCTGCCATAGGCAAACACAGGGGGGTTTCCGTCTGCCTGGAAACCCCCCTCCCCAGCACACACCATGACCATAATAGAAATAAAAATATAATAGATGTTACTAGCGCTGCATGTTCTTCTCAGTATCACAAATGAAATGATGCACCAATTAGGACATGTAGAAAACATGCACTGTTAGGTGTGCACTGCTATAGACCATCAATAATTATCAATACTGTATAATAATACACTATCCAGTACATAAGGAGACCAATATGTACATATATATGTCCAGGGCAGTGCTAGGTTCTTCTGCCACTCCCCCAGACTCCCAAACTTTCTCCAGTGCTCTGGAATGATGCCCACATCTGAAGAAAAACATTCTGCTCAGACAGGATGGACCTACTGCCACATCTAATGGCTTACTGTGATCGCTGGTCCTGTATATGCTGGAATTATGCAACACATTATACTTTGTATGTAACATGTTAAGGGTAATAAGTGATAAGAGACAGAGTGAAAAGTGATAAGGTGCCAGCCAATCAGCTCCCAACTGCCATCTCAAAGGCTGTGTTTGAAAAATTACAGTTGGGAGCTGATTGGCTGGCACTTTATCACTTCCTTATCACTTTTCACTCTATCTCCTAACACTGCTTAGTAAATAGACCCCTTAAGCTGGATAAGTGCTAATTCTGCCATCTTCATGGACTGGCCACACTCGCTCTAAAAACAAGCATTTGGAAACCCCCCTCTAGAAATCCTGCATTTGCCACTGGTGCCTGCAGCTCTTCATATTAATCTGCCTATGAAATAAAATTTTCTACTCTTGTTCATAAAGCACATGACCTACAGGATAGGTACATACATTTATTGCTTTGATAAAACAGATTTATGAGAGGAAGAGCAGTAGCGCACGCAGGCGGGGTTTCTGAGTACCCAAAAACCGCCCCTGACGGACCAAATTTTTTTTTCAGAGACGGAGACAGCCTTGTCTCCGTCTCTGCACCAATTGCAGGCCACCCCCCACGATCGGAGCTGCCCGTACACTGCCTTACAGTCCTCCCAGAGGGAGCGTGGCAGTGGGAGAACGAGGATCACCCAGCAGTCCTGCACTTAGAAGGAGGTCCGCAGCAGAGCCTGAATCAGGCCCTTTGTCCGTTGCTAGTACCCTGGACTGCTGGAGGCACGACCTCAGACTTTGTGCATCACTGTGCATACGCAGCAATACCGCACGTCTTCATCTCCGTCTTCTATAGTAAAAGGACGTGCCTCTGAGAGTCTCCATAGCTGAGTGTGTGAGTGTCGGCATTACAAAGGCCAATGACCCTGCTATTTCCACTGCACCACCACCACTATACCACTGTATATACATGTGCCAGTGTGTGCATTCTCCACTGCCACTGCTGTATGTACTGTACAAACACAGGCGTGTGCTCCCGTTTGTCCACACACCAGATACGCTCCTGCAGAGCCGTCACTAGAATTTTTGGTGCCCTGTGCCAGAAAGAACACCAACACAGATAGTAGCCCTAATGATAAAATTATATAAATGAATGATAAAAATCAATTCGGTACCAATAAAATGAAAAATAATTTAATAATTAAAAATGCATGGTATTCACCATATTCACTGGGAAATATAGTAAACATATACAATAATAACATACGATCTCACCCACAACCTCAAGTAAGAGTGTCCTAATGGTTACGGACTAGTTGGTAGATTCTCATGAGATTTGCCAAATGAAGAATATGGATAATTACTGCAGCATAGTCCTCCTGGTGTCCGCTAGAGGGATGTCCCTTGATATATTCAAATCACTGGGTCCTCAATGTTGCAGTATCCATGGGCAACAGACTAATATCGGATATAATGTATCTCCTTTATGGCTGATGGCTTGGCTTCAGGGAGCTCAATTGGGACAAAAAAATGTGCTAGTCCGTAGCCATTAGGACACTCTTACTTGAGGTTGTGGGTGAGATCGTATGTTATTATTGTATATGTTTACTATATATCCCAGTGAATATGGTGAATACCATGCATTTTTAATTATTAAATTATTGTTCATTTTATTGGTACCAAATTGATTTTTATCATTCATTTATATAATTTTATCATTAGCGCTACTATCTGTGTTGGTGTTTTTTCTATGGTATAGGGAGTGTCGATCCCATATTATAGTAGCTGCTAGATTAAAACAGCTCATTCCAGTGCCTGTTTATTCCTACTTGGGTATTCCTTTTCTGTGCCATAAAGAGCATTGGCGACCCCCCCTTTTTTAAATAGGGACATAAGGTAGTGCACCCGAAAAAGGGCCATGGCCTCATAGGGAAGGGGCAGGGAAGAGATAGGGGAGGCCAGGAGATGCTGGGGATAAAAGAAGATGAAGCTACAAGTGAGAATGATAATAAACAGGAAAATTGACAGACCCAAACAGCGCCCCCTGCCCTGTGGTGCCCTGTGCCGTGGCACTGGTCGCACCACCCTAGTTATGGCCCTGCGCTATTGGTACATCCATTATATGTGCACTGTGTACCTGTCAGAGGTCAGAGCCGCCAGTCAGATCTGCCTTTACTGTACTGCAGACCCGGGAAGCGCTGCCACTGAGCTCTTATGGGAGGCTCAGGCCGTCCAGGTCGTGACCTATGTAGATGTAGCGGCATGACATCATAGGTCACGCACACCGTGTAGCCAAAAAACTGCCTGCCCAACTGCCCGCCAGCCCATCTGCATGCTGCTCACAAGTCTGCACTGTGTGCACCCCCAGCCAATAAGGGACAGGTAAGGGCAAACAATTTTAAATGTAACTTTTATGTGAGTGCGAATGCGATTTGTTTTTTTGTGGGGAGCAATGTGGTTTTTATTTTTTCTGTGTGGCCAGCCAATGTTGTTTTTTTTCTGTGAGGAGCAATGTGCATATTTATAATGGGTGCAGGGAGTGCGGGGCACACGGGCCCCTGGGTTCAGGGGGGGCCCGCACCGCACACTCTGCAGCCATATAACTTACGTCTCCGGAGTCCCACGTCGGCTCCGGTGTCTGCGCCTGTAAAAACGGTGCATTTTGCGCATGCGCAGTACAGGGAAAATGGCCGCCGTGGTGACCTGTGTATGCGCTATAGACTCTGGGCAACTCTAGTGCCCAGAGTCTATAAGTGCGGCACTGGCCGCGCACTGCTGAGTGTGCAACCGGCCGCCAGACAGAGAGGAGGTGACCCGTCTCGGACACTGCACATGGGCCCCCTCATCTCTAGAAACGCCCCTGAATGGGATTGTTGTTTTTAAAGGAAATAATAAGAAATATCAACATATATTAATTAACCATCTGATGTGACCAGTCAGAAACGCCCACTGTGAAGCTGTGGGAAGATGATCTTCCTGCAGCAGCCAATCTCAGAGGGACCTCCAGGCCCCTCTGCACCTGCTGCTCTGCCCTCAGTGTGTCCCGATCACTGTGGAAGCAGTGATCGGGCAGCCCAGGGCACTCCCCTCCCGGCGGCTGCAAAGAAGAGCAGCTGCCGGGGAAGCTTCCCCCATCTCCCATAGGCAAACGCAGGGGGGGTTTCCATCTGCCTGGAAACCCCTCTCCCCAACCCACACCATGACCACAATAGAAATAGTAATATAATGGAATTTTACTAGCGCTGCATGTTCTTTTCAGTATCATAAATTAAATAAATAGCACCACCTGTGGATCTTTTAACACGCATCAGCCAGTAATAAATAACCTGTGCACCAATTAGGGGATTTGGAAAACATGCACTGTTAAGGATGCCTTGCTTCAGAGCCCAATATATACATATAAGTCCAGGGCAGTGCTAGGTTCTTCTGCTGCTCCCCCAGACTCCAGGACTTTCTCAGATGCCCTGGAATGGTGCCCACATCTAAAATAAAAACATTCAGCTCAGGCAGGATGACCTACTGCCGCATTTAATGTCTTGCTGTGATCTCTGGTCCTGTATATGCTGGAATTATGACACACAAAACACTTTGTATGACGCATATTAAAGCTGGATAAGTGCTAATTATGGACTGGCCACACTCACTCTAAAATCAAATTTGTCACTGATCTCCCCCATATATACCTCAGCGGCTCCAAAGAGCTTAGACGTCAGGTAAGTCAGCGCTGCCTTCCCCCTGTTTATACTCGGCGGCTGCAGAGGCAAGCAGTCGCTGGGGTAGCTAGCTCTCTGCATGAGGGGACAGAGGGGGAGGGTTGGTTCTGGCAGTGTTAAGGTTAAGGATAGATAAAATCTGGAGGGGAGGGGGCTAAATTAATAATAAAAAATTACACTAGTGATGGGGGAGGAGGAGGGTGAAAAACCAGGGAGGGGGGTGCAAAGTGACTTTAATAGGGGCCTATGGACACAGGGGTGGTGCGAGACACCCCACTACACAGTGGCATATTTATAATAGGTGCAGGGTGTGCGGTGCACACGGGACCCTAGGGGGGCCCGCACCGCACTCCTTGCACCCATATTATACTTACCTCTCCGGAGTCCCACGTCGGCGCCGGTGTCCGCACTGTAAAAACGCCTGAAAAATGGCCGCTGCGGTCAGTTTTCCTATTAATTTGCAACATAATATATAACTATGATGGGATCCAATGCCATTATCTAGTTTCATTATTTATTTCATTATTTCTGACACACAAATGTAAGCACGTTCTGGCTAATTTTTGGGCATAGTAGAAAGGAAGTTTTCATTGAGGCAGAATTTATCATCAATTCAATTAAAGATTTGTATTGTAATTATTGTAATAAAAACTTTATATGTTTAGTAAACTATACTGAATTACTTGTGTCGGAAGGGACTGCAGTATAACATCTCTTTAATCTTTTTTATATTTAACTTCAGTTCTGATTTCAGTAATCTTTTCTTACACTTTCATTTAATTACAAAAGTTTGCGTAAATACTGCAAATACTTGTAGGTTATTCCATAGACTATTTTTACTACTTGGCTCCATTTTTATCCTTTGATGACTTCTATCAAAATAACATCTTATACATTAATATAAGTTTATTTTTTAAAGATTTTCATTGTAAGAACCTGAATGTAAATTCTGCATTTACATACATTTATTATTATTATTTTTTTTTTTTGTGCAGGTGCTTAGTAACTGTATTTCATCATGGCAAGCGGCAGCCATAACCTGTCTGTGACTTCCTGCCAAGGAGCATTACATTTAATTTGCCATGAAAAGACTAACTCTGGCTGCCATTTCCTGTCAAGAAGCTCCTCCACGCTGCCCTGCAGTCGTCCTGGAAGTGTACAGAGGAAACCAGAAACACATAAAAGCCTTAATAGCATTCACTGTGTGCCCAAGTGTAATGAGAACAGAGTTCAGCATTCACATAGCTCGGAGTGGTCTCCAACACAGGATGCAGCTTCAGATTTATGTCGAGAGAAATCAGACTGCAGTCATCTTTCTGTGAATTACGTACAAGACAGGATTCAGCACAGGAATCACTATCGATCTTCTGATTCATCCCTAGCCAGAGCAGCAGAGCAAGAGGTGCCAAGCAACTTTGTCAGGTGCAATATATCTGGAAACATTTCATTTCTAGGTCACTCTGAAACATCAGTGTGTAAAGTTGAAACTTTGGAGAAACTGGACACACCTGTAATAGTACAGAAGAGTTATTCGGATTACTTCTGTGGTAGTAGGAACTCAGTCACTGGACATAACAGAAACAGTGGCATTTATTCAAATTTGTCTTCTTCCAGTAGTATCAATAGTATTCTTCCAGAGTCTGGCAGTGACGGGGCTTCTTCTTTGAGTAATGTGACACAGGACTCTGCAATAGGTCACTCTCCATCAAATGTTCAAAACAACTTAGCCGATATTACATCTTCAGTCAGAGAGCTGAGTATTCCAATGGGTCATTTGGATAGCAGTACAATTCAGCACAACATCACTGTGTATGCAGTGCCAGGAACATACCAACATGGACTATTGGGACCAAGGAACTCTGGGAATGGTTTCCCATATAATGGACACATGTATAGCGTACCAGGCGTTATATCTTGTGATAATGTCTCAAATACTAATCTCTTCCCACCAGCATCGGCTATCCACAATAGCTGTTCCATGCATTGCTGTAAGGGCTGTGATCCCATGATGACCGTGGATGACACCATTGCGGCATACTGCCATTCCTTACCGATACCATCTGTGCAGTTCTCGTCTACACTGGTGCACTCTCTTGGTAACCCAGTGTCAGGGCACACTCAGTCACCACTCTGCTCCCACCTGGCACCTTCTGATAACTTTGTTTTTCCACAACTAGTGTCATCCGTTAGTGAATCTGGACTGGATGCTAAGAGGCTTATAAAGTGTGGCCGACTGGCCTTTCCACAGCCACCTGACTCAGTTGGACATTATTTGTCAAAAAATGCTTCAGTACAGGGTAACACCGATCTACTACTTAAAACCATGGAAACTTTACCAGATAACTTGAAAAGCACAGATTCAGGTGTAAAGATGAAAGACACTTGGACCATGACATCTATGAACTATTTATCAGAGGAACGTAAAATCCCACTCAACTGCAAAGATGCAGAAGTACAAACTATAATTATCATGGAAAACAAAGCAATCTCTACCACTCCTTATCCACAGACAGCAGGCCACTCTTACTTGTCTCCTGAGATTGCATTAGCATTTGCCCTCCAACCTCCCCAGTCACCTGTACGTGAGGTAAGGTGGGATCATGAAGGAATGACATGGGAGGTATATGGAGCTGCAGTTGATCCTGAGGTTCTTGGTTTAGCCATTCAGAAGCATTTAGAGATCCAGATAGAACAGCATTTGCAGTCTTCTGAACTGTCAGGTGAAATGGAGCAGTCAACTAAAGAGAAGAGGCGGTCACTCAGAAGAGTCATGCAATCCCTGAGACAATCTAACTGTTGTGTTCGCACAAACGCCACATCGGAGTGACATCAGAGAATGGAAATCTCGAGCACTGGCATCACTTTTAAAGCCCACATTGTATTTTCATAGCAACACTTACACTACTATTACTTGAAATAAGTCAGCTGATGTCATTAACATTAACACAATGGGCCAAATGTAATAGGGTGAGAGTTTAGATAATGTGAGCAGGGTTGGTTCTAGATAGACATTGTGGAGCTCAGGGTGAAAGTTTCCAGTTGCGTCTCCCCCCCTCACAAAAAAAAAAGAAATAACTTGATTTAGATGGCGTTCCTATGCGCGCGCTTCCGGAAAGGGGGTGTGTCCTTGCGGAACACCCCCAATTCATCACACTGTGGGGCATGCCCAGCACTTACGAAGGTGCTGGGCTTCCCCCAAGCTCTCCCTTCGTGGCGAATAATTGCCATGTGCAGTAATGCGCCTTACACAGTATGTCTTACACAGTAATGCCCTTTATAACACATTATGCCACATGCAGTAATGCCCTGTATAACACATTATGTCACACACAGTAATGCACTTTATAACACATTATGCCACACACAGTAATGCCCTTTATAACACATTATGCCACATGCAGTAATGCCCTTTATAACACATTATGCCACATGCAGTAATGCCCTTTATAACACATTATGCCACACATAGTAATGGCCTGTATAACACATTATGCCACATGCAGTAATAGCCTGTATAACACATTATGCTGCACACAGTAATGCCCTGTATAATACATTGTGCCACACACAGTAATTCCCTTTATAATACAATATCCCCAATTCAAATTACGCCACACAGTAGTCCTTTATTCATGTTATGACACACAGTAGTGCCCCTTTTACACAATGCCCAAATTAGTGCCCATTATACACAATGCCCACAGTAGTAGTGCCCCTAATACAATGCCCAAAGCAGTGGTGCCCCTTACACAATGGCCCAGGTAGTGGTGCCCCCCATGCAGTGCCCGCAGTGTTAATGCCCCCAGTAGTAGTGCCCCCATTGGTAATGTCCCCAATAGTAGTGCCCACAGTAGTAATGCTCTCTATAGTAGTACCCACAGTTGTAATGCCCACATTAGTAGTGCCCCCTATAGTAGTGCCTTCAGTAGTAATGTCCACTATAGTAATGGAACCAGTAGTAATGCCCATTATAGTAGTGCCCCCATTAGTAATGCCCCCTTTAGTAGTGCCTCCAGTAGTAATGCCCCCTATATTAATGCCCCCATTAGTAGTGTCCTCTGTTTTAATTTCCCCTATAGTCTTGCCTCCAGTAGTAATGCCCCCTTATAGCCATGCCCCCAATAGTAATCCCCCCTATGGCCATGCCCCCAGTGCTGGTGCTTCTGAAAAAAAAAAACCCAACACAACACTTACCTTAAACCCCGCTCCTGCGTCCGCTGCCGTCCGGTCCGACCATTGCTCCACTACGGATCTATGGGAGAGACATCATGACATCCCTCCCATAATGCTCTCTGCAGGAGCCGGAGCTCAAGAGAGAGCTCCGGCTCCTCGGATCTATGGGAGAGATATCATGACATCCCTCCCATAGTGCTCTCTGTTGGAGCCGGAAGCCGGAGCTCAGGAGTGGCTGCCACTGCAGGGAGGGAGCCGGGTGCCCGCTGATAAATATCAGCGGGCGCCCGGCAAATGGAACCACCCTGCGGCGGCTAGCGGGGGAGGGATCGACGCTGTTTTTTATTTGGGGGGGGATTTTTTTTTTCTCTCCTGTGGACTCAGTGGCGCCCTCTAGGGGCTAGCGCTCCGGGCGACGGCCCTGTTAGCCCGCCCCTAGAACCGCCACTGAATGTGAGAGTAGACTCTGACACTTTTTAAACTCTGCCTATGTAATAGAGTTTGAGAACATACAAACTCGCATGTTTTTAGACTATAAAAACTCACGATTTAAACTCTCATCCAGATGTTTTCCCATTTTGAAGATACAACTCCACCAATGTAATAGTGTGAGAGTTTACTTCTAAACTGTCACATTTTCTAAACTCTCACCCTATTACATTTGGCACAATATTTGATTTATACGATGACAATTACAGGGTTCGGCATCCATGGTAATCCTACCAATTTATTGCAGTAGTGTTTTATATAACACTACCTGGGCAAAATTTACTAAGCGGCTGGTTCTAAACCCGGCGATTTAGTGGCGGTTTGACGGCGGGTTCTAAATGACAGCCCTGTTCCCTTCTATTCTAAAATTTGTTTTGATGGCGGTTTTACAGTGGTTTTGGCCTTAGTAAATCTGCGGATAGCAAAACCGCCGCCAAACTGCCAGGGTTTAAAACCCGCCGCTTAGTAAATTTTGCCCTACCAGTTTAAAACATTTTACTCAATTATTTCTGTTTGTGGTACTGCCCGATGTACCATGGGTGCTTTGTATAAAAACACAGTGATGTTAATTTGCATTAGACTTCAGATGAGCAGGACAAAACGGCGTCCACATTTCTAAGGTACATAATTAAAGAGGTGTAATAACAATAACTGCACCACTTATACATACGCCTCAAACTAACATATAATACACAGTTTCTGCAGTCATTAAATGCAATTAGATATGCATGTACATGCTTCTTGGCTGTCTCAGCATAAAGGTGCAATTTATGTTTGACATTTAAAGGTAGCAAGAGGTGACCTGTCTGCCCATGTGATTGTATACTTTGTGAATATCATGAATTATGCACATCCAGAAAATAATGTGATTAAGGGGTCAATTTATTAAGGTCTGTAGTTTTCCCGCATTAATCAAAATCAGTTGTCACCACTGCTTACAGTGATATCAGATTAATTAATGTGCCAATTTATCATTAAAAGTCATAAGGTGCATACACACTAGACGATATGCTCCCTGAGCGATATCGTCTAGTGTGTCCCCGGCAGGCTGTGCTCAATGTCGTTCATGACATTGAGCACAGCCGCTGAACGATATCATTAGCGATATCGTTCAGCGCCGGGCTCTCTCACCCATTCCCTGACATGCAGCAACCTGACGAGGTCGTCAGGTTGGCCTGCATGTCAGCCCGATGAACGAGGATGACGAACGACCCGCGGGAACGCGCGTCGTCGTCATCGTTCATCTTTTTTGTGTTAAAAATGGACGATAAAGTGGACGACTGAACGATAACGATATCGTTATCGTTCAGTCGTCCACTTTAATCGCCCAGTGTGTACGCACCAATAGTGCGTCCGATAATGTCCAAGTGATGACATTCACATATTGAAAGCTCATTCACCACTTTCTAATCACGGTGGTGAACAAGGTGTTTGTACTGGGCACACTCCAGGCTGCCGGAGTGGGATCCATGTGACTGCTCCCCAGTAAAACTGCAGTTTATGAGCTACAGTGGCTAATTCCCAGATGGCATTAGATGATGGGGGTCAAATATCAGAGCAGAAAACGGTAAGCTCCTTTTGGGTGCCCTATTTCTCTTTTGAAAATCTTATGCTGTTTGAGCTATTTTGCCTATCAGATCTGAAATAAAATCTAATAATAATATTTAAATTAAATTACCAAAAATTACCTATTAAATTATTGTTAAAAAAAGCACAAGCATGCAGCAGGACTCATGGGTTTCTCATCTGATTTACTATCTGGTTTGTCCGGCACAACATTTGGTTTAGGGGTTTGCAAGCCATCACACATCGCATGCAGTTTAAGTTTTCAGCCTCTAAACCGCTGGATAGCAAATCCTGCAGTTTGGATGTGACAACGGCTTCCAATGTGTGACGGTTTGCAAACCGCTAAGTGTTTCAAAAGATGTTTGAAAAGCAGTGGACAAAAACCTGTGGGCCTGATTCAGAGCCGCTCGTAAGCAGCCGCTCGCTTGCTCCGAGCGATGTTCGTACATCTGCGCATGCGTATGGGTTGTAATGCGCATGTGCCAACCAGTCATTGCGGTCGGAAATCGTGTGTTAGCAAAATTTGCGAGTGCCTGCTAATTTGAGTGACAGGATGAGGCATTTGTGGGTGGTAACAGGGGAAGGTGCTTGAAAACGGGGACTGAAGATCCGAACGCAGGCGTGCCAAACGGTCAAAACGGGCGTTTTAAGGGTGTGCATAATTAACAAAGCAGCGTCATCGACCACGTCACTTGGTTGCCTGAACTGTTCGCATGATTGCGGTAGGAAAATCCTACCACAAGCGCTGCGAGCAGTTCAGATGCCTTTCGATGTACTCGATTACTCTAATAAATAGCGGAGATGACGTATGATGCGAACGGCCAGGGGGCGTTTCGAGCGCATATTTCGTTCGCTCGCTCAGACATAGAGTGCTCTATTTAAATATCCGGCCCCTTTTTCTGAACGAGCGAGCGCAAATACCGTCCGGCTCTGAATCAGGGCCTGTGTGTGCTCAGCCCAGTATTGGCTGTTCAGTTAGAACTAGGGATGTGCAGGCTCGGATAGGTTCGAGTTTGCACGTGGAGTTCGGATTTTTCCCTCCAAAAAAACGGAACTCAGAACGAGGCAAAACGTCATCTTACATGGACGAACATCATCATTCCTGGACAAAAGACCAGGAATGATGATGTTCGTCCATGTAAGATGACGTTTTGCCTCGTTCTGAGTTCCGTTTTTTTGGAGGGAAAAATCCGAACTCCACGTGCAAACTCGAACCTATCCGAGCCTGCACATCCCTAGTTAGAACTAAAGATGGGTTCACACCTCAGCGACACCTCGATGCAATGTAATGATAGATCACATCATATCATATTGTGTACTGCATGATCTGCCATACAGCCCAAATATATTGTTAAATGCTTAATGTAACAATACCACGTCATACATGGTATCATCCCATGTTATGTGCAGCACATGAGATGGGAAGATGCGACCATGCAATTCATCAAACGATGACTTGGGTGGATTTGGGTGTACACACTGGACCTGATTCAGAGATGGGTCGTAATGCAGCGATGCTCACAGCCGCTCTAGCAGCAGCGGATGCCGGAATATGCAAATGGTAATCTCAGCCTTCCCTTTTCAGCTTGACTGTGTGACGGAGCAAACAAAAGGTGAGACACCCACTTTCAGACTGTGTGGTCTGTGCACTTGCGATTGAGATTGTAAACACTCCAACATCGGTGCAATACCGGTCCCACCCTTGCCATTTGTGGTAGCCTAGGGTCTACTCTAGCTACTCTCCTCTAATACAACTAGTCATGGCCTCTGAAGCATTGGATTTGCGAATGGGAATACAGCAGCGTTTCCAGACACACTCATGACACTCCAATAATAACATACCCAAGAGAAGGACCCTTTTTGCAATCACTTTAGGTCACCTCTTAGTCTCTACCCTAATAAACCCAGTGATCACAAACCCCTTCTCAAGTGTTAATGATGCTGTACACAATTGCAAACGACATAGTACACTTGGGTTCGCGCGTGTTCAGTAATGGATTCCTGAACTTTTTGCTCAACACTGCATCCATCTCAGAAAAAGACCCACGATATGGGGGTTGTTGCGATCCATCGTGGATCACAAGATCGGCCAATATATTGTATAGTGTGTACCCGGCTTAGGAAAGTCTGCCGGTAAATCACAGTTGGCAATGATGAAGCCAGAGTATATTATGGCTCCTGTGCTTTCTGTGTAGCCAGACAAAACACTTTTCACTTGAAAAATTACTGCTGGGCTCTAGATTGATCTCCAATGTGACTTTAAAAATTTGAATTTCATGGGAGTGAACATTCCTATCTGGTAAAACCAATAACCCCCCCAACAGATATTACATCTAGTTATAAAAAGTTTTCCTTACATGCAGGAATTAATAAAATATTTGGCTTTATACGGAGATCAATAAAAATCAGGGATGTTTTTATAAATATTATGTTAATAATTCTTAAATAAAACAAAAATGAGCAAATTAATTATGACAGATGCTTGCATTTATTTCAAAGTGGTCCTTGACCAGGCTCACTGCTTTGACATTTGAAAATTCACAATTTCTGTACTGAAGAATTTGAGTTAACTTTGAGCAATGCGAACAAGTTGGACCATGTTCATGTGAATTGATTGATGTTCAAGCTTGTTTAAGCTTAAATGCTTACATTTTATACATAGTATATTTATCAAATGTAGCCATTTTGCTTGTTCATCTTGAACAACAGCATCTTATGCTGGGCATACACTCTACAATTATCAGGCAGATCATCCGCCTGATATCCGCGGATTGCCCCGATAATAGTAGTGTGTGTGGCCAACCAAGGGTTAAATATCGATAGGTCGGGCATGCCAGAACGCCTGTCCGATTCGATTTCTGCAAGTAAAAATGTCAGCCGCATTGGGCAGTGTATGCCCATCCGCGATCGACAGACAGACATTTCCCCTGTTCCTTCTCATGGAAGGAATGGGGAAATGTCTCTTTCCCGAAGGGCAGATCGCAGATATCGGGGCCAATACACTGTGAAACATCTCACAGTGTATGTCCGCGATATCTGCAGGGTGACAGGCTACCAGATAAAATGTCTGTCGGTCTGACAGGCATTTTATCTGGCAAGGTATGCCCAGCATTATAGTTTATTTTAAGGTATTTTGTTTCAACTGAGAACCGTGAAGTCAACATTTGAAATAAAAATTAGAACTCAAACATCGAATCACGAACTTGGCTGTGGCAGTAAAACCCAATTTCAACTGTAAGCAAGTTTTATGCGCTCGCCGTAGCCAAAATAGATTGAATGTGGAATCAGTAACAAGTCAAGCATCTCTATAAAGCACAGATTCTCAAACTCAGGGCCTGATTCAGACCCGGACGCTATCTGCGTACCTTCGCTAGATGCGTATGCAAATTTTTCAAAGTAACGGCACGGGAAGCGATCGCTCGCCAAGGCATAAATACGCCCACCATGTCTTAGCGTGAAGCCACTTTGTGTATGCATATGCCCAATCGGAGTCGCCCACCAGCAACACGTCATCTCCAGGAAGTGTATTAAAACATTGGTACATCGAGCACCATCAGATGTGAACACAGTGCTTGAGGTAGCTTTACCCTACCGCAAGCATTGTGAGGAAATCAGTGTAAAAAAATGGCAAGTGCCGTGTACTATGACGCTGCCTGTTAATTATGCACGCCTCTAAAACGGCGTTGAAACACTCGGGCATGCCTGCGTTCGCATCTCCAACCCCCCGTTATTAGTGTCCTGTCCCTGTTACCACCTACAAACGGCCTCTCCTGTCACTCATTACCCTGGGCTGCCTTTGCTGGGCAAGCGAGCAGTATGCGATCGCAGTGAGTAGTTCGCACACGTGCAGAACGAAGCGTGCGCGTACGCAGTACATTGGGTCGCTTGCGAGCGCACGCATATAGCTTACAGGTCTGAATTAGGCCCTCAGGACCCCAAACAGGTCATGTTTTCCATCTCTCCTCACTGAATCACAAGTGAAATAATTAGCTCCACATGTGGATCTTTTAAAATGTGTTAGTTATGAGCACGCCTGTGCACCTGCTGGGTGACCTGGAAAACGTGACCTATTTGGGGTCCTGGGGACCAAGTTTGAGAACCACTTCTGTAAAGGAAAAAAGAAGGAAGACAAGTCTAACTGTAGTTCATCAAAATTGTGCATAATTTTATATTTTTGTTTAAAAGCAATTTGAGAAGGGTATAAGTATCATTTTGCACAAAAGTCAACATTTATACTGCATTGTTGCTCTAATAAATGCTATTACATGAAATACAGTATGTGCTGTTGTGTCACTGTAACTTTTCTTATTGTTTAACAGAGGTTAATAGCCTGCCAAGTGCAGTGACATCTCTCCACTGGGTGACACCCGGTGCGGTCAGTAGAGTAGTGCATGGAAAAGCGGTGTGTGGCCTTGCGGCCTCTCCGGGTGGGTCCCGGTGGTGAAGCCCGCACCCTCTTGTGACACCACTGGACATGTGTGACATTCTGCTGCAAAACACAGGTAGATCTCACACTAGTTAGCCAGGGCCGGATTATAGCCGGGGCGACAGGGGTGGTCGTCCCAAGGCCCCCACACATAGGAGGTCCCCACACACACTATCTCCGAGCCCCGGCCACATCTCCCAGATCAGCTACGGTGAAAAGTTTGATCGCGATCTACTGGAAGCTCGCGGAGCTCCTGCCGGTAGATCGCGGCCAACTTAATTGAAGCAACTGGGAACGCTGGCCTCTGAATCCTCTGATCGCTTCAGAGCCCAACGTTCCCAGTGATGCAGTGCGCGGGTAACATCATAACGTCACCCACGATTAGAGGAGCCTGTGCGCCTCTAACTGGATCCAGTTAGATCTAGCAGGCAGCGGTAGCAGCAGCGATGTCAAGAATCGGGAGCCCTGATGGTGTGGAGCGAAGACAGGTAAGTTTCTTCACAGGGGTGTGGGCGGGAGGGGAGCTAGTACTGTGGGCACAACTACAGGGGGCATTGGAGAAGAGGCACAACTACTGGGGGCATTGAAGAAGGGGCACCACTACAGAGGGCAATGAAGAAGGGGCACAAATACAGGGGCATTGAAGAAGAGGCACAACTGGGGGCTTTGGAGAAGTAGCACAACTACAGGGGGAATTGGAGAAGTAGCACAACTACAGGGGGCATTGGACATCAGGCAGGTAGCCCGATGTGTGTGTGTGTGTGTGTGTGTGTGTGTGTGTGTGTGTATAAGGGGTGTGCACCGGCCACTTTTCGTGTTTTGTGTTTTGGTTTTGGATCTGGATCTTTCTTCGTGTTTTGGATCTGGATTGGTTTTGCCAAAACCACCCTTCCGTGTTTTGGGTTCTGGGTTTTGTGTTTTGGATCTGTATTTTTTTGAAAAAAAGCATAAAAACAGCTAAAATCACAGAATTTGTAGGTTTTTCTGCTCCTATGCTATTATTAACCTCAATAACCTTAATTTCCACTCATTTCCAGTCTATTCTGAACACCTCACACCTCACAATAGTGTTTTTATGTCCAAAAGGTTGCACCGAGGTAGCTGGATGACTATGCTAAGCGACACGAGTGGGCGGCACAAACACGTGACCCATCTAGGAGTGACACTGCAGTGGCAGGCAGGATGGCAGTTAGAAAAACTAGGCCCCAAACTGTACATAATGCAAAGAAAAAAAGAGGTGCAAGATGGAATTGTCCTTGGGCCCTCCCACCCACCCTTATGTTGTATAAACAGGACATGCACACTTTAACAAATCAATCATTTCAGCGCCAGGGTCTGCCACACAACTGTGGCTGAAATGATTGGTTCGTTTGGGCCCCCACAAAACAAGCTGGCAATTAATGTGTCCCTGCACAAACTGGCTCTACGGAGGCAAGATGTCATCCTCATCCTCCTCATCCACCGATTCCTCACCCTCTTCAGTGTGTACATCCTCATCCTCACAAAGTATTAACTCGTCCCCACTTGAATCCACCACCACAGGTCCCTCTGTACCTTCTGGAGGCTGGTCTCCCTGGAAGAGCTGATAATTCATTTTGATGAACATCATCTTCTCCACATTCTGTGGAAGCAACCTCCTACGCCTTTCGCTGACAAGGTTCCCGGCTGCACTAAACACTCTTTCGGAGTACACACTGGAGGGGGGGCAACTCAGGTAAAATAGAGCCAGTTTGTACAGGGGCCTCCAAATTGCCTCTTTTTCCTGCCAGTACAGGTATGGACTGTCTGACATGCCTACTTGGATGCTGTCACCGATGTAATCCTCCACCATTCTGTCAATGGTGACAGTATCATATGCAGTGACAGTAGACATGTCAGAAATTGTTGCCAGGTCCTTCAGTCCGGACCAGATGTCCAAACTTGGTCCTGCCTGCCCTGCATCACCGCCAGCGGGTTGCTTAGGATACCTAAGTTTTTTCCTGGCAGCCCCAGTTGCGGGAGAAAATGAAGAAGGAGCCGTTGACGTGTCACGTTCCGCTTCAGCTGACAGTGTGTTCACCAGCAGGTCTTTGCACCTCTGCAGGCTTGTGTCGGCCGGAAAGAGAGACACCACATAGGCTTTAAACCTAGGATCGAGCACGGTGGCCAAAATGTAGTGGTCTGATTTCAACAGATTGACCACCCTGGAATCCTGGCAAAGCGAATGAAGGGCTTCATCCACAAGTCCCACATGCCGAGCGGAATCGCTCCGTCTTAGCTCCTCCTTCACTTTCTCCAGCTGCTTCTGCAAAAGCCTGATGAGGGGAATGACCTGACTCAAGCTGGCAGTGTCTGAACTGACTTCACGTGTGGCAAGTTCGAAGGGCTGAAGAACCTTGCACAACACGGAAATCATTCTCCACTGCGCTTGAGTCAGGTGCATACCCCCTCCTTTGCCTATGTCATAGGTGGATGTATAGGCTTGTATGGCCTTTTGCTGCTCCTCCATCCTCTGAAGCATATAGAGGGTTGAGTTCCACCGCGTCACAACCTCTTGCTTCAGGTGATGGCGGGGCAGGTTCAAGAGTGTTTGCTGGCGCTCCAGTCTTCGGCACGCAGTCGCTGAATGGCGAAAGTGGCCAGAAATTTTTCGGGCCACCCAAAGCGTCTCCTGCACGCCCCTGTCGCTTTTCAGAAAATTCTGCACCACCAAGTTTATTGTGTGAGCAAAACATGGGACGTGCTGGAATTTGCCCAGATGTAATGCCCGCACAATATTGGTGGCGTTGTCAGATATCACAAATCCCCAGGAGAGTCTAAGTGGGGTAAGCCACTGGGCGATGATTTCCCTCAGTTTCTCTAAGAGGTTGTCGGCGGTGTGCCTCTTACTGAAACCGGTGATACACAGCGTAGCCTGCCTTGTAACGAGCTGGCGTTTCTGAGATGCTGCTACTGGTGACGCTGCTGCTGTTGCTGCGTAAGGTGATACATCTACCCAGTGGGCTGTCACAGTCATATAGTCCTTAGTCTGCCCTGTTCCACTTGTCCACATGTCCGTGGTTAAGTGGACATTGTGTACAACGGCATTTTTCAGGACACTGAGGACACTTTTTCTGACGTTTCTGTACAGTCTCGGTATCGCCTGCCTAGTGAAGTGGAATCTAGACGGGATTTGGAACCGGGGACACACTACCTCCATCAATTGTCTAAATCCCACTGCACTAATGGCGGATACCGGACGCACGTCTAACACCAACATAGCAGTCAAGGCCTCAGTTATACGTTTTGCTTCAGGATGACTGCTGTCGTACTTCATCCTCCTCGCTAAGGACTGTTGGAGGGTCAATTGTTTAGTAAAAGTAGTGGTGTTCCTACTTCCTCTCTGGGATGATGAACGACTCCCAGCAGCAGCAGCAACAGCAGCAGCGGCAGCAGTAGGCGTAGCAATGCAGGATCCTCCGGAGGAATCCCGGATAGGAGAGTCAGTCATGCCAGTGATATGGCCTGCAGGACTACTTCCGATCCTGACTAAGGAGGAAATTGACGAGGAGGGAGTTGACGGTGTGGTTTGCAGGCGCTTGGATACAACAGGACAACGGGATTTAGGTGTCCCTGGACTGCTTACGGTCTGAGCCAAAGTTTCTGAACTTGACAGTAACTTTTTATGAACGCGCTGCAGGTGCCGTATAAGGGAGGATGTTCCTAGGTGGTTGACGTCCCTACCCCTACTTATTTCACCTTTACATATGGTACATATGGCAAGACAGTTGTTGTCCGGATTTGGATAGAAATATTGCCAGACCAAAGAGGTGGAATGTTTGGTCTTCTGCCCAGGCATGACCGTGATGGGCTTTTTCATCCCACGGACAACAACTGTCTCCCCCGGAGCCTGATTTAAACAAACCACATCACCATCAGAATCCTCCTCGCCAACTTCCTCCTCAGCGCCAGCTACACCAGTATCCTCATCCTGTTGTACTTCAACAGTGACATCTTCAATTTGCATATCAGCAAGTGGACTGTGGGTGCTCCTTTCAGCACTTGCAGGGGGCGTGCAAATGGTGGAAAGAGCCACCTCTTCCCGTCCAGTGCTGGGAAGGTCAGGCATCGCAACCACCACCACACTTGGACTCTCTTTGGGGATTTGTGATATCTTCTTAGAAAGCACAGTTCTTCGCTGTGCTTTTGCCAGCTTAACTCTTTTGATTTTTTTAGTGGGAGGAGTGCTTCCATCGTCATGTGAAGCTGAACCACTAGTCATGAACATACTAGGGATCGACCTTAGCCGTTCCTTGCCACTCCGTGTCGTAAATGGCATATTGGCAAGTTTACGTTTCTCTTCAGCTGATTTAAATGTCTTTTTCAAGGTCATTTTCCTGAACTTTGCCATTTGGGATTGTATGTGCCCTCTACTATGACATTGGGCATCGGCCTTGGCAGACGACGTTGATGGCATGTTATCGTCTATGTCATGACTAGTGGCAGCAGCTTCAGCACTAGGAGGAAGTGGTTCTTGATCTTTCTCTATTTTATTTTTATCGGAGAAAGTTTGGTCCTCCATTTATGTTATATCGATTTGATATATACGTGCGGCTAAACACAGAAAATAAATTTTTTTTTGGTTCGGACTGGAGTGTACTTTGTGGGTTACAGCACCCTTTAATGGTCAAGCCAGCCGGCCCTTTACTTATGACACAGACGCACTCTTGGCACTACTTTGTTGATGCACGTGCGGCTACTGCGCACACAATTCACAAACACAGAAAATAATTTTTTTTTGGTTTGGACTGGAGTGTACTTTGGGGGTTACAGCACCCTTTAACGGTCAAGCCAGCCGGCCCTTTACTTATGACACAGGCGCACGCTTGGCACTACTTTGTTGATGCACGTGCGGCTACTGCGCACACAATTCACAAACACAGAAAATAATTTTTTTTTGGTTTGGACTGGAGTGTACTTTCGGGGGTTACAGCACCCTTAACGGTCAAGCCAGCCGGCCCTTTACTTATGACACAGGCGCACGCTTGGCACTACTTTGTTGATGCACGTGCGGCTACTGCGCACACAATTCACAAACACAGAAAATAATTTTTTTTTGGTTTGGACTGGAGTGTACTTTCGGGGGTTACAGCACCCTTTAACGGTCAAGCCAGCCGGCCCTTTACTTATGACACAGGCGCACGCTTGGCACTACTTTGTTGATGCACGTGCGGCTACTGCGCACACAATTCACAAACACAGAAAATAATTTTTTTTTTGGTTTGGACTGGAGTGTACTTTCGGGGGTTACAGCACCCTTAACGGTCAAGCCAGCCGGCCCTTTACTTATGACACAGGCGCACGCTTGGCACTACTTTGTTGATGCACGTGCGGCTACTGCGCACACAATTCACAAACACAGAAAATAATTTTTTTTTTGGTTTGGACTGGAGTGTACTTTCGGGGGTTACAGCACCCTTAACGGTCAAGCCAGCCGGCCCTTTACTTATGACACAGGCGAACGCTTGACACTACTTTGTTGATGCACGTGCGGCTACTGCGCACACAATTCACAAACACAGAAAATAATTTTTTTTTGGTTTGGACTGGAGTGTACTTTCAGGGGTTACAGCACCCTTTAACGGTCAAGCCAGCCGGCCCTTTACTTATGACACAGGCGCACGCTTGGCACTACTTTGTTGATGCACGTGCGGCTACTGCGCACACAATTCACAAACACAGAAAATAATTTTTTTTTGGTTTGGACTGGAGTGTACTTTCGGGGGTTACAGCACCCTTTAACGGTCAAGCCAGCCGGCCCTTTACTTATGACACAGGGGCACTCTTGGCACTACTTTGTTGATGCACGTGCGGCTACTGCGCACACAATTCACAAACACAGAAAATAATTTTTTTTTAGGTTTGGACTGGAGTGTACTTTCGGGGGTTACAGCACCCTTAACGGTCAAGCCAGCCGGCCCTTTACTTATGACACAGGCGCACGCTTGGCACTACTTTGTTGATGCACGTGCGGCTACTGCGCACACAATTCACAAACACAGAAAATAATTTTTTTTTGGTTTGGACTGGAGTGTACTTTCGGGGGTTACAGCACCCTTTAACGGTCAAGCCAGCCGGCCCTTTACTTATGACACAGGCGCACGCTTGGCACTACTTTGTTGATGCACGTGCGGCTACTGCGCACACAATTCACAAACACAGAAAATAATTTTTTTTTAGGTTTGGACTGGAGTGTACTTTCGGGGGTTACAGCACCCTTAACGGTCAAGCCAGCCGGCCCTTTACTTATGACACAGGCGCACGCTTGGCACTACTTTGTTGATGCACGTGCGGCTACTGCGCACACAATTCACAAACACAGAAAATAATTTTTTTTTTGGTTTGGACTGGAGTGTACTTTCGGGGGTTACAGCACCCTTAACGGTCAAGCCAGCCGGCCCTTTACTTATGACACAGGCGCACGCTTGGCACTACTTTGTTGATGCACGTGCGGCTACTGCGCACACAATTCACAAACACAGAAAATAATTTTTTTTTTGGTTTGGACTGGAGTGTACTTTCGGGGGTTACAGCACCCTTAACGGTCAAGCCAGCCGGCCCTTTACTTATGACACAGGCGCACGCTTGGCACTACTTTGTTGATGCACGTGCGGCTACTGCGCACACAATTCACAAACACAGAAAATATATTATTTTTTTAGCACTTGGGGGGAGCACCCCTGATGGACAGAGCACCCCCTGGACAACACTACAGCACCCCTTTAGGACTGGGACACTGCACAGGACTTTGGAGTGGACACAGCCCCTATGGAGAACTGACTGCACAACACAGTCCAGCCAGCCCCTATGGACTTTGAAGTAGTGGACACAGCCCCTATTAACAACAGCAGCACAGCACAACACAGCCAGCCCCTATGGACTTTGAAGTAGTGGACAACAGCAGCACTACACTACACTACACTACACAGCACTAACTCCCACCCTCCCTCTTCACTGTCCACAGCCGAGTGAGAAAATGGCGCCGACGCGGGTACCTTATATAGGATCCAAAACCCGCGAGACTCGGAAGGCGGGATGATGACGTTTTGCCTCGATGTCAGATCCGAGTCAGGCGGGAAAAGTCGAGCCTGACTCGGATCGGACTCGGATCGGGGGGGCTCGGGGGGGTTCGGATTTCAGAAATCCGAACCCGCTCACCCCTAGTATATATATATATATATATATATATATATGCGTGAGTGTGTATATATACAACTTTTATTGATAGGGGCCCCCACCCGTTTGTTGTTCAGTGGCCCCCTCAGACCTTAATCCGGCCCTGGTGATAGAAATGCCTATGCAGCAGCACAGAGATAAACAACTTGGGGCCTAATTCAGAGGTAGACGCAGTGCAGATGTTTGCAGAGAAGTGGTATTTGAATGGGCATTTCTGGGTGGTAACGGGGGTAGTTATTCAGACATGGGCATGTTGCGGTCAGTGACTGCATTTGCAGTGATTTCAGTGGTCATGTTCACAGCGACATTCTGAGCAACTACAAGGTTGCTGTAATGTCGCAGTGGAGCAATTTTTTTAAGTGCGTGACAGCTACACTGCGCACACGTGTTGATGAATTAGCGATGGCAGTTGCAGAGAGGATTGATTCGCAAAGTGAGTGACAGGTAATCAGCATTAGGGGGAGGTAATGGGGGTGGTTAGAAAAACGCAGGCGTGTCATTACTGTTCAGGGCGTGCTTTATTCATATTCATACACAGCTGGTAGGCCTCAGTGTCTTAGGTGAGATGCTGATTCTGAGACCGCATCGACTTACTCAGAGGTTCAAGGTGCGATCGAAGTTTCCAATGTTTTTGTTTATGTACGTAAGCGGCAGCTGCGAGATACCGGAGGTGGGTGTCTCTGTACAAGGCGGCGGCTGAGTCATTAGCATATTTTTGAAAGTCGGTTACGTACAAAATCTCAGCAGATATCATACATCTTTGAATTGGGCCCAAAGATTGTCGTATGAGACAGTATCCTCACGTTTCCTCATACCCCTGGACCCTTATCAACCCTAAACGTTGGCTATGTCAGGAAGGGATGGAAACCCTCCCCTTATGTAGTAGGTAAAGGCCTGCCTTCATTTACTTTAAAACAACAGCATAATTATTTTCCACTGATACAACGGTTACATTTGTCTCATAAAACGTTGTTCATTTATGTCCTATAACTAACAGGATATTTTTACATTTTATGGTATTATTACTTACACTGGTAGCTATTGGAGGGGTCCGGTTTCACTGTCCCCCCCGCCCCCTTTACCCTTTCAGCGCTGTTGCAGCATCAGCAGACCCACCACCCACCCCAAAAAGTATTATTTCTTAAACTTAATACTTTTTATTTTAAGGCAGTGTAGCACAATGCACCCACGCCCCTCTACAGTATCGGGGCCCAGGACCACTCTCTACAGCCCTGGTTATTGTAATACAGTATTGTTTTGTGATTTTGCGCTGAAGTTTTGCATTGTTACTGGGATATTGTGACTGCTTTATTATTATTACATGTGTCATATTATAATCTCTTAATGCTTTTTACTAAAAATAAAATCTTTTCATTTCTTTCAGCTAGAAAAACTGTTATAGCTGTAATCAGCGCAAACCCAAATAAATCCTTGTTATATTTCCTGTAAAGCAAGTTGCAAATTGTCCTGTTAACCTATTCCTACAAACTCACTACAGTATACCTATTGTTACATTGTAAACATGCTACATTTTGTAATTAGAAAATATATTGAACAGGGGGGATGTAGTTAATAAACCTACCATCGGGTTGCCAGCTACCAAAATCCCGGTGCCGGAATCCCGAACCGCTACCAGAAGACTGGCGCTGGAATCACGACATCAGTGGAGATGCCGAAGCCGGAATCCCGATAGTAAGTATAGTGGGACCGGTTTAGCTGTTAGCCATGGCGGGGGAGGGGCACCACGGCGAGGTTTAGGGTTAGGCTGCAGAAAGGGGGAAGTTGGGGTTAGGCATCCCCTAGGGTGGGTTAGGCACAACCGGGGTGGGGTTAGGATTAGGTACTAAGAGGGTGTTACGGTGCGAGGTAGGGAGGGTTAGGATGCCGGAAAGAAGAGTTAGGGGGGGAAGGGGAAAGGGTTAACATACTTACCTAACTCCTATCGGGATTCTGAGCATCGGGATGCCCCTGTCGGTCTTTTGACAGCCGGCATCCGGACTGATGGTTTCCCATACCCAACACCACTGAGAGATGTAATTCAGAGCAGGATTAACATTTCTGAATAGAGCCTTTTGTCGTTAAAATTACTTTCAAAATGAAGCCTACGTCCATGTACTGTATGCCAGGCACACATTAAACCAACTGTCTCGAGTTAATGTTGCTCAGTCCTGTTAGAGAGCCAGGCAGTGTGCACACATGGCTGTCAGTGTAGAGTGCATGCTTCTATAAGGAGCTAGGTGGGTAGGGTGACCAACTTATTATAAGGCCAACTTTCAACACATTCTTCCCAGAGCAAAAAAGTTACATTTTACATTAATGCAATCCTATCACTGTCATTTTATTTGATTGCTCAGAAATTGATTTATAAGAAAATCCTTAGATGGCATTTAACTGTATTGAAAAATGATTGCAAAATACTATGTGCGTTTAACTTCATGGCCCCAGGATTCCTCCATTGAGTGTACTCCAAGTGTTAGGCATGGCAATGGTGACTTTTCAGGGCCCTTTAATCAAGTTTTACAGTGTTAAGTAAACTAAAAAGTGTTTCACATAAATATATCAGCTTCCTTGGCATAAGCTAATGTTAACTTTCTATAATATTTCAGGACTCCATAATATCATATCTTGAGCTCTATTGATTGCAAATATGTTCGGTCCTTAGCCACTGTGTCACAGTGCATCGGACACCGGCTGTTACTTACCGGGTCCAGCAGTGCTGGGAACCTGACCTGCGGGCAGAAAGTCCTCACTCCCGGCTCCCTCCTTCAGCGGCATCAGTGCACAGGCAGCCACGGATCCAATAGGGACGCACGTACTGCTCAGCTCTGGCGAGTCAGTAGGGGACCACGTTTGGTTCGAGTTTTGTAACTACTCCCTATATATTAAAGTCTCCGAGCATTAAACAGTGCCAGAGTATAGGCTCATACCTACTCCAGCATACTTGTGTTCTTGTGCCTCCTGCTACCAGTTCCTGATCTTGGCTTTTCTTGTGACCTCCGTCTCCTCCCTGGTACTGCGATTGGCGATTCCGTTTTGACTTCGGCTATTCCCTGTGACCTGATTTTTTCTGGACCTTGGTACTGCGCTGTCCGTCTGGTTCTGACTTGGCTTGCCGACTTCATCTTGTACGCCTTCCAACATACCCTCTGTGTATACCAGTACTAAGGAACCTAGGCAGAGCACAGAGACCTGTGTGTCGGGTGCAGCTAAGTCCAAACCTTCCTGCGGGGGTCCCTGGTGAAAATCATCATCACAGCAGACTCCACACCTCTGTACTAGGTCTCTGTCAATCCCAACGTACGAGCAAGCATCCACTGTCGGTCTGAGAATTGCGACACTTCTCCAGAGAGAGCAAAGATGTGTATAAATTGGCATCATTATCACTCTCTCAATCTGCAGGTGATATTTAATATGTACCAAGCATGTAGTAGCAGACATTCCTAGTTCATGTTCAATTTCTAAATCCTGTGACAGGAAATTTAGTGATTTTTATTGAAACTTTAAAACTACACCCAAACATAAATAAAGAGTACAACATAGGGGCATAGTCAATTGGGTGCGAGAATAGCGAAAAACTCGTACCTGCAAGGTTTTTCCTTTTTTGCTATTCAATTAGGTGTGTGTGTGTTTTTTTTTTTTTGCGCGTCGGGATGTTTTCATTCTCGCACATTCAGAGCAAGCGTGATTTTTTCTAAAATCCTTAATTTTAGTAAAAATCAGTGGGACTTACTCTGGCACTCCCGGCGGCACCCCCCCTAAGGACTAATTAAGCAATTGGAAGTTTCCAATTTGCTTAATTAGGCCCTCATTCAGAGCCGTTCGCTATTTGCGGTCGTTCGTTCAAAAACAAGGGGTGGCTATTCAAATGATCCGTTCGCACATTGCAGTCTGTTCACACCTCTAAGTCTGAACGAGCGAGTAAAACATACGCTCGTTTATTTGATAAAAACGCCCCCTGGCCGCTCGCACCATACGTCATGTCCGCTATTTATTAGATTAATTGAGTACATCGTACAGCGTATGAACTGCTCGCTATTCTTGTGGTTGGTTTTTTCAACCGCTATTTTGCGAGCAGTTCTGAGTTTAAAAAAACCAAGTGACGTGGTCAATGACGCTGCTGGATTAATTATGCACACCCTTAAAACGCCCGTTTTGACCTTTAAGCACGCCTGCGTTCGAATTCCACTCCCCGTTTTCAAGCACCTTCCCCTGTTACCACCCACATACGCCTCATTCTGTCACTCAAAATAGCAGGCACTCGCTATATAGCGTACAAACGATTTTCGGCCGCACTGACTGGTTCGCGCATGCGTACTAAAAACCGTACGCATGCGCAGATGTGCGAACATCGCTCGGAACGAGCGTACTGCCGCTAACGAGCGGCTCTGAATGAGGGCCTTAGTCCTTAATTACTTACTTCTGCAGTGCTGTCTTCTTCATCCAGCGTCGGGAGTCGGCTCTTCTGCAGCAGGGTGTGTATGCCAGTGTGTGTGGTGTTTGTAAGTGTGTATGAATGTGTGTGTGTGTGACCCCCACAGCCAGTGTCCGTTTGGACCCCGGAATGGGCGCTGGAAAAACTACATCTCCCAGCAGCCCATGACCCTCCCACCAGCCGCTGGAGCCTCCCAGGAGCCTCCGGGAATCCCAGCAGTCCCCTCTCCAGTAAGAAGAGAGGGGGGAAGCCACCAAGAGCCGTGGAGACCCACTGCCAGGTAGGTGAAGATTTTTTTTAAAAAATTTACGCAGCGCAGGGTTTTCAGAGCTGAAAACCCTGCGACCACAATTTTTTTAAATTGAATACAGCGGGTATCAGGAGCACACATACCTGCGTTATTCCTAAATTGGACGCGAGGGGCACGAGGATTTTTCCCCGCTAAACCTCGCGCCCAATTGTATATGTCCCATAGTGTTCATGGCAGACATAGAAATTACTTAAAGCCAGTATAGAAAATAGAAAAAAAAAAATAGAAAAGTAAAACATACATGTATATAACAAAATATACAACCAATTCCAAAATAATATGGATATCCTAGTGCACACCCATAGACACCATCTGGGTCTGCACAATATAATCAGATGGAGAACTGGTCACATATCTGTACATTATATACACATCAAAAAATTATCACAAAACAGGATATAACAACTAAAAATAACAAATAAAGCTATATCCACCAGAAAATCAAATCGAATCGCAATTAAAATACAAACCTCCTCCCCTAACCCAAAACAAACCACCCCATAACATCCCGCCCTGTATAACCTAACCCCAACTCAGGCATACTTAAATCCCTTATACCCCAACCCACTACTAACTACTCTAATAAACCTAAAAGAAAAATAAATAAATACCCCCCCAAACCTGATTAAAGGATAATAGCTATATAAATGACAAGGGCAATATACTAATGGCGCTAAGTTGTCCAGACTAGCCCCAGCTCTCCCGCAAGAATTGAAATTGGAATACATTCCATAAAAGAAATAGCAATTTATTACATATCTAAATATAACCATATAGCAAAGGAGAAAAAGTTGAATAAAGCATTCAACAACAGGATATACAAAATTCCCAGCAACTAAACATAACAACATGCTTGAAAATATTAGTATTAGTCCAGCCACATCTCTATCCCTTGAAAATGTGAAATTGAAGTGATAGTCCCATCCCAGCACACATGAAGGGGAACAGAAGAGGCATACTGAAATGGTAAACCCTGGTATCTCAATAGTAGTAATACAAATAAAGGACGATACAACAGCAACGTCGGAACACCCAGAAATAGGATAGCAACTAGACTCAGGTTTGATCACATCCATTGGAAGGAATACATTTGGGATAAAGTCAGTCATAGAAGCTGTGAGGGCTGCAACTTTAGAAATTGTAACTTGCTCATCCACATCACAGCACCTCTCAGGGGTAAAACATGAAGGAAGGGTATCCGCCTGTATGTTTTCAAACTTTGTAAGAAGTCTTTGAGTAGAGGCACTGACAGCCTAAAGGATTTGTTGCACAGAGATAGACATATTTATGAAGAGATCTCTCACAACTAGAATTCCAGTATGGCAGGAAAAAACTGGATGTATGCTGCTGAAGCAAACCCTCAGCAACAAGATGGCGGAGGCTAGCACACCACCAGAGCTTGACACCAAGAGACGTAGACAGGAGAGCTCAAAATGGCAGATATCTCTAGCACTCTGTAAACCTCACCGCCAGCTGCAACAGATGTAAGGATATTGAATTAGAACCTATACACTCCTGCCTATACCTTCTAATATCCTGCCTATACCTTCTAATATCCTGCCTATAAACCTCTAAGGATGACGTTATGTTGCATACACAGTCATATAGTAAATAAAGACTCCAGACCTTGAACCTGTGGTTCCAAAGCACAAAGTGATATTTCAAGTAAAAGTACAGTCAGTTACATGCTATGATCTAAGTACAATATAGCGCAAATAATTATACAGACCCATGTACAGTTATACATACGCAGCACTCTGGACCAGATGTAGGCATCAGCAAGAAACCCCCGTCTATCAGCATTCAGCAAGAAGACTCAGACTGGGGTCACAACACACACGTTTATACTCTCATAGAAACAGAGAACACAATAGAGAGGCTTGTCGCTGGTGCCATTGGTTCCCAAGGAGGATGCATCTGTTGCAGAGCATTTAACAGGTTGATTCAAATAGACACAGTCCAGCCTCTAACAACTGGTTGTCTCTGGTTTCCTGCCTCATGCACATCCTAACAGTTGGTCATGTAATGTACATTTCAGTGCTTTAAGTCTCTGCGGTCCATAAGTTGAGAATGCATGTTGTGATATTCACACCAACGATACCAGGAAGCTGTGGAGAGGGTGCAGATCAGTATAATACCAAGCACGGCATACTTATCATGTATTAAACCTGAGCTACTAAATAACATTTATTTCACAGCAATTATAATAAATGAACAAACTTGAATCTTATACTTTAAAGCTTATGGAACCTTGTATGTAAATATGTAATGTATAATTATGTGGGGTTTGATAGAAAGATGCTAGTTAACTTGGGGAAGATGCGTGCGCATGAGGCTAATAAACAGCATTTTCATACAGGATCTTATGCATTCGTTAATATGCGACTAGTTAACAGCGCAATTGTGCGTATTAATGTGTGTATGAGAAATGGTGAAAGATGCAATCAGATGATGCTAATAGTAATATCACCATATGTACTTAAGTGTGAGTTTACCTAAAACGGCACTTGGGCGGCCATTCGCAAAATGGCATCTTGCGATCTCATTTACAAGATGGCGTCTTGCGGCCAGTCGCAAGATGGCGTTGTTACGATCTAATTTTAAACTGAACTTGTCTCAGCCAATTATCTATCTTCGACAGTCCACCCTTTGATAGCGAACAACATGCTATCACAATCTGATTTTAAAAATTAATTTAGGCTTACATTTATATATTAATGTTATTTTGGGATGGCACAAGGTGGTTCTTAATCCATCAATGATGTGTCTCTGAGTGGGGACATAAAACTACTATTATACGCACACTGCGGATCTTGGAAGATCATGTGAAAGGTGTGGGGATACACCAGTCCTATAAAGGCAGTCTTGAAGGGGAATTTGAGACTTTACATTATCTGAGGTGTTTTAAAAATAACATTTCAATAATACATTCTATGCATGTCTAAATATAATACATTAAATGATGGTATTCCCTAGTTCAGGGTTGTAATGCAGTTCTATATTTACCTCAGTATTTATTTTGCCATTACTGACCACCATCATAATTTCGTTCTTTTGTTTTACTCTATTTTTACATTTTCCACACTTCAACACAATAGGAGCACACCAGACACATAGGCCAATTATTATGATGACAATCAGTATAAGGATCAAGATTTTGCCTATGATGGCGATCACTTCCTGGACCCATTCCCCTAGGCCTAAGAACCATTTCACTGGGTTCAACCATGAGACCCATCCTTCTGTCTTCTCCCCTACTTCAGCCACTGAAGTATTATGGTTCTTACGAAACTCCCATTTTAGCTGCAGAATTTCGTCCATCTTCCGGTCTATCACCTCTTTGGGGTCGCTGGTATCATTGGTGACATAGGTGCAACACTTTACTCCAAATTGAGTGGCCAATGTTACGCAATACCCTCCAGTAACAGCAGTTAAATAATTTAACACTAGTCTGTGTTGCACCAGTTCTTTCTTGTATGCTTGCAATTCTCTCCCTGTATACCTGAATGTGTCATCATACATCTCGGTGATATTATCTATCAATTTAGCAAGTTCCTGAATATATCTAAAATTTTATGTACCCCGAGCGATCCTGGTGGGATCCAGTGCGACTAAAACTTGGAAGCCAGTTGTCTCACTAATTAACTGAGTAGCTTTATGCACATCACCATGTATCATATTTCGTTTGCCTCTGTGTTCATACTGCGTGTGAAGATATGGTGATGGTGTGTTTTTATGGATACCGAGCATTTCAACATGTGTGAGGGTCATAACTTCTGGGACTACTCTTCCCAGGTAACACAAACCTTCGGAACTCGGGGAGAGCCACTTATAAAATACACATTATCGGGGAGAACATAAGGAATAGTATGCATCATTATCATTAAACACATTTCCCTTTCAAACAATCCTATCTCAGGGTCTTCCATCTGGTACATGCAAGTCTCTGGTTGTATTATTTTAGCACAGTAACCATCTGGTATCTTACCAATAATTTCTTGGTGGAACTCAATGTGTACCGGTACCTAAAATGTTTCCCACTAGATTTAATTGAGCATTACAGATCATGGTTTATGGACCCATTATCAGCTCTCTGTGAGAAGGTCATCGTCTGATTATTCCCCGTCACTTCCCAACTCCCGGGTTTATTGGGGTTGGTTATGTTTAAACACAAAAGTGATCTATCTACTTGGAATTGATAGAGTTTGAAATGAGGTGGTTCGGATGAGAGGAATCTTTCATCCAATGTTTTCCCTTTTTGTAATTCTAAAATTTCCGTGATATTCAGCGGAAATGGCACCAACCCTACATTATGCTGTCCCTGTGGCACATGTGAACATACCCAGCAATCAGTTTGGTTTAACACTTTGCCTACAATGCTATGATAATCCTCTAAAGGATACCCACCCCAATACGGGTTATATTTAGGCTGGCACCATTGCATACAATTCTCATCAACTAGGTACCCACAAAGCTCACAAATACAGGAATCTTCAGACGATAAACCTCCGCACCGTCCATGAGTATCCGGAATTATAGCTCTCTTAACAATAACAGTACAACGATTGGTCAGACACTCCCCTGATTGGCATTGCACTCCTCCTGACTCCACTCCATCAGCACTGCCATCAGCTCCCATCTCCTCAATCGGATATACCAGAAATCGGATATCCCAGAACCAACCAGAATGGTGAACACTCTAAAAGAGAATATGAAAATGAACACAGCAGGCCCATCCATTGCCACAACAAGACCTGCAAATTTCTTTTAGTTCAGGTATCTCACTATAACCTTTTCAATCCTCCCAGAACAAGTTCGCGATCGACAGGTCCACGCTATCAGCCTTGTCTCCGACTTGTTTCTCCACCGGTTGATTTACTTTTTTGCAGTGAGTGGAATGGACCCAGGTATCTCTCTCAGCCACCTTCAAAGATGTAGTACTTGTCAGCAGGACTTGGTACGGACCTTCCCACCGATCAGTCAAACAACCTGAACGCAAGAAATTTCTGATCATAACATATTCTCCTGGTTCAACATCATGACATTAGTTTCAGGCATATCATTGGACAACAATTTCAGTTTCTGCTGTTAGCTGTTTTAACTGCTTACTCATTGATATAAGATACCTTACAGTTACCTCATTGTTACCTTTCAAGTCTTCCTGTGGACTTATAATCAAATGAGGTTGTCTATCGAACAGTATTTTAAAGGGAGACAGAATTAGAGGGGGTCTGGGAGTGGTCCTTATACTATGCAGGACCAACGGTAATGCCTCTGGCCAACCTAGTCCAGTCTCCAATTTTACTTAACTTATTTTTAATAGTCCCGTTCATCCTCTCTACCTTGGCACTGACTTGCTGTCGGTAGGGGGTGTGAAGTCGGCTATTAATACCCATCAGCTTACACATATTTTGAAAAACATCACCTGTGAAATGAGTACCCCTGTCACTCTCGATGATTTTAGGGATACCGTATCTGCATACAAATTCCTGAACTATTTTCTTGGCAGTAAATGCAGCAGTATTAGTGGCCGCTGGGTAGGCCTCAACCCAATTAGAAAATACGTCAGTGCACACCAATACATACTTGAGATTCTTGCAGGGTGGTAATTGGAATAAATCAATTTGTATTACCTGGAAAGGTCCATCAGTCGGTGGAATGTGGGACGGTTCGGTAGGGATCACTTTCCCTATGTTCTTCCTCAAGCAGGTCAGACAGGACATTGCTCTCTTTTCTGCTTGTGAAGAAAAACCTGGTGCACACCAGTATGCTCTTACCAATTTGCACATACCTTGCTTTCCCAGATGAGTCAGACCATGGGCTGCCTCAGCCAGGCTGGGGTAATAAGCTTTGGGGGCTACTGGCTTACCTTGTCCGTCTCTCCAGAGCCCAGAGGACTCTTGCCCACATCCCTTGGATTTCCAGATGGACTTTTCCTTAGTTGAACACAAATTTTGCAACTCAATTAATTTCAGCATGTCAATTGTTTGAAGAGAAATAATTTGTTCAGTTGGAGAAAACATTTTTAACCCTGCTGCCCATTTTGCAGCTTCATCGGCTCTGTTGTTGCCCTGTGACACCGGATCATCCTCACATGTATGGGCTTTACACTTAATTACTGCCACCGTTTTGGGCAGTTGGATTGCTTCTAAAAGATGTTTTATGTGTCGGGAATGTGCAACTGGTGTGCCTGCTACTGTCAAAAAATTTCTCAGGCGCCGTAGAGCCCCGAAATCGTGCACCACCCCGAACGCATACCTAGAGTCAGTATAAATGTTAGCAGACTTGCCTGCTGCCAATTCACACGCTCTTGTTAGTGCTACTAACTCTGCCACCTGGGCTGAGTGAGGAGGACCAAGAAGTTCAGCTTCTATGATGTCTGTGTCATTTACAACAGCATAACCTATACATAACTCACCTGTGTCTGTTTGTCTATGACAACTCCCATCCGTGTAAAAAGACACATCTACATTCTCTAAAGGTGTGTCACGTATGTCAGGTCTAGCAGTAAAGGTCTGATTTAGATATTCCATACAATTATGTGCATCATTATGTCCGCTGAACTCACCTCCCGCCAGCAACTCATCCCTTTCCACCCTTTGTACATCATGTTATACATATGGTAAATACGTTGCTGGATTCAGCGTACTACAACATTTAACAGTGATGTTTGCAGGTGCAATTAGAGCTAGTTCCCATTTGGTAAACCAGGCCGAGGAGACGTGTCTGGTTTGAGCAGAGTTCAGCAGAGCAGATACAGCGTGGGGAGTGTAGACAATCATATCATGACCCAATACTACGTCCTCACTTTTACTCACCAATAGAGCAGAAGCTGCTACACTTCTCAAACAGGTGGGGAGTGATCTTGCCACAGTGTCCAATTGGGCACTGTAGTATGCTACGGGCCTACTGGCATCACCATGTTTTTGTGTGAGGACACCTGCAGCACAACCATCGGCTTCCGTACAATACAAATCAAAAGGTTTTTCATAATCAGGTATTCCCAATGCAGGAGCTTTTGTCAGACTATCCTTAAGATTAAGGAAAGCCTGCTCTGATTCCTCTGTGTGTATGACACGATCGGGCTTTGAGGAAGAGACTAAGTCCTGTAAAGGCAAGGCCAAAATAGAAAAGCATCCACACATTCCCAAGAAGGTATGAATTTGCTGTTGATTCTGCGGCAGTGTCATGTTCTGTATGGCCTGTATTCTGTCATTTGTGGGATGTCGTAACCCCTGAGTTAGGCAGTGTCCCAAATATTTAACTCTGGATTGGCACGGCTGTAGTTTGTCCTTAGCAATCTTGTGTCCTGTATGCGAGAGATGAAGCAACAAAAGTTTAGTATCATTCAAACATGACATAAACGAATCAGAACATAGCAATAAATCGTCCACATATTGAATTAGAACAGATCCATTGGCAGGTTGTAAAGATTGTAAACAGTCGTGCAATGCCTGGGAGAAGATACTGGGGCTGTCTATGAAGCCTTGGGGCAATCGTGTCCATGTATATTGTATACCTCTGTATGTGAATGCGAATAAATACTGACAGTCAGGGTGGAGAGGCACAGAGAAGAAAGCAGAACAGAGGTCAATGACAGTGAAATGGGTTGCATTTGGTGGGATCTGCATAAGAATGACAGGTGGATTTGGCACTACGGGGAGTTGGCTCTATACTATCTTATTAACACCTCTAAGATCCTTTTCCAGCCTATAACCCCTCCCACCACTCTTCTTCACCGGAAAGATGGGACTGTTGGCTTCACTAGCTGTACGAACTAAAATTCCCTGTTGCAATAATCGCTCAATTATTGAAAAAAAAACCCTAATTCTACATCCTGTTTTAGTGGGTACTGGGGAATTTTTGGAGCTTGCCTGCCGCCTTTTCAAATTTACCATTACGGGGCCATTAATCCAGTGTCCTGTCCAAAGGGAATCTGGAATTTGGAACAACATTTGATCTACCTGAGATGGATTTTCATTTAAACTGGTAGAGTGATACATTATCCTTTGGAGAGTGTCCAACATATCCCGCACCTCGTGCGCAATTCTCTCTGGGATGTCTAGAAATACACCATCAGGGGTGCAATATATGACACATCCCATCTTACATAACAAATCTCTACCCAGCAGGTTAGTAGGAGCTGCAGCAGCCAGAAGGAAAGAATGCCTGGTATGCAGCGGCCCGATAGTAACCTCTGTGGATTTTTTTAAAGGATAACGTTCCACTTTACCTGTTACACCCATTGTTGGTACTGTCTTGTTGGTCACCTGTAAATTAACGGGAGATTTTATCACTGTCCTGGTCGCCCCTGTATCTACAAGAAAAAGATATTTAGTACCAGCTACATCAACCATCATGACCGGTTCTTCCCTAGTACTTCCCGTTAACCTGACTATCTCTAGACTACAGGTATGACCTGACCCCTAGCGTTGGCTTCCATTCTCCAATAAAGCATTATTATTGCGCTGGTGCCTGTTGGACATTTGCTGGTCTCTGTGCATATCCCTTATGGGGATATGCAGGTTTTTCCTGATTTGGGGGTCCTTTCCTTTTTGCTCTGCAGTTTCTACTTAAATGTCCTGGCTGGTTACAATTAAAACATGTTCGTGGATCGGATGAAGACACGGGTTGTTGTGAGGTTTGAGCAGGGGGAAAAGGTGATGAATATGGGTAGGGATATGGAGGATAAGGATATTGTGGGGGGTATGAAGTTTGTGAGTAGTATGGGACCTGTGGTTGAGTAGGGTTAGTGGAATAGAGCTGTGTTTGCTGTTGTGTGGGATTAGTGAGGGCATATAACTGTTCAGGTGTAAGTGTGTGTATAGATGCAGGTGTGTCTGTTGGCTGTGATGTTACCGTCATTCCTTCCAGAGCTTGGATACTGACAGCCATTAGTTTTTCGCTCTGGGTCTCTCTCTTCTTTGAGATGTTTTTATCATGTTATATGGCAGATTCTAGGAGTGTATCTATTGTGACTCACCTCCAGCCAGGTTGTGAGGTCTGAACCCGGGTCTTTAAGTTCTCTTTAAGACCGTCCATGAGTACCGTGACTATCATTCCCCTGTGGTAGATATTGCGTGGTAGACAGGCCCTTAACACCACACGCCAATCTTTATTAGTTGGCTCATGAGAACTACCCAAATTCCTCAAAATTCTTTGACATTTGGCTAGTTCCATTTTGGGATCGAGGAAATCATTTATGATGGAATTTAGCTCTGCTCTTTTCCAAGGACAATGCATTACCACTTCCCTCGTGGGCACTACACCATTCGCATCTGCATTTCCATTCGGAATAGTGATTGTCCGAATGGGATGCAGACTGGCAGCGCTGCTACCTTTGACCTTATTACCTGGCTGGGGGTTTAATCTGTTGCTGCTACGTATGGTATTAACAACTTCCTCTATGGGTGCAGAGGGTGTTAACACTTCCCTTGCTGTTACCGATGAAGATGGCGGCACCACTCGTGATTGTTGTGGTGCAGCATCTATCATCTGTACAGCATGGGAAATGGCAGACATTACAATAGGCTCATCATCCACATCATGAACATTTTCTTTATGGTTGCTTAAGAGAGGGTACAAATTGCTTTTTACATTTTTATGGGTATTTTTGATAACTGTACTTGCACTCCCATCCACATAAGGTGGAGGTGGTGTGCGTGAACTGCTGGCAATACCTTCCACAACGCTACATTGCTGCATGTGCGCCCCATTTGGCGGCTCGACCGTATTGCAATTTAGCGTTGCCGATGTATTCTCTGGCAATGTGCTCGCGAAGCTAGTTTGCGTCGCTTGCACATTTTTAAGCCACGCATCCCCTTCATCCTGCCACAGTTTTAAACACTCATAATATTTAACCTTTTTTTCTCAGGAGCGCATCAGACTGATGTGATCCCGGACATTATCCAATATATCTTTATCAAAACTACCAATTCTGGGAAACAGTCGAACACTCTTCATCGTAATTTTAAACCATACATCACAATACCTTATTGCATAAGTACCGTACTTAGTATGCATAATATGATGGGCCGATCCAAGCGGCGCTTCCATTAGCAGCACATCATTGTCTAACATCTCTATTGTTTGCGTGGCTCCCATCTTGAGACAACTCCTAAATTTTTTCAATAAAGATTTAAACTGGTGAAAGACAGTCAAGATACTTTCACTTACCTGTGGACGATTTAAACGGCAGCGCCCACACACCTGTGAAGATTTGAAGAAGGCTACTCCACACACCCGGATAAGATTTAAGAAGGCAACTTCCACACCTATGGAAGTTTAAGTCGGCAACTTCCACGCGCCTCTCTACAACAAAGACAACATGTACACCTGCTACTGTGTATAGAAAGGTAAGCTGCTAACTGAGCGGCTAGCACTTAGCCCTCAAAGGTCATACGGTACCTCTAACTTTAGGGAACAAGTTACCCCTACCTGCAAATGATGGGTTAGAACTGCGCTCTGCTGTATGGGCAGATGGGATGTGAGATGTATTGTTTGTGTCGGGGTGCTGCACCTTCCTAAAAGCAGGAGTACCGGGTCCTGTGTAACGATATAATGGGGTAGAGGGTGCGGAGGGTGCGCTCGTCCTATGGGTGTAATGCTGGAGTAATAGTGTGTTGTGGTCTTTTGTGTTCGATGTTGTTTGTGGAGTGATGGGGTGTAGGGAGGGAAGGGGGTCTAATGGACTGGAGGTGGTGGGTGAGGAAATGAAGACAGAGGCAGAAATGGGGGCCAAAGGGTTTATTGGAAAAAAACAGTACTAATCCTGTTTGGTCCCAGGCACCCAGGTGGGGTGAGCGATCCACTTGGGTGTGTGTGTGGGTGGAGACTGGGGAGGTGAGTGGACCCTTTTAGGGGGCTCCTTTCCATGCAGTTCAATAGACCGGCACATTACCCCTGCTGGACCTTTGGTCAACAGTCTTAGGATGTCTCGGGGGGAGGGGAGTGGTGGGTTGGCAGCGGGTCTGGCGGTTGTGGATGTACACCCTGGTGGCGTCCCGCGCAGGGGTATAAATCTCGGAGTCACTTACCTACCGGTAGGATTTGTTGGTGAAAAAGGCTTGGGCTGCTGGTAGCTGGTGTTAGTTTCCTTTTGCAGATGCGGTGTTGGATGGCTGTTGCGGTGTCAGCGGTTGGAGGAAGCTCTGTGTGTGGTAGTGGCTTGCTGGTGCACTGTGGGGCTTGGTGCACCGTGTTGCTGGCGTTCTGTTCCCGCTGCCTGGAGGGTGCCTGCTGGTGTGGATCGCTTAGGAATTGCTGCTGGACGAACAGCTGTGAGTGGAGCTGGTGTTGGTTGCTCCCAGGGGGCGGTGCGTGGTCGCCTGGGTCTAGCAGGTGGAGTGGTGATCAAGAGGGGTGTGAAGGGCTTTGCTAGGTGTGATGCCCAGCGCGGCCCTGCGGGTGGTGGGTAGAGAGGGTTCTGGAAGCAGCAAGGCTCGACCGAGTTCTCCGCAGGAATGAAGAGCTCTGGTGTAAGCTGGCTGTGGTGTCAGAATGTAGGGGGTCTCCAACGCGTTTCGGCAGGGGCTCTGCCTTCTTCAAGGAGGTAAGAAGTGTGGCTATGCATGTGTGAGGTTTAAATGTGGAACTTCCGGGTTCTGTGTTTGTCAGGTGGTGGAGATGACCAATCAGGGCTAAGAGTGGGTGTGGCCCATGTATCTGATAGGTCGTGGGTGATTGTGCGAGGCTAAGCCTGTGGTTGGGTGATAACGTCACGTGGTTTGGGCAGCCAATGGTTTACTGTGCAGCTGTGGTTGTGTTAGCTGGAGCTCGTGTCTGGGTGCATATGTGGCTGCTATGGGGATTGTGACCGGCTGTGAATGGTCAGCGGCAGTCATGTGGCGTCGGCAGCCAATCGTGTGCTCTGCTGGTGTGGGTGTGTATGCTGGGGCTGGTGTGCTTTAATGCATTATGCAGCTGCTATGGGGATCGAGACCGGGTGCGGTTGGTTAGAGGTGGTCACGTGGTTCTGGCAGCCAATCTTGTGCTGTGTAGGGTTTCCGTATGTTTACATGGGTTAAGGTGACAGCTGGCTCTGGCGTGCGTTGGGCGGAGGAGGTATGCGGAGTGTTTTGTGCTGTGTGGAGGATTTAATGAGCGGGCAGGGGCATGTGGCGAGTAGGATGGGGGTCAAGGGCACCGGGGTGTGTAAGGCAATTATTGTGGAGGTGGGGATGTGAAACAGCATTGTCGTGGTAGTTTAGTCCCGTGGTGCAGGCGGCCAAACGTGTGTGTGTGGGGGGGGGTGATTATGAGGGTGATGGTTGGTGGCTCGGGTGACCGCAGGGGTCCGGGGAGGTGTGGATGGGCATCTCTCCGGGGATGTTGGCTAGGTGATCGGGCAGGGGGAGATGGAATAAGACTGGTGCGTGTGGCATGTGTCAAGCTGGCAGTGCTGTAGTGGACATTCCTGTTATGTGTATAATGGTGTCTAGATGATGGCCGCGTGTAGTGGGAGGGTGGGAGTAGTGGTTAGTATCGCTAACCTGTATGATGTGTGGAATGCCAGGGTTGTGTAAGTATATATGTGGTGTGGCCAAGTGGTTAAATCGACTGACACGGAGAAGTGTGTGTCAACGTGTGGCGAGGAGGAGTAAGGTTGGTGTGTTGACTAATAGGTTCTTAGTGTGTGGAATGTGTTTGGTGCAGTAGTGTGTAAATGGTCTTGTTGTGGAGAGGGGGGGGGAGGGGTGCCGTCTTGGGGTGGTGTGGTCACTATAGAGGCAGGAATGTGTGTGGGGGCTGGGATGAAATGTAGCGTGAGGGGGGGTAGGGGGAAGGTGTGAGTTCATGTTACAGATCGGTGATGTGTGTCAGACAGGAGCCATAGCAGCATAGAGAAGCGGGTGGCGGGGTGTGTCTTAAATGTGTGTGGCAGTGGGGTGTAATGGGTGCTTAATGTGCTGGGCGATGAGGTGAGGGGGACGGGGGTGGCTTGGATGAGGTCGTGACTAGGTGTAGAAGTGTGAGGGCCGCTGTCTGTTGTGTCGGGGGGAGTCTGTTTGGGATGTGGGTGGGGGTGTTGGAATTGGTGGTGCGGGCGATATAAAGGGTATGGGGGTGGTAGTGATCAAGGTGTCAGGGTGTGTATGTGTTAGGGCAGGGTTGGTTGGGGAAGGGGATGTCAAGGTAACGGTGATGCGGGGGGTGAATGGGGATCACTGATTCTGGGTGTCAGCATTTGAAGGTGAGTATGGCTTGATGGGGGCGGTAGGGGGAGGTGGTAGATGATTTAGTGGAGGGGGGGTTTGGATGGTCAGAGGGTGGAAGGTCGGATTGTCTTGACATTTTAAGAGGTTGAGTACGCGGGGTTGCGTGGGGATCGGTGTTGTTAATGTGTCAAGTATATGGTGGCCGTGTTCATTTGGAGATGACTGATTTAATCTCGTTATCGATGTTTAGTCCTTTGGGTGCTAGTGTTTTGAGGGTGAAGATCCACCGGAGTTCTTCCTTGTTTAGGGTCTTGGTGTGGTCCCCTCCCCTCCAGTTTTTCTTGATGTGTTTAATGCCTGTGAATCTGATGCCTGTCGTGTTGCTATGGTGGTGTTCTTGGAAGTGTATCAGTATGCTGTGGTTGTCTGTCTGTTTCGTGATGTTTCTGAGGTGTTCTTGGATCCTGGTTTTAAGTGGTCTGGTGGTTCTGCTGATGTATTGTTGGTTGCAGGGGCATTGTATAAGATATATGACGTTCGTGGTGTTGCATGTTATGTGTTCCTGTATTTTGTATGTTTCTCCTGTCTGTGTTGATGTGAACACCCGACAACAATGGCATCTTCAACCTCAGCTCATGCATCCTCACACCAAAAGACATCATTCTCCTCAACAAAGGCCTCAAGTTCGCACCCAACAACCACCTTAACAAATTCGAAACCTACCTAGACATCAACAGATTTGTCCGCAAACTAACCTTAAAAAAGTACTTCCTATCCAACAAAACCACCTCAGAAACCAACCCTGACAAATTAAAGCACACAACACTAAGACCACCTTCCAAATTCTTCCCCAGCCATCTTAAAGGACATTTCATCAACACCTTCGAACACATGGTAACGGAAGACATGAACAAACTTGACACCCGAATCAAACACCGCAACCCTAACCTCACGGCAGGCGAACGCAGTGCACTCAAAGAACTCAAAACTGACACCAACCTCATAATTAAACCAGCTGATAAGGGAGGGGGAATAGTACTCTTGAACAAAACCGATTACATCACAGAATCCCTACGCATACTACAAGACACAAACACATACGAGACCCTTAGGACAGATCCCACACATAACTTTAACATGACACTCAAACACATACTCCAAAACGGACTAGACAAAGGTATCTTGAACAAACACGAATACAACTTCATATACAACTCCAACCCCATCATTCCAGTTTTCTACTATCTCCCGAAAATACACAAAAGCATCACCAATCCACCAGGCAGACCAATCATATCCGGCATCAATTCCATATCAAGCAACCTCTCACAATACATTGACCATTTCCTGCAACCACACGTCAAACGCCAACGATCACACCTCCAGGACACCACCCATGTACTCAAAATCCTCGACAACATAACATGGGGTGATGACCACTGGCTGGTCACCAGCGATGTTACATCACTCTACACTGTAATCAATCACACACAAGGACTCGACAGCATCAACGAACACCTCAAACACGATGATTCACTGGAACCAGACCAATTATCCTTCATTCTACAAGGCATTGACTACATCCTTTCACATAACTATTTCTGGTTCAATGGGGAGTTTTTCCTGCAGAGGACGGGCACCGCCATGGGGACGAAGTTCGCGCCCAGCTATGCAAACCTGTTCATGAGTAGCTGGGAAGACTCCCACATATGGACGGGCCATGGCTGGGATGCGAACTTGGTCCTATGGACGAGGTACATCGACGACGTCCTCTGCATCTGGAAAGGCCCCCTCAACACATTACTTGACTTCATCAAGTACATCAATGATAATGATAGAAACCTCCATTTCACGACACACTACAGCAAGACATCAGTCAACTTCCTCGACTTGGAAGTCTTCATTGAAGCCCAACAGATACATACCAGAACCTACCAAAAACCAGTGGACGTCAACAGCTACATCCTATCCACCAGTGGTCACCACCCCACCTGGCTTGACAATATCCCCACAGGACAATTCAAACACATTAGACGCAACTGCACAAGACTCACAGACTACAAGGAACAAGCCAACACCCTCAAAAAACAATTTTTGGACAAAGCATACAAACCAGACAAGTTAGAACGCACCCTCATACAAATAGGTAAAGAAGACAGACAGCCACTCCTTGACTACAAACAAAAACCACAAGATATACAGAACAACATCCCATTTATCATGCAATACAACACACACGCAAACAGCATAAAACGCATCGTGAACAAACATTGGCACCTACTACTACAAGACGAACAACTCATCGACATCTTACCCAGCAAACCAAAAGTCATCTACAGGAAAGCCCCCAACATACAGAACCAACTGGTACGCAATCACATCCCACCCCTGCAACATTCACAAACTACCCTGGACAACTCTAGACCCACACAAGGTTTTTTCCACTGCGGTACGTGCACCAACTGTACCACCTTGAAATATCGCAGCACCAGACCCACCACATCATTCACATCAACACAGACAGGAGAAACATACAAAATACAGGAACACATAACATGCAACACCACGAACATCATATATCTTATACAATGCCCCTGCAGCCAACAATACATCGGCAGAACCACCAGACCACTTAAAACCAGGATCCAAGAACACCTCAGAAACATCACGAAACAGACAGACAACCACAGCATACCGATACACTTCCAAGAACACCACCATAGCAACACGACAGGCATCAGATTCACAGGCATTAAACACATCAAGAAAAACTGGAGGGGAGGGACCACACCAAGACCCTAAACAAGGAAGAACTCCGGTGGATCTTCACCCTCAAAACACTAGCACCCAAAGGACTAAACATCGATAACGAGATTAAATCAGTCATCTCCAAATGAACACGGCCACCATATACTTGACACATTAACAACACCGATCCCCACACAACCCCGCGTACTCAACCTCTTAAAATGTCAAGACAATCCGACCTTCCACCCTCTGACCATCCAAACCCCCCCTCCACTAAATCATCTACCACCTCCCCCTACCGCCCCATCAAGCCATACTCACCTTCAAATACTGACACCCAGAATCAGTGATCCCCATTCACCCCCCGCATCACCGTTACCTTGACATCCCCTTCCCCAACCAACCCTGCATTAACACATACACACCCTGACACCTTGATCACTACCACCCCCATACCCTTTATATCGCCCGCACCACCAATTCCAACACCCCCACCCACATCCCAAACGGACTCCCCCCGACACAACAGACAGCGGCCCTCGCACTTCTACACCTAGTCACGACCTCATCCGAGCCACCCCCGTCCCCCTCACCTCATCGCCCAGCACATTAAGCACCCATTACACCCCACTGCCACACACATTTAAGACACACCCCGCCACCCGCTTCTCTATGCTGCTATGGCTCCTGTCTGACACACATCACCGATCCGTAACATGAACACACACCTGCCCCCTACCCCCCTCACGCTACATTTCATCCCAGCCCCCACACACATTCCTGCCTCTATAGTGACCACACCACCACAAGACGGCACCCCTTCCTCCCCCCTCTCCACAACAAGACCATTTACACACTACTGCACCAAACACATTCCACACACTAAGAACCTATTAGTCAACACACCAACCTTACTCCTCCTCGCCACACGTTGACACACACTTCTCCGTGTCAGTCGATTTAACCACTTGGCCACACCACATATATACTTACACAACCCTCGCATTCCACACATCATACAGGTTAGCGATACTAACCACTACTCCCACCCTCCCACTACACGCGGCCATCATCTAGACACCATTATACACATAACAGGAATGTCCACTACAGCACTGCCAGCTTGACACATGCCACACGCACCAGTCTTATTCCATCTCCCCCTGCCCGATCACCTAGCCAACATCCCCGGAGAGATGCCCATCCACACCTCCCCGGACCCCTGCGGTCACCTGAGCCACCAACCATCACCCTCATAATCACCCCCCCCCACACACACACGTTTGGCCGCCTGCACCTCGGGACTAAACTACCACGACAATGCTGTTTCACATCCCCACCTCCACAATAATTGCCTTACACACCCCGGTGCCCTTGACCCCCACCCTACTCGCCACATGCCCCTGCCCGCTCATTAAATCCTCCACACAGCACAAAACACTCCGCATACCTCCTCCGCCCAACGCACGCCAGAGCCAGCTGTCACCTTAACCCATGTAAACATACGGAAACCCTACACAGCACAAGATTGGCTGCCAGAACCACGTGACCACCTCCAACCAACCGCACCCGGTCTCGATCCCCATAGCAGCTGCATAATGCATTAAAGCACACCAGCCCCAGCATACACACCCACACCAGCAGAGCACACGATTGGCTGCCGACACCACATGACCGCCGCTGACCATTCACAGCCGGTCACAATCCCCATAGCAGCCACATATGCACCCAGACACGAGCTCCAGCTAACACAACCACAGCTGCACAGTAAACCATTGGCTGCCCAAACCACGTGACGTTATCACCCAACCACAGGCTTAGCCTCGCACAATCACCCACGACCTATCAGATACATGGGCCACACCCACTCTTAGCCCTGATTGGTCATCTCCACCACCTGACAAACACAGAACCCGGAAGTTCCACATTTAAACCTCACACATGCATAGCCACACTTCTTACCTCCTTGAAGAAGGCAGAGCCCCTGCCGAAACGCGTTGGAGACCCCCTACATTCTGACACCACAGCCAGCTTACACCAGAGCTCTTCATTCCTGCTGAGAACTCGGTCGAGCCTTGCTGCTTCCTGAACCCTCTCTACCCACCACCCGCAGGGCCGCGCTGGGCATCACACCTAGCAAAGCCCTTCGAACCCCTCTTGATCACCACTCCACCTGCTAGACCCAGGCGACCACGCACCGCCCCCTGGGAGCAACCAACAGCTCCACTCACAGCTGTTCGTCCAGCAGCAATCCCTAAGCGATCCACACCAGCAGGCACCCACCAGGCAGCGGGAACAGAACGCCAGCAACGCGGTGCACCAAGCCCCATAGTGCACCAGCAAGCCACTACCACACACAGAGCTTCCTCCAACCGCTGACACTGCAACAGCCATCCAACACCGCATCTGCAAAAGGAAACTAACACCAGCTACCAGCAGCCCAAGCCTTTTTCACCAACAAATCCTACCGGTAGGTAAGTGACTCCGAGACTTATACCCCTGCGCGGGACGCCGCCAGGGTGTACATCCACAACCGCCAGACCCGCTGCCAACCCACCACTCCCCTCCCCCCGAGACACCCTAAGACTGTTGACCAAAGGTCCAGCAGGGGTAATGTGCCGGTCTATTGAACTGCACAGAAAGGAGCCCCCTAAAAGGGTCCACTCACCTCCCCAGTCTCCACCCACACACACCCCCAGGTGGATCGCTCACCCCACCTGGGTGCCTGGGACCAAACAGGATTAGTACTGTTTTTTTGCAATAAACCCTTTGGCCCCCATTTCTGCCTCTGTCTTCATTTCCTCACCCACCACCTCCAGTCCATTAGACCCCCTTCCCTCCCTACACCCCATCACTCCACAAACAACATCGAACACAAAAGACCACAACACACTATTACTCCAGCATTACACCCATAGGGCGAGCGCACCCTCCGCACCCTCTACCCCAAGTTACCCCTACCAACAAAAACTCACTGTTACACACTTTTTTCCTGCGCTGAAAAATACAGGTTAACCTAGATATTGATAACAATTGAAAAATGTAAACCTCAACGGCTTTGTTTAAACACGTGGCAGCACAACTGGAAGTACGTATACGCTATTGTACGACCAGTCGCATACACAATAATGCGACTACCACACAACCATATGACAACCTTTAGCTGCATACACAAAAGTGCGTCTTGACTGTGTGCACAACTGCGACTCAGCTGCGTGCTCAATGCTGCGGAACCCCTCTAAATATAAGGTTCTATCAACAAAGGAAAACAAACTTTTTCCTCTCTTGTCCCTGGATTCTAGTCAGCTTCCTTGGCTCACACGAAAACGGGTAGCGATCTCTCAGCATCGAATGGTTGCAGGTAAGACTGCTTGTGGCCACTATCCACCCTTTGCTGAGATATAGATATCCGTGTATGTATCGTGTGATTAGGTACGTGACTTCACTATGAGCCCCCAACTAAGGATATTGAATTAGAACCTCTGTACACTCCTGTCTATACCTTCTAATATCCTGCCTAAACCTTCTAATATCCTGCCTATAAACCTCTAAGGACGACTGTATAAAAGAACAGTCAGTTACACGCTATGATCTAAGTACAATTTAGCGCAAAGAATTATACAGACCCAAGTATAGTTATACATACGCAGCGCTTCTGGACCAGATGTAGGCATCAGCAAGAAACCCCCGTCTATCAGCATTCAGCAAGAAGACTCAGACTGGGGTCACAACACACACGTTTATACTCTAACAGAAACAGACAACACAATAGAGAGGCTTGTCGCTGATGCCATTGGTTCCCAAGGAGGATGCATCTGTTGCAGAGCATTTAACAGGTTGATTCAAATAGACACAGTCCAGCCTCTAACAACTGGATGTCTCTGGTTTCCTGCCTCATGCACATCCTAACAGTTGGTCATATAAGAATGCATGTTGCGATCTTCACACCGACGATACCGGGAAGCTGTGGAGAGGGTGCAGATCAGTATAATACCAAGCACGGCATATTTATCATGTATTAAACCTGAGCTACTAAATAACCTTTATTTCACAGCAATTATAATAAATGAACAAACTTGAATCTTATACTTTAAAGCTTATGGAACCTTGTATGTAAATATGTAATGTATAAGTATGTGGGGTTTGATAGAAAGACGCTAGTTAATGTGGGGCAGATGCGTGCGCATGAGGCTAATAAACAGCATTTTCATACAGGATCATATGCATTCGCTAATATGCGACTAGTTAACAGCGCAATTGTGCGTATTAATATGTGTATGAGAAATGGTGAAAGATGCAATCGCATGATGCTAATAGTAATATCGCCATATGTACTTAAGTGTGAGTTTACCTAAAATGGCGCTTGGGTGGCCATTCGCAAAATGGCGTCTTGCGAACTCATTTACAAGATGGCGTCTTGCGGCCAGTCGCAAGATGGCATCGTTACGATCTAATTTTAAGCTGATCTTGTCTCAGCCAATTTTCCAGCTTCGACAGATGAAAAGATGGCCACCAGCCCTTATGTATGCCGAGGCCAGGAGGAGAATCCTATGATGGGCAACAGGAGAATGATATCCCAGCCAACTACAAGATGCCCACTGAAAGGGAAGGAGCTGGTCCAGGAGCAGCAGTCCTGTGGAGACCACAGATTTGCATCGGCAGTCCAGGTAGAAATCCAAATGGCAGCAGCTACATCCAGCACATCACAAACAGGCAGCAAGAGGCAGAGAGCATGCAGAGTGCCGGAAGTGGAGGGCCCAGAGCTCCAGAATCGCATCCAGAAACCAGTGAGAGACCAGCAGGTAAGTATTAGATCGATCAGCAGAAACAGAGACCGAGAGCAGGGACAGAGGCACCGGACCACATGCAGGACGGACAGGCCAACTTAAACTCCAGGGAGCCTCACTGTGAAGTGCCACAGCAGAAATCAATCACGGTGCACCAAAGGAGGCAGGAGGTATTAACCCACTCAGGTAGCATCCATAAAGCAGGAATAGTTAACTGACCAGGATATAATTAGGATATATGCGGGAGAGCTGGTAAAATGCTGCCTACACCAAGCTACTCCAGGCAACACCCCTTGTGACAGTCATTTCTATTCAATAAGTTTAAGCAAGGTAGAGAATGCCATGGGGATGGCTACTGGGTATTTAAAAACAATCATTGCTTTGTAATTTAATATACATTTGTTTATTAAATGTAATATGTATTGTGTGCATCATTTCATGTGATTTAAGATATGGTTGTTACTCCTGGCTAATTGCACATCTGCTGAATACACACACAGTTTAGCACATATTAGCACTTGGTCTGTGATAATGGACAATTGGCCTTTTGAAGAGCAGGTCCATCACATTGACAAATCTGCTGTTATGCTGCTTTAGGCCACTGCAAAGGGCTTATATAAATGTTGTTTGCAGTCTACTTCACAACCCAGTTTTACTACAACATAGGCCTATTGATATACCAGCTGACAGTGAGAAAGCAGGGAACCTGTTACCAGAAGTTAATGTGGATAATACACAGAGAAAGATGCAGCTCACAGAAACAAAAGTTCTACAATATTTAAAATGCAATTGGTCTTACTTATTACCAGTGCTGTAAAGAGATACACACTGTCGAAGCTGGATAATTGGTTGAGACAGAATCTGTTTAAAATTAAATCTGCACTACGCCATTTTGCGAATGGCTACAAAACGCCATTTTGCGACTGGCCGCCCAGCACCATTTTAGTGAATCTCACACATAAGTACATACGGCGATGCTATTATTTAGCGTCGTGCGATTCCCACACAATAGAAAGATGTTAAAAGTCCACTAAATATAAAGACAGACAGTTACTAAAACATAATATGATCAACTATGCAAAACACGTACCACAGTGTACTCCACAAAACACGTAGTCGCACAACGCTAACTAGCATCTTTTCCCAATACCCCAATACTTACACTCTACATACTTACATAAAGAGGTTCCCTAGCATTAAGGTTAATATTTAAGGTTTTATTCATTATCAGTAATGTTCTGAAATACATGTTATTTGATATCTAAGGTTTAGTGCCTGATAAGCAGACTATGTTTGGTGTCATTCTAAACCACTGTGTCTTTGCAGATTTCTGGTTCCATTGGGGAAGAAATCACAACGTGTCTGCAAGTTATGGTTCATAGAGAGTTAGGGATTGAAATGTATCCTGTAATGCAGCCAGTCTAATTTGTTAGGCATCAAGAAAATGGACACAAAGAGCTGTTGGAGGCTGGAATGTGACCATACGAATTGACCTATGAACTGTACTGTAACAGAAGAACCAGGAAGAAGAACCAATGGAATCAGTGGCGGGCTGGGCCGGGGGGCAGGCTGCCATGTGCCCCCCGGGCCGCAGCGTCATGCGGGCCACGGGCCGCGGTGCAGACTGTGTCACTGTGACACAGACTGCACCGCGTGTGTAGCGCTGACCGGACGGAGTTCGGTCAGCACTACACAGCACAAACACACAGCCGTGGAGCAGGCAGCTGTGTGTTTGCTTTAGCAGCTGATGAGAGTCAGACAGACTATCATCGGCTGCTACTCCCACTGCCAGAGCCGGACATCTTCCGGCTCCCGCAGTGGGTAAAATGGGAGTGACGCGTCACTCCCATAATGCAAAGCGGTGGACGGAGGAGCTGATGTCGGCAGCGGGACCAGGAGCAGGAGCGGGTGTCAGGTAAGTGTATGTTTTTTTTTTTTTTATAATGTCTCTACTGCGGGGGGGGCGGACTACTGGGAGCACTACAAGGGGGGGACTCCTGGGAGCACTACAAGGGGGGGACTCCTGGGAGCACTACAAGGGGGGGACTCCTGGGGGCACTACAAGGGGGGGACTACTGGGAGCACTACAAGGTGGGGACTCCTGGGAGCACTACAAGGGGGGGACTCCTCAGAGCACTACAAGGGGGGGACTCCTGGGGGCACTACAAGGGGGGGACTCCTGGGAGCACTACAAGGGGGGGACTACTGGGGGCACTACAGGGGGGGAATATTACTGGGGGCACTACAAGGGGGGGACTACTGGGAGCACTGCAAGGGGGGGACTCCTGGGAGCACTACAGGGGGGGGAATATTACTGGGGGCACTACAAGGGGGGGACTACTGGGAGCACTACAGGGGGTGGAATACTACTGGGGGCACTACAAGGGGGGGACTCCTGGGAGCACTACAGGGGGGGAATACTACTAGGGGCCCTACAAGGGCAGGACTACTACTACTGGGGGCACTACGAGGGGGGTACTAATACTGGGGAAGACTACTACTAGGGGCACTACAAGGGGAGGGAACTACTACTAGGGGCATTGCATAGGGGGGAGGGGACTACTACTAGGGGCACTACATAGGGGGGAGGGGACTAATACTGGGGGCACTGCATCGAGGGACCACTGCTGGGGGCTCTATATAAAGGGCAATAGTGGGGGTACTGCATAGGGGGAAGACTACAACTGGGGCCACTATTTAAGGGGCACTGCATAAGGGTTACCACTACTGGGGGCACTATATAAGGGGCCTACTACTGGGGGCACAAGGGGCACTGCATAGGGGGGATCACTACTGGGGGCACTACTCGAGGCCTGCATAAGGGTGTCCTCCTGTGGCACAGGGTAGCACTGCATATGGGCACTACGACAGGGGGCTGCCCCATATCTTGATTTTTACCTTACATTAATCCCATATGGACCCGCCTCCTCCCTAGAACACTTGAGAGGGGGGCGCCGTAGCACGCACGTTCTTTCGAGCACGCTGGCTACACGCTACTCCTCTGCCAGGCCCGCCTGCATGCATTTGCCCCCCAGGCTAAAAGTTGCCAGCCAGCCCCTGAAGGGAATCATGCCAAACTGTTCTATTGTATTACCTATCCCTGTAAGAGTATATATGCAGGCTCTCTGAAACTAGATGCTAGTCTTCTTGCTTTGCTGTTGACAGAGGTTTCATCTTTGATGCCAGGATCTGGATCCAGAGCGCGTGCGTATGTAACGACTGTACCTAGTGACTGTATGATTTATTTTGTGCTAATTGTATTTAGATCACAGCATGTAACTATCTGTTTTTATGGTGAATAATAACTTTTTGTGCTTTGGAACCACAATCAAAGTCTGAAAGCAATTATTTCTTGTGCAACTCATAACGCTAAACAGCGACAATTTTAGAGTGTATAGATAGGTAGGAATCGATAGTTGGGGGCTCGCAGTGTGAAATCACGCTACTGGTCATGTGGTAACATTTGGTCAGCGATCTCTCAGCAAAAGGGTGGAGGCGCCATAGCAGGAAAGAACGCATTGTGCCTTCAAATACCTGCTACCTCTTTGTTGCTGAGAGTCCGCTACCCGTTATTGTGTGAGTTCAATGAGCGCTGATTAGAATCCAGGAACAAGGGAGTAAAAAGTTTGTTTTCCTTCGCTGATAGAATTTCATGTTAAAAGGGGAAGTCGCATAATAGTGTAAGGGTAATAATACGTTTTGTGTAGTAGTCGCATTATTGTGTATGCGACTAGTCACACAATAGTGTATACATATTTCCTATATTGCTGCCACGTGTTTTAAACAAAGCCGTTGAGTTTGCATTGTGATATTGATAGATAGCATTGTTGTAAATATCTTGATCAGTGTTGCCATAATCTGGGAAAACGTTTATTTTTCTGCGCAGAAAAAGGGTATGTAACAGTGAACATTTGTTGGTAGGGGTAACATGTTCCCTAGTTAAGGGTATCGTAGGACCCTTAAGTGCTAGGTGCCTGGTGTTGGCCTAGTGGCTCGGTAGTAGATACCGCAGTCTATACACATAAGCAGGTGTAGTTGTTGTCTTTGTTGTAGGTATCGGCTCTCAGTGTGATTGCAGCATTCAGTGATCAGTTAGGGTTATTGGGCATTGTAATTGAACCGCACAGTTGTTGCAAATTGTAATTGTGAACTGAGTAGAGGGTGAACGAAATCACAAAAAGGGTAGGTGTTATTGGAATGCCTAAATGCTAGCAGTTGAAAGGTAGTCAAAAAGGGATTAGGTGCGTGGAAGCAGCCTGGTTATTCTTCCAATGGTGTGTGGGCGCATCCTGTTAATATCGTCCACAGGTAAGTGAAAGTAGCCTTGACGTTCTTTCACCAGTCTAAATCTCTATTGAAAAGTTTAGCATTATTTTCCCAAAGATGGGTGGCAAGCAAACAGTAGAGATGTTAGATGATGTGCTGCTGTTGGAAGTGCTGCTTGGGTCAGCACGGCATATTATGCATACTGAGTACGTGCGTATGCAATTAGGTACTGTGATGTATGGTTTAAAATGACGAGGGAGAGTGTGAAACAGTTTCCCAGAATTGGCAGCTTTGATAAGGAAGTATTGAACAATGTCCGAGATAGTATCTGTATGGTGCACTCTCAAATGAAAAAGATAAAGTATAACGAGTGTTTAAAATTGTGGCAGCATGAGGGGGATAAGTGTCATAAGGGTGTGCACGCGACGCAAACCAGTGTTGCGTGCACGATGCAGGGGAGTGCGCACACAGCACTAAACTGCGGTGCACGCGCGTGGAAAAATAACACGCACGCACAGTAGGGTAGCGTTGTGTAAGTAATTGCCAGTGGTTCACGTGCACCACCACTGCCCTATGCGGATGGGGGTGGAGGTACAGTCGATGTAAAAACTCATTAAAATGTAACAGGTTACTTGTACCCTCTCTTGACTAATCACAAGGAAAATGTTTATGATGCGGATGATGAACCTGTTGTTATGTCTGCCATTTCCCATGCTGTACACATGTTAGATGCTCAATCACAACAAGCATGTGTGGTGGCCCCATCTTCATCAGTGGTAGTACAGGAAGTGTTAACATCCACTGCACACGCAGATGAATTTATTAACTTTATACGTAGCAGTAATAGGCTAAATCCCCAGCCAGGTAACAAGGTCAAAAGTAACAGTGTGGCTGGTATCCATCCCATCCGGACAATAACTGTTCCAAATGGGAATGCGGATGCGAATGGTGTAGTGCCCACAAGGGATATACAGTAGCAATGCATTGTCTTTGGACAAGAGCTGAGCTAAATTCCATAATGAATGATTTCCCTTACCCTAAGAAGGAATTAGCAAAATGCCAAAGATTTTTGAAAAATTTGGGTAATGCTGATGAGCCAACCAATAAAGATTGGTGAGTGGTGTTAAGGGTGTGTCTTCCACATAATACCAACGTGAAAAAGTTTATCACGGATTGCATATTGGATGGAGATGGTCCCTTAACAGACGAGGGTAACCAAGGTAACATTACCTGCATAATAACTAGGGGTGTGCACCGGCCACTTTTCGTGTTTTGTGTTTTGGTTTTGGATCTGGATCTTTCTTCGTGTTTTGGATCTGGATTGGTTTTGCCAAAACCACCCTTCCGTGTTTTGGGTTCTGGGTTTTGTGTTTTGGATCTGTATTTTTTTGAAAAAAAGCATAAAAACAGCTAAAATCACAGAATTTGTAGGTTTTTCTGCTCCTATGCTATTATTAACCTCAATAACCTTAATTTCCACTCATTTCCAGTCTATTCTGAACACCTCACACCTCACAATAGTGTTTTTATGTCCAAAAGGTTGCACCGAGGTAGCTGGATGACTATGCTAAGCGACACGAGTGGGCGGCACAAACACGTGACCCATCTAGGAGTGACACTGCAGTGGCAGGCAGGATGGCAGTTAGAAAAACTAGGCCCCAAACTGTACATAATGCAAAGAAAAAAAGAGGTGCAAGATGGAATTGTCCTTGGGCCCTCCCACCCACCCTTATGTTGTATAAACAGGACATGCACACTTTAACAAATCAATCATTTCAGCGCCAGGGTCTGCCACACAACTGTGGCTGAAATGATTGGTTCGTTTGGGCCCCCACAAAACAAGCTGGCAATTAATGTGTCCCTGCACAAACTGGCTCTACGGAGGCAAGATGTCATCCTCATCCTCCTCATCCACTGATTCCTCACCCTCTTCAGTGTGTACATCCTCATCCTCACAAAGTATTAACTCGTCCCCACTTGAATCCACCACCACAGGTCCCTCTGTACCTTCTGGAGGCTGGTCTCCCTGGAAGAGCTGATAATTCATTTTGATGAACATCATCTTCTCCACATTCTGTGGAAGCAACCTCCTACGCCTTTCGCTGACAAGGTTCCCGGCTGCACTAAACACTCTTTCGGAGTACACACTGGAGGGGGGGCAACTCAGGTAAAATAGAGCCAGTTTGTACAGGGGCCTCCAAATTGCCTCTTTTTCCTGCCAGTACAGGTATGGACTGTCTGACATGCCTACTTGGATGCTGTCACCGATGTAATCCTCCACCATTCTGTCAATGGTGACAGTATCATATGCAGTGACAGTAGACATGTCAGAAATTGTTGCCAGGTCCTTCAGTCCGGACCAGATGTCCAAACTTGGTCCTGCCTGCCCTGCATCACCGCCAGCGGGTTGCTTAGGATACCTAAGTTTTTTCCTGGCAGCCCCAGTTGCGGGAGAAAATGAAGAAGGAGCCGTTGACGTGTCACGTTCCGCTTCAACTGACAGTGTGTTCACCAGCAGGTCTTTGCACCTCTGCAGGCTTGTGTCGGCCGGAAAGAGAGACACCACATAGGCTTTAAGCCTAGGATCGAGCACGGTGGCCAAAATGTAGTGGTCTGATTTCAACAGATTGACCACCCTGGAATCCTGGCAAAGCGAATGAAGGGCTTCATCCACAAGTCCCACATGCCGAGCGGAATCGCTCCGTCTTAGCTCCTCCTTCACTTTCTCCAGCTGCTTCTGCAAAAGCCTGATGAGGGGAATGACCTGACTCAAGCTGGCAGTGTCTGAACTGACTTCACGTGTGGCAAGTTCGAAGGGCTGAAGAACCTTGCACAACACGGAAATCATTCTCCACTGCGCTTGAGTCAGGTGCATACCCCCTCCTTTGCCTATGTCATAGGTGGATGTATAGGCTTGTATGGCCTTTTGCTGCTCCTCCATCCTCTGAAGCATATAGAGGGTTGAGTTCCACCGCGTCACAACCTCTTGCTTCAGGTGATGGCGGGGCAGGTTCAAGAGTGTTTGCTGGCGCTCCAGTCTTCGGCACGCAGTCGCTGAATGGCGAAAGTGGCCAGAAATTTTTCGGGCCACCCAAAGCGTCTCCTGCACGCCCCTGTCGCTTTTCAGAAAATTCTGCACCACCAAGTTTATTGTGTGAGCAAAACATGGGACGTGCTGGAATTTGCCCAGATGTAATGCCCGCACAATATTGGTGGCGTTGTCAGATATCACAAATCCCCAGGAGAGTCTAAGTGGGGTAAGCCACTGGGCGATGATTTCCCTCAGTTTCTCTAAGAGGTTGTCGGCGGTGTGCCTCTTACTGAAACCGGTGATACACAGCGTAGCCTGCCTTGTAACGAGCTGGCGTTTCTGAGATGCTGCTACTGGTGACGCTGCTGCTGTTGCTGCGTAAGGTGATACATCTACCCAGTGGGCTGTCACAGTCATATAGTCCTTAGTCTGCCCTGTTCCACTTGTCCACATGTCCGTGGTTAAGTGGACATTGTGTACAACGGCATTTTTCAGGACACTGAGGACACTTTTTCTGACGTTTCTGTACAGTCTCGGTATCGCCTGCCTAGTGAAGTGGAATCTAGACGGGATTTGGAACCGGGGACACACTACCTCCATCAATTGTCTAAATCCCACTGCACTAATGGCGGATACCGGACGCACGTCTAACACCAACATAGCAGTCAAGGCCTCAGTTATACGTTTTGCTTCAGGATGACTGCTGTCGTACTTCATCCTCCTCGCTAAGGACTGTTGGAGGGTCAATTGTTTAGTAAAAGTAGTGGTGTTCCTACTTCCTCTCTGGGATGATGAATGACTCCCAGCAGCAGCAGCAACAGCAGCAGCGGCAGCAGTAGGCGTAGCAATGCAGGATCCTCCGGAGGAATCCCGGATAGGAGAGTCAGTCATGCCAGTGATATGGCCTGCAGGACTACTTCCGATCCTGACTAAGGAGGAAATTGACGAGGAGGGAGTTGACGGTGTGGTTTGCAGGCGCTTGGATACAACAGGACAACGGGATTTAGGTGTCCCTGGACTGCTTACGGTCTGAGCCAAAGTTTCTGAACTTGACAGTAACTTTTTATGAACGCGCTGCAGGTGCCGTATAAGGGAGGATGTTCCTAGGTGGTTGACGTCCCTACCCCTACTTATTTCACCTTTACATATGGTACATATGGCAAGACAGTTGTTGTCCGGATTTGGATAGAAATATTGCCAGACCAAAGAGGTGGAATGTTTGGTCTTCTGCCCAGGCATGACCGTGATGGGCTTTTTCATCCCACGGACAACAACTGTCTCCCCCGGAGCCTGATTTAAACAAACCACATCACCATCAGAATCCTCCTCGCCAACTTCCTCCTCAGCGCCAGCTACACCAGTATCCTCATCCTGTTGTACTTCAACAGTGACATCTTCAATTTGCATATCAGCAAGTGGACTGTGGGTGCTCCTTTCAGCACTTGCAGGGGGCGTGCAAATGGTGGAAAGAGCCACCTCTTCCCGTCCAGTGCTGGGAAGGTCAGGCATCGCAACCACCACCACACTTGGACTCTCTTTGGGGATTTGTGATATCTTCTTAGAAAGCACAGTTCTTCGCTGTGCTTTTGCCAGCTTAACTCTTTTGATTTTTTTAGTGGGAGGAGTGCTTCCATCGTCATGTGAAGCTGAACCACTAGTCATGAACATACTAGGGATCGACCTTAGCCGTTCCTTGCCACTCCGTGTCGTAAATGGCATATTGGCAAGTTTACGTTTCTCTTCAGCTGATTTAAATGTCTTTTTCAAGGTCATTTTCCTGAACTTTGCCATTTGGGATTGTATGTGCCCTCTACTATGACATTGGGCATCGGCCTTGGCAGACGACGTTGATGGCATGTTATCGTCTATGTCATGACTAGTGGCAGCAGCTTCAGCACTAGGAGGAAGTGGTTCTTGATCTTTCTCTATTTTATTTTTATCGGAGAAAGTTTGGTCCTCCATTTATGTTATATCGATTTGATATATACGTGCGGCTAAACACAGAAAATAAATTTTTTTTTGGTTCGGACTGGAGTGTACTTTGTGGGTTACAGCACCCTTTAACGGTCAAGCCAGCCGGCCCTTTACTTATGACACAGGCGCACGCTTGGCACTACTTTGTTGATGCACGTGCGGCTACTGCGCACACAATTCACAAACACAGAAAATAATTTTTTTTTAGGTTTGGACTGGAGTGTACTTTCGGGGGTTACAGCATCCTTAACGGTCAAGCCAGCCGGCCCTTTACTTATGACACAGGCGCACGCTTGGCACTACTTTGTTGATGCACGTGCGGCTACTGCGCACACAATTCACAAACACAGAAAATAATTTTTTTTTTGGTTTGGACTGGAGTGTACTTTCGGGGGTTACAGCACCCTTAACGGTCAAGCCAGCCGGCCCTTTACTTATGACACAGGCGCACGCTTGGCACTACTTTGTTGATGCACGTGCGGCTACTGCGCACACAATTCACAAACACAGAAAATAATTTTTTTTTTGGTTTGGACTGGAGTGTACTTTCGGGAGTTACAGCACCCTTAACGGTCAAGCCAGCCGGCCCTTTACTTATGACACAGGCGCACGCTTGGCACTACTTTGTTGATGCACGTGCGGCTACTGCGCACACAATTCACAAACACAGAAAATAATTTTTTTTTGGTTTGGACTGGAGTGTACTTTCAGGGGTTACAGCACCCTTTAACGGTCAAGCCAGCCGGCCCTTTACTTATGACACAGGCGCACGCTTGGCACTACTTTGTTGATGCACGTGCGGCTACTGCGCACACAATTCACAAACACAGAAAATAATTTTTTTTTGGTTTGGACTGGAGTGTACTTTCGGGGGTTACAGCACCCTTTAACGGTCAAGCCAGCCGGCCCTTTACTTATGACACAGGCGCACGCTTGGCACTACTTTGTTGATGCACGTGCGGCTACTGCGCACACAATTCACAAACACAGAAAATAATTTTTTTTTAGGTTTGGACTGGAGTGTACTTTCGGGGGTTACAGCACCCTTAACGGTCAAGCCAGCCGGCCCTTTACTTATGACACAGGCGCACGCTTGGCACTACTTTGTTGATGCACGTGCGGCTACTGCGCACACAATTCACAAACACAGAAAATAATTTTTTTTTTGGTTTGGACTGGAGTGTACTTTCGGGGGTTACAGCACCCTTAACGGTCAAGCCAGCCGGCCCTTTACTTATGACACAGGCGCACGCTTGGCACTACTTTGTTGATGCACGTGCGGCTACTGCGCACACAATTCACAAACACAGAAAATAATTTTTTTTTTGGTTTGGACTGGAGTGTACTTTCGGGGGTTACAGCACCCTTAACGGTCAAGCCAGCCGGCCCTTTACTTATGACACAGGCGAACGCTTGACACTACTTTGTTGATGCACGTGCGGCTACTGCGCACACAATTCACAAACACAGAAAATAATTTTTTTTTGGTTTGGACTGGAGTGTACTTTCAGGGGTTACAGCACCCTTTAACGGTCAAGCCAGCCGGCCCTTTACTTATGACACAGGCGCACGCTTGGCACTACTTTGTTGATGCACGTGCGGCTACTGCGCACACAATTCACAAACACAGAAAATAATTTTTTTTTAGGTTTGGACTGGAGTGTACTTTCGGGGGTTACAGCACCCTTAACGGTCAAGCCAGCCGGCCCTTTACTTATGACACAGGCGCACGCTTGGCACTACTTTGTTGATGCACGTGCGGCTACTGCGCACACAATTCACAAACACAGAAAATAATTTTTTTTTTGGTTTGGACTGGAGTGTACTTTCGGGGGTTACAGCACCCTTAACGGTCAAGCCAGCCGGCCCTTTACTTATGACACAGGCGCACGCTTGGCACTACTTTGTTGATGCACGTGCGGCTACTGCGCACACAATTCACAAACACAGAAAATAATTTTTTTTTTGGTTTGGACTGGAGTGTACTTTCGGGGGTTACAGCACCCTTAACGGTCAAGCCAGCCGGCCCTTTACTTATGACACAGGCGCACGTTTGGCACTACTTTGTTGATGCACGTGCGGCTACTGCGCACACAATTCACAAACACAGAAAATAATTTTTTTTTTGGTTTGGACTGGAGTGTACTTTCGGGGGTTACAGCACCCTTAACGGTCAAGCCAGCCGGCCCTTTACTTATGACACAGGCGCACGTTTGGCACTACTTTGTTGATGCACGTGCGGCTACTGCGCACACAATTCACAAACACAGAAAATAATTTTTTTTTTGGTTTGGACTGGAGTGTACTTTCGGGGGTTACAGCACCCTTAACGGTCAAGCCAGCCGGCCCTTTACTTATGACACAGGCGCACGCTTGGCACTACTTTGTTGATGCACGTGCGGCTACTGCGCACACAATTCACAAACACAGAAAATAATTTTTTTTTTGGTTTGGACTGGAGTGTACTTTCGGGGGTTACAGCACCCTTAACGGTCAAGCCAGCCGGCCCTTTACTTATGACACAGGCGCACGCTTGGCACTACTTTGTTGATGCACGTGCGGCTACTGCGCACACAATTCACAAACACAGAAAATATATTATTTTTTTAGCACTTGGGGGGAGCACCCCTGATGGACAGAGCACCCCCTGGACAACACTACAGCACCCCTTTAGGACTGGGACACTGCACAGGACTTTGGAGTGGACACAGCCCCTATGGAGAACTGACTGCACAACACAGTCCAGCCAGCCCCTATGGACTTTGAAGTAGTGGACACAGCCCCTATTAACAACAGCAGCACAGCACAACACAGCCAGCCCCTATGGACTTTGAAGTAGTGGACAACAGCAGCACTACACTACACTACACTACACAGCACTAACTCCCACCCTCCCTCTTCACTGTCCACAGCCGAGTGAGAAAATGGCGCCGACGCGGGTACCTTATATAGGATCCAAAACCCGCGAGACTCGGAAGGCGGGATGATGACGTTTTGCCTCGATGTCAGATCCGAGTCAGGCGGGAAAAGTCGAGCCTGACTCGGATCGGACTCGGATCGGGGGGGCTCGGGGGGGTTCGGATTTCAGAAATCCGAACCCGCTCACCCCTAATAATAACTCAATTGGGTGTATATTTTCCAGTAGTAGTTAACTGGAGTAAAATTTTCACCATAAAACAAAAGGAGAGTGAATCTGCAGAGGATTACTGTACCCGAGCTCTGCAGGCTATCACCCAGTACACTGGGATAGAAGATATTAAAGATAGCACCCATCACAGGGAAATGGTCATCATGGTGCTTATGCATGGTCTTATAGACAATCTAAAAACCCAAGTCCAGACCTTATTACCTGGCTGGAGAGGAGTTACTGTAGACACACTTAGGGAGTCTGCTATTGAACATGATAAAAACATCCTCAAGAAGAGAGAGACTCAGAGCGAGAAGCTAATGGATGTTAGCATTCAAGCTCTAGAAGGAATGAATGTAACATCACAGCCACCAGGCACACATGCACTTGCACCGCTACATACCCTCACCAATCCTGCACCACCACAGCCCTACCCCACTTATCACACACAGCCACAAAACCCATACTATCCACAGCCACCATATTACCCTCAAAATCCCTATCCACACCCACAAACTTTCTCTACCACTCAACCCACACAGCAACCCTTTCACCCACCCCACTCATGAAGGTGATTTAACTACAACCAAGTGGGACATGTAAGTAGGAACTGTAAGGTGAAGAAGGTAGGACCCCCTAATCAGGGAGTACCTGGATATCCACATAAGGGACATACACAAAGTGCAGGAAATTTCCAACAGTCACCAGCTCCAAATGTGTCCTTAAATGCTGTATTGGAGTGTGAGAGTCAAAGCTAGGGGTCAGGTCATACCTCTAGTCTACAGATAGGTTAAGCGGAAGTACTAGGGAAGAACCGGTGATGATGGTTGATGTAGCTGGTACTAAACATAATTTTCTTGTAGACACAGGGGCGACCAGGTCAGTGATAAAATCTCCAGCTAATTTACAGGTGACCAGTGAGACAGTACCAGCAATGGGTGTAACGGGTAAAGTGCAACATTATCCTTTAACCAAATCCACAGAGGTTACTATTGGGCCATTACATACCAGGCATTCTTTTCTCCTGGCAGCAGCAGCTCCTACTAACCTACTGGGATTTGTTATGTAAGATGGGATGTGTCATATATTGTACCCCTGATGGTATATTTCTAGATATCTCAGGGAGAGTTGCACATGAGGTGAGGGATATGTTGGACACTCTCCAAAGGTTAATGTATCACTCTACCGGTTCAGGTAAAAATCCATCTCAGGTAGATCAAATAGTATCCCAAATACCAGATTCACTTTGGACCAAAGATGGACAGGACACTGGATTAATGGCAAATGTAGCTCCCGTAATGGTGAATCTAAAAAGCGGTAGGCAAGCTCCAAAAATTCCCCAGTACCCATTAAAACAGGAGGTAAACTTAGGGGTTTATCCCATAATTTAGCAGTTATTACAGCAGGGAATTTTAGTCCATACAGCAAGTGTAGCTAACAGTCCAATCTTCCCTGTGAAGAAAAGTGGTGGGAGGGGTTACAGCCTGGTACAAGACCTTAGAGGGGTTAAGAAGGTAGTAGAGAGCCAATTTCCCGTAGTGCCAAATCCAGCTTTCATTCTTATGCAGATCCCACCAAATGCAACCCATTTCACTGTCATAGACCTCTGTTCTGCTTTCTTCTCTGTACCTCTTCATCCTGACTGTCAGTACCTATTCACTTTTACATACAGGGGTGTACAATACACATGGACACGATTGCCCCAGGGCTTCATAGACAGCCCCAGTATCTTCTCCCAGTCCTTACATGACTATTTACAATCTTTTCAACCTGCCAATGGATCTGTTCTAATACAATATGTGGACTAAACTTTTATTGCTTCATCTCTCGCAAACAGGACACAAGGTTGCGAAGGACAAACTACAGCCATGCCAGTCCAGGGTTAAATACTTGGGACATTGCCTAACCCAGGGGTTACGACATCTAGCAAATGACAGAATCCAAACCATACAGACCATGACACTGCCGCAGAGCCAACAGCAAATTCGTACCTTCTTGGGAATGTGTGGATACTGCAGAATGTGGATCCCAGGTTTTTCTATTTTGGCCTTGCCATTACTGGACTTAGGCCTTCATTCAGAGTTGGTTGCAAGAAGCGATCGCTCTCTCTGAATGAGGGCGGCCGCTTGATTTCTTAAGTGCTGCCTCCTGGTCGCTAGCTAAGCTGTGGGTTACCACCGACAGCTTTAGCGACCGACCAGGGTGATGGTAGTGATGGTCAAGACCATTGCGACCATCGGGGATTGCGACGAGACCCTAAGGTTGGGTCTCGGCAACCGCAAGTCCCAGGGAGCTTCCTGCTCTGATCGAGCAGGAAGCTCCCCACTGACATCACTGCTGATGTCAGTGTGGCCACCCAGAAAATGGCAGGCATTCTGTCAGGAACGCCTCCATTTGTGTAGCCACCCCCCCACCCCACCTACAAAATGGGGCGTGCTGTCGATCAACATCGACAGCCGCCCTTTTTGTAATGAGCTCTGGAGCAAGAGAGTCTCTCTCGCTCCAGGGCTTGTGCACGCGCAGTGCGGCTGCTGCACGTGCACAGGGCCTTAACATCAACCCGGTTGCGAGCGCTCGGCGCTTGCGACCAGGTCTGAATGAGACCCTTAGTCTCTTCCTCAAAGCCCGATCGTGTTATACACACAGAGGAATCAGAGCAGGCTTTCCTTATCCTTAAGGATAGTCTGATAAGAGCACCTGCGTTGGGAATACCTGATTATGAAAAACCTTTTGATTTGTATTGTACGGAAGCTAATGGTTGTGCAGGAGGTGTCCTCACACAAAAACATGGTGATGCCAGTAGGCCCGTAGCATACTACAGTGCACAATTGGACACTGTGGCAAGATCACTCCTAACGTGTTTAAGAAGTTTATCAGCAACTGCTCTATTGGTCAGTAAGAGTGAGGATGTGGTATTAGGCCATGATATGATTGTCTATACTCCCCATGCTGTATCTGCTTTGCTAAACTCTGCCCAAACCAGACATGTCTCCTCAGCTAGATTCAAAAAATGGGAACTAGCCCTAATAGCACCTGCAAACATCACCATCAAACGGCGCAGTACGTTAAATCCAGCAGTGTATTTACCATATGTGCAACATGATGCACAAAGAGTGGAGAGAGGTGAGTCGCTGGCGAAAGGTGAGTTCTGCAGGTATATTAATGCACATGATTGTATGGAATATCTGAATCAAACCTTTACTGCAAGACCTGACATACGGGATACACCTTTAGAAAATGTAGATGTGACATTTTACACGGATGGGAGTTGTCATAGACAAACTGACACTGGAGAATTATGTACAGGTTATGCTGTGGTAAATGACGAAGATGTCATAGAGGCCGAACCTTTAGGTCCACCACACTCGGCCCAAGTGGTGGAACTGGAGAGCGTGTGAATTAGCGGAAGGTAAATCTGATATTATCCACACTGACCCTATGTACGCCTTCGTGGGTGGTACACAATTTCGGGGCTCTATGGCGTCTGAAAAATTGTATGACAGCAGCAGGCACACCAATTGCACACTCCAGACATATAAAAGGACTATTGACAGCAATCCAATTGCGGCGGTAATTAAGAGTAAAGCCCATACATGTGAGGATGATCTGGTGTCACTGGGCAACAACAGGGCAGATGAAGCTGCCAAATGGGCAGCAGGGTTAAAAAGAAATGTGCAAATTAACCAAATGATGTTTCAAACGATTGACATTCTGAAATTAATTGAGATGCAAAATTTGTATTCCATCCAGTAAAAGGCAGTCTGGAGCTCTAAGGGATGTGGGCAAGAGTCTTCTGGACTCTGGAGAGATGGACAAGGTAAGCTAGTGGCTCCGAAGACGTACTACCCAAGCCTGGCTGAGGCAGCACACAGTCTGACTCACTTGGGAAAGCAAGGTATGTGCAGATTGGTGAGAGCATTCTGGTGTGCACCGGCTTTTTCTTCTCAAGCGGAAAAGAGAGCAATGTCCTGTCTCACCTGCTTGAGGAAAAACATTGGGAAAACGATCCCTACTGAACCATCCCACATTCCTCCGACTGACTGACCTCTTCAGGTAATACAAATTGATTTTATCCAATTACCACCTTGCAGGAATCTCAAGTATGTATTTGTGTGCACTGATGTGTTTTCTAATTGGGTTAAGGCATACCCAGCTGCGACTAACACTGCTGCGTTTACTGCTAAGAAAATTGTTCAGGAGTTTGTATGCAGATACGGTATCCCTAGAATTATCGAAAGTGATAAGGGTACTCATTTCACAGATGATGTCTTCCAAAACATGTGTAAGTTGATGGGTATTAATAGTAGACTTCATACCCCCTACCGACCGCAAGCCAGTGCCAAGGTGGAGAGGATGAACGGCACTATTAAAAACAAATTAAGTAAAATCATGGCAGAAACTGGACTTGGTGTCCCAGAAGCACTACCACTTGTCCTTCATAGTATCAGGACAATTGCTAGACCCCCTCTCAATCTGTCCCCCTTTGAAATACTGTTTGGTAGACAACCTCATTTGATTATAAGCCCACAGTAGGATTTGAAAAGTAACAACGAGGTAACTGTAAGGTATCTGATAACAATGAGTAAACAGTTGTCGAAGCTGGATAATTGGCTGAGACAAGATCAGTTTAAAATTGGATCGCAGCGACGCCATCTTGCGACTGGCCGCAAGACGCCATCTTAGAAATGAGATTGCAAGATGCCATTTTGCGAATGGCCGCCTAAGCGCCATTTTAGATAAACTCACACTTTAGTATATGTGGCGATATTACTATTAGCATCATGCGATTGCATCTTTCACCATTTCTCATATACACATTAATATGCACAATTGCGTTGTTAACTAGTCGCATATTAGTGAAATAAGACCCTGTATGAAAACACTGAATATTAGCTCCATGCACACGCATCTGCCCCAAGTTAACTAGCGTCTTTACATCAAACCCCACATACTCACACATTGCATATTCACATACAAGGTTTCATAAGCTATAAGGTATAAGATTCGAGTATGCACATTTGTTATCATTGCTAGGAAATAAAGGTTATTTCGTAACTAAGGTTTTATACGTGATAAGTAAGCCATGTTTGGTATTGTACTGATGCGTACTCTCTCAACAGTATTCCGGTAATATCAATGGAGAGATCGCAACATGCATTCTCAACTTATGGACCGCAGAGACTTCAAGCAACAAAATGTACATTATATAAACAACTGTTAGGATTTGCATGATGCGGGAAACCAGAGACCACCTGTTGTTAGAGGCTGGGCTGTGTCTATTTGACCAACCTGTTAAATGCCTTGTAAAATATGTCCTCTCCTTTAGGACCAATGGTATTAGCAACAAACTTCTCTATTGTGTTGTTTATTTCTGGGGGGTATAAATATGTGTGCTCTGACCCTGGGTTCCTAGTCTTCATGCTGAATGCTGATTGACGAGGGGTTTCTTGCTGATGCCTACATCTGGACCAGAGAGCGCTGTGTATGTATAATTGTACTTGGGTCTGCATAATCTCTTTGCGCTAAGATTATATGAGGATCATAGCATGTAACTGCTGTACTTTTACTTGAATAATACTTTGTGCTTTGGAACCACAGGTTCTAGGTCTGGAGTCTTTATTTACTGTATGACTGTGTACGCAAATTAGCATCATCCTTATAGGTTTATAGGCAGGATATTAGAAGGTATAGGCAGGGATATATAGAGGTTCAAAGGCAGTATCATTAGTTGGGGGCTCGTAGTGAAGTCACTTACCCACTCACACGGCACTTACGGTTATCGATTTCTCACCAAAGGGTGGAGTGGCCACATGCAGGGTTTACCTGCAACCGCTCGGTGCTGAGAGATCGCTACCCATTTTTGTGTGAGCCAGGGATGCTGACTAGAATCCAGGGACAAGAGAGGAAAAAGTTTGTTTTCCTCTGTTGATAGAACCTAACATTTAAAGGGGTGCCACTGTATTGAACACGCGGCTGAGTCACAGTTTTGCGCACAGTAAAGATGCACTTTTGTGTACGCAGCTAAAAGGTTGTCATACGGTTGTGTGGTAGTCGCATTATTGTGTATGCGACTGGTCGCACAATAGTGTATGCGTACTTCCGGTCGTGCTGCCATGTGTTTAAACAAAGCCATTGAGGTTTACATTCTTTTCAATTGTTGTCAATATCTGGGTTAAGGTGTATTTTTCTGCGCAGGAAAAAAGTGTGTAACAGTGAGTATTTGTTGGCAGGGGTAACTTGTTCCCTAAAGTTAGAGGTACCGTATGACCTTTAAGGACTAAGTGCTAGCCGCTCGGTAAGCAGCTTACCATTCTATACACGGTAGCAGGTGTACATGTTGTCTTTGTTGTAGAGAGGTGCGTGGAAGTAGCCGACTTAAACTTCCATAGGTGTGGAAGTTGTCTTCTTAAATCTTATCCGGGTGTGTGGAGTAGCCTTCTTTAAATCTTCACAGGTGTGTGGGTGCTGCCATTTAAATCGTCCACAGATAATTGAAAGTATCTTGACTGTCTTTCACCAGTTTAAATCTTTAATGAAAAACATAGGAGTTGTCTCAGAATGGGGGCCATGCAAACAATAGAGATGTTAGACAATGATGTGCTGCTAATGGAAGCGCCGTTTGGATCAGCCCGTCGTATTATGCATATTAAGTACGGTACTTATGCAATAAGGCATTGTGATGTAAGGTTTAAAATGATGATGAAGAGTATTAGACTGTTTCCCAGAATTGGTAGTTTTGATAAAGATGTATTAGATAATGTCCAGGTTCACATCAGTCTGATGCGCTGCCGATAGAAAAAGGTCAAATATTATGAATGTTTAAAGTTGTGGCAGCATGAAGGGGATACATGGCTTAAAAATGCGCAAGCGACGCAAACTAGCGTTGCGAGTGTATTGCCAGAGAATACATCCATGACGCTGAATTGCAATGCGGGCGAGCCGCAAAATGGCGCGCACATGCAGCAAGGTAGCATTGCGGAAGGTATTGCGAGAATATGCCATAGAACATGAGAAGAACATCTCAAAGAAGAGAGAGACCCAGAGCGAAAAACTAATGGCTGTCAGTATTCAAGCTCTGGAAGGAATGACGGTAACATCACAGCCAACAGACACACTTGCATCTACACACACACCTACACCTGAACAGTTATATGCCCTCACTAATCCCACGCAACAGCAAACACAGCTCTATTCTACTAGCCCTACACAACCACAGGTCCCACACTACTCACAAACTTCATATCCCCCACAATACCCTTATCCTCCATATCCCTACCCATATCAAACCTCACAACAACCCGTGTCTTCATCCGATCCACGAATATGTTTTAATTGTAACCAGCCAGGACATTTAAGTAGAACCTGCAGAGTAAAAAGGGTAGGATCCCCAAACCAGAGAGTACCTGGATATCCCCATAAGGGATATGCACAGAGACCAGCAAATATCCAGCAAGCACCAGCTCCAATTGTGGCCGTTAATGCTTTATTGGAGAATGGTAGCCAACGCTAGGGGTCAAGTCATACCTGTAGTCTACAGATAGTCAGGTTAACGGGAAGTACTAGGGAAGAACCGGTCATGATGGTTGATGTAGCTGGTACTGAATATCCTTTTCTTGTAGACACAGAGGCGACCAGGTCAGTGATAAAATCTCCCATTAATTTACAGGTGACCAACGAGACAGTACTAACAATGGGTGTAACAGGTAAAGTGCAACATTTTCCTTTAACAAAGTCCACAGAGGTTACTATTGGGCCGTTGCATACCAGGCATTCTTTCCTTCTGGTTGCTGCGGCTCCTACTAACCTACTGGGCAGAGACTTGTTATGTAAGATGGGATGTATCATATATTGCACCCCTGATGGTGTATTTCTAGATATCCCTGAGAGAGTTGCGCACGAGGTGCAAGATATGTTGGACACTCCCCAAAGCATCACTCTACCAGTTTAAATGAAAATCCATCCCAGGTAGATCAAATGTTGTCCCAAATTCCAGATTCCCTTTGGACTAAGGATGGACAGGACACTGGATTAATGGCAAACGTAAGCCCTGTAATGGTAAATTTGAAAAGCGGTAGGCAAGCTCCAAATATTCCCGAGTACCCACTAAAACAGGAGGTAGAATTAGGGTTTTTTCCAATAATTGAACGATTATTGCAACAGGGAATTTTAGTTCGTACAGCTAGTGTAGCCAACAGTCCCATCTTTCCAGTGAAGAAGAGTGGTGGGAGGGGTTATAGGCTAGTACAGGACCTTAGAGGTGTTAATAAGGTAGTAGAGAGCCAATTCCCCATAGTGCCAAATCCAGCTGTCATTCTTATGCAGCTCCCTCCAAACGCAACCCATTTCACTGTCATTGACCTCTTTTCTGCTTTCTTCTCTGTGCCTCTCGACCCTGACTGTCAGTATCTATTCGCATTTACATACAGAGGTGTGCAATATACACGGACCTGGTTGCCCCAAGGTTTCATAGACAGCCCCAGTATCTTTTCCCAGGCATTGCACAACTGTTTACAATCTTTTCAACCTGCAAATGGATCTGTTCTAATTAAATATGTGGACAATTTATTGCTGTGTTCTGATTCGTTTATGTCATGTTTGAATGATACTAAACTTTTGTTGCTTCATCTCTCGCATACAGGACACAAGGTGGCTAAGGAGAAACTACAGCCGTGCCAATCCAGAGTAAAATATTTGGGACACTGCCTAACCCAGGGGTTAAGACATCTCACAAATGTTAGAATCCAGGCCATACAGAACATGACACTGCCGCAGAATCAACAGCAAATTTGTACCTTCTTGGGAATGTGTGGATACTGTTCTATTTTGGCCTTGCCTTTACAGTCTCTTCCTCAAAGCCCGATCGTGTCATACACACAAAGGAATCAGAGCAGGCTTTCCTTAATCTTAAGGATAGTCTGACAAAAGCACCTGCATTGGGAATACCTGATTATGAGAAACCTTTTGATTTGTATTGTACGGAAGCCAATGGTTGTGTTGCAGGTGTCCTTACACAAAAACATGGTGATGCCAGTAGGCCCGTAGCATACTACAGTGCCCAATTGGACACTGTGGCGAGATCACTCCCCACCTGTTTGAGAAGTGTAGCAGCTACTGCTCTATTGGTGAGTAAAAGTGAGAACGTAGTATTGGGTCATGATATGATTGTCTATACTCCCCACGCTGTATCTGCTCTGCTGAACTCTGCTCAAACCAGACACGTCTCTTCGGCTAGGTTTACCAAATGGGAACTAGCTCTAATCGCACCTGCGAACATCACTGTCAAACGTTGCAGCACGCTGAATCCAGCAACGTATTTACCATATGTACAACATGATGTACAAAGGGTGGAAGGAGACAAGTTGCTGGCAGAGGGTGAGTTCAGCGGACATAATGATACACACGATTGTATGGAATATCTGAATCAGACCTTTACTGCTAGACCTGACATACACGACACACCTTTAGAGAATGTAGATGTGACTTTTTACATGGATGGGAGTTGTCATAGACAAACAGACACAGGTGAATTGTGTACAGGTTATGCTGTTGTAAATGACACAGACATCATAGTAGCCAAACCTCTTGGTCCTCCTCACTCAGCCCAGGTGGCAGAGTTAGTAGCATTAACTAGAGCATGTGAACTGGCAGCAGGCAAATCTGCTAACATTTACACTGAGTCGAGGTACGCGTTCGGGGTGGTGCACGATTTCGGGGCTCTATGGCATCTGAGAAATTTTATGACAGCAGCAGGCACACCAGTTGCACATTCCCGACACATAAAACATCTTTTAGAAGCAATCCAACTGCCCAAAGCGGTGGCAGTAATCAATTGTAAAGCCCATACATGTGAGGATGACCCGGTGTCACAGGGCAACAACAGAGCCGATGAAGCTGCAAAATGGGCAGCAGGGTTAAAAATGTTTTCTCCCACTGAAAAAATTATGTCTTTCCAAACAATTGATATGCTGAAATTAATTGAGATGCAAAATTTGTGTTCAATCCAGGAAAAGTCCATTTGGAAGTCCAAGGGATGTGGGCAAGAGTCCTCCGGGCTTTGGAGGGATGGACAAGGTAAGCCAGTAGCCCCCAAGGCATATTACCCCAGCCTGGCTGAGGCAGCACATGGTCTGACTCATCTGGGAAAGCACGGTATGTGCAAGTTCGTGAGAGCATACTGGTGCGCACCAGGTTTTTCTTCACAAGCAGAAAAGATAGCAATGTCCTGTCTGACCTGCTTGAGGAAGAACATAGGGTAAGCGATCCCTACCGAACCGTCCCACATTCCACAGACTGATGGACCTTTCCAGGTGATACAAATTGATTTCATCCAATTACCACCCTGCAGGAATCTTAAGTATGTATTAGTGTGCACTGATGTATTTTCTAATTGGATTGAGGCCTACCCAGCGGCCACTAATACTTCTGCGTTTACTGCCAAGAAAATAGTTCAGGAATTTGTATGCAGATGCGGTATCCCTAAAATCATCGAGAGTGACAGGGGTACTCATTTCACAGGTGATGTTTTTCAAAATATGTGTAAGCTGATGGGTATTAATAGCCGACTTCACCCCCCCTACCGACCGCAAGCCAGTGCCAAGGTAGAGAGGATGAACGGGACTATTAAAAATAAGTTGAGTAAAATCATGGCAGAGACTGGACTAGGATGGGCAGAAGCATTACCTTTGGTCCTACATAGTATAAGGACCACTCCTAGACCCCCTCTAAATCTGTCCCCATTTGAAATACTGTTCGATAGACAACCTCATTTGATTATAAGTCCACAGGAAGACTTGAAGGGTAACAACGAGGTAACTGTAAAGTATCTTATATCAATGAGTAAGCAGTTAAAACAGCAGCAGAAACTGAAATTGTTGTCCAATGATGCCTGAAACTAACTGTCATGATGTTGAACCAGGAGAATATGTTATGATCAGAAATTTCTTGCATTCAGGTTGTTTGACTGATCGGTGGGAAGGTCCATACCAGGTGCTGCTGACAAGTACTACATCTTTGAAGGTGGCTGAGAGAGATACCTGGGTCCATTCCACTCACTGCAAAAAGGTCAGTCAACCGGTGGAGAAACAAGTCGTAGACAAGGCTGATAGCGTGGACCTGTCGATCGCGAACTTGTTCCGGGAGGATTGAAAAGGTTATATTGAGATACCTGAACTAAAAGAAATTTGCAGGTCTTGTTGTGGCAATGGATGGGCCTGCTGTGTTCATTTTCATGTTCTCTTTTAGAGTGTTCATTATCCTGGTCGGTTCGGGAATGTCCGGTTTCTGTGAAGGGGTACCGATTGTGGAGAGGGGAGTTGATGGCAGTGCTGATGGAGTGGAGTCAGAAGGAGTGCAGTGCCAATCAGGGGAGTGTCTGATCAATCTTAGTACTGTTATTGTCAAGAGAGCTGTTACTCTGGATACTCGTGGACGGTGTGGAGGTTTATCGTCTGAAGATTCCTGTATTTGTGAGCTTTGTGGGTCCCTAGTTGATGAGAATTGTATCCAGCGGTGCCAGCCTAAATATAACCCATACTGGGGTGGGTATTCTTTAGAGGATTATCATAGCATGGTAGGCAAAGTGTTAAATCAAACTGATTGCTGGGTGTGTTGACATGTGCCACAGGGACAGCATAATGTAGGGTTGGTGCCATTTCCGCTGAATATCACGGAAATTTTAGAATTACAGAAAGGGAAAACATTGGATGGAAAATTCCTCTCATCCAAACCACCTCATTTCAAACTCTATCAATTCCAAGTAGATAGATCACTTTTGTGTTTAAACATAACCAACCCTAATAAACCCGGGAGTTGGGAAGTGACAGGGAATAATCAGATGATGACCTTCTCACAAAGAGCTGATAATGAGTCCATAAACCATGATCTGTTACGCTCAATTAAATCTAGTGGGAGACATTTTAGGAACCGGTATGCATTGAGTTCCATCAAAGAAATTATTGGTAAGGTGCCAGATGGTTATTGTGCTAAAATAATACAGCCAGAAACTTGCATGTACCAGATGGAACACCCAGAAATAGGATTGTTTGCAAGGGAAATGGGCTAAATGATAATGATGCATAACATTCCTTAAGTTCTCCCTGATAATGTATATTTTATATGTGGAAGAAAAGCGTATAAGTGTCTCTCCCAGAGTTCCGAAGGTTTGTGTTACCTGGGAAGAGTAGTCCCAGAAGTTATGACCCTCACACATGTTGAAATGCTTGGTATACATAAAAACACACCATCACCATATCTTCACACACAATATGAACACAGAGGTAAATGAAATATGATACCTGGTGACGTGCACAAAGCCAGTCAGTTAATTAGTGAGACAACTGGCTTTCAAGTTCTAGTCGCATTGGATCCCACCAGGATCGCTCGGGGTACATTAAATTTTAGATAAATTCAGGAACTTGCTAAATTGATAGATAATATCACCGAGATGTACGATGACACATTCAGGTATACAGGGAGAGAATTGCAAGTGTACAAGAAAGAACTGGTGCAACACAGGCTAGTGTTAAATTATTTAACTGCTGTTACTGGAGGGTATTGTGTAACGTTGGCCACCGAATTTGGAGTAAAATGTTGCATCTATGTCACCAATGATACCAGCGACCCTAAGGAAGTGATAGACCGGAAGATGGACGAAATTCTGCATCTAAAATGGGAATTTCGTAACAACCATAATGCTTCAGTGGCTGAAGTAGGGGAGAAGATAGAAGGATGAGTTTCATGGCTGAACCCAGTGAAATGGTTCTCAGGTCTAGGGGAATGGGTCCAGGAAGTGATCGCCAGCATCGGCAAATTCTTAATCCTTATACTGATTGTCATCTTAATAATTGGCATATGTGTCCGATGTGTTCCTATTGTGTTGAAGTGTGGAAAATGTAAAAATAGAGTAAAACAAAAGAACGAATTTATGATGGTGGTCAGTAATGGCAAAATAAATACTGAGGTAAATACAGAACTGCATTACAACCCTGAACTATGAAATACCATCATTTAATGTATTATATTTAGACATGCATAGAATGTATTATTGAAATGTTATTTTAAAACACCTCCGATAACGTAAAGTCTCAAATTTCCCCTTCAAGACTGCCTTTATAGGACTGGTGTATCCCCACACCTTTCACATGATCTTCCAAGATCCGCGGTGTGCGTATAATAGTAGTTTTATGTCCCCACCCAGAGACACATTATTGATGGATTAAGAACCACCTTGTGCCATCCCATAATAACACTAAATAGTATATAAATGTAAGCCTAAATTATATTTTAAAATCAGATTGTGATAGCATGTTGTTCGCTATCAAAGGGTGGACTGTCGAAGCTGGATAATTGGCTGAGACAAGATCAGTTTAAAATTGGATCGCAGAGACGCCATCTTGCGACTGGCCGCAAGACGTCATCTTAGAAATGAGATCGCAAGACGCCATTTTGCGAATGGCCGCCTAAGCGCCATTTTAGATAAACTCACACTTTAGTACGTGTGGCGATATTACTATTAGCATCATGCGATTGCATCCTTCACCATTTCTCATACACACATTAATACGCACAATTGCACTGTTAACTAGTCGCATATTAGCGAATGCATAAGACCCTGTATGAAAATGCTGAATATTAGCTCCATGCACATGCATCTGCCACCAAAAGTTAACTAGCGTCTTTACATCAAACCCCACATACTCACACATTACATATTCACATACAAGGTTCCATAAGCTATAAGGTATAAGATTCTAGTATGCACATTTATTATCACTGCTAGGAAATAAAGGTTATTTCGTAAATAAGGTTTTATACGTGATAAGTAAGCCATGTTTGGTATCGTACTGATGCGTACTCTCTCAACAGTATTCCGGTAATATCAATGGAGAGATCGCAACATGCATTCTCAACTTATGGACCGCAGAGACTTCAAGCAACAAAATGTACATTATATGAACAACTGTTAGGATTTGCATGAGGCGGGAATCCAGAGACCACCTGTTGTTAGAGGCTGGGCTGTGTCTATTTGAACCAACCTGTTAAATGCCTTGTAACATATGCCCTCTTCTTTAGGACCAATGGTATTAGCAACAAACTACTCTATTGTGTTGTTTATTTCTGGGGGTATAAATATGTGTGCTCTGTCCCTGGGTTCCTAGTCTTCATGCTGAATGCTAATTGACGAGGGGTTTCTTGCTGATGCCTACATCTGGACCAGAGAGCGCTGCGTATGTATAATTAATGATTGATACTATTAAGCAGATTTAAAAATATAGTAACCTTTTAAATGGTTAATATTTGAAGTGTAAACCAATAAAGATACATCTGTAATATTATTACTCCAGTGTGTACACACAGGCTGACTATAAGATCAGTCTGTGTGCTGAGACGTGTTTAACTTCATTAAACCGCACAGAGATTTGTATCAATAAATTGCAAACAAAGAACAGACATCTGACTCTAGATTGTGATATCCAGCATTGATCCAGACAGCATTGAGAGATTTATTCCCTAAGATATCATAATCCACTGAATAAATATAATAGGGATACTATTAGAGACAAATATACCACACATGTAATCTGGGCTAATATTTATTTATATACATTAGACCGGCAACAGGTGATGTTTTAAATCACTTTTTCTTTCTATAATACTCACTTATATCTTATTCTATTTATTTTAAACTATTTTGCCTTTCACTTGCTTGGACCTAATATTACCTTTTTTAATTTATATAAATAAAAGTTATATTTTACTACATAAACAGAGATAAATTAATAACATCACTGTGATCCCCTAAGTGCACCAGACAGGATACCTAACTTTTTCTTTGTTTGATGTTAGTCTGATTCTAGGTAGTCAGGTAGCACCTTCATATACAATACATGAATTTTGAGAAAATATGAATGAAGCTTTTTTGGGGGACATTGGAGAATAACCAATGATTTATCTCGGTAACATTTAAAACAGATATATTTTGGTGCAAGATCATTTTGTGTGTTTTTTTGTATGTATAATTGTACTTTGGTCTGTATAATCTCTTTGCGCTAAGATTATATGAGGATCATAGCATGTAACTGCTGTACTTTTACTTGAATAATACTTTGTGCTTTGGAACCACAGGTTCTAGGTCTGGAGTCTTTATTTACTGTATGACTGCATACGCAAATTAGCGTCATCCTTAGAGGTTTATAGGCAGGATATTAGAAGGTATAGGCAGGGGTATAGAGAGGTTCAAAGGCAGTATCGTTACAGTTAAAACAGCAACAGCAGAAACTGAAATTGTTGTCACATGATATGCCTGAAACAAACTGTCATGATGTTGAACCTGGAGAATTTGTTATGATCAGAAATTTCTTGCATTCAGGTTGTTTGACAGATCAGTGGGAAGGTCCGAATCAGGTGCTGCTGACGATTACAACTTCGTTGAAGGTGGCAGAGAGAGATACCTGGGTCCATTTCACTCACTGTAAGAAGGTAAACCAACCGGTGCAGAAACAAGGTGGAATCGAGGCAGACAACGTAGACCTGTCAATTGCGAGTCTGTTTCAGGAAGGTTAAAGGTTACAGTGAGATACCTGAGCTAAAGAAATTTGTAGACCAGTGTTTTCAGCAACGGATTGGTCTTGGGTTGTTTCGGGATATCTGGTTTCTGAGATGGAGGACAGAGGATGGCGAGGGGAGCTGATGGTGATATCAATGGAGTGGAGTTGGGAGAAGGAGTGCTAAACCAACCGGGGGAGTATCTGACCAAACCCAGTACAGTAATTGTTAAGTGATTTGTTATTGTGGAAACTCTGAGACAGTGTGAAGGTCTGTTATTTGAGGATTATTGTATGTGTGAGTTCTGTGGGTCCATAGTCAATAAGATATATATCCAACAGTGCCAACCTAAGTATAACCAGTATTGGGGTGGGTATCCTTTAGAGGATTATCATACCATGGTGGGCAAAGTTTTAAACCAAACCGACTGTTGGGTGTGCTCTCATGTGCCCCAAGGACAGCATAATGTAGGGTTAGTGCCATTTCCATTAAATATCTCTGAAATGTTAGAATTACAAAAAGGGAAGACACTGGATGGCAAATTTCTTAACATGAAACCACCTCATTTTAAACTCCACCACTACCAGGTAGATAAAACATTTTTTAATGTTTGAACATCACCAACTCCAATGACCCAGGAAGTTGGCAGGTGACGGGTAATAACCAGACGATGACCTTCTCACTAAGAGCTGATCATGAACCTATGAATTATGAACTGTTACACACAATTAGGTCGGGTGGAAGACACTTCCGGTATAAATATACTCTAAGTAACATCAAAGAAATGGTTGGCATAGTACCAGAAGGGTACTGTGCCAGGGTGATACAACCAGAAACGTGTATTAGCCAGATGGGAGAACCTGAGATAGGATCATTTGTGAGGGAAATGTGTTGGATGATCATGATGCATTCTATTCCTTATGTTCTCCCCGATGATGTTTATTTTATATGTGGAAGGAAAGCATATAAGTGGCTGTCTCCGAGATCTGAAGGTTTTTGTTATCTGAGAAGAGTACTTCCAGAGGTTATGACCCTTACACATGGTGAAATGCTTGGTATTCATAAGAACACGCCAACACCATATCTTCACACACAGGGCCTGATTCAGAGGCGCTCGTAAGCGACCGCTCGTTCGCTCCGAGCGATGTTCTCACATCTGCGCATGCATATGGGTCGTAATGCACATGCGCCAACCAGTCAGTGTGGTCAGAAATCGTGTGTTCGCAAAATAGCGAGTGCCTGCTAATTTGAGTGACTGGATGAGGCGTTTGTGGGTGGTAACAGGGGAAGGTGCTTGAAAACGGGGAGGGGAGATTCGAACGCAGGCATGCCAAACGGTCAAAACGGGCGTTTTAAGGGTGTGCATAATTAACAAAGCAGCGTCATCGGCCACGTCACTTGGTTGTCTCTTAGCCTGAACTGTTCGCATGATTGCGGTAGGAAAATCCAACCACAAGCACTGCGAGCAGTTCAGACGCCTTTCGATGTACTCGATTAATCTAATAAATAGCGGAGATGATGTATGATGCGAGTGGCCAGGGGGCGTCTTTACAAAATAGCGAGCGCATGTTTTGTTCGCTCGCTCAGACATAGAGGCGTCAACAGACCGCAAAGAGCGAGCGCTCAATTTAAATAGCCGGCCCCTTTTTCTGAACGAGCGTGCACAAATAGCGTCCGGTTCTGAATCAGGCCCACAGTATGAACATAGAGACAAAAGAAATATGATACCTGGTGATGTACATAAAACCACACAGTTAATTAGTGAGACAACTGGTTTTCAAGTTTTGGTAGCATTGGATCCCACCAGGATCGCTTGGGGTACACTAAATTTTAGATATATCCAAGATCTTGCTAAATTAATAGATAATATCACTGAGATGTATGATGACACATTTAGGTACACAGGTAAGGAGTTGCAGGTCTACAAGAAAGAACTGGTGCAACACAGATTAGTTTTAAATTATTTAGCAGCTGTCACTGGAGGATATTGCATAACTTTGGCCACCCAATTTGGTGTAAAGTGTTGCACTTACATTACAAACGATACTAGTGACCCCAAGGAGGTGATAGACCGGAAGATGGATGAAATTCTGCAGATGAAATGGGAATTTCAGAAGAACCATAATGCTTCAGTGGCTGAAGTAGAGGAGAAGGTAGAGGAATGGGTTTCATGGTTGAACCCAGTGAAATGGTTCTCAGGTCTAGGAAAGTGGGTCCAGGAAATGATTGCGAGTATAGGTAAACTCCTGATCCAAATACTGGTTGTCATCATAGTAATTGTTTTATGTGTCAGGTGTGTTCCTACTGTGTTGAAATGTGGAAAATGTAAAGATAAGGTAAACCGAAAGAATGAAATTATGATGGTGGTCAGTAGTAACAATATGAATACTGAGGTAAATGTGGGACTACATTACAACACTGAACTAGAAGGTACCATCATATGATGTATAAGATTTAGATATGCATGAAATGTGTTATTAAAATGTTAATGTCCCTATTCCCCTTCAAAACTTCCTTTATAGGATTGGTGCATCACCACATCTTTCCCAAGATCTCCCAAGATCTGCTGTGTGCGTATAAGGGTAGTTTTCTGTTTCCTCCTAGAGACACATTATTGATGGTTTAAGAACCACCTTGTGCCATCCCATAATATAACATTAAATAATATGTCATAGTGTAAGCCTAAATTAATTTTAAAATCAGAGTGTAATAGCATGTTGTTTGCTATCAAAGGGTGGACTGTCGAAGCTGGATAATTGGCTGAGACAGAATCTGTTTAAAATTAAATCTGCACAACGCCATTTTGCAAATGGCTACAAGATGCCATTTTGCAACTGGCCGCCCAGCGCTATTTTAGCGAATCTCACACATAAGTACATACGGTGATGCTATTATTTAGCATTGTGCGATTCCCATGCAATAGAAAGATGTTAAAAGTCCTCATAATATAAAGACAGACAGTTACAAAAACATATAATATGATCAACTCTGCAAAATACGTATCACAGTGTACTCCACAAAACACGTAGTCACACAATGCTAACTAGCGTCTTTTCCCAATACCCCAATACTTACACTCTACATACTTACATAAAAAGGTTCCCTAGCATTAAGGTTAATATTTAAGGTTTTATTCATTATCAGTAATGATGTGAAATACATGTTATTTGATATCTAAGGTTTAGTGCATGATAAGCAGACTGTGTTTGGTGTCATTCTAAACCACTGTCTTTGCAGATTTCCGGTTCCATTAGGGAAAAAATAGCAACATGTGTCTGCAAGTTATGGATCATAGAGAGTTAGGGATTGAAATGTATCCTGTAATGCAGCCAGTCTAATTTGTTATGCATCGGGAAAATGGACACAAAGAGCTGTTGGAGGCTGGAATGTGACCATACGAATTGACCTATGAACTGTACTGTAACAGAAGAACCAGGAAGAAGAACCAATGGAATCATGCCAAACTGTTCTATTGTATTGCCTATCCCTGTAAGAGTATATATGCAGGTTCTCTGAAACTAGATGCTAGTCTTCTTGCTTTGCTGTTGACGGAGGTTTCATCTTTGATGCCGGGATCTGGATCCAGAGCACGTGCGTATGTAACGATTGTACCTAGTGACTGTATGATTAATTTTGTGATAATTGTATTTAGATCACAGCATGTAACTATCTGTTTTTATGGTGAATAATAACTTTTTGTGCTTTGGAACCACAATCAGTCTGAAAGCAATTACTTCTTGTGCAACTCATGACGCTAAACAGCGACAATTTTAGAGTGTATAGATAGGTAGGAATCGATAACAGAAAAAAAAATCAATATATGATTCAATCCCAAACAAAAATACTTTTGTATTTCCTTTTTATAGAAGATTGATTGCTACGAATGTCCCTACTTTGTTCTTTACTTCTTCCACCAATGTGTACACACTTCATCTTCGCAGAATAGCTGTGACTGATGTAGATGGTGTACTGGCAGAGCTACTCTCAAGTGAAATAGATACAAGAAGTAGGCAAGCCAACTAATCATACCGTAACTGGGAAACAGTAGCAATGTGAATTAAATTATAGGCCCTATTAAGCCCAGTAAAATTATTTTAAATGTGTAGGAAAACATCCATAGAGCTATCACATCAATAAGGAGGTTTTGTGGTGGTGAGGAGTGTCTTCCTTCCCAGTCTGCTGGGCTGGCTCACTTTTAGCAGCAGCAGGTGGTGCCAAAACTAGGATGACCACTTCATGGGTAATAATGGTGCCTTCTTCTCCCCCTGCCTGCATAGATGATTAACTCTCCCAAATTTGGAACTGTCCTGTCTGAAAATGAAAGCATATGTGTAAGGATTTGTGTTAATGACACCGTTTTTTTTTTTTTCACAGTTGGACTCACCAGCTGCCTCCTCATCTGAGGTTGGCTCCATTGGAGTTGCTGGGGAGTTGTCTGCGTGAGGAACCTGTTGATAGATACTGTACATGAGGCTATAGTTTTATTATATTATGAAGAATGTTATCAATGAACATACTGTGAAGTAATAACATGACAAACATGAGACATTCCTGTACTTACATTTGTTAGCCTGTTTGATCTGATTTGTACACATTTATCATGCTTTATTAATGTTGAAAAAAACAGCGAAATACATCAATGTTGTTCATCATTATTAAGAACAATGTAAAAAATAATGATAAATAGCACTGAGACAGTTTAATTGATTATGGAACCAGTGCAAGAGCCAGTGTGATGTATTGTATAAAGTTTTTGTCACCTGGAGGAATATGAGGATAAGAATCACTCTGTAGTAAAATGGCTGTAGCTGCAGTCAGCATGTTTGCTTTCTAGAAATGAGGACCTCTTTCAGAGCTGGACGCTATTTGCGCTCGCTCGTTCAGAAAAAAGGGGTGACTATTCAAATGAACCGTTCGCTCTTTGCGGTCTGTTCACGCCTCTAGGTCTGAACAAGCGAACCAAACATGCGGTCGTTTTTTGGAAAACTACGCCCCCTGGCCGCTCGCATCCTACGTCATGTCCGCTATTTATTAGATTAATCGAGTACATCGACCAGCGTATGAACTGCTCACTATTCTTGTGGTTGGTTTTTCCTAACGCAATCTTGCAAGCAGTTCTGACTATAAAATAACCCAGTGACGTGGTCAATGACGCTGCTGTATTAATTATGCACACCCATAAAATGCCCGTTTTGACCTTTAAGCACGCCTATGTTCGGATCTCCACTCCCCGTTCTCAAGCACCTTCCCCTGTTACCACCCACATACGCCTCCTCCTGTCACTCAAAATAGCAGGCAATCGCTATTTAGCGAACAAACGATTTTCGGACGCACTGACTGGTTCGCGCATGCGTATTACGATCCGTACGCATGCGCAGTTGTGCAAACATCGCTTGGAACGAACGAGCGGCCGCTTACGGGCGGCTCTGAATCAGGCCCTGTGTGTGATGAAATGCATTCTCTCCTGGTTGGGAAACACAAATCACCTGACAATACCCACACACAATTATCACCCAAGCAACTTTTGTTAGTAAAGTCCTTTTTCAGTCACATTATTTTCTTTTGTGCCTTCTGTGTAAAAGAAAATAAATGCAGTAATAGCAGCTTTAAGCAGCCCCTGTTTGTGTCTGTAGTTTTATGAAGTTAAGAAGATCAATATTGTTGTTCATGTGATGACAGGCTGAGTGTAAATTACAGCAAACAGAATAAACAATTTGTTTAAAAAAACACTATATGTCTTCCCCTAAAGTAAACAAATATAATAGAGAAAGAAACATCCTCTTTTTCTTGTCTACATTTAATTGATTAAGTTTCCATTCATTTGATGAAGGTGGAAGCACATATAGAAACTGTTGTAATTTCTACACCGTTCACCTGATTTGGATGTAATTACCCTCAAATTAAATCTGAAAGTCTGCAGTTAAAGCACATCTTATTTGTTTCATTTCAAAGCCATTGTGGTGGTGAATAGAGGCCAAAATATGAAAATTCTGTCAATGTCCCAATATTTATGCACCTGACTGTAGGTATTCACAAATTGGGTGCTACATTCAACCCCAAAGTGATACCTGTAAGCTGGATAAAGTAATCATTCTTTTCCTCAAACCTTTCCTGTCACTAACCTGTCTTGTCCCAACCAGGCTGTTGCACTGTACAACATTTTTCTTGTTTCTGCCCTGGAATCAGCCAATTACGTTAGATTCCAGTTGATCAGACCCCAACCGTGGCACACAAAGTTGACCAGATTCCTCCAAAAATGCACCAGTAATGCTGACAGTTTGTGGAGGAAATCGTGCTTACCCTCTGACTTTCTTCATTTTATGTTTATTCTGTCTTCCTATAATTTCACTCTCATACTAGTCAAACAATGTATCTTCAAGGCACTCATCTCTTCCCAGTACTCCAAACCCATGGCAGCTCTTCATCACCATCAACTCCCTTCTTTGCCTCACTACCCACTTTCACCCCTTCCCTACTGCCTCTGACTTTGCCTCTTTTTTCACATCTAAAATAGAATATATCAATAAGGAAATCTCATCCTGCCAGTCCCCTGACCCACTGTTTCTATCCTCACTTTCAACTTCCCCTCCCTGAGCTCTTTTATCCCCACAACTGGGAAAAAAATCAGTTTCTCCTCCCTCTACATGCCCAATCGATCCCATTCCCTCTCACCTGCTTCACACTATCTCCCGCCCTGATGCCTTCTTACATCTTGCCCACCTCTTCAATTTTTCCCTCTCCTCTTGCATTTTCCCACCTTCCTTCATACACGTACTGTACTCATGTCTCCAGTCCCATCCTAAAAAACTGTCTCTGGACCATGCCTCTCAATCCAACTACAGTCCAAACTCTCCCATTCCCTTCACCTTTAACACTCTTGAGAGGCTTGTCTACACCTGTCTTTCTACCTTCATCTCATTTAACTGCCATCTTGACCCTCTTTAATCTGACTTTTTCCCCCTCCACTCTATGGCAATTACCCTGACTTTAATTTGCAAAGATTTCCTCTCAGTTAACTTCAAGGGTCACTTCTCTGTCACCATCCTTCTTGATCTCTCTGCAGCTTTAGACATAGTTTACCACCCATAACTTCTCAACTCTCTTCACTTACTGCATGTGACACATGGGTGTGATATAAAAGCTTGACAATAAAAAGGTTGACAGCGACAATAAAAAGGTTGACAGTCAATATGTCGACACCAAATGGTCAACATGCAGTAGGTTCACAGGGACAAAAGATTGACTGACAAAATGTTGACAGGGATACAAAATCGGCATGTTCAAATAATTTAACCCTAACCCACCCACTGATGCCTAACCCTAACCCACCCCCTGGTGCCTAACCCTAACCTATCCCCTGGTACCTAACCTTAACCCACCCCCTGGTACCTAACCTTAACTCACCCCCTGGTGCCTAAACCTAACCCTAAACTTTCCCCAAGTGCCTAAACCTAACCATAACTTTCCCCCTAGTACCTAACTCTAATTGTCCCCTCCAGCAGCCTAACCCCAAGTGCCTAACCCTCACCCTAACCCTACAAATATTGAAAATAATTATAAAAAACATATGTCGACCATTTTTATATTGACCTTTTGTACATTGACCTTTGGAACCTGTTGACCTTTTGCATTGTCAACTTTTTGTCAGTCGAACTGTTGTACCTGTCTACCTTTTGTACCTGTCAACCTATTGCATGTTGACCACTTGGTGTCAACCTATTGACTGTTGAGCTTTTGATTGTCGATATTCTATCTGGATACCGTGACACAGGGCCTGATACAGAGATGTTCCCGATGGTTTATGTACATCTCTGATGGTGGTTCACATACGCAGGACCCGTTCTGCGCATGTGCAGAACAGGTCCTGCTTGATCGCATGCCATTTGGGGGAAGGGAGGTGATGGTGCAGGCCTGCGCTTTTGGAAATGGGGATGTGTCACCCCTGTTTCCTGAGATTGCCGAGACCAGAGTCTGCGTTGGAGGAGTCAGATTTCCTGGCCTTGTAAGCGGGCATAAGGCGACCAGTCTGTTGATCAGATGCTGACAGAAGGAGTCTTTTTCCTTCAGAAAAAGCATTAGCATATATACACATCTCTATTCTGTCCAAAGATGTAGCAGTGATGTGTTCTGCATTATTTTCTGAATCAGGCCCACAGTCCTCTCTTGGTTTTCCGTCTATCTCTCTAACCATTCCATTTCCATCACAATTCCCACCTCCTTCTCACACCCTCTCCTGCTTCCAATATAGCTCCCCAGGGCACAGTCCAGGGCCCCCTACTCTTTTCACTCTATGCTTCCTCACTTCGTGAATGTATGAGCTCTTTCAGTCATCAGTACCATCTTTATGCTGACAACACGCAACTCTATCAGTCCTCCCCCGATTTCTCCACTTCTCTCCTCCCACGTACTTCAACCTGTCTATCCACTATCTTCCAATTATTTCTCAATCATGTACCAAGGCTGATCTCCTCGTCTGCCATTCTTCTTGTATCTCCACCCCTCCCCATTTCACCATCACTGTTAATCAAGGACCTGATTCAGTATGGATCGCAACTGTGATTGCAATAGCGATTACGCACACAGTCTCACTGCGATAGTATGGTGATCTTCTACGAGAGCTATGCCTTCACAGCACAACATAAGGATGCCCATCTTACCTTACACACATCCGTAATACTTAGCAAGACTGCAAAACCATCTGTAACATCACGTACCATCGCAGCCTCTCGCACACTTGCACAAGGTCTGACCTTACTCAGAAATTGCTAACCTTCCACTATGCAGTGAGAGCTCAGGCTGCATATGGCATTGCAGGGGATGATTTATGCACGCCCCTGCAACGGCGTTCAAATGCACTGGCACGCCAGCGTTTCTCCGACCACCCCCCATCACCACCTCCAAAACAGTACTTCCTGTCAATCACTCTGTAATGGGTCTGCGTAGCCACCGCGATCGCAGTTTCAATCGCAGTGAAGTGTTCGCACACGTGCACTGTGATGCATATGCATGCCCAGTACTCAACGATCTGCCGATTGTGTACGTAATCACAGTTGCGATCCTTGCTGAATCAGGCACCAAGTCCGGTGCCTAGGAATCACCCTTGATTCCATATCCTCATTCAATCCTCACATTCAGTCACTTACAAGCTCCTGTTGGTTCTATCTCTGGAATGACACCAGAATTTGCCCCTTTCTCTCCCTTGATGCAACTAAAACTGTAGTTAAATCCCTCATTACTGTATCTTTTGACTCAGCTAGTACAACCTTCTTTCCACTGGTCTTCACCTCAACCACCTCTCTCCTCTACAATCTCTACCTTATGCTGCTGCTAGACTGTTCTTTCTACCATTCTTTATCTGCTTTTATTATCTGCCAATCCCTCAGCTGTCCCTCTCCATAACAGGTTCAAGTTTAACCCGATGGTACGCAGATTAACCGATGCTGCGTTGAACAACACAGCTCGGTTAAGTAATGCATAGGGGACGTGATGCCTCCTGTGCATTACCATATCTGCAAAGGATTGCAATTGCAATGCTGCCTGAGTGCAGCTTTGCAATTACGTTCCTTACAGGATCAGACCCTGAATCTCTGCCTAATCTTGTCTTCCCTTTCTTATCCCTAACCCTTGTTTCTTCCCAGCACCCCCACTCTCTCCTTAGTTTTAGAATGTAAGCTCTTGTGAGCAGGGCCCTCCTTCCTAATGTTTTTTTCCCCCACTCATGCTCACTATCTGAGCCAACTGCTTTGTTTCACTATTATTTATGTGTGTTATTGCCACATTTGTAACTATGTAGTTGTGTTTGTATTATTACTATTTATTATGTGCCAGTTTTCTGCTCCAATTTTTATTTATATAAACTAAATATATTTGTTTATCCTGTTACCCAGTTTTTCCTGTTTTTCCCTGTACAGCGCTGCAGAAATTTGTGGCGCCTTATAGATAAAAGCTAAGTATTATAATACCAGTACAAGACAAGATATAGTTGTTTAATCTCAATTCAGAATTATGGAGTATGTGAAGATTGGATCTAAATTTTAATAAACAGATCCTAGAGAGGCTATTCAGTGGGTAAGCATAATGGGTGTTGCAGCGCTGCAAAATGTGCAATCAAGCTTCACCTCTTTCATTATAATGTGGTAGGATACAGATTTCAGGAGTCACCTTGGATATCCAGGGAGATTAGCCAAGTATCCAGGGCCGGCTCCAGGGGTAGCCATGCCCTGTGCAGGATGGGTATGATGCGCCCTCTAGTCGAGCACGGCGACCAAAAATGGGGGCGTGGCCTAATTACCATAGGTCAGCCCCCTAAGCCTTCCCAGCACTAGATGGGCTTCCCCAGCCCTCTCCCTACACAGAATGGATGCCGTGCGCATGCGGGCAGCATCCATTCAGCTACTTCGAGGTCCGGCACCGCTGCACAGCTGTGTGGTGGGAGTGCCCAACCTCCCGACCACCCGCGGGACACTTCAGCCCATGGGTGGAACAGCGGGACAGTGCCTGAAAAGTGGGACTGTCCCGCTGAAATTGGGATGTTGGGAGGGGTTTGCCCTCTATGGGGTGGCACCGCTGTTCAACCGCACTGGCCAAACATGCCGCGAGCCGGCCCTGCAAGTATCCTCCCCTCTCTCCTCTTTGCATTTGACCTGTTTGAATGAGTAGTTGTTCATGCCTCTTCCCATGTGTCTCAATTTCACTTAAAGTGAATGGGAAGTCCAAACAGACCTGTAGGAAGTGGATAGTAACGTACACTATTGGAAAGCAATGCAATTAGAGCCCTGGTGGATCCAGCGAAAGATACTGTAGGCGATAGGTAAGACCCACTTTGGGAAGTTTGTTTTTAACTCTTTGCTCTCCATGCAAAACTAAATTTTTATATTTGGGTGCTGCTATCATTTAATGTAAATCTCAATCTCTCATTGTTTTTAATCTTAGTTAAAGAACTAGTGCTGAGAGTTTTTTTTATTTATAAACCCTTGTCTGGTTCCTATTTAGATGGGATCTGTGGTATCATATATATGAAAATTAGACCTGATTAGTTATGGTTTCTTCCAAATATTTAGTTTTATCCATTTCATTAGTGTGGGTGAATACATTTTTCATTATTTGCTATATTAGTGTAATTGTTTGGTGCTTTTTTTAAATGTATATACAACTAGTGTTTATTTCAATTTCATCTACTTAATATGTACTTAAAGTTGGCAGACATTGTATCATCTGTTGGAAAATTAAGAATGAAATGCTACAAATGCTGTATTTATATATTTAACTCATTAAATAAATACAAAATGAATTTCCAGAGTTAACAGTTTGTACAGCAGAGGGAGCTCTTGGACTTTGAATTACAGTACATGCATTGTAAGTAGTAAATAATTCTGAAACAAATGTTACTCCGATAACCCATTTATATCAAATATGGTCCACAAGGTCCTGAATTACCTTTGCTGAACTCTTAAGAAGCTGAAGCCTTGAATTCACGCCAATAATCACCACTACACCATCAAGAATTGGGACCAAACCTTGGAGAGATAAAGTATAGATGTCACTCATAGCAAACAATCAGCCTCTAACTGGCATTTATCTAGCACAGTCTATAAAATTACAGTTAAATGCAGATTGGTTGCTATAAGCAGCTTTCCTACTTTATCTCTCTCAAAGATTTGATACATCTTCCCCTTGGAGTGCCCACTGGAGGATGCCAACCACTGACAACCATGGGGACAGTAATACTTACTTGGTCTGCAGTGATTGTAAATTGGTAAGCACACCATTGGCCGCCATATTGAGCCAGGGCTTACCTCAGTTAGCTAGTCATGGCTAGTCATCTGTTTGCTTTCTTCTGGCATCTTCTTTCTTCTTCTTCTTCTTCTTGCAAATGGCACTTTTCCAATTTGGTGTGTCTTCTTTCTTCAGGAGGTCTTATTTCCTCCATTGCGGCCGTCGAACAGGCACTCACACTTGTAATATTTGGCCTTTGTGTGTGGGCGCCTGTTCGATGGCCGCAATGGATGAAATAAGACCTCCTGAAGAAAGAAGACACACCAAATTGGAAAAGTGCCATTTGCAAGAAGAAGAAGAAGAAGAAAGAAGATGCCAGAAGAAAGCAAACAGATGCCAGAAAGAAGAAGTGATGGGAAGATGGCCTATAGAGAGAATATGCCTTGTCAGGAGGAGTATCTGTCATCATTCATGATATTATTGTGTTGTGTAAGGCCTGGTCTGTAATGGTGTTACAGGGTGTGGTATGTTAGGTCAACAGTTATCATGTCAAAGTGTATCAGATTGACATGAGAATATTGACATGGTCAAAATATCGGCATGCATAGCATGGCGACAGTGACCATGTCTACATTCACCATGTCTGCATAGATGACATGTTGACATGATAGAATGTTGACCAAATGTCCCTGGTGGACCAGTGGTCACTAACATGGTCCAGACGACTGCAGCGGCTCTAGCACAGCTTCCAGGTCCCAGTGGTCATGTGACTGTCACTTTTGGAGCAGACCTCTGATGGAGCAGTATTTGCAGAGTTTGCCTAATGTGCTGAGGGCCTGATTCAGAGCCGCTTGTAAGCGACCGCTCGTTCGCTCCGAGCGATGTTCGCACATCTGCGCATGCATATGTGTCGTAATGCGCATGCGCCAACCAGTCACTGCGGTCGGAAATCGAGTGCTCGCAAAACAGCGAGTGCCTGATAATTTGAGTGACAGGATGAGGCGTTTGTGGGTGGTAACAGGGGAAGGTGCTTGAAAACGGGGAGTGGTGATCTGAACGCAGGAGTGCCAAACGGTCAAAATGGGCGTTTTAAGGGTGTGCATAATTAACAAAGCAGCGTCATCGACCACGTCACTTGGTTGTTTCTTAGCCTGAACTGTTCGCATGATTGCGGTAGGAAAATCCTACCACAAGCACTGCGAGCAGTTCAGACGCCTTTCGATGTACTCGATTAATCAAATAAATAGCGGAGATGACGTAGGATGCGAGCGACCAGGGGGCGTCTTTACAAAATAGCGAGCGCATGTTTCGTTCGCTCGCTCAGACATAGAGGCGTCAACAAACTGCACAGAGCGAGCGCTCAATTTAAATAGCTGGCCCCTTTTTCTGAACGAGCGAGTGCAAATAACATCCGGCTCTGAATCAGGCCCTGAGTGCGCTAGGTGTGCAGCAGGTTTGCAAATGGAAGTGAGTCCACACAGCAAATTGGCTTAACCAGAGATTCGGTTTATTAAGCAAGTAGAAAAAGGTATCATATGACAAAGATAAGTACAGGCTGCAGATATATTGCCAGTTGCAGCTTAGAGCTTATGGGGTATGTTGGGTGTTGTAGTGCGCCAGATGCAGTATGCATTTGTTACACTTGTAACATACAGTAGTACCAGTGGGGTGCTTGCTTTCCTAAGCGGTGGTTACACAGTGGAGTTTGGGAGTCTTGTGGTTTCATACAGTGTGGAGCATTTGGGAGCACATCCATCCATGCAGGATGCCACAGGAGAAAGATGTGTGTTGTAGCCACGCATGCGCAGTAGTGAATGTGTGAGGTCAAGTCTTTGGGGAGAGCTACACCAGGTTCTTCTAGTGCCCATCAGCTCCTGGGCCAGGAACAGAGGTTTGCAGAGCTGACCTCTCTAACAAGTGTCAGTTTAGTTATTTTAAACCTAACCCTCATCCCTACCCATAACCATAACTCTTTCCCTAGTGCCTAACCCTAACCTCTCCCCACAGCCTAACCATAACCCTCACCATGACGCCTAACCCTAACCTTTGGCATTCTGAGAATTTCAGATGTCTGCATTGTAAAAACATTGACATTCTAATGATATTGTCATGGTGCTTGTCAACAAGTTGAACTATGTGGACATTCTAATGTCCACATTGGGGTGTCAACATTATGAATGTTAACATAGTAACTGTCAACCATGTGACTGGATCCTGGTGTTACACTGAAGTCAATGATAAAAAGAAAATTGGGGAGTAAAGCGGTATTGTGGAGGGTAACAAATAGCTGTAAGACAAGGGAGTAAATGTAATAGCCTCAGCGATATAGGCATTGGCGAGCTCCCAGCTAGTCTGACCAGTGTTTTAAAGGGGCAATCATCTAATAGGCAAAACTAGGCTGGTTATGTCCTTTAAATGATTGCCCTTTTACTACATCGGCCAGACTTGCCGATGCCTGCATCACGCAGGTTATTACACCAAACAAGAACCTACAGATTGTAATAAATCATCATTTAAGAAATATGTTTAATATAATCTATTCATAAAAAATAAAATATTCATATTTATAAAAAAAATATACATAACAACAATCATGAAGTGAACCAAATAAAATCCTGACTACATATTACATTAAGTAATAAAACAGAGTGAGATGCAAAACAATGCACATTCACATATAAATTATATAATTCAAATAAGTCATATCAGAATTCAGCAAACAAATGACATATCACTTCATTGAAAATGGAAATATTCCCTATTGGATCTTCATAACACTAGAATATTAATGTATACAATGTTCACAGGCTCAGACAAATAGCATCCAAGGAATACTCAAAACTGTAGCGAGAAGTCATGGTGCCCAGAGCATGCCAATATAATGACCCCCCCCCCCCCCCCTGTTTGAATTGAGTGCAAGCTTTATAGGCAAATTTGAGGTGGAAGGAGAATCCATAAATGGTGCACCCTCTTTTACTTTATAATACATGCACAAATTATTGTTTGACCAGTTTTATATTTTATAAATTGTATGATTCAGACAAATCCATGTACCATTTATTCTGATTTTACATCTGCAAACATGGAACCATGCAAAAGAAAGGTAAGTTCTAGGACTTATGTCATTGCCCATTGCTCCTAATATACCATCACGCAACAAATGCTTCTCACTTAACTACCAAGTTCCGTTCCTATGACTAGGTCGTTAAACTAATTGGTCGATAAGCGAGGAGCATGTGACAGGAGGGGGTGTAGGCACTGCTAGGCTGCCCGATCACTGCTGACCACAGTGATCGGGACACAGAAGCCGTGGCACATGGTAGCGGTTGCCAGTGCTGCTGAGATGCCTGATCACTGCTGGCCATAGTAATCGGGACTGTGATCGGGACTGTTAAAGTCAAGGCATGCCGGGTGAAGGTGCCACCGGGCTGCCTGATCACAAGTCATATTGGCAGTTGTAAGTCAGAGCGGTTGTTAAACAGGCAGATTGTTAAGTGAGGAGCACCTGTACACAACACAGTGGTGTCTCTGGGGGTGCGGACCTCACCGGGTGTCACACTCCGAGGAGGTGACACCGAATTGCCATCTTCTCCTTAGTGACCAGGAGCAGAGTGCTGCATTGGAATGTTATTGTGCAGCACCTGGCTCCCGATCACTGAGGAGGTGCTAGAAGTGAAGGGAGAGTCTCTGGGGGCAGCCCAGCATCTTCAGGTGTGCTGAGCACGCCCCCGGAGTGATGAAATGGGGGTGTGCTGCAAGGCCATGCCCCCTTGTCCATGATGCAATGTCCCCTTTTCGTTTGTGCACACCTCAGGCGTGCTCAAGGGGTCTATCGGACCCATTGGGTGTTACCGACCACAGTGACTCCACTGACATGTGGAGGGGTCTGATGGCATAAAAGGAGCAGACCCCTCCTTTTAGGCCACCAGACCCCTCCATGTGCCCCTTTTATGCCATTTAGGCCACATGCACTTAGTAAGCCATCAAACTAATCCAAATGCCCTTTAATCCACCAAAATTCTTCACGTGCCCAATTATGCCATGAAACCTCTCCACATGCCCTTTGTATGTCATCACACTTGTCCACATGCCCCTTTTATGTAACGAGACCCCTTCATATGCTACTTTTTTGTCTTAGTCTGTCTTATTTGATCAGTTGCTGTCATATTCATGTTCCTGCTCTTCTTTTTCATTTCACATCCTGGACTACATGGGCACAGCCATATTGGATGCAGTCAGGTGACTGATCCATCCAGTCAGATTTTGAATGCTGTGCTCACTTTATCTCTGCTTCCCATGACAGCCAGAAGTGCCCTTTTTACCTTGCACCTGAGACTCAGTCCTTGTCGGAACAACAAGGAACATTGGAGCTCATTCAGACCCGCTCGCTAAGATGCAAACGCTCGCTGCTGCCAATGGTATGCAGTGTGTATGCATTGTGCGCATGCGTAGGCATCACAGTGAGCATGTGCATACCTTAGTGAAGGTTCTCAATGCACTCGCTCGCTGCACATAGACAGCCCAACAGAGTGAGTGACAGGGGAAGCCGTTTGTAGGTGGTAACAGGGGCTGGTCATTAAAACGGGGGAGTGGAGGTGCAAACGCAGGCGTGCCTTAGCATCTCAACAGCGTTTTAGAGGTGTGCATAATTATAAGACAGCATCATAGTACACGTCACCTGGCTTGTTTTTACACTGAAGTGCTCGCATTGCTTGCGGTAGGGTATGGTCAACCTCAAGCGCTGCGATCGCATCCGATGTTACCCGATGTACATTTCCTGGACATGATGTGCACAAGTGGGCGTCTTAAGACGGGCTGGTAGGTGTCTGCATACACTATGTTATCACTCTCTAAGAAATACTGGGCGTGCTAATGCATTGCTGTGTGATTGCACTGCCTACGCAATTTTCATCGTGCGAGCAATTGCATCTAGCGAGCAGATCTGAATCAGCTCCATTGCTCTTCTGTGAGCTCTCTCAAGTGTGTGTGTGTATCCTGACTCTGATCAACTACCAGAACCTGCGCTCCTGCCATTGGGAACTGTGTTAGCCAATTCCATCCTGCTGCCAGTGTCCAGTCTGCATATTTCAAGTCTGTGTTCTGCTTGGTGTCTCCTCCGGTTCCAGTCTGGTTCAAGTTTACTATACTCCTCCGGTTCCAGTCTGGTTTAAGTATGCTGTAATCCTTCAGTTCTAGTCCGGTTCAAGTCTGCTATACAAGTACTCATCCACTTCCAGTTTTTTCAAGTCTGTTGCACTCCTCCTGTACCAGTCCAGTTCAAACTGGCTGTCATTCACTCCAGTTTCCAGTCTGCTCTAGTCTGCATCTCTAAAGCCTGTGTAATCCATTCTGGTTTCAAGTTCGGTCCAGTCTGCATATCTTCACTCTGGTACCAGTCCGGTTCCAGCCTGTGTTCCTGTTACAGTATCCTGAGGTATCCTGCTTATTCCATAGACTCTTATTGTGCTTCCAAGTGCCAAGTTTTCAGTCTGCTACCATCAGTGACTTTGAGCAAGTATTCTGTTACAACTCACCTACACATTGCGGTTTCAAGTCGACTACTGTTATAATTGATACTTCAGACTGTATTGCTGCTCAGTGAACTTTATATCCATTACTGCCTTTCTCAGCACACAGCTCCAAGACTGTGTTTATGTTACCATCAGTGTGACCATTTATTGTGATTGTGCCTTGAGGGTCCTCTCTCTAAGTGTTGGGGTGCATGCTGAGTCTCCAGTGGTTTGGTCTATTCCGGGTGCTAGGGAGTGTGTATTGGATCTATGTCCCTCTTGAGAGTTTAGGCTCCAGGTATACAGCTCAGGTTTGCATTATTATCACTGGTTCCAGGCAGGCTAGTGATTATCTGTTTTACCCTCTGTTCTGCTCCTGGGTTCTCAAATATGGGTTCCTGTCTCAAGGTCCTGAGGTTCCTTTCAATTGGTTCCAGGAGCAAGCTTTAGGCTTACCAGTGATCGCTGACCTCTTTGATGATACCAGTGCACTTCCTATGTTTATGGCTTATTCATGAATAAACACCTGATACGTTTACCATGTTTCCAAGTATTACTCATCAGTCCAGTCCATGGGTCTTGCTTCAGATCTAAACCCCAAGTCCGTTATATTTTTATGCCTCAAGACGCTGCCACATACACCTAGTAGGCCATCACTCCCCCTTTTGTACTCTGTAGTATTGTCTCCCCAAAAATATTTGTATTATGTATGTAGTATACTGCCATTTTGTATTATCTTGTATTCTCTCTCCCCCCATTTTGTATGATATAGCATTCACTCCTCTCCTCTATTTTTTTTACTATGTAGCATTCCCTCCCTTATTTTGTATTATGTAGCATCCACCCTCCTATTTTGTATTGCACTGTATTTTCCCACTTCCACCCACTATCATCAATTTTCCAAACAGGTTTCCTGCACTTATATCCTTTATTTGGAACTTACATGCACCAAGCTATAAGCCCACTGTCTATCACAGTCTATTCCTGTGGGTTGTTCATGTTTGAAAGCTAGCCGAGTCTATCAGTGGCAGAACAGGTACTCACTGCTTCAACCATTTAAGTCCAGAGCAGCTGCCCCCAGATCCCAGCTCCACCTCCTAGGCTGCTCCCCCTCATCCCAGCTCTGCCTCCATGGCTCTCTGTGAAAGGCAGCATAGTGCAGCTTCATTAGAACCACCTGAATGACAGCTGCAGCAGCAGCCTGTAGGGAAGGAACCGAAGCCTGGCAATTAAACTAGCTCTTTGCAGCGCCTTCTGTCCCCGCCTGTGCTTGAAGCTCAAACTCCACTCGCTCTGCCCTCGCTACACCCCTGCGAATACTCTGTCCTATTTCACACAATAAAATTGTTTACATTCACAGAATGCTGTATTATTGCTGTATACTACTCTGTTCCATTAAACTAGGTAGTCTAGTTAAGATTTCCTAAATACATCAAATTCATGCCTTTAAAAAGTAAATTTTTAGAGGAATTCTGCAATATTTAAGTAGGGGGGCTTTATATTGTTAGGATACCGCAGCAGGTATCAGAGAGATCTGCGATAGTTCCTCAGTTTCTGATCACAGAAGCAGTCTATAATTTATATGGGAACTGAAAATACTTGATTTACCAAGTACCAAGCGTAGCAGCTTGGAATCCACATTTGATGATTCGATGCATGATAACCACATATTGACCTTTAGCAAGTTCTTTTTCTAATCCCGGCAGTAAATGGATAGCATAAGCTATCACTTTACTATTTACTTTTCACTTCAAAAATAAATTATCATTATCGCCGCAATAGTAATGGAGCAAAATTGTGGCTTATGATAAATTGGCCCCTGTTTCATTGCTTGCATTGTGATTTCATTAGAGTCTGCAATCATTTATAAATGTTATACAGCAAACTAATTGTGTGCTATATGGTAACTTTCACAATGTATTTGATACCCTAGAATAAATATATGGAGGAATTAGCTGGGTGCATATAAAATGGGGTGCAGCTTCTCTTTTGATCTGTGATTCATACTCTTATACCGACATCTTTGCTCAGCCTGAAACAGCCTAGTAGGAAGTCACTGATGTCATTTTAGTCCTATTAGTTACTGCTGAGCTGTACGTTTTTGTGAAAAGCATAGGTACGTAATTGGAAGGGCAGAGGCAGAGCTTACAATCATCTGCTGCAAGCAACCCTATGAAGAATATAATTGGATCTAGCAGAGAGAGCAGAAGAGAACTAAATCTATTATTTCCTGTAAGACTATCAGTTATAAAACGAAGAATGATACAAACGAAAATTAATGTTTTTGATTTACATATGAGAAAACAAGATCTGTGTTGCACAGAGAAGAAACAGAATGTACCTTAATTAAATTACCATTTTCTTTATTAGTTTTGCATTTTTCTACTGTTTTGGTTGAACTACATGTAATAAAATATTGGCAATATTCATAGAATTCTTTTTTTTTCTTAAAACAGGTACAGTACATTTGTATGTATCAGGCATGTTTTAATGTATTGTATCTTATTTAGTATAGACAAAAGGTGGATTAATACATTTGCAAATATAATACTATACTACTTATATTTTTTTAATTGTTATTCTTTCATGTGTGTAGATGGATTGAACTTATTTAAAACTCTTCTGATTTATTCAGTCTTTTTTAGTATGGTTTACCCAGATCCAGAACTACCAACAGAAGGTTATGGCTCATACCCTGGTACTCATGCCTGTTTAAAAGAGCAGATTGGGGTCATAGGTACCATGGACATGAAGGTGTAGATGTGTACATGATACGGCAATTGTAGATGCATACATGAGTGTATAACTACAAAATAATAGCCGCTGGTGCTGAACAGAGTCAATATGGTTAATTTACCTCACGCAGCTGTCTGAGATGGTTACAAGCCAAAAAGAAAACAATACATAAAAAGATATATAGACAGCGATGTTGAGGTATAGATAATAAAAAACAACAAAAGGACGGAGATCGAGTGTTCTGTCACCCGCACTGGATCCACCCAGTCATTACACTCCCCGCTAGTAGACGGAGACTGGGAGCGGACACTCTGGCCACCTTTCAGCCAAACATTCTCCTGTAGGAGACAACTACCTAAAAACAAGAGACGCTCATGGCGGTTCCCTCCATGGGAAAAAGGAGATAAAAGATTTGTTTGACCTTTCCCACACACCGGACGCCATGCTACATGCTTCTGGTATTAATTATACCGCCGGCACGTCCATCACGCAGCATAATTCCTTTAATTAAGGCTGGAATAATATAACCATTCTAGAAGGATTTCATCTTCATTGTAACATTTACTTGGAACATTGTGTCTCAACGGAGCTACCTATAATTGAATTCCAATAAACGTTCTCAATTAGTTTTACACTGTGAATCCATATCTCTTTATTGAAATTTTTTGGATATATTTATTTGGAACATTGGACCTCATTCAGAGTCTCTCTTTGCAAGCGGGCCGATGGTTTGCAAACGCGCATGCACACACTTCGTTTTGCGCGTGCGTGGACTACTCTGTGCGATCGAAGCCCACTCGCTCGCCCAGCAAGGACAGCCCAGTGAAATGAGTGACAGGAGAGGCCACTTGTGGGTGGTAACAAAGGCAGGACACTAATAACAGGGGAGTGGAGATGTGAACGCAGGCGTGCCTGAGAGTTTCAACGCCGTTTATAAGGCGTGCATAATTAACAGGCAACGTCATAGTACATGTCACATGCTTGTTTTTTGCACTGAAATCCTTGCAGTGCTTGCGGCAAGGCAACCACAAGCGCTGCGATGGTGCTCAATGTACCAATGTTTTAATACACTTCCTGGAAATGACGTGCGCTAGTGGGCGTCTCTACATAGGCTAATGGGTGTCAGCATACACAGAGAGATCGCTAGCATGGCCAAAGTGGGTGTGCTTATGCCTTGGCGAGCTAACGGCTCCCCATGGCGTCACTTTGAAAAATTTGCATACGCTGGATGCGAGCGATCGCATCTAGCGAGCAGCTCTGAATGAAGTCCATTGTGTCTAAAAGGAGCTACCTATTTACACTGTGAATTCACATATCATATTGACATTTTTTTGGAGTGCAATTGTCCAAAGGACCTTTCAAAAATCAAAGGCTTTTCCTTATAAATTTCCTTCTGTTGTGGATACCTTTTCTAATTTTATACTATATATTTTATCAATATTTGTACATTTTTATGATGATCATGCTCATCTCTATTAATGTTGTATGTTTATATGTTGTTTAGGACCACAAGGGTCAGTATACCGTGTTATGCTAAATAAATACTGTTTACTTATTTTTTTCAAGCATTTTGGCACATTTTTTATTATCTATACATCTATACCTTCACAGCTATACCTATACATCTATAGGTATACATCTATACCTATACATCTATACCTTCATATCTATTTATACATGAGTGTATAAATGGGAATATTAGCTATATATATATATATATATATATATATATATATATATATATATACTGTGTGTGTGTATATATATATATATATATATAATCAACATTTTATTTCTAACTGTACCGTTGGCAGGTAATGAGTTAACCCATTTACTATGAGTGTCCTAAAGGGACGATACATCCTCTTCCCCCCCATCCTCTTGTGTCACTTCATCTGAGTATTCAGACTGTGCAAGTTCATGGGATATGATGCTGATCAGATGCTGCTTTTAATTGACGGTGGCCTTTCTTGTGAAAGAATTAGCAATAAAACTTTCATTAATTATTTATATGGCAAGGCATTAATAGTAAAAGCTGAAAAAACAAGGTCTGTGGTCTCTCTAATGCAAGCTCATGTAGGAAAAAAACAAGATGTTTTATATGAAAAAGGATTACAGTTTAAACAAATGGAAAGCTAGCAAAACTTTGATTTTGGTTGTCTTTCAGAGAAGGATGTCTGGTTCTGATAGATTTTCCATGCACTAGTAATATATTTTTAGGAATTTTAGGAATTAGATGAGTGCCAAATATATTGTACATTAACAGATTCCCCCTTGTTACTCATTCAGATGACCAAAAGACACAAGTTCTAGTGTACAATATCTAGTTACTTTCATCAATCACTGCCCTAATCACTTCAGTGGTGACAACTATGTTCTACTGGGGAACCATGGTGATTTCAGAAGGGACATCTGTCCACAGTTAGCATTGTGACAGGGGCCCTGAGTTTACTTTTGTTCTGAAAAGTGGGTTACTTATAAAAGTATCAATTCAACCATAGAACCAGGTTCTACAAGTGGAATTCAACACCTATCTACTGAAATGCTACAGATACAAAATCTGACATATATATTATTGCTTCAGAATCATAAACTTTCACTGAGTATTGAACATGTTCAAAAGGTAATTAGAACTGTGCTTTCTTTTATAATTTATATTTTACTTATAGCCCCACTTTGGGCCTGATTCAGAGATGTCTGCAATGCTAATGTTTGCACAGCTGAGCGATTATCTGCGCATACATATGGGTCACATTGGCTTTATTGTCATTGTCACTCACAAAGAGATTGACCGGCTGGATATGTTTGTGAACGGCCAAAGGGGGGGGGGCAGAGCCGTAACTAGTCTTTTTGGAGCCCCGTGCCAGAGAAAGCATCGGGGCCCCCCTCCCAATTTTTAAATAAGGACATAAGATGGTGCACCTGAAAAAGGGCCATGGCCTCATGGGGAAGGGCCAGGGAGGAGATAGGAGGCCAGGAGATGCTGGGGATAAAAGAAGAGGAAGCTACAAGTGAGAATGATAATAAATAAAAAAATTGAAAGGCCAAAACAGCGCCCCTTGCCCTGGGGTGCCCTGTGCCATGTTACTGGTTGAACTACCCTAGTTACGCCCTGGGGGTGGGGTAGTGGTGACCAAAACACAGGCGAGTCACAAGCATTTTTGGGTCATGTCTCAGCCTGCGACTGAGATCATTAAAAACGGCTCCGGCATCTCAGTTCCATCGGTCATTTTGCGAAACCATAGGGTTGCTTACAGCTCCGATAGTCGACTGATCCTCATCCTATGTTCCTACTTTGTACGCAGTCACTTGCATTTGGGAAGCCGCCAGTGTGCGTCTCAATACAAATCCCGGAAGCTGCATCATTTGCATTTTTTTGCACACCTGCTGCGTACACATTCACAGTGGAGGCAACGTCATTAGCGTCCATCTCTGAATCAGGCCATATGCTGCCAGAAAGTTTGTCATTGGAAAATACCAATTCCACAGACTATGGAATTGCACCATCAGATGCATAATGGTCAGACTATCGAATATTTTACTGGCCCTATGTAGGCACAGTTAACATCCAGGAATACCAACTGAAATTCCATCTCTCCATCTACACGATGGTAATGATCGAGATGCATGCGCAGACTGAAAACATTGGCCGCTTGCGTCCAACATCAACACTTCGTCCACCTCTGAATCAGGCCCAAGGAATCAGTTTAAATACTGAGGGATCAATTTACTAAGCAGTGTTAGGAGATAGAGTGAAAAGTGATAAGGTGCCAGCCAATCCGCTCCCAACTGCCATCTCACAGGCTGTGTTTGAAAAATGACAGTTGGGAGCTGATTGGCTGGCACCTTATCACTTTTCACTCTGTCTCCTAACACTGCTTAGTAAATAGAGCCCTGAAGGTTAATGATGCCTCTGAAGATGCTCCTTAGCACATACAGTAACTCCTGTATTTGTAAGCATTTGGTAAGAGATGTACAGTAGGCATATGTGCACGCAGGGGAGTTTCTGCCTGCTGATCAGTGGCGTAGCGCCGTCGGTTTCAGTAAGTGTAGTGCGGATTTCGTTGAGGGCCTGATTCAGACTTGAGAATAGAGTGAGATATCTCTCTCAACTGACCATCTTGGTGAAACCATGCTGCACTGCAGGTGGGGCAGATTTAAAATGTGCAGAGAGATTTAGATTTGGGAGGAGTGTTTCCAAACTGACATCTAAATTGTAGAGTAATAATAAAGCTGTGCAGTATTTGTGGGCTACATGCAAAAGTAGCCAGTATTTACCCCACATGTAAAAAAATGTATGTATTTACACCCCTTGCATTGCAATATGGTTTGTTCAGGTTCACAGTTGAGAGACATATCTCACTCTAATCCCAAGTCTGAATCAGGCCCTGAGTGCGGTCCGCACTACACAGTAGCAAACACACTGGCGCCGGTGCTGGGTAGTACACTCATACTACCTGGCGGCGGTGTGTTTGTTTTAGCAGCCAATGAGAGTCAGACAGACTCTCATTGGCTGCTACATTCACGGAGGGAGCCGGACTGTTGCTCACTCATGAGCTCCGCCTCCTGACTCTCGCAGTGGGGTGATGGGAGAAACGTCATGACGTCTCTCCCATAGTGCCAAGCGGGAGGTCAGAGGAGCGGACGGTGGCGGGCGCGGGAGCGGGGATTCAGGTAAGTATATTGTGTGTGTCTTGTGTTATATATGTAACTGCATAGGGTGGATCACTACTGGGGCCACTGTATAATGGGCACTACTGGGGGCACTGCATAGGGGGACCACTGCTGGGGGCACTGTATAAGGGGCACTACTGGGGCCACTGTATAATGGGCACTACTTGGGGCACTGCATAGGGGGACTACTACTGGGGCACTATATAAAGGGCACTACTGGGAGCAATGCATAGGGGGGACTGTATAAGTGGTACTACTGGGGGCACTGCATAAGGGGCACTACTGGGGGCACTGTAATAGGGGCACTACTGAGGGCACTGTAATAGGGGCATTCCTGGGAGCACTGCATAGGGGGACCACTACTGGGGGCACTGTAAAAGAGGGACTACTGGGGGTACTGCATAAGGGGCACTACTGGGGGCACTGTATAAGAGGCACTACTGGGGGCACTGTTTAAGCAGCACTACTGGGGGCACTACATAGGGGGACCACTAGTGGTGGCACTGTATTAGGGGTACTACTGGGGGTGGAAGTCACCAAGGATTTGGAAACCCCCCTTTCAAAATCCTTCGTCTGGTTTTTAGAAGTGCAGATGTTGCTCATAGCAACCAATCAGATTATAGCTATTATCTTCTAGAAGGTGTTAGATGAATGTTAAGTAGAATCTGATTGGTTGCTATGGGCAACATCTCAACTTCTAAAAACCCACACTTTAGTAAATATACCCCTAGGAGTTGTACAGTTAGTAAAGCACATTGGTTCCCAATATTTCAGGAGCTAAAGACCTTGGTGAGAATTGGGCACAAAACAAGCCTCCTTAAAGCACAGGAAATATCTTTATGGAGGAATTTGGAAAGCTGGTCAAAGATAGAATGGGATAAATTAGCATTGTATATCAAAAGGGAATGCGGCTGTTTCAAATCCCGACAGCAGTTGCCTGACAGGATGAAAATCCCGACAGAGGCAGGTAAGTATGCTAACCTCCCCTGTCCTCCCCCAACCCTAACCCTCCCTTAGTGTTGCCTAACCCTAACTTCCCCCCTAGTGCCTAACCCTAACCTCCCCCCCCCGGGGTTGCCTAACTTGCCCTTACCGCTCCCTAAACCTAACCCTGCTGGGGGGTGGTACCTAACCCTAACCTCTCCATGGGGGTGCCTAACCCTAACCCTCCCCCCTAGGGGAACCTAACACTAACCACCCCCCAAAACCAAACCTAACCCTCTCCCCCCGCTGATAACATGATGGGTGCCCCGGATTTACTAGGATTCTGGCATTGGGATTATGATAGGTGTCAGTATTTCGACAGCTATCATAAATCCCTAGACAGCATTCTCCTGTCGGGATTGTGACCGGCGGCTGCAAGGTCACATAACTACATCCCATCAAAAGAGACATGTCTGAGATCTGAAACTGAAAGAGACTCAAACAGGAGCTTATTTTGTTTGTTAGAAAGTTCATGTGCATATCTCACATGCCTATCCGCACAGCTGCTTCCTGTGTGTTCCTTCTCCAGTGAAATACTGAAGGCCATCCAGACAAGAACTGTTATTTCACAGGTGCTCATTGTTGCATCAGCATAAAACCCATTTATGAATTTCCAGTTTACAAGTGTTAAAGAACACATTGCTCACCAGAGATAAGGGAATTGATCTCTATGAAGCAGCCCTGCATGACTATATAATTTTATAGAATCCATACTGACCGGTGCTTAATTCATGTATTTGTATCAGTATTTATATTATACCATTAGCTTAATATTGGTAATTGTGAGTGTAATAATAAAGCCCATATCATATTTGACTGGGCATTTTAACAATGATATTGGTAACAGTATGTGTTATGATCTGTAGTCTTATGATCCACTCTGTATATGTTTATATTGTATCAGCTAACCAAATGATTTGTGTGTTCAGCTATAGAAGACTCCTAGCAGGCCAGAATGTTTATGCAAGAACTAAATAAGTTTCAGAGGATGTGGCTGATAGACTGCTATTTCCAGTAGGACACGATCAAATGTCCTATGTGCAGTTTGCATGCCAAAGAATTAGCCAGTGTATTGTGTAAATTCTGCAACTAGCGCCACAAGGAGCCAAATGGGAAATAGGAAATCACACTTGTAGGTTTTCTGAAATCTAAACCTGTCTCCTCAGTATGCTAGAGCAGGAAAAGAGAAGAAGAGATCTCTTGATCATGTCCTATTTCATGCTGCCCAAGGTGTAATCTCTATTTGTTGGACAAGAACCTTGTTCTGAGAAAAGGGTCAGGTAATCACATCTGATGCCAGGGAAGTAATTCAATCTCAGACTTTAGGCCTCCCTCTCCCATGCGCTATGAAGAGGAAGAATCCATTTCTGTGAGATGGGAAGCATGACAGAATGGGTATATTAACCCAGCAAACTGGACAGCAAGTGTCCATTCTTTTAAGGTAGCCACATGGCTTAGATACCCCAACTTCTTCCAGGAGAGACCTTACTCCAGGTATTGTTCAATTCCAAAGGTGATATCTGAACTTTGGGCCTGATTCAGAGCCGGACGCTATTTGCGGACGCTCGTTCAGAAAATAGGGGTGGCTATTCAAATGAACCGTTCGCTGTTTGCGGTCTATTCACGCCTCTAGGTCTGAACGAGCTAACAAAACTTGCGGTCATTTTGTGGGAAACTACGCCCCCTGGCCGCTCGCATCCTACGTCATGTCCGCTATTTATTAGATTAATCGAGTACATCGAACAGGGTATGAGCTGCTCGCTATTCTTGTGGTTGGTTTTTGCTACCACAATTTTGCGAGCAGTTCTGGCTATAAAATAACCCAGTGACGTGGTCAATGGCGCTGCTGTTTTAAATATGCACACCCATAAAACGCCCGTTTTGACCTTTAAGCACGCCTGCGTTCGGATCTCCAATCCCCGTTTTCAAGCACCTTCCCCTGTTACACTCCCACATACACCTCATCCTGTCACTCAAATTAGCAGGCATTCGCTATTTTGCGAGCACATGAATTTCGGCCGCACTGACTGGTTCGCGCATGCGTATAACGATCCGTATGCATGCGCAGTTGGGCAAACATCGCTCGGAGCGAACGAGCTGCCACTTACGAGTGGCTCTGAATCAGGCCCTTTGTTTTGTCCTCTTTTTTCTTTGAAATTGTCTGTAATCTGTGTGTACTTTTAATAATCATATTAATCTTTGTAATTCGTTTTTGTACCTATAAACTTTGAAGTAATCTTGAAATTAAAACTTAATCTTTAAGTCTGATATTTTGTGTTCTTAGGCCTACGACCTTACGAAGTGCATGCTACTGATTTTAAAGCATATATACAGTGAGCGGAACCGAAGGACCGCTGTGGGAGGAGTTCCTTCCTAAACTAATTATTTGGTGGTGGCAAAGAGGTAAATTTTATTATTAGGGAAATTTGCAAAACACCAAAGTCACGACCACCCAACTAGGATGGAGTTCTGAGTACGGGCTCAGATCATGACAGTGAGTAATGCTGATCATCTTCAACGAGCCTACTTGTATACTTAGGGCCTGATGCAGATGTAGACGCAATGCCGATATTTATGCAGACAGAGCGATTGTTAGCCAATTGCGCATGCATTAAAGCATGCACAGTGATTGTTTTATGATTCCTCTCACATAGAGGAGTATAATAGAAGCACTGGTAAAGTGCTAGATGGCATATGTATTTGTCCACGGTTTCTGACCTATGTGTTCTAAACCCCCAGGAAATGTCTGTCTGCTTGATTAGAATTTGGGCTTTGAGTAAAAGCCGGATAATGGGTCCTGGGGGTATGGATATGAGAGAGAAGGGAGGGCTCCATCCACAAAGCTCAGTTCGGGTTTTCCAGCCTTCAGCCTGAGAGCAGGCAAATTTATGATTGCACCTGTGAGAGACTGATATAAGCTGTGTCAGGATTTGGCTCAGGGTCTCATACCTGGGGAGAACAGGCACTCAGGCTTGTTCAGAGACACTGTGATGTACTACTTGTAAGTACTGTGCATACGCCTATGTTTGTGGTGAGGACATAGGTCCTACCACTTTGAGAGAGGGAATCTATTGTTTAGTTAGTGCCCAGATAGGCTCGGATTTAGTTTTATGTTTTCTATTTAATACTGCACAATAAAAACTAGCTGCGGCTAGCTTGCACGAAAACCTTGGACAGGTGTGCTGTTTCCTGGCTGCTGTGTGTTTGAAGGTGTCCATCTACCCCAGGAGAGGGACCTCCTACCCCGATCCTATTACAGGAGTTATTTGCAAATTGAGTGACAGGTAGTCAGTGTTTGGGGGTGGTTATAAAAACGCAGGCATGTTGGACCATTTAAACACTGTTTAAGGGCATCAATAAATTGCATTCTTGCTCAAAGCAGGAGAGCCCTCTGTGTGTTTGCGACAGCCTAGACTTACTCAGCAGGCTGATAGCTGCTTCATCTATGGTCGATGTTTCCGGTTTTGTGCATGAAAAAGCGGATGTGAGATGCTGTCAGTGGGCATCTCTAAACACTGGACAGCGAATGGGTCATTAGCTTATTTTCACAATTGTGATCTGTGAAAAATCACTGCTGCAATGACCTTTGCGTCCAGTGTCGGACTGGCCTACAGGGGTATAGGGGAAACCCACGGTGGGCCCCACTGCCTGAAGGCCCTCCCCCTCCCCTACGGATCAGGTTCCAGACTGTGCGCTTGAATTATACATTATATGTTACATTTAACTGCATAGGACTATGGTGTATTTCTACAATGCATTGCTGTTATTAATCTGGTACATTATCATGCATGCACTAGCAGTATTTACTATATTTTTAAAGGTGTGGAAGGCTGGTTACACCCCTTTGTATGGGCCCCTATCACTGCATTCCCTTGTTGGGCCCTTCATGCCCCAGTCAGACACTGTTTGCATGCACATCTGAATCAGGCCCTTAGTGTCATGCAGAAGATAATAAAATTGTGCACACTCTAAGCACTAAGAATACTGATAAATAAACTGTAACTATTAACATGGATTTTAAATATGGTACATAGGGGATGATTCAGCACATAAGTACAATGCTGAACGCGGATCTGTGCATATACAGAACAGTACCTGCGTATTCGGACGCAGAGCGGCAGCAGACTGCAGTGATAAACAGTCTGCTGCTGTTTGGAGTAAGGGAGGGGTGCGGTGACAGCTTCCGTTTTCCAAAATAGAGGTGTGTCATCGCAAATGGGGGGGGGGGGGCGGAGGCCAGGATCTCTGCCAGCAAATGGAGATTTCCTGGCCTCTTCCTCTCATCTGCGATGGCTGGCCAGCTTGACCCCATGGTCACTCAGCCGGCCAAGGATCACACAGATGATCCGATGCTGCGTCCAGGGACGCAGCTCAAGTCATTAATGCATGCAGGAGGTATGACACCTACTACTGCATTAACATAACAGGAAGGATCGCATTTCAAAGCTGCTTGCGTGTAGCTTTGCAATTCCATCCAGTGCTGAATTACCCCCTTAGTACATGTTTGGCCAAAAATGTCTGCCCCTCATCATGTGGATCCCTAACATCCCTAATACTGACACACTATATAAATGTATCCAGACCTTACCTATAAGAGTGCCCTTTCCAATGTGTAGACTGCAATGACCTAATGTAATTAAAATCACCTAAGTGCAGGTGGGAGAGGTGCTAATCCAGTCAGAAGGAGTCTCACCTTCAAGTGGTGAATACACACATACAGAGGTACAAGGAGGTGGGAGGGCTGGACTGCACACCATAATTTTAAACATAACCAGATGTGCTACTATGCTGAATCCTGTAGTGTTATGCAGAAAAAAGAAGAAAAGAAAATGCAGATGCACACTCTAAGTAATAAGAATACTGATAATCAAAACATGTATAATAAACTCTAACAATTAACATGAATTTTAAATAAGGTTCTTAGTACATTTTTGGCCAAAAAATGTCTGCCTACCTACAGTACCTTGTCAAGATGTAAGGAGCTTTTTTACAAATGTATTTTTTAAGACATTTATACATTAAAGGGCAGTAAAAACTCTTAAGCTGGCCAACTAGTTGATTGGTTGGAATGACAATCTGGTAAGGTATGAAAGCAAATGACAATCAGCAATTTGCTCCCAAATGCTGGAAAATGGACAAAAACTGTTGCTTGAACAAATTATTTAGATCAAACATTTAACAAACTTGTCTGACGGCCATTTTCATCTGTTTTCTGGCATTTAGGAGCAAATTGCTGATCATTTACTCCCATACGTTACCAGATTTTCATTCCAACCAATCAACTAGTTGGCTGGTTGGACAGATAATCTTTAGATTTGTGGCCAGCTTTATAATTACTGACAAGGGTGAGGAGCACATTATGGTAATTAACACCTCCACTTGTGCTATTTTAAAGATTTGATAAATCCCCCTCTTAGAGAGAGAAGGTGAACAGAAAAATGTCACTACATAGGTAAGGAACTACTCAGATGGGAAAGCACAGTAAGGTACATGCAGATGGGGGATTTATGGTAATCACAAACTGGCGGGGGTATGGGAGTATCTGGAACCAAGGGCAGAACTATGGGTGACAATTGAGGTGCCTGCTGCCAAGCGCCAGCACTAAAGGGACACCTCCATCACCCACAATATATTCAACCCACTTAGGGCTGTAACTATTTACTCGGAGTGTATGTCACGGCTGCCCAATACATGGCACCTCTTCCTGGCACCTGAGAAGCCACCATACCCTAGTGGGGGGCTCATTGTCAGACCATCAGCTGCCGCCTCCTGCTGCCGTCTATATATAGCCTGTCCCTGCTCATTGGTGTCACTGCTCCTCAGCAGCTTCTTATGCCAGTGTGACACGTCCGTCGCTCTCTCACCCACAACTCCCTGTCACACTCCTCCCTGGCAGCAGCCCTAGCCGCGGACTTGTGCTTCGTGTCTGAGCATATGCGTGGCTGCAGATCTTCCAGGAGCTAGATGTCAACAAGAATGCACCAGATGGAGCTGCGGGTAAGTGTGCATGGGAAGCGGGAGTCTGAGGGCAGATCTTTGGAGGGGCAACTTCCCATTATGTGATTGGGCATTTTGTGAGTTATAATCCCACCACAGTGACAGCCTTACAGTATTGACTCAAACTCAGTCCCCCAAATCAGGTGGTTTTCCCTCCACCAGTGGTATCAGGAGAGCTCCCCAACCCACATCAGGTGGCTTTAGCCTCCATCAGGAGGACTTTCAGCCTCATGCTAATTGCACTATACAGGTCACTATCTTATCTGTGGCTAATGCATAGCTGTATATACTCCTATTTAACCCCAGAGCTGTAGCTAAGGTCACTCTTCATACATACAAACATACATTACATTCCTCAGTGCAATCACCTTCTCTATAATAGACAATGTTGCAATGTTATCCCTTATCTTGTGTCTCTGGTATACAATTGGAGAGCTGTAAACCTTTGCATGTGTTGTAGGCACGATAACTGGAGGGGATCTATACACAACCCTAATGCAAACCCTTAACTTCTTCTTCAGTACTGCTGTGCATGAGTGGTGTGAGTGGAGAGTGCCAGGGAGGGATGCTGGGGATCCCTTTCCTGGTACTTTTTGTGATCTGTAACCCATAGGCAGCTGCAGCTAATGCCACCTTGAGATAGTGTTAGCTACTAGGGCCAGACTCCGGAATGCAGATACATTCGGGTGATTCTACTGTATAAATCTGCAGCTATCTCCCAAAAAAGATTGTTTTTGGTGGAGGGGCTGGGGGATGGAGGATGAAGGAAGATTATAGACCATACAGGGGAATGATTGAGTAGCACAAGCAAAAAAAAAAATATAGGGTTATCTGGAGCACATTATGATAATTGTGATCATTTTACTGATGAAGAGGATCACATTATGATAATTACTGATGGGGGTGGGTTTGGAGTACATTACGATAATTACTGATGTGGGGGTGATGAGTAGATTATGATAATTACTGATGACGAGTTTCACATTTTAGTAATCACTGATAGAGGTGGACCACATTCTGAAAATTGTTGATGGAAGAGGGGCAAATTATGATCACTGTCTGGAGCACAGTTTGTCAATCATTGATAGTGGGTTGTCTGGAGCACATCCTGGTAATAATTAATGGGGGGCATGATTAGAGTACATTTTGGTAATCTCTTATGGGGGGGTTGAGGACCACATAGAGAACATACAGATGGACTGAGTGGTACATGGTAACTAGAGATGTGCAGCTCTGTTTTGGTGAAAACAGAACACATGAACTTTGGGGTTCATAGTCGAATTGAGTCTGACTTAGGTCTGCTGTAAGTTCAGAACATGGATTTAAAATGTAACTGGTCCAAATTACATGATTTTAGCTGTTTTTATCAATTTTAAATACATCCAAAACCAAAACAGATAAGAACCAAAACATTTGAGGGTGATTTTTACAAAACCATTACACGGGGGCCCTCGCACATCTCTAATGGTAACTACTGATGCAATATATGTATCTAGAGCATGTTGTGGTAATTATTGACAACTGAGGTGACAGAGGGGCACATAGAGAGGTTGAGACAAATAAATAATATTTTAAATTGTAAAGCATAATCTAAGTATTTTATATATTGTGAAAGCAAAAGTAATGTTGTTCTAAATGCTATCTAAATATATAAAGCTCAAAATATCTTATAGAGAAGGTAAATAGGGTCATCATCACATTGAACTAGCATGGGCTTTTTTCACTGTCATTGGGACGCTTTTGTTTCTGGCTGAAGTTGTGCTGCTTTGTTGGGTGAAATTTCTGCCAGTGAACAATCCAAAGTCACTAGTGAATGATACTTCTATTATACTGGGAAAGAAGTGGCCATCACCTCAACCTGCATAATGGTGCCATTTGGATTAATCTTCATAGTGTTTTCAGTTCTTGTAGTACGAATAGATTACTATTGTGTCTCTATAAAATGTTTTGAGGTTTATAGATTTGGATATATAGTCTTTATACTAACATGACTATTGCAATCCCAACATATATTCTATGTATGGGTGTTTGCATTTTCTATATATGGGTGTTTGCATATATGCATGCCAAGCTCCCATTTATAATAGAGAGTTTTACATGCAAATAATGGGGACCACCATGGGGTCAAATTTGGTGCTCACATATGCTAATATTTTTATGCATGAGTATGAAATCACATACATTATGCCCAAATATGGGGTAAATATCATGTATTTTTAGATTTGGAACAGCACTGAGACTAAACTCATTGATATGGCGAATAAGCTAAATTCTTTGGATTGCACTATACACGTAACTTGTAAATCAAGCCTTTTTTTCTCTTGATTTTTGGACATTACCATCTTACATAAAGGTACAAGATTGGGCACATTGTTCTATCATGAAGACATGGATAGAAATACTCTATTGTATGAAACAAGTACTCACCCTCCTAGGTTGAAAGTCAGCCTACCCAGTTCACAATTTCTAAGGTTTTCCTGCAATACTACAAATCCAGTTATGGCAAAACAACAAATAATGTAATTTACATCATGTTTATTACAAAGGGATATTCTAAAAGGACTGTATAGGGTTACCTCGCCAGGGCTGTGTAGAGATTGGCTGGTTGCGCTAAGAGGACATAAGTCCAGACAATTTTTGTGAGCTAATATGACAGTGTCTCAAGTGGGGTTGACAAGTCTAATAAAAGTAACTGGCCCATCATAACCTCAGATCCAGTATTTTGTGGTACATTACAACACTGGTTCTCAAACTCGGTCTTCAGGACCTCACACAGTTCACAATTTCCAGGTCACCTAGCATGTGCACAAGTGTATTCATTACTCATTGGCACATTTTAAAAGGACCACAGGTGTGACCTAGAAAACATGAACTATTTGTGGTCCTAAGAACTGAGTTTGAGAACCTAAGCATTACAACATCCACCCATGATGGCTTATAGATGTGTTCCCAATCTTAAAGAGCTCCTGATGTGTTCAATGTGGCAAACTGTGACAGAAGGGTCAATGTGGCTTATACACAACAATAGGTATGTTAAATGTGCCAGTTGTTTGATCTGTAGAACTATGGTTCAGTAGAGATTGTGGTGTACTTGGCAGTGAGAGATCAGGAGGTGATAAGACTGTAGATGGAGGGAAGACAATTAGTTGTTTTGCCCATGTTGAGTTTGAGAGTGCTCAGACATACAGGAGGAGATGGCAGAGGCATCAGGAGATGAGAGATAGTGTGGAGTGTCATCAGCCTAGAGGTGAAAATGGAGGCTGAAGGAACTGATAAGTTCACCCAGGGAGGAGGTGTACACAGAGAAGAGCAGAGGGCCAAGAACAACCCTTCATCACACCCACGTGAACGACGGATGGGAGGAGGTGAAACTGAAGGCAGAAACAAAGAAGGAGATGTCAAGGTAGGAGGTGAACCAGGAGTGGGCAGTGTCCCATGGTCTGAAGGATGCAGAGTAAGAGAAGATGATCCACATTGTCAAAGGCTGCAGAGAGGTTTAGGAAGATGAGCAGGGAGAAGTGGGCCTTTGATTTGGCTGAGAGCAGATCATTGATGACAGTTTCAGTGGAGTGAAGGGGCAGAAGCTAGATTGGTGAGGCTCAAGGATAGAGTTGTCAGAGAGGTAGTAGGTAAGATGGTTGTAGACAAGCCACTCAAGTATTTTGGAGGCAAATGTGTGAAGAGAAATGGTGTGGTGGTTAGATGGATAGTAAGGATGGCTCAAGTTTGTTTTATTTTTATAATGGATGAGACGAGCATGTTTGAAGGGTGAGGGGAAGATTCTGGTGAAGAGGGATAGATTGAACAACGATAAGGGAGTGGACTTCGTCACCCATAGTGAGGTTGATGGACAAGTGGAAATGGCTGTAGTGAGGGCAGGGTTTTGCTACAGCCAATCAGCAGACAGTGGCAGCATCCACTGATTGGCTGAGAATGTTCAACCTTTAGCCAATTAACAAAGTCATTGTGAATGTCTCACGCAGGAACTGTCATTTCACAGTTAGCACTACATCAAGTCCGTTGACTATATTTTTTGTTTAATCAAGACCCTGGACTACTATATGGACAAGGGGACTGAGCACATCCAAGGATTAGGTAAGTATGAAGTGTGAGTATGTGTAATAAAGGGTTAAATACAATTGGTGTGTATGTTCTGTCATTATTGTAATATTTTCTTTACAGTGGGACTATAGGTGCCAGCAGTCCCTAAATGTCTGTGCATGCTAGGATTTGTGTATCTCTAAGTGTCGGCATGCCAGGGAAGGCTTGTTGGGACCTGTAGTTCCACTGTAAAGAACAATATTAAATCTGTTACACAATACTAAAACATTCCACTGCAACCAGGGATGCGTGGAAGAGCCCTCGGCTGTTGGTAGATCCTTAGGAGGGGAACCCCAATTTATTTTGAATATGGGAAACTTTATCTTCGTTTTACCTCTACTTATGCTTCCTAGTGTGGTTTACATTTAGATCGATCACAAAAATGAGTCTATTCCTAAATGAAGTCTAAATAACTAAAAGTATGTAGCACAGCTATACAGTGTACATTTTTCTATATAAGAGTTCTCCTTTTTATTTCTTTCACCTTGTCCTTTCTCTTTCTGTCAAAGCAATTTATGCTCTGATAGAGTTTATTGGTTCTGAAAAGAGAAGGCTAATAATGACTGTTCACATGGACTGAACTTTTATTTGCATCACTTTATGCATAATTTTCTCAGTCACTTAAAGTACTTATCAATGCTTGAAGGACACTTGTAACGACCTTGGAATTGTATAAATCTTGGAGGGAGAGCCGGTAGATATGTTGACATGCTGTCTCAGCTAAAGTTTAACTTACATTAATTCTTAATAAATTAATTATTATTGTGATAGGATCACTGGTAAAGTGGTCAGTGATAGATACGTTTGCCCTAGGTTTCTGACCTATGTATTTTAAAACCCCCAGGAGAAAGTTTGCAGTGAAGCAAGCTTGAGTTTCGGCTTTTTGAAAAGCCGGTTTGGGACCTGGAGGTGTGGGTGTGAGGAGAGAGTGGGATCCACCCATGGCCACTCCAGGTTTTGGGCCTTTCAGCCTGGTAACAGGCTCATTAGAGCTTCCAGCTGAGAGTGGCCAAGATATGCTTAGTTTGTTTGGGGCTGAGGGTCTCACCTGGGAGAGCAGGCAGGGAGTTTGCTCAGAGACACTTGGAAACCTAGCAGTGAGGACTGTTCTGTGCTTTTGTTGCTGGTGAGGGTATTAGGCCCTACCAGGTTCTTGTAGTGAGGGAAATCACTTGTAAAGTTAGAGCCCAGACAGGGCTAGGATTTATGTTTATGTTTTCTTTATGTAATTTCTGATATTGTACAATAAAGTCTGGCGCCGACGATCTTGTACTCGCATCCAGACTGGTGTGCTGTTTCCTGGCTGCTGTGTGTGTAAGGAAGGAGTCCATCTACCCCAGGAGAGGGACCCATAATCCAGTCCTGTTACAATTGGTGGAGAATGCAGGCAAGCACACACTGAAAAGTGCAGCAAGGAAAAATTTGTCCTTTAAAATTTAAAGGGACAGACACATGATTGATTGTTGAATCCCAGGAGGTGGCATCAGCCAATGCTCAGAGAGGCAAGGTTCAGCTTCCAACCAGCGCCTGGAGGTAAAATGGAGGACATTGTAAAAGCCTTGCTTCAGGCTACGGCAGCTCAGCAAGAAGCTACCAGGGCCTATTACGACTTATGGTAGCTTATGGACTATAAAAAATTAAAACAGGAGATCTTAACTCGCTTGGGAGTTACCACCTTTGTTACCACCTTTGTTCGTGCCCAACGGGTCCACCACTGGGAGTTCCAAATGGACAGACCACCACGCTCACAGATGCATGACCTTGTCCATCTATCCACCAAGTGGCTACAGCCCGAGACGCTGACAGGACCACAAATCGTCGAACAAGTTGTAATGGATCGGTATCTGCGATCCCTACCTGCATCCTTGCGCAAGTGGGTGAGCCATGCAGACCCTAAGTCCGCAGACCAGTTGGTCGAGCTGATGGAGAGGTACATGGCGGCTGAGGAGCTGATGAGTATGCCCCACTGAGCCCCAATGGTGCATCAGCGAACTCCCACGGACGCTGGTAAGACTGTTCCAGGGGAGAAGGGTGCTGGGCAGTGGAATGTACCTAAGACTGAGGGTGTCGAACCTGGAGACAGGCCTGCCAGGCCGGGAAGGTTCTTACCCCGTAAGCGACTAGACATTAATATGACTCAGTGTTTCTGATGTGGTGGCTTCGGCCATATTGCCGCTAATTGTTCACTTACCTCTGAGCCCATGCAATGTGATACTGCTCATGTCCACCGCAGGGTGGCTTTCTTTGCACAGCCAGCCTGTACTGCTGATTGGCAGGCTGAGACAGATAAGCACATGTGTGTACTCAGTGAAGAAGGCAACCGAGTTGAGGCACTGTTAGATTCTGGTAGCCTAGTGACACTTATGAAAGCTGAGCTGGTGGACCCCTTGAAGCGTAAGGGGAAAACTGTTGGAGTGACCTGCATACATGGGGATACTCGGTATTATTTTACAGCCGAAGTGAACGTCAAAACTGCATGTGGTTCTGCGATAGTCTCCGTGAGTTTGGTGCATGGTCTAATGTATGATGTCATATTGGGGAGAGACTTTGCGCACTTCTGGAAGTTGTGGGAAAGCTGGTTTGTTCCAGAAGTGAACAACCCCGACCCATTTGAGAAGGTTATTGAAACAGTGGAAGGGAAAGTTTCTTCTGAATCTGTGATGTTCCCTTTCTCTAGCATGGTTGGCGAACCCGAGAGTGAGGGTGGCTCACCAGACGGTGTGCCTCCCACTGAGGTGGGAAGTGTTGTTGAGCCAGTTGATCGTCTGCCTGATTTAGAGGTCAGAAGGAAGGTCTTTGCCGTGGAGCAGTTAAATGACTCTACTCTGGTAAGAGCCAGGGAGAATGTCAAGGTGATTAATGGTAAACCCATAGACCCCGATAGTCCTTTGTCCTATCCTCACATGACAGTATGTCAGGATTTGTCATATCAGGTGTCTAAAAAGGGGGAAGATATTGTGGAACAACTAATAGTGCCCAAAGCTTACAGAAGAACAGTGTTGGATCTGGCCCACAGTCATATAACGGCAGGCCATCTAGGGGTAGAAAAAACCACGGAGCGAATTATGCAGAGGTTTTTCTGGCCTGGGCTCCATAAAGAGGTATCTGACTTTTGCGCATCCTGCCCTGAATGTCAGTATCATGCTCCCAGACCACATTTCAAAAGTCCTCTAGTCCCACTACCTATTATAGAGGTACCATTTGAAAGAATAGCTATGGACTTGGTGGGGCCCTTGTTGAAGTCTGCCCGGGGACATCAATATATTCTAGTAATTCTGGACTACGCTACCAGATACCCAGAAGCGATACCGCTACGCAATACATCTACCAAGTCCATTGCTAGAGAGCTGGTCCATGTTTTTAGCAGGTTGGGAATACCTAAAGAGATACTGACTGATCAGGGTACCCCGTTCATGTCAAAAGTTATGAAGGAGTTGTGCCGCTTATTTAAGATGAACCAGTTAAGGACCTCGTTTTATCACCCCCAAACCGATGGACTGGTCGAGAGGTTTAACAAGACCTTAAAACATATGTTAAAGAAGGTAGTCGACAAAGATGGTAAAGATTGGGATTATTTGTTGCCTTGTCTGCTGTTGGCCATAAGAGAGGTTCCCCAATCCTCCACCGGGTTTTCACCTTTCGACTTGTTATATGGGAGACATCCAAGAGGGTTACTAGACATTGCCAAGGAGATGTGGGAAGGGCAGTCCAGTCCTTATAAAACAGTGATTGAACATGTTTCCCAGATGCAAGAGAGAATTGCGGCTGTAGTGCTGATAGTTAAGGAGCACTTGGAACAGGCCCAACTAGCACAGCAGAGGGTATACAACCGCAATGCACAGTTAAGAAACTTTGCTCCTGGGGACAGAGTGTTGGTGTTGGTTCGTACTGTAGAAAGTAAGCTGTTGGCTAAGTGGCAAGGGCCCTTTGAGATCTTAGAAAAAGTAGGACAGGTCAACTATAAAGTTTACCAGCTGGGGAAAAGAAAACCCGAACAAATATATCATGTGAACGTGATAAAACCCTGGAGGGATAGAGCAGCACTGTCAACCGTCCAAGCCCCTTCAGTAAAAACCGGTTCCCTGGTAACCGAAGTGACCGTGGCAAAAACCCTGTCAGCCAGTCAGCAGCAGGAGGTCAAGGAATTTTTGATCCGAAATAGGGTACTGGTTTCTGACCTGCCAGGAAAAACCATGGTCATCAAACATGATATAGTCACTGACCCTGGGGTAAAGGTTAACCTAAAGCCCTATAGGTTGCCTGAAACCCCAAGGGAATCTGTGTCAAAGGAAATTAAAAAGATGTTAGAATTGGGGGTAATTGAAGAATCACACAGTGAGTGGTCCAGTCCCATTGTGTTGATTCCAAAGCCCGATGGGAGTGTGCATTTTTGTAATGACTTCCGTAAACTGAACAGTGTTTAAAAATTTGATGCCTACCGGATGCCGAGGGTGGACGAGCTAATTGAACGGCTGGGGACAGCAAGGTATTTAACCACTCTGGACCTAACCAAGGGGTATTGGCAAGTGCCATTAACCCAAAACGCCAAAGAAAAAACAGCTTTTTCTGCACCGGAAGGGCTGTTTCATTATAAGATGTTACCCTTTGGGCTACATGGGGCGCCTGCGACCTTCCACAGAATGATGGATCGGATTCTAAGACCCCATAAACGATATGCTGCAGCTTATCTGGATGATGTCATCATACATAGTCCTTATTGGCAGTCTCACTTACCCAGAGTACAAGCAGTGTTAGACTCCATCTTTAAGGCAGGTCTGACAGCCAACCCGAAAAAGTATTGTCTCGGGATGGAGGAAGTAAAATATCTGGGGTACACTATTGGCAGAGGTTTGATAAAACCACAGCTCAATAAGATTGAGGCAATACAGAATGGGCCACGACCCCTCAATAAGAAGCAGGTGAGAGCCTTCTTAGGGATCCCGGGATACTATAGGAGGTTCATACCCGGTTTTGCCACCATTGCGGTCCCACTTACTGACCTTACCAAGGGCAAACAAAAAATCATGGTGGAATGGGGTCCGGAAGTGGGGAAAGCTTTCCAAAATGTAAAAATAGCTTTATGTACCCAACCTGTTCTGGTGACCCCTGATTTTGATAAAGAATTTGTGGTACAAACCGATGCATCTGGTGTAGGCATCGGAGCCATCCTGTCCCAAAGTAGAGAGGGTGAGGAACACCCTATCTTTTACCTGAGCAGGAAATTGAACGTACATGAGAGAAACTATGCCACAGTGGAAAAGGAAGCTTTGGCCATAAAATGGGCATTAGAGACTCTCAGGTACTATTTGGTGGGAAGGAAGTTCAAATTGATTACTGACCATGCCCCTCTGACATGAATGTCCGAAAACAAGGACAGTAACGGAAGAATAACAAGATCGTTCTTGGCACTACAAACCTTTACGTTTTCAGTAGAACACAGGCCAGGAAGCCAGCAGGCCAATGCAGACGCGTTGTCACGCTTTCATTGCTTGGGATCTTCAGTTGTTCCGCCCCACAGGTCGAAACAAAGGGGGGGATATGTGATAGGATCACTGGTAAAGTGGTCAGTGATAGATACGTTTGCCCTAGGTTTCTGACCGATGTATTTTAAAACCCCCAGGAGAAAGTTTGCAGTGAAGCAAGCTTGAGTTTCGGCTTTTTGAAAAGCCGGTTTGGGACCTGGAGGTGTGGGTGTGAGGAAAGAGTGGGCTCCACCCATGGCCACTCCAGGTTTTGGGCCTTTCAGCCTGGTACCAGGCTCATTAGGGCTTCCAGCTGAGAGTGGCCAAGATATGCTTGGTTTGTTTGGGGCTGAGGGTCTCACCTGGGAGAGCAGGCAGGGAGTTTGCTCAGAGACACTTGGAAACCTAGCAGTGAGGACTGTGCTGTGCTTTTGTTGCTGGTGAGGGTATTAGGCCCTGCCAGGTTCTTGTAGTGAGGGAAATCACTTGTAAAGTTAGAGCCCAGACAGGGCTAGGATTTATGTTTATGTTTTCTTTATGTCATTTCTGATACTGTACAAGGAAGATTGGTGCCGACCAGCTTGTACTCGCATCCAGACTGGTGTGCTGTTTCCCGGCTGCTGTGTGTGTAAGGAAGGAGTCCATCTACCCCAGGAGAGGGACCTCTAATCCAGTCCTGTTACAATATGTATAATTTTAAGATGAGGAGTTTGGAATTGGAGAAATCCGCAGAACTGAATATTGAATATTTGTAGTTCTGAGAGGCATGAAGGGAGCCAGCATTGGGAGGATGTGCAGGTCCATATATAGTGCCATTTGGAGGTTTCTGGGGTACCTCCTACGTGAGTCAGCTCTCAGCTTATATTTTTATATGTGCTGTTATTATGCAGTACATTAATTTGTAATTATATGACCTAGAGTGGGTGCTACTATTTTTTAGCAATAATTATTTTGGGGTGAGCGTTTGGGCATGGGACCCCCGGAGTTGCTCTGGCTGGGCCTTTTTCAGGGCATCCCCACTTAATTCACATAGATATTTTTTCATCAAATTTCCATTTGTTTGTTTATTATTTATGTAATTTTAATTATTTCTTATTATATTAACACTTATTGATTATCTTTACACATCTATACTTTACACTTCACTATCACCTTTCTTCCATTTTTCGTGTGATGCCCTGGGAGTGGTCCTTGGCTGGGTTCTTTTGGGCTGCTCTGCGCCTCGGACATGAACCCATCAATGTTCGGGACGCTGGTATAGAGGAGCCTTGACGCTGGCCCGGCGCTTAATCATATATTTGCAAATGTAAGCAACTAATACCTCTGAATTTCTATTATCATGTAGGATTCAAGTATTTTTTCTGATATTGTTGCAGTGTGCTGGAGGGAATATTCTTTTTTTTCTGTGGTTCAGAGTAAACCCCGCCCTTTACAAGCACCTGTGCAATATCATTAAGCTGATGTGAGCGACCACTATACTTTTTATTTGCAGTACCGAGCAGAACTGGGTTGATATTTAGTTCCTCCCATCAAAATCCAATCTAAAGACCATACAAAATATAATTTCCCAGAAAATATTGGATTTTGTGAGTTTTTGATCACCATGTAAGATTAAATTAGACAACGTGTGTAGTAAACGTCACTTTCCTACAAATTAAAAAATATATTTTTTATCTGTCCAAATTCTAGTGTTTTATCGTTAAGGGTATTGCCTGTGTCAACATTCGATCAATGGCAGTCTAAAGGCAACATTTTCACTGCTACTGTGTACAAAAGTTTCCCCCATCCCTGCCACACCACTAAAAAAATTTTTTTATTAAACAAGCATTTTCTTCTTTAAAAATTAAATCCTGGTGTTATACTGTCAAGAGTGTTTTCTGTGTAAGGCACATTATTTACTATTACATATGTACTAGCCAGTGGTCAGAAACAAGGTACTGTGTGAATTTGCCTCTGAGCATCAACACCCAACAATTAAATAAATATTTGCGCTGTTACTAATTTCCAGTCGGCTCATTGCAGCCTTTGATCACTAGTGTTAAAAAAAAAATTCACAGTTGTTAGTTTGTCATTGGTAAAATTACTTTAAATGACTATAATGAATGTAAATGAAAGAAATACTAATGTCAGAATAAGAAGAGCTCCAAAATGCATGATTTAATATGTTTTTAACCATTATAAGCAAATTCCATAACCGAAACAATGAACCAAACAAAACAAATAAAAAGATTTTAGAACCAAAAACCAAAATATGGGGTTTTACGCACACCTCTAGTATAAATAAGCTTTCCCTATCATAGTTATTTCTGCATTCGTTCCTTTTTCACAGTGGATAAATTGAAGTCATACTATACCAGGGCAGCACATCCAATAAGAGGCTGTACTAGCAATGGCTGAACCCTATTAACATCCCGAAAGTGTGAACTTCTGGGTGCATGGGTGCATTCCAGTCCCCCGCAGCAATGTTGCAGCCTATTGGTTACAGCTGCTATGTCATTCATAGATGTTGTTAGCTATTGACCTCAAGCAATGAAAAGCTATGCTATAGAGCAACTCTGTCCTCAGGACCCCACACAGTTCACGTTTTCCAGGTCACCTAGCAGTTGCACAGGTGTATTCATTACTCAGCAACATATTTTAAAAGTTCCACAGGTGTAGATAATTATTGCACTTGTGATTCTGTGAGGAGACCTGCAAAACATGCACTGTTTGGGGTCCCGAGGACCGAGCTTGAGAACCTTTGCTATAGAGTTTAATACATTGCTTCTGCAACAGTCCCCAATGAGAATTATGCGTTAGTTTGCTAATGCAAATGATATCTCTGAAGTGACCATCACACAATGCTATCAAAATATAGCCCTTTTTGTCTTTAGAAATAAAAAAAACTGTAATCAAAGAAATTTAAACAAATATATTATTACCGTTTAACTGACGCATACTGTAGCAAAACCAACCGCTGCAATGTCTTGCTGTGAGACACGGTATGCTCTTATACTCCACTTGCCATTAATCTTTCTTCAGATGCTTCAGGATGTCTCATCACCCATACAACTGCTTCAGAGCTGATTTGCCATTTGGTGAATTCCTAGTCCAGGGGTATATTTGGTGGTTTCCTAGTCCAGGGGTATATTTACTAAAGTGTGGGTTAATAGAAGTGGAGGTGTCGCCCACAGCAGAAAATCAAACTGTACTTATCATTTACCTAGCACCCTCTAGAAGATAATAGCTAGATTCTGTTTGGTTGTATTGGACAACAACTCCACTTCTATCAACCTGCACTTTAAGCGGCCCATACACGGTGCGATTTTTTGCATTATCTGGCCTATTTAGATCGATTGTATTGATTAATCGTGCACATTGTGTCTGTTTTTTGTACACTTACGATGACAATGCAGTCGTAAATCTGCATCGTACATCTTATGGGTAAACCGTAAGATTACGACCTAGCGTCTACGATGTGACACACATCATAGTAATTTTTCTGTATTTACGATCTGATGTACGAGGACTTGGAAAATGCCTGGCCATTCTCCTACTCCATTTTGTGATTTGTGAGAGACAATGAAACGGAGAAGACCAAGCAGCATTGTGTACATCATCTGTGAGCCTTGCGAAGTGAGTATATATGTACTATACAGTCTCATTGTACACCCTGTAACCACTGTGCCACCAATGCTAATTCCCCTGGCACACCATTGGTTATACCGCTGTGGCACCACTGTTTTTTTTAATCCTGGCACACCCTTGTTTATACCGCTGTGCCACCAATGTTTATCCCCCTGGCACACCATTCTTTATACCACTGTGGCACCAATGTTTTTTTTACCCTGGCACACCCTTGTTTATACCACTGTGCCACCAATGTTTATTCCCCTGGCACACCACTGTTTAGCTATAAAGGACCATCATTTTATATTTTAATTTATATTTATTTTTCAAACTATTCAACAGTAAAAACATAACAAATTAAATCATCATAAACATTTAAAAACAAACTGTGTAAAAGTATTACATTTTTCAGTTTTCAAATTGAAATCAATATAACGCAGTTTTTTTTTTTTGTCAACAGAAATGACCAGTGTAAAGGAACGCCAGTTCATCACAGGCTTCCTGGAGATGTATAGATTCCATGAGTGCCTTTGGAGTATAAAAACTAGAGATGTGCGCTGACCCCCGTGTTTTGGTTTTGGATCTGGATCTCCCCTGGTTTTGGATCTGGATTGGTTTTGCCAAAGCCTCACCTCCGTGTTTTGTTTTCGTGTTTTGGTTTTGGATCTGGATTTTTTCTTAAAAAAATAAAAACAGCTAAAAACACATAAAATGGGCCTTTTTTTGTTCCGACAGTATTAATAACCTCAATAACATTTATTTCCACTCATTTCCAGTCAATTTTGACCACCTCACAACTCTCAAGGGGACCAGGAAGTGTGCTTTCCAAAAATAAATAAACAAATGACTTAAATAATGCTTTGCAAATCTTCTATAAACTGGCATTTCTGAACTTGTAGAGGGACATAAAAAATACCATAGTTAGCTCAAACTGCCGTTGGTCCCACTGTCCACTTAACCATATGAGATATATTGTGAACAAGCGGAACTGAGCAGCAAATACAAAATTTCAGACCTAAGGTTTAAGTATTACGTTGTGTGGCTGCGCCATGCCTGCTTGCTGGCATTTTTTTTTCATCCCAGAAGGGGACCAGGAAGCGTGATTTCCAAAAATAAATCTTCTGTTCTGTTTCCTAACCTGTAAAGGGACATTAAAAACAACCAGAGTTATTAGTGGCCTTCAAATTGCCATTGTTCCCACTGTCTTGGATCAACCATGGCGACTGAATTAGTGTCATAAGGAAGAGGAGGCTGCACACTGGGTATCATGTTATGAGTTGGCCATATGGGGTATGTTGCTGTTAAGGGATCAGGCTGGTTATCAGTGGACACATTATTATAGTTGTTGTTATTCTGGGTTGCCATCTCTCAGTGGCGTAAATTCATCCCAGATACCCGGAGGAAAGTTATAATTTGGTGCCCCCCGTCACAGCCGCTGACACTGTAATGTAGCAATTCGCATGCATCCAGGCTATAGATAGACGAAGGCAGCAGCTGATGGTCTGACATGGAGCTCTCCACTAGTGTATGGTGGCTTCTCAGGTGCCGGGAAGGGGTGCCATGTATTGGGTGGCTGTGACAGTACACTCTGGGTACCTACTTACAGCCCTAAGTGGGGTGAATATGTTGTGGACAATGGAGGAGGTGCCCCTTCAGAGCTGGAGCACGGCGGCAGGCGCCTCCATTGTCTCCCATAGTTCTGCCCCTGTCATCTCCTGAAGGGTGTTTACCAACAGACAGAGACTACCTGTCTATCAGCTCAGGCATAGACACTTCTTGAGGAACAGAGCTCTGTTCTCTGGACGGAAGCCAAATAGGTGGGAGCCCCTGTTCCAAGTCAAACATTTGAAGCTCTTATTCTCTCCACATCATCTATGATAGAAGAAAAAAAAATTAATTGGGAACATCTAGCTCCTCTTTCTGTACCCTGCTTACCCTTTTTGGACAGTAAGTCCAGCATGGATGGTTTGGAAGGAGGCCTAGCAACAGATAGGGATGGTCATTATCAAGACCTGGTCCCCCCAGTGGGTGTAGTCTGGGAGGTATTGGTTGGCATGTAGGCAGCAGAATAACAAAGGCCTCCATGTTGTCTGTGCTTACTATTCCGTATTTCATTTTGCTATTCAGGTAGGAATAAACTAGTGGGCTACAGAACACAGGGCCTGATTCTGACCCGCTTGCAAGCGGGTCGATGGTGCCTAATTGTGCATGTGCACGAAGGAGGGAGCTCCGTCGTGTGCATGCGCGAGACCCGGCGAGCGATGGGGAATCCGTCGCTCGGGGTCTCACAGCAAAGGGGGCGTGCTGTTGATGGTGAGTGACAGCACGCCCCCTTTGGTGGGCGTGCCGGGGGCGTGGCTGCCAGATGGAGGCGTTCCCATGGGAACGCCTACTGTCTGAGTCCGGCCCCACTGACATCAGTAGTGATGTCAGTGAGAGTGATTTTGGCTCTGACAGAGCCAAAATCACTCCAGGGCTTGCGGCAGCGAGACCCTACAGCAGGGTCTCGTCGCAGGCCTGATGGTCGCGATGGTCTTCCATCACAACCATCATCATGGACGCTCGCTATAGCTGTGGGTGGTAACCCACAGCTATGCGAGCGTCCATGAGGCCGCTCCAAAATGAGGTAGGAGGGCCCTGATTCAGAGCGAGCGCTCTGGTCAGAGCGTCCGGCTCTGAATCAGGCCCACAGTGACAGAATCACTGGATGTCTTAGTGCATTCAGGCCAAATACGATCCATGAGTTCCCAGAAAGATCCGGACAGATGAATCCTTTGCTTGTAATAATCTTTGGCTATCTATAACACCCACCTTTGCCAGGAATTACCAGATACTTTGAAGGCTGTAACTTTGGACTGCTTTATAGAAAACATGTGAATGAAACCTTTCCATACTGCAGAACATGATGGAGAAATCCCTTGAAGTTCAGCACCTAGAGCATCTTTTTCATGTTCTCTGAGGCCTCTCCTGACTGTGAAGAAAGATTCTCCACACTGTAGTCTTCCATTGTGACTTTTAATGGTGATTTCAATGTTGACCACTGGCTGAGATCCATCTCATCTGAGGGTTGTGTTTTCCTCATGCAAATGAGACAATTCACATCCAGAAGGTGACTCTTATGTTTAGCCGTGGTGTCAGTCTTTCTTTTGGCAAAATTAGGCTTTAGTTTTTTACAAATATTATAAATATAGGCTTTACTTTTTTAGAGCATATAACTTTATAAGCTGTTAGGATAACATTTCTGCTATGTTTAAGATAAAAAAAAAAAAACTTTTTGTAACCCAATAACTTTAAAAAAAAGTTTTTATTGCAATGTTCATGCAGCCCCTTGCCAGACAGCAGCACAGCACCCCTGCACAGCTATGCCGATGTCAGGTCTGGCTGACATGCACATAAAAAAAAATGTATTTATTATTTTGGGAAGAAGCCCCTCAACAGACAGGAGCACAGCATCCCTGCGCAGCTATGCCAATGACAGTGACAGCCAGGTGTAAAATTGATAATAACTTTAAATGTTAAATTGATCATAAATGAATTAAAATACAATTCATTGGTTGCAGCCCCTGGCTGTTAAATTGATCATAAATTGATTAAAAAACAATTCATTGGTTGCAGGCCCTGACTGTCAAATTGATCATAAATTAATTAAAAAAAATAATTGGTTCCTAAACCAACCATAACATTAATTTAAAATGTCAGGCAGCAATGCCCCAATCAGCATGAAATGGAATGGAAAAAGGTGCAAGATGGAATAGTACTTGTGCCCTCCCACCCACCCATATTATTATTATTATTATTATTATTATTACCAGTTATTTATATAGTGCACACATATTCCGCAGTGCTTTACAGAGAATATTCGGCCATTCACATGCGTCCCTGCCCCAGTGGAGCTTACAATCTATATTCCATATCACATGCTCACACTCATACACACTAGGGGTAATTTTGTTAGGAGCCAATTAACCTACCAGTATATTTTTGGAGTGTGGGAGGAAACCGGAGCACCCGGAGGAAACCCACGCAAGCACAGGGAGAATATACAAACTCCACACATTTAGGGCCGTAGTGGGTATCGAACCAACGATCTCAGTGCTGTGAGGCAGTAATGCTAACCATTACACCGTCTGTGCTGCCCACCCTTATGTTGTATACACAACAGGACAGTTTAACAAACCAATCATTTCAGCGACAAGGACTGCCAATTGTGGCTGAAATGATTGGTTTGTTTGGACCCCCATAAAACAAGTTACCAATGTGCTTTGGACATGGAAAAGAAAATAATCCCATACACAAACTGGCTTTACATTACAAGTTGTCATCATCCTCATCCTCTTCATCCCCCTCAGTGTGTACATCCTCTTCTTCACACAATATCAATTCATCTCCACTGGATTCCACCATAGGCGCCTCTGTCATTTTTTGATGTAATTGTTGGTCGAGGTCTTCCTCATGGAATTTGTAATTCATTGTAATGAACATCATCTTTTCCACATTTTTTTGAGGAAGTAACCTCCTACGCCGATCACTGACAAGGTTGCCAGCTGCACTGAAAACTCTTTCGGAGTACACACTGGAGGGTGGGCAACTTAAGTAACGCAAAGCCAGTTTGTGTATGGGACTCCAAATTGCCTCTTTTTCCTGTCAGTACTGAAAGGGACTGTCTGACATGTCTATTAGGATGTTATCTTTGAAATAGTCCTCCACCATTCTGTGAATGGAGACCGTATCACACATAGTCACGGTAGAAGGCATGTCACTAGTAGGCAGTTCTCTCAGGCCCGACCAGATATAATTTTTTGGTGACTGATCTGCATGACCAGCAGGCCTTCTGTAAGGAAAATGTAGTTTTTTCCTGGCAGCTGTTGAAACTGAAGGAGGAGAAGAAGGTGTTACACATGCGGCTGCAGCTGACAATTTTTGACCAACAGCTCTTTGCACAGTTTTAGATTTTGGTCTTTTGGAAAAAAACTCAAAGGGTAGGACCTAAACCTAGGATCCAGAATCGTGGGCAAAATATATTTTTCAGATTTCAATAGATTGACAACTCTTGGATCCTGGTGAAGTGAATCAAGGGCTTGATCCACCAGTCCGACATACTTTGTGCAATAGCTCCGTTTCAGCTCCTCCTTCAGTTTCTCCAGCTGTTTTTGCAAAAGTCTGATGAGGGGAATGACCTGACTCAAGCTGGCAGTGTCTGAACTAACTTCACGTGTGGCAAGTTGAAAGGGTTTGAGAACCTTGCACAACACGGAAATTATTCTCCACTGCACTTGAGTAAGGTGCATTCCCCCTCCACGGGGGAATGTCATAGTCCGCTGTATAGGCCTGGATAGCCTTTTGCTGTTCCTCCATCCGCTGAAGCATATAGAGGGTAGAATTCCACCGAGTTACTACCTCTTGCTTCAGCTGATGGAAGGGCAAATTTAACTGTACCTGTTGGTCATGCAATCTTCAACAAGCAGTCACCGAATGATTAAAAAATGTCTAGATACTTTGCGTGCCACTGAGAGCATCTCCTGCATGCCCCTGTCATTTTTTAAAAAATGTTGTACCACCAAATTAATTGTGTGAGCAAAACATGAGACATGTTGGAATTCACCCAGATTTAACGCTCTCACAATTTTGGTGGCATTGTCCGAAATCACATATCCCGAGGAGTCCAAGTGGGGTAAGCCATTTAGCAATGATTTCCCTGAGTTTTTCTAAGAGGTTCTCAGTGGTATGCATCTTAGTGAAACCAGTTATACAAAGAGTAGCCTGCCTCTGTATCAGCTGTCTTTTGGGAGATGTTGCTGCTGTTCTTGCTGTTGTAGGCAATACACTTACCCAGTGGGTTGTCACAGTTATGTAATCCTTAGTTTGCCTTGTCCCACTTGTCCACATATCAGTGGTCAAGTGGACAGTGGGACAACAGCATTTCTGAGGACATTAATTATTATTTTTTTTTAATGTCCTTGTACAGATTTGGAATTGCTCTTCTAGCAAAGTGGAATCTAGAAGGGATCTGGTAGCGAGGACACAGGACCTGAATTAACTGTTGAAAACCCACTGCAGTACTGGACGCACATCTAATACCAGCATAGTTGTTATGGCGTCAGTAATTCGCTGTGCAACTGTGTGATTGCTGTCATACTTGTTTGCCCTAGCAAACGATTGTTTAACAGTTAATTGCTTTTTGGAGGATACGCTACAAGTAGTCTTCCTCCTGGTCCCCTTCTGGGATGAAGATCCACTGACAGCAACAGCAGCAGCAGCAACAGGCGTAGTCATCAAGAATCCTTCTGAGGAATCACGGATAGGAGAGGAGTCAATCAAGTTTGGAATACCAACATTGGATGCAGCAGGACTACTTCTGATGATGAATGAGGATGTTGATGATGCAGGTGTTGGTGTTGGAGATCGAAGGCGCTTGGATCTCACAGAGAGGGATCAGGTAGGTGACACTGGACTTGTTACATTTTGAGTTTTGGAATTTGGCAACGTACACTTTGATATTTGATGAATGCGCTCCAAGTGACGTAACAAGGAGGAGGTTCCTAGGTGGTTTAGGTCCCTCCCTCTACTCACTCTTGCATGGCAATGGGCACATATGGCTTGACAACTGTTGTCCGGATCGGGATGGAAATAATTCCACACGTGAGAAGTAGATTTTTTTGTCTTTTGTCCCGGCATGACAACAATGAGCTTTGACTTTTTCAAACCATGGGCAACAGCTGTTCCCTTACTTACACAAAGGACATCCTCTGCATCAACATTCGCATCACCAACACCAACATCCTCATCATCCTTAGCACCTTCATCCACCAAAATATCCTCCTCCTCCATGTGCAATTCCACAGAAGCATCCTGAATGACGTGTGCAAGATGTTGACTGCCCTTCCCCACATTTACAGATGGCACACAAATGTTGGAACTTGGAGGATCCTCCAGTACACTAGTATTTAGGTCGGGCTCACACATGGCAATCGCGGACACACTTGCACTCTCCTCGGGGATTTGTGATTTTGATTTCTCAGGGCACACAGTTGGTTTTTCCGGAGCTGTCTTAACAACTTTCACATTTTTAATTGGACCACCACCACTACTACTACAAGCAGAAGGGCTATCAGAACCAGCAGTCTTCTTCATAAAGTAAGGAAGCCAAGGCCTTATCCTTTCCTTGCCACTTCGTGTAGTGAATGGCATATTGCCAATTTTTTTATTTATCTAAAGTCAAATATCCTTTCAATTTTTTTTTCTTACTTTCAGTAAAACCTGCTTTACTATTACTACCATATCGATGGCATGACTTAAGCCCTGGGGCATGGGCCTTCCTAGAGGTCGAGGAAGTTGACGACCTTGCACTGCTGCCGGCAGCTACAACATTTGGTTCTTGGCCTTGCTCTCCTGTCATGTGACAGCCCTCCATATTTTTTTCTGCAGTCTAGAAGCAGTGTCACAATCACCAATAGTATAGCCAAGGTGCGGTTACAAAAGTAACACACGTGCAGTCGTGCGCACACACAAAAATATTAGAAAAAACGACAAATGATGATTTATATTTTTTGTCAGCTCCAGAAGAACTTGGCCCCAGAGTAATGATTGATCACGACTGGAGTCTGTCAGCACAAGGTTGCAACTTGCATTGCTGGCTGGATCTTCTCCACTAATGGGGTTAAGCCGAAAACTCACCCACACAAACAAGAAAAAAATATTACACTTTAATTGTTTTTTTTTAATTGAACACGACTGTAGTCGCTTGATCTTGTGCGTTAATGTGGTTAAGCCTAACACCCACGCACACACAGTAGAAAAAAATATTTAAGACAGTGACACTTGTATTTTTTTTTTTTGATTGAACACGACTGTAGTCGCAGGATCTTGTGTGCTACTGTGGTAACACCCACACACACACAGAAGAAAAAAATATATAAGACAGCGAGACTTTTATTGTTTTTTTTTTAAGAACGACTGGAGTCGGGCAGCACAAGGTTGTAAGTGCTACGTGCGTTGCTGGCTGGCTCTTGTGCGCTACTGTGGTTAAGAAAAACACACGCAGAAAAATATGAAAAGACACTTTATTTTTTTACTTTTTTTTTTTGGAGTCCAGAACTTGGGCCCAGAGATTGACACAGCACAAGCCTAGGACACAGCAGACAGCCCAGATGGATCACCAGACAGCACAGTGACAGCACCGTGACCAGAGACCAGAATGGATCAGCACAGACAGCACAGTGATAGTGATTAGTGACACAGCAGATAGCACCAGTACCTCTCCCAGCCCTACACTACCCACCCTCCCTGTTCACTTTACACAGCCGGAGTGGAAATAGCATCTGTCGCATGGTCCCTTATATACTACATTGATCATAGAGACGAAAGCTCGCGAACCATGAGATTTCCATCTCTATGGTTTTGCCTCAGTTTCAAGAACCGAGTAAGGCGGTAACCTCCGAGCCTGCTTGGATTCGACTCGGATATGCTAAATTTGGGTGGCCTCGGTTCTCTGAGAACCGAACCCGCTCATCTCTAATAAAAACCAAGGACAACAGCAACAAACAGAAAAAGGCTGCTGCTATCGACGACATGGTGACCTTCAGCCTCAGGTACCACGATGAGGCAACCCCCAAGTGGGTGAAACAGCGGATCCAGAACTTGCGGACCGTTTATGTGAAGAAGAGGAGGAAGGAAAGTGACTTATGGACATCTGGAGCGGGACAGATGACATTACAGTAGCACCTTATGGTATTATAATCTTCTGGAGTTCCTCCATGAAGTGGAGCCCCAGCGAACGTCTAGAAGTCTTTTAGTGGACACGGTCCCCGTGGTGGAGACTTTGGAGAACACAGGGAGTGAGCCAGCGTTCTCTCTGGATCTGGTAAGATTAATATTATCTTTAAACAGTACTTTAACATATACTGTCCTCCTGCCATGGTCCTGCCCCCACTCCATTAAAGTAGGCCAGGTACTGCTCCCTTACCTATTTTGCCCGTGCAGTTGGTAGTGTCTCCCTCACTGTGGGTTTTTTGACAGAGGGCATTTGGACACCCTTGTGTGGTTGTTCCTTGCCGGCCATGGTCATACCCATTGGTCCCTGTTTGTCACAGCGCTGCCGAACCCAAGGTTCTCTTACCGGGTCTGGCGACGCTGGGGTCCAGTCTGGTGAGGGACAGCGTGCGGGAGATCCCCGGCACCCGCTGTCAGCTGTTCTCTCTCTCCCCCAGCGGCTGTGTGCAGGTGGCCGCGGCTTCCATAGGGACGACCGAGCCACTCTGCTGAACATTTAAAGAGACAGGTACAGGATTAGGGAAATTTCTGATTGGGGCTGGGTTGAACCCTGACCTATATAAGGAAGTTCCAGGGAGCACTTCAGTGCCAGTGTATAGGCTCTATTACCATACTCCAGCGTTCCTGTGCATATCCTGATTATTGGTTTTGACATGGACTTTGTTCGTGACTCCGACTCTATCTGACCTGGCTCTGTGTTGATATCTGGTTCTGACTTCGGCTACTCCCAGTGACCCATTTATGCCTGCTCCCTGGTACCATCCCATCTGTTTGGTTTTGACCCGGCTCGTCGACTACGCTAAAGTCTCCTGCACTCCAACCAAAGTTCACCAGCACCTGTATAGGGAAACCTAACCTGAGGGCCGCGACCTGTGTGTTGGATGCAGCCAAGTCCATACCTTCTTGCGAGAGTCTCTGGTGAATACCACCGGCACATTAGACTCCGCTCCTCAGGTATAGGTCAAGCCAATTCCCTGAATACGGGTCGCATCCACAATCCGTCTGAGAGTTTGTGACACTGTTGTATTGAGTTTTTGACCAGCAAAAAATTGTGTAGAACACAACAGGCCAAGACCACAGAATCAATTTTGTCCATACAAAGGTTTATAGCCGTATGGAATATCCGGAACCGACTACACATAATTCGAAAACATTTTCAACTTTGCGCCAGGCCCTGGATAGGCGATAGTTGAAAATGCATTTCTCTTTGGTCAGTCCCCTTTGTCCATACGGCTCACATAGAGCAAATGACTCATCTGCCACAAACACATAGTTCAGGCTGTGCTTCGTAACCGCTGTTGTAGGCAATTTTAGACGGTTGGTGGAGAGTCTGTCATAAAATTCCGTTTGTTTGAAGGATCCACCATCAGAAGGGTATGGGGTGCGGACAATGCAGTTTGGACAGGGTGACCAAACGCATGGCACAAGAGCAGATTGTGGTTTGCTGGGGCCTCAGTCTGCACTTGCGCCATGCGCTTCTTGCCCTGTTCAATCCGTCATCTGACACACCCTATACCATGCAGCTGGCTATCTATTGGGCAACCAAAAACTGGTTGATACACCTGTTATTTTATGTGAAATATATGTCTGTTCCTATAAAGGGATAAAGGCCCTGATTCAGAGTCGCTCGCTATTTGCGATCGATTGCTGTGAATCAGGGCGGGCCGTTTTTATTTTTACCCCAGCCTCCAGGCCACTCGCTAAGCTGTGGGTGACCACCACAGCTTTAGCGGGCGGCCTTGCGATGATTGGAATTATCGCGACCATCGGCTTGCGACAAGACCCTTGTGGTAGGGTCTCGTCCACCGCAAGCCCCAGTGAACTTCCTGCTCTATTAGGGCAGGAAGTTCACTACTGACATCACGTGTGATGTCAGTAGTGCCGCCCACAAATGGCACCTCTGTTTGTGCAGCCACCCCCCCCGACCCGCCTACAAAACGGGGAGAGTTGTCGATCAACATCGACAGCTGCCCCGTCTTGTAGCGAGCCCCGAAGCGACTGATTTCTCACTCGCTTCGGGGCTCGTGCACACGCAGTGCACACACTGCATATGCGACCTGCTTGGCCATCGACCCGCTTGAGAGCACTATGCGCTCACGAGCGGGTCTGAATCAGGCCCAAAGTTTCAAGAATGAATATTTCCTCTCCTCTGTATCAGTCAGTATTTTCAGATTGATATACTAGTTTGGCAAATTTAAAGACCATGTTGGTTTTTTTGTACCCAAAAAAACCCAGTGAAGTTGGTTACAATATTAACACTGTTAAATACAGCCATGTTTGTTGCTACATATAAATAATGTGTTAAAAAAAAGTTCTTTTACACCAAAAAAACTTGTGTTTTTGATCACCTTTTAATCACACCTTTCAGCCTCAGATAGCCATAGGCTAGCAGATGCTTATGGTGATGGGAATCCATCAGAAAGTAGGGAAAAAAACACTTTGTAAAAGGCAAGCATTTCAAAACACACTAGCAAAGTACAGCGTTCAGCAGGGTATAAAAACAAAAAACTGGAACTTCAGGACTTTCACAATGGCCTCACAGGTGTCTGGGATAATGCGCCCCAATGCCTGGGCACAAATGAGGGTCCCAAATTTCAGGTCTTAAAAAGACCATCCTGTAGCCAGGTACCTCAGGGTAGCCACCAACCTCTCCTCAGCCGGAATGACCATCCTCATGTTGGTGTCCTGCCTCTGTATATAGGGGTCACCAGACGCAGCAACTCCTGGAATGTGGCGTCATCCATATGCAGGTAGTTGCGATAATCATCCGGGTTGTTCTACCTAATCTCCATCAGCAGGGGCATATGGGAGTGACTCTCCCTCCTCGTCAGCCACTCCTTGGTCCAGCACAACGGCATCCTCCTCTCAGCTACTACACCTTTCAGCCTCAGATAGCCATAGGCTAGCAGAAGCTTATGGCGATAGGAATCCATCAGGGAGTAGAGAAATAAACACTTTGTAAAAGGCAAGCCTTAAAACAAAGCAGAGCACACTAGCAAAGTACAACATTCAGCAGGGTATAAAACCAAGCCTCACTAGTCACTGAGCAGAGTGTGCACAGATCTAAAATGGATGCTGCCTTTTATACCCCCTAGTTAAGTCCTCCCCTATTCAGATTCCATCAGATTTACTGTGAGGTTTTTAGAAATAAATGATGCATTGTTAACGATTTCAAATTGGAAACAACGCATCCTATCGTATAATCGTATGTCCAAACATACACAATTTGTACACCTCGTAGAGAGAATTTCAAGGGAAATCGTACAACACATCTTAACCTCAGAAAATCGCACCGTGTATGGCCGGCATTAGAAAATATACACACTACTGTGCAGGCGCTTCTAATCCTGTACAGCAACAACTTCTTTGCTGTCTGTTTGATCAGCATGCAGACACAGGTTCGGTATACAGTATTTGGTCAAAAGTTTGAAAGGAGACATTCATCATGTCGACACGAGAATGTTGACACAGTCATAGGCGTATATTTACTAAAGTGTTGGTTTTTAGAAGTGGAGATGTTGACCATAGCAACCAATCAGATACTACTTAGCATTTATCTAGCACCTTCCAGGAGATAATAGCTAGAATCTGATTGGTTGCTATGGGCAACATCTCCATACCTCCCAACATGACCATCTCCAGGAGGGACACAATTCTCTGGTCCTGGACTTCCCTGGTAAGAGGTGGGGCTGCAGCGCAGTTCAAAATTCAAATAGTGGAGCCACACCAACTGTCATTTCACACCCTGCCAAACATCACTGGCTGGGACTCACTGACAGTTGGTGTGACTCCCCTATTTGAATTTTGGACTGCGCTGCAGCCCCACCTTTGGAGCCGCCACCAATCATAAATTACCAAGGAAGTCCAGGACCAGAGCATTATTTCCCTCCTGGAGAGGGTCATGTCGGGAGGTATGTATCTCCACTTCTAAAAACTCGCACTTTATTAAATATGGGGTCAATTTATCAAGCAGTGAAAAGTGTGGAGATGTGAACCAGTGGAGAAGTTGCCCATAGCAAACAATCAGCTTTGAAGTAGCATTTATAAAGTACAGTCTATAAAATTATAGGTAGGAACTGTTTGGTTGCTATGGGCAACTTCTCCACTGGTTCACTTCTCCACACTTTTCACTGCTTGATAAATAGACCCCTATATCCCTTAATGCTGAAATGTTCAGTAAGCGGGCGTTGACCATGTAGACACTGATGTAATGTTGATATGCTAACAATGTCGACAATCTTCAATGTGGTTGTTCCGGCAGTAAGTACCTTAAGTCTAACCCTGCGGCTGCAGCTAATGGACCAGCGGTTGAGACTTTAGTTAATTTGCATCATTAGCCACACCCTGCGACTAGAACCTGCGGTAGTGGTGGTGTATAACCCTAAACCTGTCTGCATTTCACTTATAGACATTTACGATGTCAACACTGTGAACATGTTGACATTTTGCATATGCCAATATGTTAGCAGTCAACATTTCAACAATGTTGACATCACAACTATCGACATTGTTCTGTCAACATTAGGTTAGTCGACATTGGGGTCACTGACATGCTGACCGCATCCTTGCAGACACTGGGTTCAATTATCCTTATGCACGTGCATATTTATTAAGTGTAGATATAACTTTTTCCAGATTTTGAGAGCAACAGTGCACATTAATATACTGCCGAATTAAATAAATAAAGCATTATTTTTATAATTATTAATATAAAAATATTTATTTTTACTTATTTTATTTTTTTTCTTTGTGTGTAGTTTTTTATATATATATTTTTTTAAAGTAAAGTGGATCTGGAAGCCCAAATTCATGCTTACATTTGCAGTGTGTGTGTGTGTGGGTTGGCAATGTTGGCTTACACATTCACAGAGGCTTCCTGCTCTGGCCTGGTGAGCAGTAACAGTATTCTTGAAGCAGCCCGCCAGTATCAGTAAGGAGCAGTGATGTAACAGGGCTGCATGTGCCGCCTCCGCCCCTTCTGTCGCATCATGTCGTCTATAATAAGTAGTAACGTGTTTTGGAGCTTACACACGGTCAGATTTGTCAGATCTGTCAGATGAACGATTTTACCAAAGATTTGAATGATTTGAACGATTGAACGATTTTTGACTGCATTAAGATGAATGGAATCATCCAAGTCTGACTACAAACACATCGGATGTCAGATATCGTTAACTGACCATCGGGAACGCGCATCGTTCACCGACCATCGTTCAGGCATGTCAGATATGTCAGATTTTCTTTCAGATATGAACGATTGAATGATTTTTTAAATCGTTATCGTTCAAATCTGAAGAAAAATCTGACCGTGTGTATGCACCATTTGAAAGGGATGGGTTGTCATAATAGAAGCAAAAATCCCAATCAGAAAGCAGTTCAATTTCGTTTTTTATTTATTGGATAGCAGCATTTGCTGGGGTAAGTTTGTGTGTGTTTCTGCCAGTGACACAGCAGCTAAACCATATAAGAGACTGAGGTGCAAAATTACCTTAAGGATAATCTCATAAAAAAGTGACATAGCTAACAAAACATTATTGCACCTAGGTACAAATGCTGTAAGGTGAGCAATTATACAATATACAGATCCGATTATACAGCTGCACTGTTGAACCTCCTGTAAGATATTTACTTTTAATGTGCTTCCAAGGTACAGCATTCATTAGAACTTTGAATATCTCAACCGCGGCCAAGTGTTTGGTTTTAATTAGTTTTGGCAGCTTCAGTAGTAAGGACAATAAATGTCTGTTTACAAACCTGTTAAGATGTCTTTACAAACAGTCCTATTGTGGAGTATTCAGCATACCGTATCTCCTGATGATGGGGATTGGTCTAAAACACCATCTTTTTTTCTAAACCAATTCTAGGTAAATACAACATTTACTACAGTCCGATCTTGGACCGAATAATTTATTCAGTACTTCTCATCCCTTGTACTATACCAGGGACAGCCAACATTGGTCCTTGAGACATACTTGCCTACCCTCCCAATTTGGTTGGGAGCCTCCCGAAAATCGGGTGCCGCTCACGACCTCCCGGGATGGCAGGCAAGGGTCCCGGCTGCCACTGACCCCTCCTGTCCCACCGCAAGTCTCCCGGCAGTGAAGGGGGGCGGTGACGCGATTCGCGTCATTTTGGCACCGCCCCCCGCTTCACACTGCCTGCCAAAATGACGTGCTCGCGTGGCTCCGCCCCCGCCCCACCCGCAAATGCTTCTCATCTTGCCAGAACCGCCCCCGTCTGCTGGCCACGCCCCCCCCAGTAATGCCGATCTGGCTGCTCCCTCCCGGAAGGGGCAGCCAGATAGTCGGCATGTATGCCTTGAGAGCTACTTATGCTGGGCAGAGACAAAAATGGTTGTTCAGACAAATTGGTTAAAACACACAAATTTAACCAAGTTGATCAAATGTTTTTGTCCATTTTCCAGTATTTAAGACCATATGATCGTCTGTCATTTGCTCCCATACATTACCAGGCTTTCATTCCAACCACTCAGATTGCATAGATATCTGATAATTGTATTGTGTATGCCCAGCATAACAGTTCATATTTCCTAGACCACCTTGCTGGTGCACAGGTGTATTCATTACTCACTAACACATTTGAAAAGATCCACAAGTGGAGCAAATTATTTCACTTGTGATTCTCTGTGAGGAGACCTGGAAAACATGCACTGTTGGTAGATCTCGAGGACCAGGGTTGGCTACCCGTGTACTATACTATTCAATGTTATTTCTTTGTTGTTCATCTTTTAAAAAGTGAATATAAACATTTATGTTATAATATATTTATTTAATTATGTATTGTTAACAATATTAATAGTATTAGCACTGCAGTTGTACAATATATTAGAAGACTTTTAGAAGAGGAACGTCATTAGGCTTATTACTGGTTTAACTATAAAACAAAAGTATGGACTCAGTTCTGGAGTCCGCAAATACCTCCTTCTAAATCTGCATCAACCCCCAATGTGTCCAAAAGCCCTTAATGGCACAACCAAAAATTGCAAGGATAGCCCCAGCCTTGATGTTTTTGTTGGGAGGAGTGCTCTCCTGCGCTGCCTCCTCCCAGTGCCCTGTAAGGTAAGCTGACTCGGCGGTCACGATGACCTGCCAGAGTATAGTTAGACATACCTGACCTCTGACATGCGCTACTGTGTACTTATAGCATCTCTGCGCGTCTATCCTCTGTTCAGTGTTGATGGACGCATCTAAGAGACTTGCAAGTATAACAAGCCCCAAAGTGCTTATAGAGTGCCAAATTCACACTGTATCACCATCAATATATTAAACAAGCATGGCACTACCATCCACTGGTGTATTTACTTCTCTGGAGTAGGGGTGAGCGGGTTCGGATTTCTGAAATCCGAACCCCCCCGAGCCCCCCCGATCCGAGGCCGATCCGAGTCAGGCTCGACTTTTCCCGCCTGACTCGGATCTGAAATCGAGGCAAAACGTCATCATCCCGCCTTCCGGGTCTCGCGGGTTTTGGATCCTATATAAGGTACCCGCGTAGGCGCCATTTTCTCACTCGGCTGTGGACAGTGAAGAGGGAGGGTGGGAGTTAGGGCTGGCTGGCCTGTGTAGTGTAGTGCAGAGTAGTGTTGTGCTGTGCTGTGCTGCGCTGTGCTGCTGTTGTCCGTAGGGGCTGTGTCCACTACTTCAAAGTCCATAGGGGCTGGCTGTGTTGTGCTGTGCTGCTGTTGTCCATAGGGGCTGTGTCCACTACTTCAAAGTCCATAGGGGCTGGCTGGACTGTGTTGTGCAGTCAGTTGTCCATATTGGCTGTGTCCATTCCAAAGTCCTGTGCAGTGTCCCAGTCCTAAAGGGGTGCTGTAGTGTTCTCCAGGGGGTGCTCTGTCCATCATGGGTGCTCCCCCCAAGTGCTAAAAAAATATATATTTTTTCTGTGTTTGTGAATTGTGTGCGCAGTAGCCGCACGTGCATCAACAAAGTAGTGCCAAGCGTGCGCCTGTGTCATAAGTAAAGGGCCGGCTGGCTTGACCGTTAAAGGGTGCTGTAACCCCCAAAGTACACTCCAAACCAAATAAAAAATATTTTCTGTGTTTGTGAATTGTGTGCGCAGTAGCCGCACGTGCATCAACAAAGTAGTGCCAAGCGTGCGCCTGTGTCATAAGTAAAGGGCCGGCTGGCTTGACCGTTAAAGGGTGCTGTAACCCCCAAAGTACACTCCAAACCAAATAAAAAAATATTTTCTGTGTTTGTGAATTGTGTGCACTGTGGCTGCACGTGCATCAACAAAGGAGCAGTGCCAAGCATGCGCCTGTGTCCCATAAGTAAAGAGCCATTTCTTAAAGGGTGGTGTAACCCACAAAGTGCACTACTCTCCAGCAAAAATAAAAAAATATTTTCTGTGTTTGTGTGCGCCTTAGCCGCACGTATATATCAATATAACATAAATGGAGGACCAAACTTTCTCCGATAAAAATAAAATAGGGAAAGATCAAGAACCACTTCCTCCTAGTGCTGTTGCTGCTGCTGGGAGTTGTTCATCATCCCAGAGAGGAAGTAGGAACACCACTACTTTTACTAAACAATTGACCCTCCAACAGTCCCTAGCGATGAGGATGAAGTACGACAGCAGTCATCCTGAAGCAAAACGTATAACTGAGGCCTTGACTGCTATGTTGGTGTTAGACGTGCGTCCGGTATCCGCCATTAGTGCAGTGGGATTTAGACAATTGATGGAGGTAGTGTGGCCCCGGTTCCAAATCCCGTCTAGATTCCACCTGCATCCTCAAAGCAGCAGCGACAAGCGTGCGTCTGTCTGTTAAAGGGTGGTGTAACCCTCAAAGTGCGCTCCACAGACAATAAAAAATTCTTCTTTTTTTTTCTCTTTGTGAAATGTGTGGGCTGTAGCCGCACCTGCATCCTTAAAGCAGCAGCGACAAGCGTGCGTCTGTCTGTTAAAGGGTGGTGTAACCCTCAAAGTGCGCTCCACAAACAATAAAAATATTCTTCTTTTTTTTCTGTCTTTGTGAAATGTGTGGGCTGTAGCCGCACCTGCATCCTTAAAGCAGCAGCGACAAACGTGCGTCTGTCTGTTAAAGGGTGGTGTAACCCTCAAAGTGCGCTCCACAAACAATAAAAAAATTCTTCTTTTTTTTCTGTCTTTGTGAAATGTGTGGGCTGTAGCCGCACCTGCATCCTCAAAGCAACAGCGACAAGCGTGCGTCTGTCTGTTAAAGGGTGGTGTAACCCTCAAAGTGCTCCAAAAAATAAAAAACTATTTTTTTTATGTGTTTGTGACTTGTGTGCGATGTAGCCGCACGTGCATCAACACAGTAGCAGCGCCAAGCGTGCGCCTGTGTCATAAGTCAAGGGCCGGTTTGGACATCTGGTCCGGACTGAAGGACGTGCCAACAATTTCTGACAAGTCTACTGTCACTGCATATGATACAGTCCTCAAAGCAGCAGCGACAAGCGTGCGTCTGTCTGTTAAAGGGTGGTGTAACCCTCAAAGTGCGCTCCACAAACAATAAAAATATTCTTCTTTTTATTTCTGTCTTTGTGAAATGTGTGGGCTGTAGCCGCACCTGCATCCTTAAAGCAGCAGCGACAAGCGTGCGTCTGTCTGTTAAAGGGTGGTGACACTCTCAAAGTGTGCTGCACAAACAATAAAAATATTCTTCTTTTTTTTCTGTCTTTGTGAAATGTGTGGGCTGTAGCCGCACCTGCATCCTTAAAGCAGCAGCGACAAGCGTGCATCTGTCTGTTAAAGGGTGGTGACACCCTCAAAGTGTGCTCCACAAACAATAAAAATATTCTTCTTTTTTTATCTGTCTTTGTGAAATGTGTGGGCTGTAGCCGCACCTGCATCCTTAAAGCAGCAGCGACAAGCATGCGTCTGTCTGTTAAAGGATTACATCGGTGACAGCATCCAAGTAGGCATGTCAGACAGTCCGTACCTGTACTGGCAGGAAAAAGAAGCAATTTGGAGGTCCCTGTACAAACTGGCTCTATTTTACCTGAGTTGCCCCCCCTCCAGTGTGTACTCCGAAAGAGTGTTTAGTGCAGCCGGGAACCTTGTCAGCGAAAGGCGTAGGAGGTTGCTTCCACAAAATGTGGAGAAGATGATGTTCATAAAATGAATTATCAACTCTTCCAGGGAGACCAGCCTCCAGAACGTACAGAGGGACCTGTGGTTGTGGATTCCAGCGGGGACGAATTAATACTCTGTGAGGATGAGGATGTACACAACACTGAAGAGGGTGAGGAATCGGTGGATGAGGAGGATGAGGATGACATCTTGCCTCCGTAGAGCCAGTTTGTGCAGGGACAGATTAATTGCCAGCTTGTTTTGTGGGGGTCCAAACGAACCAATCATTTCAGCCACAGTCGTGTGGCAGACCCTGGCGCTGAAATGTTTGGTTTGTTAAAGTGTGCATGTCCTGTTTATACAACATAAGGGTGGGTGGGAGGGCCCAAGGACAATTCCATCTTGCACCTCTTTTTTTTCTTTGAATTATGTACTGTTTGGGGCCTAGTTTTTCAAACTGCCATCCTGTCTGCCACTGCAGTGTCACTCCTAGATGGGCCACGTGTTTGTGCCGCCCACTCGTATCTCTTAGCATAGTCATCCAGCTACCTCGGTGCAACCTTTTGGATATAAAAACACTATTGTGAGGTGTTCAGAATAGACTGGAAATGAGTGGAAATTAAGGTTATTGAGGTTAATAATAGCATAGGAGCAGAAAAACACACAAATTCTGTGATTTTAGCTGTTTTTATGCTTTTTAAAAAAAAAATACAGATCCAAAACACAAAACCCAGAACCCAAAACACGGAAGGGTGGTTTTGGCAAAACCAATCCAGATCCAAAACACGAAGAAAGATCCAGATCCAAAACCAAAACACAAAACACGAAAAGTAGCCGGTGCACACCCCTACTCTGGAGTCCGGCGCACTACAATGCCCAGCAATACATTAAACTCTAGGCTGCTCTCACCTATATGTTCTGCATACCGCTGTTACACCTCTGTCCCTATGTCATATGTTACTTGTTGTTCTACATGATGAAATAAATAAATAAATACCTGATTAAACTTCTCTACAGCACTAAGGGGTCTATTTACTAAGCCTTTGATGGAGATAAAGTGAACGGAGATAAGGTACCAGCTAATCATCTCCTAACTGCCATGTCATAGGATGTGTTTGAAATATGACATTTAGGAGCTGATTGGCTGGTACCTTATCTCCGTTCACTTCATCTCCATTCAAGGCTTAGTAAATAGACCCCTAAGGGTGGTATTAGACAGGATATTAGGGCCTGATTCAGACCCGAATGCTAAGCCGCGATCGCTCGCAGCCAAAAGGGGCCGGTTATGCAAATTCCGTGATCGCACTGTGTGTCATATGGACGCCCTCTATGTCTTAGAGAGCGACGGCAGTGAGCGAACGCAGGTGTATAAAGACGCCCACTTTCCTTTCTTAGCACACGTCATCTCCAGGAAGTGTATGATTAATCGGTAACATCGAGAGCCATCGGAGCTGCACGCAGCACTTGCGTTCAATGCTGACTGAAATACAACCATGTGACATGTACAATGACTCCTTCATGCTAATGATGCACAACCTTTAAATGCTTTTTCGACGCCCAGACACACCTGCGTTCGTACCCCCACTCCCCCGTTCACAAGCACCTTCCCCTGTTACCACCCACAAATGGCACTCAAGGTAGCGCTCAGTCTTTGTGCTACGAGCGCATGATTCCCGATCGCAGTGACTGGCTCGCACACACGCACTGCGATGCATGCGCACAATGCGAAACATTGGCAGCTACGAGCGACTGCTTCTTAGCGTCCGGGTATGAATCAGGCCCTTAGACCACTAGAGCTTTTACAGCTAGAGAAGTGCTATTATTCATATGATTCAAGCTGCTCCGTGCTGGCACATTGAAATGAATGGGAAACACTCAATCCCAGCAATTATGCTCAGGTACTTGCAGAAACAACTCCATCTCTCCCATGTCATGCATTCCCTATTCACTAATGTATTAGCACAGAATGATTCGAGTACTATAAACAGTGGCGACACCTACCTGTCCACTTGAGGGGGGCTGTCTGGCTGTGATGTGTAAAAAGAAAAGAAAAAGAAAAAAAAAACAGAAGGGGAGAGGCTTCCCTTGGAAAGTACTTTGGGGGTCATTCAGACCTGCTCGCGAGCGCAGGGCGCTCGCAAGCGGGTCGATGTTCCCCACTGCGCATGCGCACGACGGAGCTCCGTCGTGCGCATGCGCGAGACCCGGTGAGTGACGGGCTCTCCATCGCTCCGGGTCTCGCACCAAAGGGGGCGTGCTGTCGATGTTGATTGACAGCACGCCCCCTTTGGTGGGCGTGCTGGGGCATGCCTGCCAGACGGAGGCGTTCTCATGGGAACGCCTACCATCTGAAGCCGGCCCCACTGACATCACTAGTGATGTCAGTGGGAGTGATTTTGGCTCTGATAGAGCCAAAATCACTCCTGGGCTTGCGGCAGCGAGACCCTACCGCGACCATCATCATGGACGCTCGCATATGCTGTGGGTGGTCACCCACAGCTATGCGAGCGGCCAGGAGGCCGCTCCATTTTCATGGAGGAGGGCACTGATTCAGAGCGAGCGCTCTGGTCAGAGTGTTCGGCTCTGAATCAGGCCCTTTGTGCGCTTTCAATGGGAAGTCTGAAATGTTTTCTCCCTCTGGGCCTGCCGGACTGCTAGGCCCAACGAGAGAAAATATCTCAGCCTGGGACTGCCAGTACAGCATGTGATTAGCAGAGAGCAGTTTCAATGTGAAGCCTCTACACCTACTGGGGTGCAGATTTTTACAGAGGGGGGGTGGGGGTGCAGCCCTTAGATAAAATTCTCCATTGACTATGAACAGTATCACTTTTGCAGCTAGAAGTCTGTTAGCATCGATCACCATATAGGGTGGCATTTGAGCTGCCTGGTTTTCCTGCTCAGTCCTTGTACCACTTTTCTAGTGACTTCTAAGCTCGTGGGGGTCCAGATCTTTCTTGTAAAATAATTTGAATAATTTGTGTGCAGTGCATGATGTCCAGCTGATTGACAGTGTTCATCTTCTTTGGCAGTGTTTGGGGTGGCATAACATCCACCATTCTGCTTCTTGCACAAACAATTTCCTTGCACTAACCCATTCACTGCTGATGTTTGTTTGTTTGTTTAAAGAAGGCAGTAGGAGGTTAAGTAAGTAAGTCTGGTATAAATACAAATATTTAGCTTCAGTTCAGTTTATTTATATATGTAATTGCTAATTTTTAAATGATTCTGGATGGGGTAAGGATGTGGGATAAATGTGGAGAGGAAAATGGGGTAAGGGCAATCTAATTGTTGGGAATGGCCCATATGGAAGAAACATTTTTTTTTTAAATTGGAAGGTGACTCCAGTAATGAATTGTAAATATAAATGTCTGACAGCTTAATGAGGATGGAGGATGTAGGGTTTGAAGTATTTTTTAAACAAAAAACACAATTGCACCAACAGAAAAATGTAATTACAATTCAAAATGTCATTCGTCACATGATTTCATAGAAGCACATTAGTTGAGCAGTAAGTTATTTGAGACGATAAATTAAATAGTAGTATCCAGCGCTAACCTGCTCTAATGGTGTGTGGGAACGTTTTATGTCCAGTGGTGTAGTAGTGAGTACAAGATGCGAATAACTTTATATGGATTTATTTAAATGAAAAAAGAGAGTTCAAGAAGTCGCTTGTTATTATAAAATATGCAATATAGCAGGTGTCCAATTTCAACACCATAGGTGGGGATGAAGTTCCTGAGCAGTGACACTAGTAGATGGATAAGAGAGCTCCTTTAGGGTGCCTCTTTCCGTAGGTCACCAATGGGTGTCTACGTGTTCCTAGGTCAAAGTTACATGGTCCTTGTTACGAAAGGTGTCTCTGGATAGGTGAGACACCTATGTCAAGGTGCAGGTGACATAAGGTAACCCCTATGTGAGGTCCCTTTCCGTATGGCTCCCCGTGCCTACGTATCCCTGATAGCACCTGTCTGATTAGTCTGTAGTAAAAAGGATAGTGCTTATATGCACATATGACGTATCACGCTGTTGTAATTATCCCCAAGGGATTTGTGATGGTGCAGGGTGTAGGTGTACCCTCATGCAGGGCTAACCTTCCGTATGAATAGTCATACGTATCCTCACTCAATAGTTAGTGTAATAGAGGAAAGGCACAGTGTGGAACAATCTTTAAATAGAGACAGGGGCGGCGTCCCGCACTCCTGCCCTTACCATGGGCGCAGTAATACACTGGTCGCGATGTGTTCTCCCCCGTCTGTAACTGACTGCCGATCACTGCTCTCCTTCACAGGGCCGGATGGGATGTCAGCGTGCACGATTCTTAAGGTGCGCCGGCGGCTGCAGGTGTTCGTCAGGATCCTCTGTGATCCGTATAGACAGCCTCCGGTGACTCCTTTCCTCTCCAGCACCGGTTGTCACAAGGGGTGTGGGCAGGCAGGCAGGTGGGCGGACACTCAGCCAAATGGATAGATGGTCTGTTACTGATGCCCAGGCGTAGACTGTTCTATTGGTCCGTTGGATAACTGTGTGGTGCACGTGGTATCAACAACAACGCGTTTCAGCCTAATGGCCTTTTTCAAGTTGATATTCATTAGTCTCAATATGATATATATCCCTGGATCCTCCAATCAGATCCTCAGTGGGTGTGTCTGTCTGGCTCTCCTCCTTGGAAAAGCGTTTATGGTCTGCAGGAATGTACCTGTAGTTGTTTAAAATGTTCTTACTTATAGGCCATGAGTGTAGTTCTATAGGCAAATGAAATGATATATAGGCTTACAGTGTTGTATATATAGATTGAACCATGAATAAAGCAATAAAACAAATAAATCAATATCATGTATCGATATCTGTATGCGTATCTGGTGGAATCTTGTTTTATATGCATATATTGTTAATGTATGTTAGTGCAAAGAGAGGAATAAACTAAAATATTAAGGAAGAAAGCGTAAACACGCATATACATATGTACACACATATGTGCATACACACATGTGGTGTACACATTCACATATGTACATGCGTGCACTCCCACATACGTACATATATGTATATATGTATATCACACATACACACACGTACGGTCCATGTTCTTATGAAGGAGCAGATTGGCAAAGCGTCCAAGGAGATTCTCTCCTATAGGGAACTGTGTTCTTATGATGTAATGCTCCAGGACGTCCAATAGTCTCAGGTATAAAATCACTTACAGCAAATCTTTCGCAATATGCAGACACATATTTACAAGATCTAGTCAAATCACTCCCCTCATACATTAGGGACACAACAGATATCCTCACCACCCTTCAAAAGATAGAATGGCATTCAGATTATTGGCTGGTAACCAGTGATGTGGCATCTCTATATAGCATCATAGACCACACACAAGGACTGGAGAGCTCTAAACATTATTTACAAACTAAGACAGACATGGATCATTTACAGATTAATTTCATTTTGGACATTATTCAGTTTATACTGTATCACAACTATGTATGGTTTAACAACACATTTTATTTACAGACAACAGGTACCGCCATGGGATCGAGGGTCGCACCAAGCTATGCCAACCTCTTTATGGGGCAATGGGAGGAGGAGCACATATGGAGTGGGCATGGTTTTGGTGCGAACCTCATCCTGTGGTGGAGATACATTGATGACATCATTTTCATTTGGAAAGGCACACAATCATCACTACAGGAGTTCATAACACACATGGAGAGCAATAATCGGAATCTCAGATTTACGACAAACAGTAGTCAGGATAGAGTAGAGTTCCTGGATTTGGAAATTTTCATACATAACAACAAGATACATACTAAAACCTACAGAAAGAGCATCGATGTCAACAGTTACATATTATCATCCAGTGGACATCACAAAACATGGCTCAAAAACATCCCTAAGGTCAGTTTAGACGGATTAGAAGGAATTGCTCTAGAATGGAAGATTACATGACACAGGGAGAAGAACTCAGTAGACAATTTATAGAAAAAGACTATGATCCCAGACTTGTGGAAGAGGCTTTCACGGATACTGCTGCACTTAACAGACAAACACTCCTAGAAAAGAGGGCCAACAGGGACAACGGAGATTCAGAACGAATATTTTTCATTACGCAGTATAATAGATCAGCCCATAGAATCAAACAAATACTACATAAACATTGGAATATCCTCTTGCAGGATCATGATCTCAACAAATTTCTAAATACTACACCAGACATCGTCTTTAGAAAGGCCCCAGACATTAATAAAATACTAGTGAGAAATCATATCAAACCCACCAGTCTTAAACAAACCACTCTACCCTCCCTAACACACACCAGTGGATTCTATTATTGCAACAAATGTGCAGGTTGCAAGAATATATGGAATAAGAGCACAAAAAAACAAACAGAATTTCATTCGAATACAGTGAACAGAACATTCAAAATTAAACAACAGATGACATGTGACACAAAGGGGGTGATTTACTTACTCAGGTGTGGTTGTGGACTTGAGTATATAGGCAGGACCATGAGACCTTTAAAAACTAGAATATATGAACATATACGAAACATAAAAATTGGATATGACAATCACAGCGTTTCTAGGCATTTCAAGGAGGTACACGACTCCAATCCCATGGACCTCTATTTTATAGCTATAGAACAACCAGGGAGAAATTGGAGAGGTGGAAACCACATGGATTACCTAGATAAACAGGAGATGAAGTGGGTATACAATCTGAAAACAATGGCACCGAGAGGCTTGAATGTAGATTTCAACAACAGTATACTGATAAAAAAATAAATAAATAAATAAATAGGTCTGTGAGTTTAAGCATAAACGCAGACACACACATACACATTATAGAAGGTTCATCATTCAGGACAATGTTTTATCAAATTTGGGCAAGAATAATAGGATGTGGGTATGTGCTTTGGCTGGGACACTGGCCGCAGGAGTGTTTGCTGTGGCTGATGTTCCCAATAAGTACCTATTCAATATCAATTGATATTTATTGGACACTAATATAAGTAATAAACATTAATACACACTACCATATAAATCAGAGTGTTCATCACACATCAATTTTAAAGATGTTATTCCAACTATTGTATGAGCATTACATCATAAGAACACAGTTCCCTATAGGAGAGAATCTCCTTGGACGCTTTGCCAATCTGCTCCTTCATAAGAACATGGACCGTACGTGTGTGTATGTGTGATATACATATATACATATATGTACGTATGTGGGAGTGCACGCATGTACATATGTGAATGTGTACACCATATGTGTGTATGCACATATGTGTGTACATATGTATATGCGTGTTTACGCTTTCTTCCTTAATATTTTAGTTTATTCCTCTCTTTGCACTAACATACATTAACAATATATGCATATAAAACAAGATTCCACCAGATACGCATACAGATATCGATACATGATATTGATTTATTTGTTTTATTGCTTTATTCATGGTTCAATCTATATATACAACACTGTAAGCCTATATATCATTTCATTTGCCTATAGAACTACACTCATGGCCTATAAGTAAGAACATTTTAAACAACTACAGGTACATTCCTGCAGACCATAAACGCTTTTCCAAGGAGGAGAGCCAGACAGACACGCCCACTGAGGATCTGATTGGAGGATCCAGGGATATATATCATATTGAGACTAATGAATATCAACTTGAAAAAGGCCATTAGGCTGAAACGCGTTGTTGTTGATACCACGTGCACCACACAGTTATCCAATGGACCAATAGAACAGTCTACGCCTGGGCATCAGTAACAGACCATCTACCCATTTGGCTGAGTGTCCGCCCACCTGCCTGCCTGCCCACACCCCTCGTGACAACCGGTGCTGGAGAGGAAAGGAGTCACCGGAGGCTGTCTATACGGATCACAGAGGATCCTGACGAACACCTGCAGCCGCCGGCGCACCTTAAGAATCGTGCACGCTGACATCCCATCCGGCCCTGTGAAGGAGAGCAGTGATCGGCAGTCAGTTACAGACGGGGGAGAACACATCGCGACCAGTGTATTACTGCGCCCATGGTAAGGGCAGGAGTGCGGGACGCCGCCCCTGTCTCTATTTAAAGATTGTTCCACACTGTGCCTTTCCTCTATTACACTAACTATTGAGTGAGGATACGTATGACTATTCATACGGAAGGTTAGCCCTGCATGAGGGTACACCTACACCCTGCACCATCACAAATCCCTTGGGGATAATTACAACAACGTGATACGTCATATGTGCATATAAGCACTATCCTTTTTACTACAGACTAATCAGACAGGTGCTATCAGGGATACGTAGGCACGGGGAGCCATACGGAAAGGGACCTCACATAGGGGTTACCTTATGTCACCTGCACCTTGACATAGGTGTCTCACCTATCCAGAGACACCTTTCGTAACAAGGACCCTGTAACTTTGACCTAGGAACACGTAGACACCCATTGGTGACCTACGGAAAGAGGCACCCTAAAGGAGCTCTCTTATCCATCTACTAGTGTCACTGCTCAGGAACTTCATCCCCACCTATGGTGTTGAAATTGGACACCTGCTATATTGCATATTTTATAATAACAAGTGACTTCTTGAACTCTCTTTTTTCATTTTAATAAATCCATATAAAGTTATTCGCATCTTGTACTCACTACTACACCACTGGACATAAAACGTTCCCACACACCATTAGAGCAGGTTAGCGCTGGATACTACTATTTAATTTATCATCCCCCTTTTCGAGTCTGGACAACTCTGTATCCAGCTGCTTCCGAGAACATTAGTAGGCATACGGTAGCGCTGGTATCCACATTCTGTAAAACACAAGTTATTTGAGACACTGCAATGCATTGTTTGGAACACATAAACTCAACTGCAATTCACAGGATCGTGTGTTGAGAAAGTTTCATATTCAGATGTATGTGCCCAGCCTTTCTCCAGGGAAAGTGCCAGTGTACCACCTCAGCTTGCGGGAAGTCTGCCACCAGGCAGCTTCCATGTAAACCATGTATCCAATACAGCTAAAACGAGACCAATATATAGTAAAATGCTCATTTCATTTTCATAATTTATTGGTTTCGAAGCAATCTCAATTCTCAGATTTTGGGGGAGTTTAGTTTGAAATGGATTTGTACTTTTTAATGACAAGAGCTAAGGAACATTATTGTCAGTTACTGACCAAGGGTGTGATTCAGCCAGGATGGAATTTCAAGGCTGCACGCAGGCATCTTTGCAATTCCGTCCTTGCAAATGTGCAAATGCAGCAAGAGGTGTCTGACACCCCCCTACTGCATTTGCAATCCCAACACTGGGACCAAGGTCACAGGCTGGGATAACCATCACGAGCCTTGGCTTACTCAGGCTGGCCAACTTGCGAGGCCAGGAAACTGCATCCGTGGACGTAGCCCCTAGCCTTGCCACTTCCGGAAAATGGGGCCAACATGCCCCTATTTCCAGGAGTGCCAGCTATCCCCATTCACACCCTGTACATGCCTCTGCCTGTAAATCAGGCAGAATGGGTCCTACGCACGCGCAGATTCCCGATAATCGGGAATCTGTGTTCAGTATGCTAATATAAGTCCCCAAATTCATAGTTATTGAAATCACCACTCAATTGAATACAATATCCAGATTGCAGGCGAAAATAAAGGTGAATGTCATAGACGGTAACGAACCATTGGAAACTAAATCTGTTTCATTCTTTTTTTTTTTTATATATATATATCCTGTCAATGGATGATGTCTGGCAGCCAATCAAGCAATAAGTCCTTTTTAGGAACACTACTGATTAATAGCTTAGCAGGGTTATGATTCTGTGTTATCGGGTTACTGTGGTCCCTTTTATCTCTATGGGCATTGTTTGTTTTTTGCATATTTCCAGGATAAAGAAATAATGTGTCTTCCACAAATCCTGTTTGTAAGTATATTTTATATATAAAATTTTCGATATCTATTTTTATTGCAGAGCAATTCATTCTTGTTCCTACAGCTATAGCACCTTGCCGACTTTTGTTAAATCTGGACAGTCATTGAACTTTTCTACGGAGTCCATGTACTCAGATTCGGCTTTACTCCTGTACTTCCTTAGGTCTGGTCATTTTTTGTGATTAATCGGGGGTATTTATCAAAGCTGGGAGAGAGATAACATTGTGAGATATAAAGTACTAACTAATCAGCTTCCAATTTACATTTTGCAGGCTGTGTATAAAAAATGATAGGAGCTGATTGGTTGGAAAATTATATTTTTTACAATGTTATCTCTCTCTTAGCTTTGATAAATACCCCTAAATCTACCTACGTGATTGGTATGATTTACCGCTGGCAGCTCAACATGGATGAAAATCCCGACTGCACTAAGGTAAGTATAAACTAACCTAACCCCCCCCAACCCTCCCTTAAGGGTGCCTAACCTCCCCCCAGTGCCTAAACCTAACCCCCCCTTCCCCGCTGCCTAAACCTAAGTGTCCCAGGGGGGTGCCTAACCCTAACCTCCCCCCGGGGATGCCTAACCCTAACCCCCCCTTCCCGTAGCCTAACCCTAACCTTCCGAGTGGGTGCCTAACCCTAAGTCCCCCCGGGAGCCCCCTAACCTAACCCTCCCCCACACGGCTGTCCGCGCCCGGCACCCGGTTTACTATGAATCGGTAAGCCGGGTGTCGGACTTCCGGCGTAGGTAAAACAATAGGCGTCAGGATGTCGACGCCTGTCATTTAGCCCTTGCCGGGATTAGACAGTCAGGAAGCCGGCGGTCGGGATTCCGTCTGTCGGCTTCCCAACTGCTTCCCCTACCTACACACTATATAATTATTGGGCCTAATTTATTGTAAAGTGTAAATGAATGATCGTTTCACCGATAAAACATTTAGAAGACAGTCACAAACGCATTCCCTCGATCATCCAGTCTGTCGGTCCAATCTCTGCCTCAAAGAGCAGTGTGTGTGCATTCTCCATAACCTGCCCATATTGCCTAGGCTTTATCCCGATTACCTCAACATCCTTGTGGGCGTACATATTCAAACTGCCTGTGAAATCCGCCAGGTATTTCATTTAAATTCTATAGTGTGTAGCACAGGTATCACTGTCATGATTTTGCAGATATATAGTCCCAATTATCGGCATGATCAAAAAATTGCATAGTGTGTACCTAGCTTAACATCTCTGGCTCATGATGCATCAGCCTTTAGGATAACCAGGTGCATCAAGGTGGACGGGCACAGATTACTTATACATGGGCCTGCCCAGGGGGCCAAACAGTGGTGACCAGATTTCAGAAATGGCCCATAGGTGGTGTTTTTCTTGTAAGGACCATTCCAGCTGTCCACTGTTCACTCCTATTAACTTCTTTTTGTAAAAAGGAATTTAGGCACATCAACAAAGGGCTGATGGACAGCAGAGAATTCAGACTGAGGGATTTTTTTTCCTGTCAATCTGTAATAGAACAGCTACATAATTTCAGCTACAATAGGATTTTCCATAAGGAGATGGCTGTAATCTCTTCAGCACCAGACATAGCACATACTCTTTCTTCTTAGGAAGGGGATCTCAGTGGCTCTAATATGACTGATGATGCACAGATGCAGATATTTTCAGTCATTCAGAGCAGGAACAAGTGAGTTTAGAGAATGTAAAGTAACTTAAAGGCTTATTATATTGTGTATACTCTCCCCGCCTCTGCCAGTCACCTCTCAGTCTTCACTACAGAAAACAGGAGAGCTGTGCATGTGTACAGGAGAAGGGGGAGGACTAAGGAGACTATTCAGTGTGCACTGTGTTATAGCTCTCTCAGGAGGTGATCAGACAGCAGCATGCCTCTAACTGGAGCTGAGGTCTGACCAACATTATTAGGTCTTCATGGAGTGAGAGGTACAGGAAGACACCAAGGAGGGTTTGTCTAAACCCCACATACACCTTCAAGCTGTTACTTCTGTCAGCACATAAGGACAGGCAGTAATGTCTGGTGAGTAGCAGAAGGTGCACCTGTTGTTGTAGAACACCTGTAAGTTGGAAGTTACAGTATGATGTATTTGCTTGCAGTGCAGACAGGATGCATTTGTGTACAGGGAACTTGGAAAAAGTGAATAAATGCAATTTTCCAAGTGATTGACAATAGCAATAGAATACAGTATGGGGAAGTGTTTTTTTTTCTTTTGGCTGCATGTAGAGCAGGTTTGGTCTGTTTGTTTCTGAACCTATGAATTAATTACATTCAGAGTTTCCCTCTGATACAATGTGCTAGCAATCTGAGCCCATGTATGACAGTGTACAATGCAGCTGCAGCATCTGGGTGACAGATATTGTATAAATGCAATTCACCTGTAGTGGAGCATACAGGCTGGACCCCTGTGTCACATTGGCCTGTCACATGAGGTGCAATTCCAACAGTCATTTGCCATTTTAATATAAATCAGATATATACAGTTACACAGATTTGTGTTGGGTTTATAAGAACTAAGGAAATAGAAAACTGTAGCCCCATTTGTAAGAATATAGTGAAATTCATAATAATTACCCAATTGAAATGAAGCTTCCATCTACACTCCTAATACATTATGGGTCAGAGACTTGTGGTTTCTCAGCAGCATTCTAACTACAATGCCTAAAACCATAAGAAATTGCAGGTCGGTAACAGCTTTGGCAGCCTGGCATTGCTATTACATAGTTTCCTATTGTCTGTCATTTCCTGAGAGTTTGCCGGGTGTTATACATCTGCCCCTGAAAATGGTCTTCCCTGTACAAATTGAGCACTACAATCCCTATTCTTCTAGAATGTGCTTTTGAGTATCTAATTCTTTATAAGTGATTATTAATTAATTAGGAGTATTTTTAGTGCAAATATCTTTATGTAGATTCATAGATTGTAATACACAAATGCCTGACTGAGAACACACTGCTTGATGTTACTTGGATGCATCTGGTTAGGACGGAGTAAGGCGTCCTAAGGTTTGGTTACATGACATGAAATACATTTCATTCATCATATGGATTCATGTCATAATAATATATAATAGCGCACTAGTCCAGCAGTAAGATACAGTGGGTATAATAAGTATTGAACACATCAATAATATTCTCATTAAATATATTTGTAATGAGGCTATTGTAATGGAATTTTCACCAAATGTCAGCAACAAACCATACAATTCACACATGCAAAGAAATCAAACCATAGATGTCCATAAATTAAGTTATGTGTAATAATGTGAAATGACACAGGGAAAGAGTATTGAACACGCTTACTGACATTTATTGCATACTTCATATAAAAGCCTTTGTTAGTTATGACAGCTTCAAGATGCCTCCTGTATGGAGGAACTAGTCACATGCATTGTTCAGGTGTGATTTTGGCCCATTCTTCCACACAAACAGTCTTCAAATCTTGAAGGTTCCGTGGGCCTCTTCTATGAACTTTAGTTCTTTCCATAGATTTTCAATTGGATTCAAGTCAGGTAATCGGCTGGGCCATTCTAGCATCTTTATTTTCTCTCTCTGAAACCAGTTGAGAATGTCCTTGGCTGTGTGTTTGGGATCATTGTCTTGCTGAAACGTCCACCCTCATTTCATCTTCAGCAACCTGGTAGATGGGAGCAGATTTTTATCAAGAATGTCTCTGTACAATTTTCCATTCATCCTTCCTTCAATCATATGAAATATGCTGAAAAACAGCCCCACACTTTGTTGTTCCCGCCTCCAAACTTCACTGTTGGTATGGTGTTTTTGGGGTGATGTGCAGTGCCATTTCTCCTCCAAACATGGTGTGTATTATGGCATCCAAAGAGTTCAATTTTGGTCTCATCTGACCAGACTATATTCTCCCAGTAGGTTTGTCCAAATGTTGTGCAGCAAACTATAAACAAGCTTCAACCTGCTTTTTCTTCAGCAATGGAGTCTTGCGTGGTGAGCGTGCATACATACCATGGCGGTTAAGTGCATTACTTATTGTTTTCTTTGAAACAATTGTACCTGCTAATTCCAGGTCTTTCTGAAGCTCTCCACAAGTGGTCCTTGGTTCTTGGACAACTCTTCTGATAATTCTTTTCACTCCTCTGTCCGAAATCTTGCGAGGAGCACCTGATTGTGGCCGATTTATGGTGAAATTATGTTCTTTCCACTTCCGGATTATGGCCCCAACAGTGCTCACTAGAACATTCAGAAGTTTAGAAATCCTTCTGTAACCAATGCCATCAGTATGTTTTGCAACAATAAGGTTGCAAAGGTCTTGAGAAAGCTCTTTGCTTCTTCCCATCATGAGGTGTTTGTGTGATACCATGGTAATGAGACACCTTTTTATAGGCCATCATTTGGGACTGAACCAGCTTATATTAATTTGCACTGACAAGGGGCAGAATTGCTTTCTAATTACTGATAGATTTTAGTTGGTGTCTTGACTTTCCATGCCTTTTTGCACCTCCCTTTCTTAATGTGTTCAGTACATTTTCCCTGTGTCATTTCACATTATTACACATAACTTAATTTATGGACATCTATGGTTTGTTTTCTTTGCAGGTGAGGATTGCATGGGTTGTTGTTGACATTTGGTGAACATTTCATTACAATAGCCCCATTACAAATATGTTTACTGAGAAAAATGTTGATGTGTTCAATACTTATTTTACCCGCTGTATGTGAGACACTGGAATGCATTGTTTAAAAATAAATTCAACTACTGTATAATTCAAAGAGAAGTATGTTGAGAATGTCTCACATTCAGATGGATCTGCGAAGAATACACCTCCAATGACGGTACCAGCATAAAATACAACCATGTGTGGTTCCATTACCCCAGTCTGTTTGACTATCAGGTGCAGACTGCAGCTGTAGCCTGACTAAGCCACGTATCAAAACCTGTTTTGTTTTTATAGAAGCGAGAACTTCTAGAGATGAGTGAAATGTTCACAATAATAATAATAATTTACCGATTTTGGGGCATTCTTTTTTTTTCTCACAGAATGTAGATGGAATTTAAGCTAAATTAATTGTTAAATTGCAGTGAGAATGAGGGTGGAAAATCTGAGGAAAATTTAAGATTTTCCTATTCGGATACTCATTAAATGTGACCATAAAAATACATATATCTTACTAACAGTACTATGCATAGTTGTCATTCTTTTGGCTGCCTCCACCTGGAGGAGGCAGCTGGACCGGCACTGAGGGGGTGGGGCTCAGTGAAGATGGGCAGGCCTGGGGCAGTGATGGGTGGGGCATACATCCTCGCTAGTGATATCTGAGCAGGTTTAATCTGTGAACAGGTGTGGTATGCTATGTTGACAATTCATCATGTTACAATGTCTACATTGATCATATCAATAGGTAGACACTGATAAAATGTCAACATGCAGGGGAGCAGCTAGACCCCCCTGCCATAATCTTCTTGCCTCCTTAGTCTCTCCTCACTGATGCTGGGAGTTGGTGTGGCAGTGGTCTGGGGATGTCCTAGCAGCTCAGCACAGCCACGCCTCTTCCCAGCATCAGTGAGAGAATTATATGAGAGGACGGATGGGGATGTTCAGTCTGACTGGCGGCCCACAGATCTGATGATCCCTGCAGCAAACTGCTTCTTAGATGCAGGCTGAAGTGTGCCTGTGACTAAGAAGTTAGCAGGAGGGATCAATGGCGCCCGCAGTCCTGACCACATACACTCTACGAGTCCTACAGACCAAAAGTGGGTGCAGGGGGAGGGGGGTCCTGGAGATGCTGCTTGCCCCACAGCAATCACACCCCTTGCATTCATGGTAGTTTTGCCCTTGTTGACATGCCATAATGTCAACATATAGTCCCTGGTGGCCCAGCAGTGACTTACCTGCTCCTGGCAGCGGCAGTGGCTCCAGTGAGGGTTCCGGGTCCTGGCGGTCATGAGACCATAATTTCCGGGCCAGGGATCAGATCTTTCTCGGTAAGTATTCCCTAACCCTAATCCCTACCCTGACCCCCAACCCTCCCTCTAGTGACTGACTCTAACCCCCCACACCCGGCAGCGTAAACCTAACCACCCCCTAGTGCTGAACCCTAACCCTCCTACCCGTAGCCTAACCCTGATGTCAACATTTTAACAACATAACTGTCAACATTGCATTGTCGACATTGTAAAAGAAGACCTGATGACTACATTCCCTGTAAACACTGTATTTTTCATTACTGGCCTGATGCAGAGTTAGATGCAAGTAAGCTATAATTACAATTGCATTGTGTATACTGTACATAGTAAAATACAGTTATTTGCCTAAAAGCATGGCCACACTTACATTCATTAGACCATGCCCCCTATTTTTACCTGGACACGGGAAAAGCTCACTACAGCCATGCCTGTATGCTGGGTTGAACCACACCACCCAATCCATACCCTGGTGCAAAAGGTCTATCTGAAAACAGAAGTATCTTCTCATATACAGAACTCTACATAGGCTGCAATTCTGTTAAAAAGGGCCCTTCAGACACACATGGAGATCTGACTGAGCTGCCTACAACTCTGAATGGCATATAGATGCGTATGATCAGCTCTGGAGTTTTGCTCAGTATGAAAACTTGCAATATCCAACTGATTTGCGTACATGTGTCTGTCATAAATACTGATGCACAGTGTCAATTGTGCTCATCTCTATATCACTGTAAACCCTGTACTTATAAACTAATCTCACTTATCGGACCATTAGCGATCAATCAACTTCTAGCTGACATTTATCAAGTGCATAAAATGATATGTAGATGCTGATTGGTTGCTCTGGGTAACTCCTACACTTCTCCACTCTTTAGGGGGCCTGATACATCTCATGTAACTAGAAGCAGAACAAAACACACACATGGACACGCATCACCTTTTCCTCTAGATACAGTCATTTAAGACTATTTTCCTTGCATCTTTGGAATTCAAGCTATGTGCTGGCATTTCATAGAACTGCAGTATTAGTTTGATTGAATAAAGTATTTAACTTACATTTTTGATATTTCTGCTAATTATTATTTTTATATTGATATTGGTTTCCAAATAATATTCTTTATTATGCCCTAATTAAAATTACTATATGACTTTATCAGCAGGAGTATTTTGTATTATACATTTATAGTGCGAATTATATAAAGGGAACATTATTGTTCTTTATACAGAGCCTTTCTTTATTACAAACTTGCATACAGATGTGTCCTCACTCGTTTTTTTTGCAGGGCCGTAACTACATAACCCACGGCTCTCTCATCTGGCTAGCAGGGTGCATACAATGGCATCCTGCAGCCTGAAACTATGCAGCAGTGCCACCTGGAGCGTCCTTAGGACACTTCAGGCGGTCCTGAGGATGTACCGGGCATTTCTGTAATCAATGGCAATTGTGGCCCCGTCTCCTCCGTGTTACATCACGTGGAAGGGGGTGGCCTGCGCCGGGTGCCAGGAGCGCTAGTTGCGGCACTAAAACCCATCATGGTGTGTCATGTCCTGTGAGACTGCTAGTGCCAAGTGTTTTTTTTGAGTCTTTTTTTGCCGAAGATGCATCAATGTCGCAAGGTGTTGTGACTAGGAGCAGGCTGTTCTGATTCATTTGATGTCTGACACTTGTATATCTGTGTACACCTGAGTCTCAGAATCCGTATAGGAAGTGCTACAATGTAGCAGCCACAGCTTTTTTCATTTCAAGTTCCTTTGTGGTTCATATACAGACTCGGGTGCACACAGATATACATGTCACATATCAGATTAATCAGTACAGTCTGATAGTGCATCCTAGTCGCATGGTATTGCCAGTTAGATGCATATTCAGCTAAAAAAGTCGCAAAGACGTCCGGCATTAGCAGAGTCTCACCGGACCTGGAGGCTCACTCATGCCAGGCATGTCACACTGCATGGCGTATTAAGTCTAGATGTATGAGGACGCCTCTTTATATTTCATAATTACTATATGGTTTCCTTTTTTTATTAAATACAGTATATATAAACCTCAATAGACCAACAGTACAACAAACAAATGGAAAATCATAAAAATGTATGAATGTTTGCTTAGCATTATCGCTTATTTTTAAGTAAGCTGAACAAGGAAGGTTTATATTTAGTTTATGAAGCATTTGTCCATAACGGTATATCCTTGAGATGAAATGAGAAAGCATGTTTTGTGTTCCCATTCAAATAAAAAAGTGTGATTCAGTAGCTTCATTTCTTTGACAATCTATTCTATGGTAGGTTGTGAGGATGTCATAACTAAACTAAACTTTTGTCACTAATAATCAGTGGAGAAAGTAGCAGGGATAGGATTCAGGGGGAAAGCTGCTTTTCGGAGCAGCTATCCCCTAATCAGTGCAATATTGAATTGCTATGGTAGTTTTGAATCTGCTGCCGCACTTGTGGCGAGATTTAGATCCTTAAATTGAACATGGCCATCAGGGTAGAATAATGAATAGGCCCTTCAAATAGATCTCTCCACCTTAGATAAGCAAATCCCTCCTAATATGGCAACCGGCAGACCAGTGAAAGAGAACATGGTGACATAATGGGGTAGACCCAATTCTTGTCAATGTGTGCGTAGCACCGTCGTAATAGTTGCGGAGTACAATATGTGACATCCATCTTTCCTTAGCACCATATACAGGTTCACAAGCAAGTCTGTGAAGATTGCCCAACATAATAGACAGTAATGTGAACAACCGGACATTAAGATGATTTTCAGTGGCACATTGTCATCTCCAATAAGATAGATTAAAAGAGGGCAGTAAGCTAATGTATAGTTTGCAGCTCAGTAATGCACAGCTTATGCTATATAATAATATCAAATATTGGATGTATTTGTTCTTTGAATAATTACTCTTGTCTTTTTCCCATGTAATTAGAACAGGTGGCAGCAGTGGTTGGTGGTGTGGTTGGGGCAGCCCTGCTGTTGCTGCTGATTGGCATTGGGGTCTACATCTTATGGCAGAAGAGGTGCATTGGCCCTTCATATGAGGAACTGCTTAATGTAGCCACACCGACACACTCACAAAACAGCGAGCTGGATCATAGAATGTCATCCTCATTAGGTCATGCCAAGGACTCGGGGTGAGACACTTCTCTGTGATCCTACTGAGGTTTGTCACATGGAAATATTGCTGTAACTCTGTTTGAGCACCAGGATAACTAGCTTATATGTATATCAAAGATGTAACAAATACTTTGACACTGGTCTTATGAATATTGTTATTTTTTTATGAAAAGCAATAAAAAGTTCATGTTATTTATATATTTAAATGTTTAACTAAACATGCTAGATATTATATATACAGCAATGGGCGGTACTCCTGGAGACTTCACAAAAGTATTTTGTGAAGTCGCCGGGAGTGTCGCCTACTGCTGTATATATTTTTTCCTTCCCAACACTGGGATAGGCGATTTAGGAAGGCACCAGGTGCACATTATATTTTTAGCCCTTTGGAGTGCCGGCCATAATTGCTGTATATATATATATATATATATATATATATATATATATATATATATACATAATTATTTATTATATATATAGTACATTGTGTCTGTATTTGTCCAAAAAAAGTAAGTAAGTTTAGGCATTGCAGATGATGCCTGGGGAGATTGCTCCCACACTGCAGGGCACTATAGATGAAAACATTATTCTTTATCTAGAGACTAATTTGAGACAGCGCATCTTATCCGCTCTCTTTGTCCCAGTGAAATTTACAGTCCTATTCCATAGGGTTAATTTCACCAGTAGCCAATTAACTGATCATTATGCTTTTGAGGGGAAGCTCATTAAAATACAAGGTGAACATACTACCCTGGTTAGAATCAAACTCAAGACCCCAGCACTGTGAGGCAGCAATGTTTAGCGTTGTGACACCGTGCTGCCTATATAAGACACAGAATGAAATAATGTTATCTCTTAAACATAAACGTGCAATCAGGATAATACTTAAATTAGACCAGATATAATCTAATAACCTAGACCTTATGCCAAATAAACTCTGCCTTGAACATAATTCGCACAGGCAGTTTTGAATGCAGGAGAGGTGGAAAAAAAATAAATGAAACTGTAATTTGAAGGATGTGTCAATATGCATAAACACAGTTAACTTTCATTTCTCCTGGTTTGCTTGGTTGCTGTTTTTTGAAGGAATTTTATTTTATGTCAATATCTTATACTTACTGGGTTTTATCTTACAAAACATAGTAGAATGAAATAAATGAATGATATATATTTGGCAATGACATCTTCAAGATTACGCTCATAGTGGCAATCTGCTTTATCTATCAGGATGTCAGACAACTTATAGAAAACAAACAATTTTTCCTTGGCAATCCCTATCCCTAGTCTAACAGAGTTCACCTCTACTAAAATGGTCAGCTTGTCCAGGTGATTGTTATTGTTCAACCCACTGAAACTATCACCTGTATAAAGCCTAAGCTGCACCCCAGCTCTATCGTAAGAAGCTGGTCTTAGTACCATGCCTGAGTCTGGCTGCTCCCTCTTTTCCTCTATAAAGGAGAATATTATAATGCCATCATATATGCAGAAGAATAATCACTAAGGGGCTTGCACTGGGTAATGGCTGTCGTGTGAACCATTGTCTGTAAAAGTCATTCTAAAAAATGTATAGTCTTATTTGGTTTCAGAGCCAACAAATGTGAGCTAGACCATTGGCTTGAGTACTATTCAATTATATCTATCTGAATTATTTTATCAATCATTTTTACGGCTATGCATCTAGCCTCTGGTATTTAGTATGGGTTCTGGATTTCAATAGCACCAATTTCATGTACTATTAAGTTGGATTGCCTGGGACTAGAAGAAAAGACATCTCCATTCTGGCATATCATTTATTCTATGGGAACCTTAGGTTCTCCCACTCCAGTTCTAACCATCACAGTTACTGGGTTGTCTTCTTGCCAGGGTTTAAGAAGAGTAACTTGATACATTTGCTCCACTTTCCTTATCCCAGGTTGATGGAATTTATCATTTACTATTCCTTCGGGCTCTAATACCTCATTGTGTCCTTGCCAGTGAGCAAAAAGCTTGTTGTCTTGTGTGGGAACTAATTAGACTTATAGCTTATCGGTATCCCGACCGCTATTTATCCTTGCACTAAGTGACTGATATACTTAAACATCCTCACTCTCTGCTGCTTATTCTAATAATCCAGTACCAACTGGCTGCAATACAAATATACACAAAAACTACAAAAAAAGATGATAGCGCTTGAGGGGGGGAATTCAATAGAGATTATCTATATAATATTATCACTCGACTGAAAATAAAAATATTTCAACAAGGCTTCTTATAAATAAAATACACATTTATTATACAAAATGAAAAAATTGGGAACTAGCATTAACACTTTGCACCCTGATTGAAATTACTGTCCTACCATCGTTTTGAGATTGTCTTTCTTGCACTTCCCCTGGGTGTTGTTGCATTAAAAGGGTTTCCTTTCCTCATCTATCTTGCAGTTGAGCTATGAGCTGTACCAGATTTGGTTCATTTGAAGACTTTTGTTCCGACCCCTGAAGAGGGTCTCTCTCAGCACCCTGTTTCAGGGTCTTTCTCAGCACTGGTCTCTCACTTCCTTATCATCCATAGCCCTCTCTTTCCTTTTGGGTCTCTCTCAATACTTGTTCATGGAGGATTTTGTCAAAGAGATTAAAGTCACGTCACAAGATCAGGGGATATGGTAGCTTTGGCACTATGGTGGCTACTGTCCTGACTACTTGTTCATTGACTGCAACCATTAAGAATGTCTCATAGTCACCTTAGTGGTTCCACAGTGACAGTGCTGGAAACTTGAGTCCATAAAGACACCAGTATTTCAGTCACCCAAAACAATGAGAATTTCCCTCATAGCATTCTAATATGACACAGGCTACAGTCCATGAGCTCATGTAACATGGAATATTCCTTAAAACATTCTGGCCCAGTTACTTTGCTGGCACTTTTTCCACCATGGTGCTTTCACATGTTTTGGTGTTTGGGTTATTCACTTTTTTGTCTTGACATGGCGTGGACTTAGGTAGAAATGTTGCATACAGTAGCCCCAAACCCCTTTTACAGAGATTTCCTTAAATGTTTGTCGTTAACTTTACAAGACACCCCTCTGAAGCTCTCAGTCCAGAGCACGTGTGAAATGACCTATCATGAGAATCTCAATGATCCGCACTTTCAAATTAGCTCCAATTGAAGCAGTTTCTAAAAAACTGTAGACAAATTAGACAACTATGTCCTTATTAGTTTTCCTCTTTCCAAGTGCCAATCATGAAATTGTTGGACTCTCTTGGCGGCCGTGACTCCATTCCGAGCCAAATCTGCAAAATCTGCAAATCTCCCCTAAGTAAAAATCTATTTACATTTTCAAGTACTGAAGTCATCCCCATTGCTACTAAAGTATCGTGAGTCTGAATGGGGTTCTAGCTACACCCCTCAAACTTCTAAAAAAGTGTTACCTTCACAGAGTATTTTTTTACTAGTGGAAATACAATATTTTGTTCTCTTTGCCTTTTACTTGAGAAAGCTTAATATACATTATGGTGACCTAATAAGATTATATTTGCTCTGGGTTAATTAATATGTTAAAATGACCTTGGCTGCGAATGTATAAATTATGTCAATCCTTACTTATCACTGCTATGTTACTATATTATCAACACTTATAAATAAAATTGTAATTGCCTGTAATTGACACATTTTTAGTCGATTTGAATTTAGAAATTTGTGTATGTATTATTCTGAGTTAACTCAAAAACTACTGAACCGATTTTGATGAAACCTTCACTATTCTATTGCATATATTAGGGTATATGATAGCTTATATATCATCATACTTGTACTCAAGGGGGTTAAGCAGTTAACAAAAACCTAATTGTGCGCAGGGTTGTAAGGCTACCGGACTAGTGGTGAGGGAAAGCGTGGCAGGCGGAAAACTGTGTGTGCAGAGCCGCGTGACCTCGAAGCGAGTGGCAGGTGAAGGCGTGGCCAAAATATGTCAATCTTTCAGTCGTGCTGGCCACTCCCGCCATCAGGTCCCTACACAAAATACGTATAAAGACCTCAACTTAAAAAAAATGCCGGAAAAAGCAACTTTAATAATATATATGTTTACTGTAGGAATTATTCAGTAATGTTCACAACATTCGCAACACAAATGTACCCAACTCAGCCAGTTCAATCCCATTAAATAGGACATGATTTTATCATTCTATTCTTATCTACTGAGTTGGACTGTTGCTGTTCACAACAGCTGCTTTCTGATAAATGACACGGGGCCTATTCATCAAAACATAATGATCCATTGTGATAATTATGGTTTGAACTCGCTGCGAGTTCAAACACAGTTTAGGAGGAATTCATCACCATGTGGGTGTCCGATGTGGACCTCCCTCCCCCCGTGGGTGTCCAATCACCAGCTCTCCTCGAGGGGTTCTGATCCGGTGTTGCTGCATCTTCTCCCTCCCCGGATTACCTGCTGTGTTCAGTCGGTGAGTCTGGGTCACATGTCTGCAGTGCCCCAGAGCTCTCAGCTCCGGGGCACTGCAGTGCAGACGCAGCAGGGAGGAATCTGAATAGATCCCTCTGCTGTGGCTGCCATGTAAATCTTCACAGGCTGCCATGTAAACAGCAGCCTGTGATCGGGGGTTATCGGGGGCTGAACGCCATCTGAAAGTGGCGCTCAGAAACATCATCAAGTTCCGAAAAAAATGCTTTTTTGGAGCATGATGAACAGCCCATACACTTATTTTTACAAAAGTATGTGAAAATGTTAATTTTCACATGCTTTTGTGAAAAATAAGTGATGATGAATAGGCCCCACAATGTACCTCCTTGCTCCTGGTAATATAATGACATATGCCTATTTGCACATAAGGGAGGCAGTATATGATAAGATTGGTTTCCCAAAGGTTTAAAAGGGTAGTGGGGCGAGACAAAAATTTTGCAACTTTATTTTTTTGTTCCAAAATGTAATAATTTTACCATCTATTGGTAAAGTTGCCACTGATTATGCATCCACTACTGGGAATTATAATTCCATTTGGATATGAAAAATTAAAGTGACATAATGTTTATAATTTGCATTGTAAACGAGATCAGGAGGCCAGTCTGCTTATTGCAAGCAGTTATAATATAGACAAATAAAATGAAATGGTTATTGATGTTGTTTTTTTTTTAAATAAAAACTGCTTTTAATAAGTTATTCTAAATGTCACTAACAAATGGTACAAATAGTTTAGAATTTCCATTTTTACACATTTATTTTTTTGTTGATTTAAGAAATAAAAGCGTGCCCTTCATTGTGCCACCTAAATTCCATGGACGAGACTGGGTTGGTTTGCAAAATGGAGAACGTATTCAAGAGGACAGTGAGCCCTATATTGCCCCAGATTTTCTCCCACGATCGTCCTTCTGTTCTATGGGTAAAATAATATTTCATATTTTGACCATTAGTGAAGATATTGGTTACATTAGTATAATTAATTGGAAATATATTAGTTTGGGAAGGAGAGAGACACTGTAAATTGTACAGGATATCAAATATCCTGTATTTTTTATACAATTTTGTAGCTATTGTGTTTATTTAAATCATAGTCCACCATATCTCTTCTCACGTTTAGGGGGATCATATATTGTGGGATCCATCAACCCGGCTTTGTATAAATACCCAGAGGACAATGAGGAAACAGATTTTCCTGAGGGAAACATCGGACGCATCTGGTTTGCGGTGGAGTATGAATATGAGACAGAGAGGCTGGTAGTTTCTCTTATCAAAGTGAGGAATCTCCACTTCAGCTCAGACTCCTGTAACCCTTTTGTGAAGATGCATCTCCTGCCTGATGAGAGGCGCTATCTGCAGTCAAAGACAAAACGTAAAACTTTAAACCCTCATTTTGACGAGATCTTCGTGTTCCAGGTACACTGACGCAACACAGGTGGTGTGGGCACTCTGGTTGTTATATTATACCTCTTTCACACTGAATCCATGTCAGCCCTGCAAAACTTGTGTGTGTCATTACAAATGGATGTTTTTAGGCACACAAAGATGAGGTCATAAAATGTGGGTGGTGACACATCTCTGAGCGCACCAAAAGCTCCAACCAGATCTTTTTACCTTGACCGAGGTCGGATTACCTGGGTCGCACCAACGTCATTGCTGCATTCGTCCCTGGTAGCTACCAGTGTAGGATTCCCAGGTAACACAACCCAGGTTGACCCTTAAACACTAAAGCTGGACCTGAGTTGCCCTGGCAATAACCCGGGCTAATAGTTTGGTGTGAAAGGGGTATTAGTATTTATAAATTTAATGCAACAATTAAGTCATTTATCATCATACAACTAAAAATAATGTACATGATTTTAATGAAATAAGTGTGTTCAAGGTGCTTTCTATCCCATCCTTTTGCTAAGAGTATTTTTTACCTTGATGTTTTCCTTTAGTGTCTTATTTAGTGTTAAGGGTCATGCGGGAAGTAATGAAAATATTACATTGAAACACTAACACTATACACAAAGCATGACAACCATACTATGCATATCCTTCAGACATAAGCAGCTCCAAATAGAGGAATGCATTGTGTTTAACAGGTTTTTCAGGGTAATGTACTTCTGGTTTTGTCAAAATTAGAGATTTTATCTTTTCTCATTCTTGGCAATAAGCTAAAATATTCCTTTTTCAAAAATTATAAGAAGTCTGATAAATTTGAAGATACAAGTAGGATAGAAGTTCCTCAGATATAGCTTGATCTACATAAACTTTACAAAAAACAAGGTGTCTTCAAGTTTTATAAAATACAAAGGTGCTTTTTTATACTGAAAAATATTTGAGGTCTGAGTTTTGAGGTCACAAACTTCAACTTGTGTTTTCTTTCAGAAGTTAAATTATAGATACACACTTATTAATGTAAGTATGCACTCATAGGGGTAAATTTACTAAAGTGAGAGTTTTTAGAAGTGAGTTTTAAAAGTGATGTTGCCCATAGCAACCAATCAGATTCTACTTAACATTTAACTAGCACCTTCTAGAAGATAATAGCTAGAATCTGATTGGTTGCTATGGGCAACATCACTTTTAAAACTAACTTCTTAAAACTCTCACTTTAGTAAATTTACCCCATAATGTCAACCTTTATATCGACATGGTTAAAATTGCAACATCATACATGTGGACATCTGGAAAATGTCGACATATGTCATGTCGACATTGTGAAAATGTTAAAATTAGGATTAGGTTTTGGCTTAGGGATAGGGGTTAGAATTATATTGTAAGAAACTAAGGCTTTGGCTAATGTCAGTGGAAGTTTGAGGATGGTCCAGTGTGAATGTTAGAGGGCTGGAGTTAAGACTGCCAGGCTACTTTAAGGAGTCTCATGCCTTCTTATGATACCGGATTCATCTTGCGGTGACACATGACTAGAAAGTCTACAGGTGGGCTTTCTGTTCCGACAGGTCCAATTAAGCATGTCTATTTTATTCTACTACGCATAAGCATATCTATTTTATTCTACTATGTGTCAGCATGTCTATTTTATTCTACTATGTGTCAGCATGCCTATTTTATTCTACTACGTGTCAGCACATTCGGTATGAAAAGCCGGCTGCCGCATGGCCGGCAGTTCGATTCCCGGCAGCGGCAGCCCGACAAAAGAGCAGAGCCCGACAGCGGAAGCCCGACAGCGCTGGAAATCCCAATCGTCCCTAAGGTAAGTACTTACTAACCTAACCAACCCACCTAACCCTCCTTAGGGGTGCCTAACCCTAACCTCCCCCCCAAGTGCCTAACCCTAACCTCCCCCCCTCTAAGTGCCTAACCCTAACCCCCCCTTCCCCGTTGCCTAAACCTAAGTTCCCTGGGGGGTACCTAACCCTAAATCCCCCCCGGGGGTGCCTAATCCTAACCCTCCCTCCTCCTAGCCTAACCCTCCCGGGGGGGTGCCTAACCCTAAGCCCCCCTGGTGCCCTAAACCTAACCCTCCCCCCCGCGGCTGTCCGCTTGCGGTGCCCGGCATCCGCACGATCGGGATGCCATGCGCCTGTCTCCCGGCGTCGGGAAAATAACAGTCGTCTAGATTTTAGACGCCTGTCATTTAACCCTAGCCGGGATTGAGGATTCGGGAAACCGGCGGTCGGTATTGCGGCCGCCGGCTTCCTAAACGTATCCCCTTGTCAGCATGTCTGTCTATTTTATTCTGCTACTTGTCAGCATGTCTGTCTATTTTATGCTACTATGTGTCAGCATGTCTATTTTATTCTACTACGTGTCAGCATGCCTATTTTATTCTACTACTTGTCAGCATGTCTGTCTATTTTATTCTACTACGCATAAGCATGTCTATTTTATTCTAGTACGCATGCATCCAGTCCAGCACCAATAAAGCGTATCTGAAATACTACATGCTACCTACTTTGGACCACTCACACCATTACGACCGTAGGGAACATTTAACACAGCAGCAAACAACTACAAAATCAAATAAAATAGTTAAATATTCCATTTTAATTACAATACATGCACAACAAAACGTGTTTAAATGTTAATTCTCAAAAATAACAACAATAATAATAATAAAAAAACATTTTAGTTATTTCTTGGACTTTGGTTTTCTACTTTGGGTTACAGCTCTGACCTTGTTGCACAATTTTCCACAGGTATCTGGGAAAACATTACAGCAGAGGACTCTGAGATTTTCTGTCTACCATGTGGATAAAATAAAGAAGCATTATCTATTGGGACAAGTTCTTTTTCCTATGAAAAATGAAAATTTAACAGATGATGGTAAACTCGTTATATGGCGGGACCTAGAACACGAAAACTCAGAGGTATGATATTATTATTTCATCTTTCCATTTGTGCTGAACTTTTGATACAAAATATAGATTACTAATACATAATTTAACACTAGAATAACTGGATTGGAAATGTTATACACAGTATGTATTGAGTTCATTGACTTAAAATAAAAAATTGCATTTTAGTTATTGGGTATGCACTAGTCATTGGGTCTGGTGAATGGGAAATTCCCAAAAGGGGAGATGTGGCAATCTGCAATTATATGGCTACTAAAACTCACTTTATTAATACTTTGAATTCTACCTAATAGAAAATGTTACTTATGATAGAAGTTCTTCTTTCAGCTACAAATTAGCATGAAAAGCTGGATTTAACATACAACTGATACATGCTTTTTTAGAATTAAGCTAGATACACACTATAGGATTTTGCCCAATGCAGACCGATTCAGATTCAGCCTGACCAAAAGAATCCCAATGTACAGCATACACGCTGCCAAATAATCATTTTGTTCTAAACGATCCCTTCGTTTCCAAATTGTCTCCGTAAACTGGGCCTGATTCAGCAGAGGATGCAGAGGCTATCGCAGCTCCTAACATGATAGTAACTGTGATAGCATTATACAATTATGCAGCAGGTGGCTACCATGCCTCCTGCATGCATTACTGATCCAAGCTGCTTCCTTCGAAGCAGCATCGGATCATCTGCGCTACCATCGTCCGGCTGAGTGACCACAGGGTCACGCAAGCCAGCCGCCGCAGATGAGTAAAAGAGCCCAGGAAATCTCCGTCAGCCAATGGAGATCTGGCCTTTCCACTCCCTCCCAATGGCGGTGACATGCCCAGAAATGGCAACAGACTGTCAATCACTGACAGTCTGCTGCCGGACTGCATGCAGGATTGCAGACCCGTACTGCAGATGCACAGTACGGGTCCAGCACAAGCACAGATTCCCAATAATCGGGAATCTGCGATCAGTGGTGCACTAGTGTTCACTGCTGAATCAGGCCCACTATACACTAGACATCGGCCGAAGTCCATACTCACTGCATTTTCTGAACGATGCCAAAATAAAGTGAATGATATAGCGCTTGCAGCACTCTCTGATAATGACAACTTGCACATGCCGATTACTGCACATACGCAGTAGCTTTACCAGGTCCAAACCTGGAAGTAAAGTGATTGCATACTGTAAGTGATCAGTTTGCTTCTTGTCCCTTCGCAGGCATGGGCTCTTATCTGAGTCCATGCCCTTGTAAAAGGATTTTGATACATACTCCCCGATAAATAATTTGTCATTGCTACAATATGTGGCGATAAGAAATTATGCTAATCGGGGGTAAAATACGATCAATAATACATCGGCCCCTAAGTCCTTAGCTTTTAATGTTGTCACTTTCCTGTCCCATTAATACAATTTGTCAACTTTAAGAACTGCTTCACTTTTGCAAATAGATAATCCTCCAGCACATATAAAACATTAAATAAAATCAGTGCTTGTACACCTTCAAGACATTACTTTACAGGCTTGTGTAATCCATGCTTCAATTTTTGCTAAACACATTGTTTTTTTCTCTTGCTTCCTTCCACTGAACATATCGTCCTGACATCTCTTTTTATCACAAGGCAGAGATTTCTTTTTAAATTCTGCTAGGATACAGCAAGCACAATGGTGCTCTCTGGGTATCCAATCCAGATCACAGCAGAGCACCAGGGCACTAGTATTTGACTGAAAAGCAGAAGGAGGAAGCCAAAGAGATAAGCAGTGTATGTAGTAAAAGTTACAGTAGAATGTGTTCAAGTCAATAAAATCATCATCTTTAAAGAGGATAAGCCTTTAATAATTCCCTGGGGGAGACCTATTCAGAGCAGATAACAGTCAAGTATTTTACAGAGGTATTCCAGAGTTTATAGCATTTTAATTAAATTCAATACAGATAACAGTATTCCTTGCTAAATATTTACTGTCTCTTCCTAAAGCCACCATCAGAGTATGGAGACATCCAGTTCTCTCTTAGCTACAACGACTACCTTGGACGTCTGACAGTGGTGGTGCTTCGAGCAAAGGGTATACAATTCCAAGAGGAACGTGCTGTTGTCAGTAAGGAGAACTCTGTTTATTATATGTTATAGTGTCCTTAAAATATAGCCTGAGATATATGGCATCAGTTTTAACTGTACTTCCAATGCTTATTACTAGATGGAGATGTCACAACTGTTTGTATCTGTCTAAAGGACTACTGTACTGTCAATCTTGAAAAACAGCATTATGCCACAAAGCGCATTATTAAATTATAAATGTTACGTTTCACAAAAGAACAAGGTTCTATTGGTGTCATACTGTACCAAGAAAAAAAAATCAACATTTTATGTTAAACTTTAGAAAGAATTATCTGATATTATCAACATTTGTTGTTATTTTGTGTGAAATGTCTGAATCATATTTATTTCATTAATATGTTTTTTTGTTGTTGTTTTTTCTTAACTCGGCTTTACAGCATAGGTCATGTTTTTATTTGACCTAAAGCCCATATACATCAGTCTGTCCACTGGTGTAAAAGGTATTGCTCGTCTAGAAGTAACTAACAGCAAGGAGCTTAAATAATTGCCAATTAAATGACCTCATGCATTGATAAAACAGAGAAGTATACCAGCTATTTAATAAAGCATGCAGCTAGTTCTTTTTTCATTAGCGTTGGCTATATTGTAAATAAGGGCTTATGGGAGAAGAAAACATATGTAGCTTATTATTATTATTCTAGCATGCACATCGGCCTGATCTGTTTGAATGCACTGACCAGCTTCCTTCATTTCATACAACTCTCCCAATTACATTAACCTGAACTTATTTGATTTGAATAATTGATGACAAATGTGTTCTTAATATACATTTCTTAATTCATGCTATAGTAAATAAATGGAATTTTAGTGGGAAAAAGCAGCATAGCCCTGTTTACTGTCAAAAATTAATTATAATGTGTTATATATGCCAGTATTATGGTCACTATGTAAGCTAGCATCACATTATTAAATAATTTTGCTCCATGAATATTTCTGCAGAAATACACATTTTACACACCAGAGGTTCCCAAAATACCCCATTACAGTCCAGGTTTTCAGGATGTCCATGCTTAAACCCTGATGGCTAAATCAAAATGACTGAGATACTAATTAAGTCACCTCAAGCATGAATAGCCTTAAAACGCAGACTGTAATGACGGCGTTTATGAATCTCTATTGTACCCTGCCAAGTTTTTTTTCTAAGCCACTATAGTATCTTGTCTTTTTATTACTCAGAATGTGAGACTTGTTTATATTCAACATTAGATTCAGTTTCATAGGATTGTCTGACCACCACACAAACGGATAAGATTACGTTTCACTGAATTGCATCTAGTAGGTTGACAACTGATTAAAGATCCTTTATTTCTGTTGCACACATAGTACATCAATATGATTTAGATTGCTATCCTATCAAGGTTGTGAGTCATTGCCTTGATACCAATAACACAACGACGTTGAGTCATGATTTCGGGTCTTGTTTCATAGACACCTTGGAAATGTCACCAGATTTCTCTTTGAAGGTCAGCAAAGACCAATTAAAGCACACTTTGCAGCCAACATTTTTGCCCAGTGACCTCATATTAATTATGGCTCCAATGTTTTTTCCTTACTAATTAAGTTATGTTAATATAAACCGTAATATAAGCTGGAAGTTGCAAATAGCTTTTTATCTTGTATCATGTTATTCCAAATTGTATTTGTGTCATAAAGAGAGTGAAGGAAACAATAGGGGATATTTTATTGAGGAAAGATGATTTTGTAACTTGTTGTCTAATGTGTTATTTTTTAAACCAGCATCAATTGGATGTGATTTTCAAACATTAAGCCTCAGTATGTATAAATCTGCTAACATGCACAAAAAAGGGCTGATTCTAACTTTACAAGTGGTTCAAATACATTTATGTTTTTGTATGCTGGGTAAATACTGGCTGTTTTTGCATGTAGCCCACAAATGCTGGAAAACTTTATTTTTAGACTGTAGTTTAGATTTGAGTTTGTAAACACCCCTCTCCAATCTAAATCTCTCTGCACATTTTAATCTTCCCCCCTGCTGCATCCTTATTTTTGCTTTGCTGCCAATCAGGACCAAAAATATTAGCAAACTGCTAGTCTGTAAACTAAACACTATGGAATAAAATTGTTAGTTCCTGCAGTGAATTTTGACCAACATATCTTTGATGGTCAAGTTTATTTGTTGATGATAATGACTGTGGCATCTGTGTTGCACATTTTGTAAGATTTATGCCTAAACATATTTTTGCAGTTACTTTGTGGGCGTATTTTATCAATCAACTTTAAATCAGGCAAGCTACAGTATTTTGGTTATTGTACGCAAAAAAAGGATGCAATATAGACAGTCTTCAAAGTGAGAACCATGTCTGCAAAATGTGTGTCTGTGTTTTATTGTGCGTCTATGCATATTACCCCTTGACATTGCACTGTTTCTATAGAACTCAGTATTGTCGTTGACGACCTGCTGCTTAAAACCAAAATGCGTTGTGCTATGTGATACTTATAGCCTCATTTATCAACGAGTTTATCACTCAAAACTAGTGATAAATATCACTTTTTATGTTAAATGGTGCTCAGCCAATCAGCTCCCAACTGTCAACTGTTAAAAAAATGACAGTTGGGAGCTGATTGGCTGGAGCACCATTTATCATAAAAAGTGATATTTATCACTAGTTTTGAGTGATAAACTCGTTGATAAATGAGGCTATTATAAATAGCATAGTTTGAAAACTACAGAAAATAACAGTACTTGGTCAGATGGTCAACAGTAACCATGCTGACATTCATAATGTCGACATTAGAATATTTGACATGGTTCAACATGTCAACAGGCACCATTCTGATATCCTCAGAATGTAGACGGCCTCGGAATGTTGACTCTGAAGAAGCCGACAGTTGGGATTAGGCACTGCCGAGAGAATTAAGAATAGGCGATGGGTGGAGGTTAGTATTAGGCTGCGAGAGGGGGCATTAAATTTAGGCACTAGGGAAAGGGTTAGGGATTAGGATTAGAGTAAGGTGGTAAAGTACTCAACGGAATGCCGCTGCTGAGACATCGCTACATGAACTACATGTCATGTGACAAGCTAGACCAGGAAGACGACACTGGAGCTGCCACTGCTGCCCGGAGATGTAAGATATCACTAGACCACCAGGAACGGTTTGTCGATAGTTTACCATGTCATCATATCATCCGTGTAGGCATGGCGAATGTTGATATAGTCACTGTCGACATATTGCATGTCAATCTGATGCATATCAACATGATAACTGATGACCAATCATACCAGACCCCAAAAGAACAACAATTAAATTGCAATTAGGCAAAAACCAAACTTTGATGTGTATTCAACTAAACGAGCAACGGGCAACAATGAGGTCCAATGAAAAAATGGTCAGGAGTTTGCTGCATATCAAGCAGTCACTGATCCAGTGTAAAAGATAGTAGAGACATACAGATATGTCCTTATACATCTTTGCTGCAGGCGTGCTAAAAAGCTCCTCTTAGTGCGCCAGGTCCTGTGAGACTCTGCTAGCGCCGGGTGTCTCTTTTCACCGAAAATGCGTCTAAATCACATTGCAATGTAACTAGAATGCACCAGCAATGTGACTAGAACACACGAGCAGACTGTGCTGATTAATTATATATGTGACACTTTTATATCTGTGTGTGAGTCCCTGAATCTGTATATGAAGTGCTACAATGTAGCGGCTGCAACTTTTTTCATTGCAAGTTCCGTTGCGGTTCATATACAGACTCAGGAGATGTGCACTAACCATTGGCTTACATCTCTGAGTAAGGCCCACAGTTATGAAGAGGAAGAAAAGCTGATGTCAGGACTAAGAATGACATTTAGTTCACTGCCTTTAGGAGCTTTGGTTGAGTATTTTGTGGATTTAATGGATGGTTGTTTTGGAAATGGGCTGAAAAAGTCGTTAAAACTGAAATAATGGAATAAAGGGGAGATTTATCAAAGCTTGGCAAGAGATGAAGTAGAGAGAAATAAAGCACCAACCAATCAGCTCCTAACTGTCATTTTTCAAACAGACTAGAGAGAGAGAGAGAGAGAGAGACTTTAAAAGAGGAAAAAATGTATATTAAATTGTCATTAAAAATCTGAAATGGTAACAGTTGCTAAACAGGTGAATTAGTATTAATAATGTTGGAAGAAAATTATGATATTCTGGCAAAACTGAAATGTAGCTGGGTAAACATTATAGGCAATTAAACTAGTACATTTGGGAAACATAGGAATGGTGGAGGGGTTTGGGGTATATTTAAAAATATGTTAAGACCTGCCTGTTAAACCTGGGGTGAGACTTTAAAATGGAAAGGATAGATTGTGCTACTGCTACTGAGTAGTAACTATACTTGATTGATCCACTCACAAACTTCTCTGAATCACAAAACATTTATTTCACACTAGGGGTGTGCATCGGCCACTTTTCGTGTTTTGTGTTTTGGTTTTGGATCTGGATCTTTCTTCGTGTTTTGGATCTGGATTGGTTTTGCCAAAACCACCCTTCCGTGTTTTGGGTTCTGGGTTTTGTGTTTTGGATCTGTATTTTTTTTTAAAAAAGCATAAAAACAGCTAAAATCAAAGAATTTGTAGGTTTTTCTGCTCCTATGCTATTATTAACCTCAATAACCTTAATTTCCACTCATTTCCAGTCTATTCTGAACACCTCACACCTCACAATAGTGTTTTTATATCCAAAAGGTTGCACCGAGGTAGCTGGATGACTATGCTAAGAGATACGAGTGGGCGGCACAAACACGTGGTCCATCTAGGAGTGACACTGCAGTGGCAGACAGGATGGCAGTTTGAAAAACTAGGCCCCAAACAGTACATAATTCAAAGAAAAAAAAGAGGTGCAAGATGGAATTGTCCTTGGGCCCTCCCACCCACCCTTATGTTGTATAAACAGGACATGCACACTTTAACAAACCAAACATTTCAGCACCAGGGTCTGCCACACGACTGTGGCTGAAATGATTGGTTCGTTTGGGCCCCCACAAAACAAGCTGGCAATTAATCTGTCCCTGCACAAACTGGCTCTACGGAGGCAAGATGTCGTCCTCATCCTCCTCATCCACCGATTCCTCACCCTCTTCAGTGTTGTGTACATCCTCATCCTCACAGAGTATTAATTCGTCCCCGCTGGAATCCACAACCACAGGTCCCTCTGTACGTTCTGGAGGCTGGTCTCCCTGGAAGAGTTGATAATTCATTTTATGAACATCATCTTCTCCACATTTTGTGGAAGCAACCTCCTACGCCTTTCGCTGACAAGGTTCCCGGCTGCACTAAACACTCTTTCGGAGTACACACTGGAGGGGGGGCAACTCAGGTAAAATAGAGCCAGTTTGTACAGGGACCTCCAAATTGCTTCTTTTTCCTGCCAGTACAGGTACGGACTGTCTGACATGCCTACTTGGTTGCTGTCACCGATGTAATCCTTTAACAGACAGACGCACGCTTGTCTCTGCTGCTTTAAGGATGCAGGTGCGGCTACAGCCCACACATTTCACAAAGACAGAAAAAAAAAGAAGAATTTTTTTATTGTTTGTGTAGCGCACTTTGAGGGTTACACCACCCTTTAACAGACAGACGCACGCTTGTCACTGCTGCTTTGAGGATGCAAGAGCGGCTACAGCCCACACAATTCACAAAGACAGAAAAAAAAGAAGAATTTTTTTATTGTTTGTGGAGTGCACTTTGAGGGCTACACCACCCTTTAACAGACAGACGCACACTTGTCGCTGCTGCTTTGAGGATGCAGGTGGAATCTAGACGGGATTTGGAACCGGGGACACACTACCTCCATCAATTGTCTATATCCCACTGCACTAATGGCGGATACCGGACGCACGTCTAACACCAACATAGCAGTCAAGGCCTCAGTTATACGTTTTGCTTCAGGATGACTGCTGTCGTACTTCATCCTCATCGCTAGGGACTGTTGGAGGGTCAATTGTTTAGTAAAAGTAGTGGTGTTCCTACTTCCTCTCTGGGATGATGAACAACTCCCAGCAGCAGGAACAGCACTAGGAGGAAGTGGTTCTTGATCTTTCCCTATTTTATTTTTATCAGAGAAAGTTTGGTCCTCCATTTATGTTATATTGATATATACGTGCGGCTAAGGTGCACACAAACACAGAAAATATTTTTTTAGTTTTGCTGGAGAGTAGTGCACTTTGTGGGTTACACCACCCTTTAAGAAATGAGCCAGCCGATTCTTTACTTATGGGACACAGGCGCACGCTTGGCACTGCTCCTTTGTTAATGCACGTGCAGCCACAGTGCACACAATTCACAAACACAGAAAATATTTTTTTATTTGGTTTGGAGTGTACTTTGGGGGTTACAGCACCCTTTAACGGTCAAGCCAGCCGGCCCTTTACTTATGACACAGGCGCATGCTTGGCACTACTTTGTTGATGCACGTGCGGCTACTGCGCACACAATTCACAAACACAGAAAATATTTTTTAATTTGGTTTGGAGTGTACTTTGGGGGTTACAGCACTCTTTAACGGTCAAGCCAGCTGGCCCTTTACTTATGACACAGGCGCACGCTTGGCACTACTTTGTTGATGCACGTGCGGCTACTGCGCACACAATTCACAAACACAGAAAATATATTTTTATTTGGTTTGGAGTGTACTTTGGGGGTTACAGCACCCTTTAACGGTCAAGCCAGCCGGCCCTTTACTTATGACACAGGCGCACGTTTGGCACTACTTTGTTGATGCACGTGCGGCTACTGCGCACACAATTCACAAACACAGAAAAAATATTTTTTTTTAGCACTTGGGGGGAGCACCCCTGATGGACAGAGCACCCCCTGGACAACACTACAGCACCCCTTTATGACTGGGACACTGCACAGGACTTTGGAGTGGACACAGACCCTATGGACAACTGACTGCACAACACAGTCCTGCCAGCCCCTATGGACTTTGAAGTAGTGGACACAGCCCCTATTGACAACAGCAGCACAGCACAACACAGCCAGCCCCTATGGACTTTGAAGTAGTAGACACAGCCCCTATGGACAACAGCAGCACAGCGCAGCACAGCACAACACTACTCTGCACTACACTACACTACACAGCCCAGCCAGCCCTAACTCCCACCCTCCCTCTTCACTGTCCACAGCCGAGTGAGAAAATGGCGCCGACGCGGGTACCTTATATAGGATCCAAAACCCGCGAGACCCGGAAGACGGGATGATGATGTTTTGCCTCGATTTCAGATCCGAGTCAGGCGGGAAAAGTCGAGCCTGACTCGGATCGGCCTCGGATCGGGGGGGCTCGGGGGGGTTCGGATTTTAGAAATCCGAACCCGCTCACCCCTATTTCACACATAATAAATTTGACATAATCACATAATTAATATCTCTATATGGAGAATAAGATTTAGCAAAATTGTTGCAATTACTGTGACAGCTCTGAGTAGATGGAGTGTATGTATCTATAATTAGATACAATTGGATTTAATTACTCACCGCTCAGTGTATCGACTGTGTTTGGTATCCAATAAGTTCATCCAAGCATCAGCGTTTGAGAGGAACGAAACGCATCGAAGGGGTTCTATATACAGTGACCAGTTCCGTCAGCTCCTGGAGTTTGATTTCTACTCTATTTGCCATCCACCGCCAACCTTTTTACAAGCGCCAAGGGATGTCAGCTCGCAGAGAGTACAACCAGTTGCTAATCAGGACGTGGGGGAGAGCGGCGGAAATTGCACCAACAGCGGGGCACAAGACCGCTGCCAGATCATACCATTGGTCAGGTACATGTCTTGCCTGTAGCCGCTACCCCGCTCAACCATCATCAAAGCCTAACCAGCTGACGCTTAGTTCGCAAGTGAGAGTGGTACAACCTGTATTACCAACGAGGACATGAGACCGCTGCCAGATCACGGTGCCGGTCAGGTACGTGACCTGTTTACAGCCGCCACCTTGCCTCACTACCAAGGGGTGATCTTTGCCAATGGGCTGTCACTGTGTGGATAATATCCGAGTGACTCTGCCTAATACATATAGCACTATATATAAATTTATACAAATAGTTCTAGCGCACCACAGATCCCAGCCAAACACAGATCCACGTGTGTATTTATTGGACACCCAATTGAAGGGGGATTGTTATTATCTAATGTCTCACTGTGAGAAGAGTTGTTTTGGTGGATCTACGGTGGCACAATTTAACATGTGTTTTACTTTAACAAATGGAACTTTTGTGTGTTATCAACTTAAACACTGATGCTTTGATGAACTTATTGGATACCAAACACAGCTGATACACTGAGCGGTGAGCAATTAAATCCAATTGTATCTACCTTGAAAAAGCTGCTCTTATGCAGTGAAACGCGTTGGTGGTACCTTGGTTACTGGCACTTGTCAACTGGACATCAGCACTTATTCTTCATTGGAGCAGCGATCTGGACTTGGGATATTGTGCATCTATTCCAGTGCTGGCTATCATGAGGTTACATCCATTTGCGTTGGAATTTGCAGACTGTGATGCCATCGCTAATCAAAGGATCCTCACCTCCTGAAACACAGCCGGTATTCCACCTACAATATAACTGTACTTTTTGCTGCCCCTTTATTTGAATGACTCGGTGCCCATCCAGTAATTCATGCTGTAGTATAAAGTGCCTCCAGGGTTTTCAAGATATATGCCTTTTTGCTTTGTACGTACTTAAAAATCTGACGTCACATGTGACCATTTGATATTCATACATGGTTAAACCATATTTACTATTGGGTTTTTTTTATCGTAGTTTTATTGTGTTTTCCATATTGTTGGTTTATTAAATGTGATTACCTTTTATTATAAGCGCTGCTTATTACCTGTTTAAATTATTCTGTAGGAGGCTGACTACCTCCCTTCCAGCAGCTGCTTGGAAAATTGATACATGACAGCACCCTTTATACTATAAACTTTATAGTCAATTCCTTGAGGGCTGGAAGTGCCTTGGCTGGCTGTGGCCAGTGGGCCTGAAGATGAGATGCAGCCTTTGGGCCGGTAGCAGCCTTGAGGGCTGGAAGTGCCTTGGCTGGCTGCTGTAGCAGATGACTGCAGAAAGTGCGCTAGACTACGACTTGTGCTGCTGAGTTGATACAAGCCACCAGTGCTGGAGTGCGACCTGTGCAGCCAGGTTGACACAAGCGTGAGTACACTGGCTTGTGCACTGAGGACTGTGGATTACGGCCTGTGCCGCCGGGTTGACACAAACGGCAGGTAGATAGAAAGCGAACCATACCGCCCAGATGACACAAACGGCAGGTATACAAGATAGCAGGAGGACTGGATACTCGACTGGATACAGGAGACAATGCCAGAAACGGAAACACGTAAAACGCTATCACCGGCATCGGAGCAGCGTTCACAGGAGAATGTCATGGATGCAGGAGCCAATCTGGGCTGATCCCAGAATGATGGACAGGAGGTAGGCGGAGTTTCAGCGAACACTGACACAGCATTAGCAGTGCGGCGGCTTATGACACTGCCCCGTGGTAGGATATCTGAGAAGATTCTGAAAATGTAGAGTTCTTATTGAAAGATGAAAAATCAGTAAAATAAAAATTAGTCTTTTTACTCACCTACCGTAAACAGTTGTTATTGTAAATACAAAGGGCAGCGAAAAACATGAGGTCTACTGGCTCCTCATGAATGATTTTAGTAACCTCAAGTTTATATATTGTAAAAGACACTCAGCTTTACCAAATGGTAGACGAACCAACTAAGGGTGGAGTGCTGATGTCATTAGCACCATCTGATAAACTTCTACTGTACAGTACATATCGAATCTCTTTCAGGACGGCGCGCGCGCCTGCAGAGAAGCCGCGAGTGCTCGCACATTGCACTGGGAAGAGATCGATCACACAGCAGTGGGCCCCGGGGACTCCTTGCCCACTGCACTGCCACTGACCAGCGCCGCCGGACCCGGTAAGTGTGTACCGGGTTAGGTTAGGCTGAGGGGAGGGAAGGTTATGTTTAGGGGTAGGGTTAGTATGCTTACCAAAATGTGTCGGTATCCTAACCCTGTCAGGATGCTGGCATCAGGATTCTGACCCCCGGGATCCTGAACGTTGGCATCCCATACCCAACCCCATCTAATATAAGACACTGTTATACTGTAATTGTACATATATCAGAACATAAGTACCAGACATAAAACAGGGTATCAGTGCATAAATAGCAAACACAAAACAGGGTATTAGAGCATAAATAGCACACACAAAATAGGGTATTGGGGCATACTGTAAATAGCATACACAGAACAGGGTATAGGAGCATAAATAACATACACAAAACAGCGTTTCGGAGCATAAATAGCATAAACAAATGGTATCCGAGTATAAATAACACACACAGAACAGGGTATAGGAGCATAAATACCATACACAAAACAGGGTATCCGATCATAAATAACATACACAAACAGGGTATCAGAGCATAAATAGCACACACAATACAGAGTATCTGAGCATAAATAGCACACACAATACATGGTATCGAAGCCTAAACAACATATATAAAACAGGATATCGGAACATAAATAGCACCACCCACAGCTATAGCGAGCGGCCAGGAAGATGGTCGCGATGGTCAAGACCATCGCGACCATCGGGCTTGCGACGAGACCCTTGTGGTATGGTCTCGTTGCCGCAAGCCCTAGAGTGCTTTCGGCTCTACCAGAGCCAAAGCACTCCCAGTGACATCACTTGTGATGTCAGTGGGGCCGGCCCCAGATGGTAGGCGTTCCCATGGGAACGCCTCCGTCTGGGCAGCCACGCCCCCGGCCCGCCCACCAAAGGGGGCGTGCTGTCACTCAACATCGACAGCACGCCCCCTTTGGTACGAGACCCGGAGCGACAGTTTGCCCGTCGCTATCTGGGTCTCGCGCATGCGCACGACGGAGCCGGCTCCGTCGTGCGCATGCGCACTGGGCCACCATCGACCCGCTTGCGAGCGCATAGCGCTCGCGAGCGGGTCTGAATCAGGCCCCCAATACAGAGTATTTGAGCATAAATAGCACGCACAATACAGGGTATCGGAACATAAATAGAATACACAAAACGGTATCGGAGCATAAATAACATTCACAATGGGAGACCAAAGCAAAAGTACTGTACATTGTCCAAACATTGATATAACACCACAGACTGGGTAGGAGTAGTGCAAATAACAGGGGCAAATGTAGGACATGCAGATGCAGATTCAAAGGTAGGACATGCAGATGCAGAATCACTAACCATCAGACATTCACTTACACTTTGAGACAGATTAAGTTATCCATGGAACTTATGCTGGGTACACACTGACAGATACATTGGGCGATACATTATGCCCTGTATAACACATTATGCCACATGCAGTAATAACCTGTATTACACATTATGCCACACGCAGTAATGCCCTGTATAACACATTATGCTACATGCAGTAATAACCTGTACAACACATTATACCACATGCAGTAATGCCCTGTATAATACATTATGCCACACGCATTATCCCCAATTCAAATTATGCCACACAGCAGTCCCTTATTAATGTTATGACACACAGTGGTGCCCCTTTTACACGATGCCCAAATTAGTGCCCCTTATACACAAGGCCCACAGTAGTAGTGGCCCTTATACAATGCCCACAGCAGTAGTGCCCCTTATACAATCGCTCCAGGCAACGGCCCTGTTAGCCTGCCCGTAGAACTGCCACTATGTACATCAGCAAGTATGTACGGGCGGTCTGCAGACCACCCATACAAACACAGCGGTAACCGCAAGGAGGGGGGCGGGACACCCACTGGCCGCCGGGATCCGAGGGCACAAGCAGGTGATGGCCGTTCAGTGTGTATGAACGACCATCATCTGCAGATATATCTGTCAGATGTGTACCCACCTTTACTCTGCAGTTGCAGCTACTAGATTTAATCGCTGGAGCTATTCAATTACTTGCCATTTTCTACACATGGTAAACCCACACTCCCAAGTTAAATGTCCGGAGCTATGGAATTACCCCACACGTAAGTCCTAGAGGGTGCACTTAATACAGATTTTTCTGTGTTGAATGCACCCTCTAGGGCTTACCATGCAGGGTAGGAAGAGTAATTAATTAGCTCAGGGAAGAGCTGCAGCTGCATGGTAAGTCCCATGGCTAATTGAATCTGCCCCTCTGTATAACATATCCCATGGGTTGTACCACTGAGTACTAGGCAGCATACTGCTCTGTCTAATGGTTAACTGGATCTATTTCAGGAAATTATATATATATATATATATATATATATATATATACACATACACACCCATTATATATATATATATAGATATATATATATATATATATATATATATATATACAGTCAGGTGCATAAATATTGGGACATTGACAGAATTCTCATATTTTGGCCTCTAATCACCACTACAATGGCTTTGAAATGAAACAAACAAGATGTGCTTTAACTGCAGACTTTCAGATTTAATTTGAGGGTAATTACATCCAAATCAGGTGAACGGTGTAGGAATTACAACGGTTTCTATATGTGCCTCCCACTTTTTAAGGGGCCAAAAGTAATGGTACTATCAACTCAAAAGCTATTTCATGGACAGGTGTGGGCTATTCCCTCATTATTTCATTATCAATTAAGCAGGTAAAAAGTCTGGAGTTGATTCTAGGTGTGACATTTGCATTTGGAATCAGTTACTGTCGATTCTCAATATGAGATCCAAAGAGCTTTCACTATCAGTGAAGCAAGCCATCATTAGGCTGAAAAATCAAAACAAGCCCATCAAAGAGATAGCAAAAACATTAGGTGTGGCCAAATCAACTGTTTGGAACATTCTTAAAAAGAAAGAACGCACCGGAGAGCTCAGCAACACCAAAAGACCCGGAAGACCACGGAAAACAACTGTGGTGGATGACAGAAGAATTATTTCCCTGGTGAAGAAAAACCCTTCACAACAGTTGGCCAAATCAAGAACACTCTCCAGGAGGTAGGTGTATATGTGTATAAGTCAACAATCAAGAGAAGACTTCACAAGAGTCAATATAGAGGGTTCACCACACGATGTAGACCATTGGTGAGCCTTAAAAACAGGAAGACCAGATTAGAGTTTGCCAAACAACATCTAAAAAAGCCATTACAGTTCTGGAACAACATCCTATGGACAGATGAGACAAAGATCAACTTGCACCACAGTGATTGGAAGAGAAGAGTATGGAGAAGGAAAGGAACTGCTCATGATCCAAAACATACCACCTCATCAGTGAAACATGGTGGTGGTAGTATCATGGCGTGGGCATGTATGGCTGCCAATGGAACTGGTTCCCTTGTATTTATTGATGATGTGACTGCTGACAAAAGCAGCAGAATGAATTCTGAAGTGTTTCGGGCAATATTATATGCTCATTTTCAGTCAAATGCTTCAGAACTCATTGGACGGCGCTTCACAGTGCAGATGGACAATGACCCGAAGCATACTGCAAAAGAAACCAAAGAGTTTTTTAAGGCTAAAAAGTGGAATGTTATGCAATGGCTAAGTCAATCCCTTGACCTGAATCCAATTGAGCATGCATTTCACTTGATGAAGACAAAACAGAAGGGAAAATGCCCCAAGAACAAGCAGGAACTGAAGACATTTGCAGTAGAGGCCTGGCAGAGCATCACCAGGGATGAAACCCAATGTCTGGTGATGTCTATGAGTTCCAGACTTCAGGCTGTAATTGCCTGCAAAGGATTTGCAACAAAGTATTAGAAAGTGAAAGTTAGATTTAGGATTGTTTAGTTTGTCCCATTACTTTTGGCCCCTTAAAAAGTGGGAGGCACATATAGAAACCGTTGTAATTCCTACACCGTTCACCTGATTTGGATGTAATTACCCTCAAATTAAATCTGAAAGTCTGCAGTTAAAGCACATCTTGTTTGTTTCATTTCAAAGCCATTGTGGTGGTGAATAGAGGCCAAAATATGAGAATTCTGTATATGTCCCAATATTTATGCACCTGACTGTATATATATTATACATACATACAGTGTATATATATATATATATATATATATTTATATATTTCTTTAGAATTGAAATTATTTAAACTAAAAATCCACTTACCACAAAACTGTCTGTCACTGATATTGCAGGGTGCCAGGCAGTGTGTGATTGACAGTGCTGCTGGAGACTGCCTCAGGGGTGGGGAGGGCGTCTGCAGTCAACGGAGGGTGTGCTGCTGCAGCTTGCTGCCAGGTCATGCCGCAGGCTTAACCTCGCCTCCTCCTGCGGTGACAGAGAGGGAGGCAGGGACAGAAGGGCTGGCACGGTGCAACATCACATGTGATGACACCTCCACTGCACAGTTATTCAATACTACGGCGTATGCACAATATGCACCAAGTTTTCAGGGTAGCCGTGGGAGGTGTCACGGGGGGGAGGGGGGGGGGTGTTTAGGGGGTTCACCCTGACCAGCTTCATTGTTTGTATGCTTTTCTGCCTAGTTGCATGGTGCTGTCTGGACAGCTGACAGGGTCTGTATGTATATCAGATTTAGGCACCGTGGCCCTGTGTTATGCCATTTGAACTCCGTTGCCCTTCTGAACCTCAGGGCCATAGACGGATGTACCCTTTGTTACCCCCCCGTCTATGGGACCTATGGGTATTTGTGATGTACTTTTGGTATTATTGAATGGTCATGATCACAGACACACATTTGGGACTCCAGTGCTTCACTTTTTGGTCAATTATAGTTTTTGAGTGTGAATGACCTTTGCCACATCAGTGCAGCTCTGTTCCTTTTGTGTTTTGGATACATAATGCATAGGGGAGAGGCCCTAGACTGCACACCTTAAGCACAATGTGAGGTGCTACCTGCTGAGACTTGTAGTGCCGCAAGCAAAAAAAGGGAAAAATTGCAAGTGCACACTCTAACCATGCTAAACCTAATAATAACACTGCTACATTGCATCAGAGGTTCATAGCATAATAATGGCCATAATTATGGGCCTGCCCACCGCATCCAGGTGACCTCTATCAGGCAGGTTCCTAATACTCCTATGGAACAAGTTTAGGGCACGGGACCCTCCAGGCCAACCCAGCAGAACCGCCCCATGGCATCACACTAGTGCGAGATTACAAGTGATAGAGAAATATAGAGAAACTCCTATGTGTGAAGTCTTACATGAGTAAGAGGTTATTATTAAAAGTGTAAGAAGTGCTACATATATAAAAAACAAACTAAAGAGGTGATAAAAAGTGTACATTATGATGCCATGAAACAGTCCAGCCACACCAGCCCAGAGAGCCCTGCGCCCCAGACCCAGTCCCAAAAGCTAAAGGCCCCCATACATCAGCAATCTGAAAACCACAATTGAACAATTTGAAGATTTATTGCCCGATTTTAGGATTTCCCAATCTAGCAATCTGCCCCCATATATTACAGATCTTTTTCAGTGAAACACAGATCTGCCAATCTTGAAAGACCCATCATTTTACAATTAAAGGTCTGCAAATCTGCTGATCATGTCTATACACTAGCAATCTACAGCCCCATCTGTGAAATCCAACATGTTGGACAATCTGATTTAACAATTCCAAAAACTTTTTGCTTGCAATCTGCGACCTGTGAAGCCCATACACTGCAGATATTTATACACAATCGATTGCAAATTGCAGAATTGCCACAATCGATTGCTGATGTATGGGGGCCTTAACACACAGCATATATTTAGTAGGTCTAAAGGCCCCCATACACATTGCTCGGGGCTATCCAATTAGCCCTGAATTCGGCCAGACGCTGCCACTTATCAGGTTTTTTTGGGGGGGGACCTTATGTGTCCCAAAAAATAATCCACGATAAGTGCTGTTTTTTCACCAAAAAAAAAAGGCGAAAACACATAGGTCCGCGAGCTTACGTGCCTCCTATATGTTTTCAGGAGAACTATCCTATTTTGACCGAAATAATAGGATAGGGTAAAAAAAACATAGGCGAAAATGAGGGATAATTGGCGAAAAATCCCCATTTTTCTCCGATTGTGGGGATCAATTAGCGCCCGAACAATGTTCGGGGCTAATTAGATAACGCTCTACATTTGATACATGCCCACCTGTGACCCTTATCTCAGTATGTTATGTCCAAATTTCCACTTACAGATGGTCACTAGGATCCTCTCAATAAGCTTCATTAATTCCTTTGTCCCTTACAAGCTGTGGAGCGGGAAAGAAAAGAATATCACTGTAGGCAAAGAATGTCTTAACTTGGTGCACTTATTTGTAGTGAAAACTGAACCTTTACTGGTAATTTTATAAAAATAATCCATTAACCAGATATATTGAATATCATTTGTACATTTTTTTTGTAAAATAGCTAAATAAAACAGAAGGTAGAAGTTATATAAGTGTAAAGATATAAAATCTAGTAGGCTTATGTGTGTACTCATTGACATTTAATAGAAAAATGCTATTTAAAAGATCCTAGTGTCCCTCTATCTGTACTGGCACAATTACCAGATTTAATTAAGCTGCAAAGTTTGCATATGTTCATGAGACAGGCATTATCATAAATTGTAATGTTATGTTACTCAGAAACAAAGTTATGTATGAGATAAGGTGCTCATACATGGTGCAATATAGCAGCCGATCCGATGGATTGGTACGATATCGCTGCTACATCGTACCGTGAATGGGCATGATATCGGCCAGTGCGTGCTCCCGTGGGGTCGTACATCGCATCTCCAGATTTTACTGTATGTTCTCTTGATCTGGGGATGCGATGTATGATCCCATGCAGCGCAATGTGGGTGGGGGATGTCAACATATCGGGCGGTCGGCCACCCAATCGCTTCGTGAGTGGTGACCGCCCGATGTGACGGCCGTCGGATCGCAGGTCGCGTCGCAAGGTGCATATCGCAACGTGTATGGGTGGCTTACGTTGTATCCATTCTTGGGACAGTTAGCAAGCCAGTATAAGTTGCACAATTGATCTCATGTTCACAATATAAGATACAATGTTGCTGTTTAGTATCACACAGTAATTATTATTGACATTTTCAGTCTCATTTCACAGAAGAGGGAATTATAATTTTTACTATGCAGTAATGTAAGATGATCACTGTAGTAGGAGAAGAACAGCAAATAATGTTATTATGATAAATCAATTTATGGATTATATGAAGATATTATAATAAAAAAAACATCTGTAGATTATAAGTATTGAAACTGCATTTCTAGGATCATAGCATCCTTATACTGCATAAATTCTATTTCATTTTAGAATTTTTCAAAGCAATACTTTAATGAATTTGATATTCGGCTGTGGACTTTAATACCTAGCAAATATGAGTATTACAAATGATTTCATTATTGGAATTGGAACATACCATTTTTATACCTATTTACATTTTAACTTTTTCATCTTTACAGTTCCTTTGTCTGAGGTCTGATCTCTCCAGTGACACAGTTCATCCTCCCTACCATGATGTAAACATTACGCTGTGTTTGTAATACTGTAATTTGTTACTGTATGACCTGTCATTCAGGGCTTATTCACACATATGCGCTGGGAAAATTGTTAAGATGCTGCTTGAACGCTTCAATGCTAGGTTAATATTTAAAATGCAAGTAATACCTCTGCTTGTTTGTAGTAGCCATAAGGTATTTGTGTACTTTACGGACTCATTGCAGAGAGAACCCAAGTGTCCTACACTCATTATTATCAATCATGGTAATGTCTAAATCCCCTTCACAGAGAGGACCCTGACGTCATCAGCCAGTGTCCAGCGTCATTTCCAGTATCCACCGTCATTCCCTACCATCCAAGTGGGCATAGAGGGTGAATATAACCTTGTGGCGATCACAGCGAGCTTGAAGTGTGGCGAGCGCAGCGAGTCTGCGAGGGAACAACTTTTTTCTTTAGGTGGGGACAACTTTCGGTACTTGTGTACGTAAAGTACTCAAGTGCCATTGAAAACATTCATTGGGTTCTCTCTGCAATGAGTCCGTTAAGAACACAAGTTCCAGCCATAAACCTATCAGGAGTTTTCCCGGTAGGCTGGAGTGACAGCCATCTCTTCCAGGCATTTTCATGGGGGGAAACCTAGGAACATACCCCAAGCAGCTGGCAGGGTATGTTCCTTGTTGGGTGCTTGATGTGACTGCATCATTCACTGACACACAATTGTTCCTATGAGACTCCCATTGCCTTCAGTACAGGTGTCTTGTAGGCCCAATATTATGAATGGAACTTTAAGTGAGGCAGACGAGCAACTCTTTGTGTTTTGGAACCAGTAACAGAAGAGCGGTTTGAGGCTATTTTTTAGGTGGCTACTTCAGAAAAAGGGATTGTGGGAAGAGAAGCCCCTGAGAGGCAATGAGTAAGCAGGGAAGATGTGAAAAAGAGAGGGGAGGCAAACAGTACAGCAGAATTGAACATAAAGAAAAGAAAGATGATAGACAGTGAAACAATGGCAGGGTCGTATGTACCCATTGGCCAGGGTGGCACTCGCCAGGGGCGCCGACCAAAGGGGGGGCGCCATCCGGCAGTGTCACCAGCAGCCAAGGGGTGGACAAACCCCCCAGCTCCACAAGTGTAGGGCAGACCACAGTGAGAGCGATCTGCCCTACACAGTTTACAACACACAGCCGTCAGACAGACTCTCATTTGCTGCTGCGTTGTCCGTGGAGGGAGCCGGCTGGAGCTCATGAGTGAGCTCCATGTTCCGGCTCCCCCCGCAGCATGTGATGGGAGAGACATCATACGTCATGACATCTCTCCCATGCAGGAGAAGAGCGGGCCGGGACTCATGAGCGGGGATCAGGTAAGTTAATTTTTTTTTTGTTCTTTGTGTGCGTGTGTGTGTGTGTGTGTGTGTGTAAGCCTGGCTCTATGGGGGGGCACTGAAATAGGGGGTGGCCACTACAGGGGGCACTTTACAGGGGGGTGCCCGCTAATGGCGGCACTGTATAGGGGTGGCCACTACTTGGGGCAATTTAAGGTGGGGGGCACTACTGGGTGTGCTGTATAGGGGTGGCCACTACTGGCGGCAATTTATGGGGGGTGGCCACTACTGGGGGCAATTTAGGAGGGGGTGGGTGGCCACTACTGGGGGCACTGTATAGGGGTGGCCACTACTGGGGTCAATTTAGGGGTGGCCACTACTGGGGTCTACTACTGGGGGCACTTTATAGGGGGGACTACTACTTGGGTCTACTACTGGGGGCACTGTATAGGGGGGTCTACTACTGGGGGCAATGCAGTATGGGGGGTAGGGGGACGCCAGTCCATTACATTGCCAGGGGAGCTTGGATCCCTAGATACACCCCTGAACAATGGTAAAGGAAAACAGAATGGAGTTTGTAGGTAACATAAAAGAAAATAAGAAATTTGGGCAAGTAATAGAACAGTAAGAGGAAACAGTGGTAATAGAAATACAATATAAAATTATAGAGTAAAAGAGAATGGGCTGGAAGCTAGTAAAATAATACTAAAGCAATCTGAAAATAATAATAATAATAATTATAAAAACATGCAGCTGTTATTAACTAATTTGTTTGTGGCTTAGGAGGCATATTCAGCACTGTCTTAATTGGAAACCTTTCTGTGTATGTATGTATGTATGTATGTATGTATGTATGTATGTATGTATGTACAGTGCATCCGGAAAGTATTCACATCTTGTCACTTTTTCCACATTTTGTTATGTTACAGCCTTATTCCAAAATGGAATAAATTAATTTTTCTCCTCAAAATTCTACACACAATACCCCATAATGACAACGTATAAAAATGTTTTTTAGAGATTTTTGCAAATTAAAAAAAACAACAACTAAGAAATCACATGTACATAAGTATTCACCTTTGGCAGCAATTACAGCCTCAAGTCTTTTTGAATAGGAGGCCACAAGCTTGGCACACCTATCTTTGGGCAGTTTCAGCCATTCCTCTTTGCAGCACCTCTCAATTTCCATCAGATTGGATGGGAAGTGTCGGAGCACAGGCATTTTCAGTTCTCTCCAGAGATGTTCAATCGGATTCAAGTCTGGGCTCTGGCTGGGCCACTCAAGGACATTCACAGAGTTGTCCTGAAGCCACTCCTTTGATATCTTGGCTGTGTGTTTAGGGTCATTGTCCTGCTGAAAGATGAACCATTGCCCCAGTCGGAGGTCAAGAGCACTCTGGAGCAGGTTTTCATCCTGGATGTCGCTGTACATTGCTGCATTCATCTTTCCCTCTATCCTGACTAGTCTCCCAGTTCCTGCCGCTGAAAAACACCCCGCATCATGATGCTGCCACCACCATGCTTCACTGTAGGGATGGTATTGGCCTGGTGATGAGCGGTACCTAGTTTCCTCCAAACATAACGCCTGGCATTCATGACAAAGAGTTCAATCTTTGTCTCATCAGACCAGAGAATTTTGTCAGGTGCATTTTGGCAAACTCCAGGCGGGCTGCCATGTGCTTTTTACTAAAACGTGGTTTTCGTCTGGCCACTCTACCATACAGGCCTGATTGGTGGATTGCTGCAGAGATGGTTGTCCTTCTGGAAGGTTCTCCTCTCTCCACAGAGGAATGCTGTAGCTCTGACAAGTGACCATTGGGTTCTTGGTCACCTCCCCGACTAGGGCCCTTCTCCCCCGATCGCTCAGTTTAGAAGGCCGGCCAACTCTAGGAAGAGTCCTGGTGATTCCAAACTTCTTCCATTTATGGATGATGGAGGCCACTGTGCTCATTGGGACATTCAAAGGAGCAGATATTTTTCTGTACCCTTCCCCAGATTTGTGCCTCGATACAATCCTGTCTCAGAGGTCTACAGACAATTCCTTGGACTTCATGCTTGGTTTGTGCTCTGACATGCACTGTCAAGTGTGGTACCTTATATAGACAGGTGCATGCCTTTCAAAATCATGTCAAATCAACTGAATTTACCACACATAGACTCCAATTAAGCTGTAGGAACATCTCAAGGATGATCAGTGGAAACAGGATGCACCTGAGCTCATTTTGAGCTTCATAGCAAAGGCTGTGAATACTTATGTACATGTGATTTCTTATTTTTTTTATTTTTATTAAACTTGCAAAATCTCCAAAAAACTTTTTACATGTTGTCATTATGGGGTATTGTGAGTAGAATTTTGAGGAGAACAATGACACAAAATATACTAATATACTAATATATAGTATGTATATGCAAATAGATACAATTTGTATATGAGGTGCTAATTTACAACCAGAATATAATCCAAAAGAAAACATTTCTATTAGTTCACTATTTATGTGACCTAATAAGCACACCCCAAGTTTGGGGTGGCAGCCTTGACGTCAGGGGAAAGATCTAGAAAGAATGAAGACAAATGGTGCCCTCTAAGTGTAGTATCTTTAGAGAGACGAGTGAATATTCTGAAAGTCTCTTAGATGTGCACGTACCATATGTATGTGAAAATAGTGTCTTGTGTATAATTGCTGTTCCTCAAGTATCACCAGAATCTTTCTCCTCAGTACTGTATATAAACAAAAAAAAATTGTTTAATACTAACAACACAAACTGACCAAACACTAAACCATGTATTTATATGTACTCGTACAAGCTTAAATGTGCTCCAAAATTTAAAAAGTGGATTAGAGACCAGGCAACTTCCAGAATGTGTATACACCAGGTGTGCGCCTCCACCAATGATGATATCATCTGCTTACCAAAAATGTCTTAATTATGTTTTCATCAAAAATAACTGCCACAGTTTTTCTTTATATGTTTCCAAAATAAACTCGAAAGTAGATGATAGAAGCATATAGTGTACCGTATATACTCGAGTATAAGCCGAGTTTTTCAGCACATTTTTTGTGCTGAAAAAGTACCCCCTCGGCTTATACTCGAGTGAAGTGTAGCGCTGACCAGGCGGAGTTCGGTCAGCGCTACACAGCACAAACACACAGCCGCCGGAGCCGGCAGCTGTGTGTTTGGCCACAGCCGCTGAGAGTCTGTCAGACTCTCAGCGGCTGCTGCTGCTCCCACTGCGGGAGCCATCTTCCGGCTCCCGCAGTGGGTAATGGGAGACACGTCGTCATGACGACGTCTCTCCCATGCAAAGCGGCCGGAGGAGCGGATAGCGGTGGGACCAGGAGCGGGAGTTTCAGGTAAGTGATTTTTAAATTTTTATTCTTATCACGTCTCTCTCTACTGGGGGGGGACTACAGGGGGCACTACCAGGGGGCGATTACTACAGGGGGCACTACCAGGAGGCGATTACTACAGGGGGCACTACCAGGGGGCGATTACTACAGGGGGCACTAAAAGGTGGGATTACCACTGGGGGAACTACCAGGGGGGGATTACTACAGGGGGCACTACCAGGGGGGGATTACCACTGGAGGCACTGAAAGGGGGGATTACTACTGGGTGCACTACCAGGAGGGATTACTACTGGGGGCACTGAAAGGGGGGATTACCACTGGAGGCACTGAAAGGAGGGATTACCACTGAGTGCACTACCAGGAGGGATTACTACTGGGGGCACAACCAGGGGGAATTACTACTGGGGGCACTAACAGCTGCTGCCATTTCCCACACTAGGCTTATACTCGAGTCAATAAGTTTTCCCAGTTTTTTGGGGTAAAAGTAGGTACCTCGGTTTATATTCGGGTCGGCTTATACTCGAGTATATACGGTAATATGTTTTTAGACAATTTATTGCATACAATCACTACAATATATATGTGTACATTTGCTATAAGTAAAAACAGCTTATATGATGGACAAATCACCCGAGAGAAGGATAGGTCCCATGAAAGGAAGGTAGTAGAAGCTTGATCTACAGCAAATGTAACACATGATCTGAGTTGCAACATTATAAATTGTTTCAAACAGTAACTAGTCTTTGCAGTTCATGTTTTAGTAAGATTACTCCACACAGATTCACTAGATCACATAATTTGACCAAGCAAAAACAATGCTTAACTTAATGTTGTCACATACAGTCAGGTCCATAAATATTGGGACATTGACAGAGTTTTCATATTTTGTCCTCTATTCACCACCACAATGGCTTTGAAATGAAACAAACAAGATGTGATTTAACTGCAGACTTTCAGATTTAATTTGAGGGTTATTACATCCAAATCAGGTGAATGGTGTAGGAATTACAACGGTTTCTATATGTGCCTCCCACTTTTTAAGGGGCCAAAAGTAATGGGACAAACTAAACAATCCTAAATCTAACTTTCACTTTTTAATACTTTGTTGCAAATCCTTTGCAGGCAATTACAGCCTGAAGTCTGGAACGCATAGACATCACCAGACGCTGGGTTTCATCCCTGGTGATGCTCTGCCAGGCCTCTACTGCAAATGTCTTCAGTTCCTGCTTGTTCTTGGGGCATTTTCCCTTCAGTTTTGTCTTCATCAAGTGAAATGCATGCTCAATCGGATTCAGGTCAGGGAATTGACTTGGCCATTGCATAACATTCCACTTTTTAGCCTTAAAAAACTCTTTGGTTGCTTTTGCAGTATGCTTCGGGTCATTGTCCATCTGCACTGTGAAGCGCTGTCCAATGAGTTCTGAAGCATTTGACTGAATATGAGCATATAATATTGCCCGAAACACTTCAGAATTCATTCTGCTGCTTTTGTCAGCAGTCACGTCATCAATAAATACAAGGGAACCAGTTCCATTGGCAGCCATACATGCCCACGCCATGACACTACCACCACCATGCTTCACTGATGAGGTGGTATGTTTTGGATCATGAGAAGTTCCTTTCCTTCTCTTCTCTTCCCATCACTCTGGTACAAGTTGATCTTTGTCTCATCTGTCCATAGGATGTTGTTCCAGGACTGTAATGGCTTTTTTAGATGTTGTTTGGCAAACTCTAATCTGGTTTTCCTGTTTTTGTGGCTCACCATTAGTTTACATCTTGTGGTGAACCCTCTATATTCACTCTTGTGAAGTCTTTTCTTGATTGTTGACTTTGACACATATACATCTACCTCCTGGAGAGTGTTCTTGATTTGGCCAACTGTTGTGAAGGGGTTTTTCTTCACCAGGGAAATAATTCTTTTGTCATCCACCACAGTTGTTTTCCGTGGTCTTCCGGGTCTTTTGGTGTTGCTGAGCTCTCCGGTGCGTTCTTTCTTTTTAAGAATGTTCCAAACAGTTGATTTGGCCACACCTAGTGTTTTTGCTATCTCTCTGATGGGTTTGTTTTCATTTTTCAGCCTAATGATGGCTTGCTTCACTGATAGTGACAGCTCTTTGGATCTCATATTGAGAGTTAACAGCAACTGATTTCAAATGCAAATGTCACACCTAGAATCAACTCCAGACCTTTTACCTGCTTAATTGATAATGAAATAATGAGGGAATAGCCCACACCTGTCCATGAAATAGCTTTTGAGTTGATAGTCCCATTACTTTTGGCCCCTTAAAAAGTGGGAGGCACATATTGAAACTGTTGTAATTCCTACACCGTTCACCCGATTTGGATGTAATTACCCTCAAATTAAATCTGAAAGTCTGCAGTTAAAGCACATCTTGTTTGTTTCATTTCAAAACCATTGTAGTGGTGAATAGAGGCCAAAATCTGAAAATTCTGTCAATGTCCCAATATTTATGGACCTGACTGTATAACATGTAAAAAACATATCAGACATGAGAGCCACTTCTAACCACCAGCTAGCCAGCATTCCAGGATGGCTAAGCGTCCTTTTTTCAAGGATGAAAACAAAACAGAAGTACAGAAACATTTTATTATTTATTAACATTTTTTATATAGCACCAGCATATTCCATTGTGCTTTACAATTAGGAATAGAACACTAATAAAACAATTCTGGATAGTAACAGATAGACAAAGCGACTAGAGGGCCCTGCTTGCAAGCTTAGCTACTGCAAGGGAGACTTTAGAGATAGCGGGAGAATGACAGTAGAAAACACTGAAATATGAATGATCTATCTGATTGTGGTCATGCATCATGCAGCAGCAAGGACTTCCCAGGCCCAACTACTATCGCTTCAGTACTAACCCTGGTAACTCCCTGATGCTGGATTAAGCTGCACCTCTCACATATGCCTAATTGTGTGTACTCTGACTACCAGTGCAATGCTTTGCAGCTTGTGCTTTAGCTCTGTCTACTGTGACTGAAGTCACTTCTTGTACAGTAATTCTGCCTACGATTACACAAGGTACTTACTGTATTATCCCTGACTTCAACTGATTTGGTCCTGCCCAACTGAAGCAACTTTCACATTATTTGTAAAGTCCACTTTAAGTTCCTAATCCACTCCTGTCTGTGCTTTATATATATTGAGCTTTTTTCCCCCCATGTAGCAGGTAATTTACCCTTGTACTCTGTTAGCCCCAGTGTGCCTGCAAACTGTTTATCCCACAGATTTTTATGTAGAGGGTTGGTGGTGCTCCCCAGGAATAATAAGACTCAAATCGTATATAATACCACTTTTACACTAAAGGCCCAGGTCCGATCCAAAGTACTGAACATGGTTCCAATCCAGGTCAGACCCGGGAGAGACCCCGTTCCCACTGCGGCGCTGACCCGGGCTATTCCTAGGTAGGAGTCATTCACACTGAACATGGGTGCAGTAGGACTCTTCTTCCGGTGCTTGGAGATGACATCATCTTCAAGTACCGAGAAACCTGGAAGTCCCCATGCTGTAAATGGATGACCCGGGTTACCCGTTTTAACTGTAGATTTACACGGGTTGTTCCCATGTTAAACCCTGCAAGCTACCCGGGTTGGAATGCCGGGTTGACCCGTGAATCCAGCCCTTGCCCCTTTTACACCTAGCAGCAACCTGGGTTAACCTTGCAATAACCTGGGTTTTAGCTGTGGTATAAAAGGGGTAAACAATAGTTTGAGGACTAGCAAGGAGATGGAGACCAAAATGAGGTACAAATGGGAGATCATGATCACGGCAGGAGAATACCTATGACCCTAAAACATCAGAAATCAGAAGGGCCGGGCAGGGGAATTAGGATGAGAGCTAGATAAGACAATGTTAAGCAAGAAGCTGACAGGCCATTGTACAGCACTAAGTAGTTTGTTAGTGCTTTATGCAAATAAGATAATAAAACTATTTCTAGTGTATATGAAAACTAATTGCAGGTAACTGAGACAAATTTATTCAGTTATTTATGACAGTAATATGAAATGTAGAGCAGTTCTTTGCTGCGGCAAACGGCTTAATGTCTTTCCATTTGAAAATGTATTTATAATATAGCAAAAAGCAAATGAGCAGCTTATGACCTAACTAGCAGATACAAGATTTGTTCAATCATCTCAGACAGCAGTGAGTGACAGCTGCTACTAATTCATAACAACAGCTGTTATTTAACCATAATAACAAATGCTTACAATGTGTTTTGGAATAGTACAACAAATCATGGTTGACATAAATACAAGCTGTGCAGGATCTGAACAGTATTTAACAATAAATGATTATTTTATTGCATTGAATGTCTGGAAATCCCTACATTGTATTCATTTATCATGAAAATGAGGCTTCCATGTGGTGTGCTACCAGATCTAGGTATCTGGCGTTGCCTTGTCCTCCATGCTCTAAAAGGATGAAACACTCGTTTGCCAGGTCCCATACCAAAATTTGGGTGTCTGCAATGTGATCCATAAGACCCTATTATGCTCTGAGAATGGCAGTGAAACAGAATTTGGTTCTGACCTTGGGGAGATGAGCCTTGGCTTCTGGGCTGCATGACCCACACTGCCAGGCCCCATAATAATCCTCTCAACTATACAGATTTATGGGGACAGACCTGGTTTCAGAACATTGTACCCAAATTAAGTAATGGTGGGTCCACACTATACAGATATATCTGCAGATGATGGTCGTTCATACACACTGAACGGCCATCATCTGTGTCTGCCCGCAGGGCCCAGTGGCCAGGGGGCGCGTCGGGGGCGTGTCCCGGTGGGCAGGGGCGTGTCCCGCCCCCCTCCCCACGGCTGCCGCTGTGTGTGTACGGGCGGTATACAGACCGCCCGTACACACTTGCCGATGGACAGATATGTCTGCAGACATATCTGTCCATTGGCTATGCAGCACAGCCATTGCGATATGTTGGTGAACACCGACGTTCATCGACATATCGCGGGTACACACTGACCGACGGCCAGCAGATATATTGGCCAATGTATCTGTCAGTGTGTACCCCGCTTTAGTTGGGAGGTATTTCCATAAACACACAATAAAAATTGTGTTGTTATGTAAAAAACATTGACCATTGGTAAAGGATACACCCAACAGGGGTATTGTATAAACTAACTAGTCATTTGTGGGTCCCATAGCAAGATAAAAAGATTTGCATAGAAACATGTGACAGACAAGGAAGACAGCTCCCCCCCTCCAGTTGTGAGCCCCATTGCAGCTGCCCCTGCTGCCCCTATGGTAGTATGGCCCTTGATTGTGTCTCAACTAGTCCCCACAGCTCATAGATTGTAAACTTATGCCAGCAGTACTATCCTAGCATTCGGTTTAATGTCACAGTTTCCCTCATTCTATAATGCAGTGTTATAGGTTGGTGCTTTATAAATAAAAGATAATAATAACCAGCAGTGACTCCTTACCTGTCTGGCCGGAGCTGGTCTATAATAGTGCGCATGTATAGGATTGCCATCCCGTGCATGCGCACAAATTAGCAAACTAGCCAGCTTCTAGGAACTGCATCTGCTGGTAATACCAGGGGAGTGGCTATCACAGTCTGAACTGGCAGTCCCAGAGGGAGAAAATGCCCTGTTACTACTTGACTGGAGCTGTCTTCCATGTCTGTCACATGTTTCTATGCTCTATGTTGCTATGGGGCCCACAAATGACTAGTTAGTTTCACCCCTGTACACAGTGTAGTATTAAAACAATTGAAGGTATTGATGGGGTATCTAGATAGAAGATTGACAGTGTAAAAGTCGACAGTCCATGGGTTGACATCCGATAGTCGACATGCAATTGGCCGACTGGTACAAAGGTTGATAGTGTAGATAGTCAACAGGGTTAAAAGGTCGACAAGGTTAAAAGATTGAGAGGTTTAAATGGTCGACACAAAAATAATCAACAATTTTTTTATGGTTTTCAACATTTTTAAGGTTAGGATTAGGCTGCTGGGGGGGACGGTTAGGGTTAGGCTTTAGAGGGAGGGTTAGGGTTATATTTAGGCACTTGGAGGAGGGTTAGGATTAGGGTTAAATAGAAAAAAGATGTATCAACCATTTGAACCTGTTGACCTTTTGCACTGCTGACCTGCTGTACCTGTCGACCTATTGCATTTAGACCATCTGGTGTCGACCCACTGACTGTCAATCTTTACATTGTGTTTTTTTATATCACACCCATGGATAAAGAAAGTGAGTGGCTACATGAGGAAGAAGCTTTATCTGCTACTAATATTAAAGCAGCCTTTGGTAAATTAAATGTTTGTCCACTATGCAAAAAACAACTTTGTGATCTTTGTAATCAAACCTTTTTATAGCATTTATTTGGAAATTAAGATTTCTAATTTGTCAAATACATACAGTACTACTCTATGTACATCAGTGATGGGCAAGAGATGGAGCCATCACTTGCAGCCCCCAGGTCTTTCCTCCTCTGTTGTTATATTGGCTTGTTTTAGCTTGTAATGCTTGTTTAAAAGGCCTGCTGATATGTTATTACAGATTGGTGTCTCTTTCATTGCTTAAATGTATTAATTTCACCTACTACTGCGATTAGGAGTAATGTGTGGCCCTTTTGATGGTTAGTTGGCTATTTAATGCATCCCCTTAAGTGTATCAGGTTGCCTATTACTGTTGTACATGATGTATTTTTTTTTAATCTGACATTTACGATGTTATCATTCTTGTACAATGACCACCATTTCCTCTACTACACTTCCTCTTACAACTAGAAGGACCATTATTATTTCTGAGAACAAATACATTATTATCTCATTGTATATAATAAAGCTGAAAGATTCAATTGTCTTTTTGAGCCACAGAACTCCCTTGTGACTTGTTGATAATATATAAAAGTATTTAAAATAAGAATCGCTTACATGAGTCCTTTTCCTTATCTTGGCTTCCATTTGTTGTAGGTTCAGCATTTGTTAAGGTGTCTCTAATGAATCACAACAGATTTATCAAGAGTAAGAAGACAAATGTTGTCCTTGGCACCCCAAATCCTGTTTATAATGAGACCTTCAGCTTTAAATTGGAGCAGAACGAATTGGACACAGCAAGCCTGAGTCTCTCAGTTTTGCAGAACATTGAAGGAGATAGTAAGTAACTCAATTAGCCCCAATAAAATGTATCATGTTTCATATAATTTAATTTAAGTTATTGTATTTTGATCAATAATGATGACAGTGATTATAAATAAAGCTTAAAGAAGCAGTATTCACTACCCAAACTGCCGGCAATGTTTTGCCTGAGCATTGAGCAATCTGTAAATGAAAGAGTTGCAGTGACTGTGTGCTAAGTGTGCCACAGTCCAAAACTCAAATAGGGGAGCTGAGCCACACTAATTGCCAGTGAGTCCCAGCCAGCGATGTTTCACAGCGTTTGGAAGGACAGTTGGTGTGGCTCCGCAATTTGAATTTTGGACTGTGCTCTTGCCCCACCACTGTCTGTCACACATTTAGCACACAGTCATACCTGCAGTATTACGTGACCGCAAAGAGTTTTGCTGCCGTAGAAGAGATAACCCATACGTAGAAGAAATAAATGTTTTATCTAGATTGAGCTTTTTTTAATAATAAAAATTACAGCTTAATTATTATTGTTTTTTTTTTCTTATAGTTAAACATTTTGTGTTCCTTACTTTTTTAATTTTTTGTGAAAAGGGCAACTGGGAGCTTAAAGCTGGGTACACACTACATGATATGTTGGTCAATCCTGCGATGGATCGCAACCCCCATGTACCCCCAATTCATTATTTTTAATGAATTGTGTTGTCACATCTTACAATCTGATGTTTTTGCACATCAGATGGGAAGATGTGGTGGACGACAAGGTGTAGTTACATTAAGCATGTAACAATATATTGCATAGTCGTATGGTGGATCGTGCAGTATGTACCGCAATGTGATATACCAATACATCGCATTGCCACGTCACCTGGTTTGCGCAGCACTGAGATGTGTACCCAGCTTTAGTCAGGCATACCAGTTCAACTGTGCTTATATGAATGAGCAAAACTAATATTGTCAGGTGAGTGATACTCTGCTGCTCTGGTGATATTTTTATAGTAAATTACAGTGTGATGAATCATTATATTTGTTACATTTTGATGAATAGGGGCCTAATATCTGGTTGAGGGCTTCTCTCCTGGGACCACCACCTTTTGCGTACAGGCATCCATTAAGGACAAATTGAATGTACAGTTCTCATTCTTGCAATACTCATGGTTGTCCAGCAGAGGTCCCAGGGTTAAGTATAAACAACTGCCATAGTACTAATACAATATAACACTGATCAGCAACTGTTACTTGGGGGGGTCATTTTATTCCCGGCAATGTGTAAAAATGTGCATATTGCCAAAAATTATGGTAGAGCTACACTGCAGATTTACCTGCACACCCCGTTGTGCTGCACAGGAAAATCTGTGATGTTTGTGGCAGCAAGTTGCCACGGTAACAGTCCAAACACCAGCACACAATCAACTTGTTGCCATTTTAATTCAGATGCCCCATAAACAGGGGAATCTTTAGAGAGGAGGGGGCCCGTGTGTATCCCACGTCATGGGTCCCCTCCTTTCACCATGGCGGCCGTCAGCCGACTGATGTGGCTGCCCTGCCACCGCAGAATCAGTAGACTCTGGACACTAGAGTGTGCCCAGACTCTACTGCGCATGCGCAGATCGCCGGGGAAATGGCGCGGCCGCCATTTTACCAGTGATTTCCTCACATCGCATGCGCAAACCGGCGTTTCCGATGATTTGAGCAGCGCTGAGAGACCCAACACAGGACCTCAGTGAGGTAAGTTATAGATAATATGGGTGCAGGGTGTGCGGTGCAGCCCCCCTGAATACAAGGGTCCGTATGCACCACACACCTTGCACCCATTATAGATACGCCCCTGCCCATAAGAGTGTTGGTGCATGCCATGGTGATGACTATGGTCATCAATAGTGTTTTCCTATAGGATTAAATTCTAGTCACTAACAACCAGGATTATTTTACTCGGTAGGATGCATCAAGCCACTCATCGCATGCATGCCAGCATAAATAACGCTGGTATGCATGAAGAAACTCACAAAGGACAGATCTCCTGATAGGAGCTCTCCTTTGTGATAAAAGGGGCTTCCAGGTTTATGACCCAGAAGTCCCTCTGCACATGGGCAGAATGCCGTGTGTGCCACAGGGGGCAGTGGGAGGGATCTGTTTGGATCCCTCGCAGTGCTGAATGCAAAAAGAAGCCCATAGGCTTCTATATGGCAATGCCATCTGAAGATGGCATTGCCTACTGACTCCAAGCTACGGGAAGCTTTGCTTTCCGAAGCTTGGTTCATGAAATGTGGTCAAACCCCATAAACAGCATTTTCAGGGGTTTGACCGCATAATAGAGGATAGTAACCTGCCCACAGTATGTTAACATATACTATTTGTAAAAAGTTTTTTCCCGATGGAATAAAATAGTTAAATAAAGAATATGCTTAAAATAATACAGAAATTATATTCAAAATGTTTTTTATGGCATTTACACATAGATACATGGGTGTGATACAAAAGGTTGACAATAAATTGGTTGACACCAAAAGGTCGACATTACAAAAGTTACACAGTACAAGAGGAATGACATATACAAAAGGCCGACAGGTCCAAAATAGGTCGACATGGAAATGGTCACCACTTTTTTTTTTAAGCCTAACCCCAACCGTCCCTCCTAGTTCTTAACCCTAACCGTCTGGTAAGTGCCTAACCCTAAAAATAAAAAACCCATGTGTCCACCATTTCTGTGTCAACAATTTCCATGTTGACCTTTTGTACAGGTCGACCTTCTTACATATCGACCTACTGGTGTCAACCTTTTGTATTGAACCCATATGCATAAAGTACACATATTTTGCATACCGATATTTATGGAAAAGTGTTTTATCCACATTTTGTTAGACTTGTTTTTGCTATAGAGCAGTGGTTCTCAAACTCTGTCCTCAGGATCCCACACAGGTCACATTTTCCAGTTCACCCAGCAGGTGCACAGGTGTTCTCATTACTCACTGACACATTTTAAAAGATCCACAGGTGGAGCCAATTATTTCACTTGCGATCATGTGAGGAGACCTGGAAAACATGCACCGTTTCGGGTCCTGAGGACTGAGTTTGAGAACCTGTGCTATAGAGTATCCAGAAAAACGCTCCCAAAAAATAAGATATTTAACTAAAGTGCCAAAAGACAGCACTTCCTGCAAAAACTAAATTACAAAATTAATTTTCATAGGAAAACAGATTAAAAGCAAATTCCTGTGTTATTCTAAAAACATCTTCAAAATTTATATGTCCACCTATAATTCAAAATCTGACAGTGAAAGATAGAAAAAAAACTGTAAATGATAGCACAAAATCCCTTTAAGAAATATTATTAATCTAATAAGAATACTGAAAAGCTGCATTGAGAATCTGCTTATCGTATCCATGTTCTTACTAAACAAGTTCACGCTATACTGTACCACTGGTCTCCTGGCAAGGAGTGTGACAAAATGTCAAGAGAAATGTTCAGCACAGACACTTTCTTTATGCTAGCGATGAGTTCATTTGTTATTTTTCATATAACATGGATGGAAAATATAACAAAGTGCAATGTGGGAATTACCATAGCCTCTGCAGGTGTTTATCCAACCTTCACCTGCCCCGTATCACTAGCAAACATAGTTTTAGTTCAGTGATTAACCATTTTGCTGGCAGAGTGCATTGCAGGCATGCACATAGGGGCTGATTGATTCTGAGCTGTGAGCAAAGCAAAAACAAAAGCAAGTAACTTTGTACTGTATATGGAACGAACCATGTAGCACTGCAAGGAGTGCAAATACATTTACTGTGTTTGCTTGCACAGTCAATACTGACTGTTTTTGCATGTAGTCCACAAGTGATGGACAGCTTTATTTTTGCACACTCCGATTTACATTTGAGTTTAGACACACCCCTCTCACATATTTACAGTATATATTACCAGTTATTTATATAGCGCACACATATTCCACAGCGCTTTACATATATAAATCTCTCCGCACAACTTAAATCTGCCCCACCTGCACTGCAACATGGTTTTACCAAGATGTGTGCTGCTACATTTTTGCTGATCTCGCTACAAACGTGCGCATGCATCGCGCCATGTGATTACCGGCAGCAGCAGCATACACTACGGTACGCTATGGCAGGCCCTGTGATCACACCATGCAATCCTATGGAGGCGCGGGTGTGAATGTAGTGAGCGTATCCGCTCGCGGGCACACACCTCTCGCCATACGTGGTGCGATTTGCTGTGTACGCAGCAAATATGTAGCAGGACATATCTGTACTTGTTTTTTTTGTTATTTTTTTCACTCCCACCTTTAGAATCAGACCCATATTAATTAGATCATATTAAGAAAGCACGAGGATGTGTATCTATTGAATTGTCTCATTAACGGCATTATTAAAGGCTCTATTATGCTGATAATGCTTGATACAGACAGTCTTTCTCAATAAAGTAACATAGAATACAGAAGTGCAGAGACTTAAGTTACTAAAACTCAATTAGATGCCCATAACAGCCATCTGGAGACTTTGCCAGCTGCTAGAGAGGGAGGAAGGGAGGGAGGGGGAATGAACAGAACGGAAATTACTCTGCTGTAAACGTAAAAATAACTTTATAAAAAAATATGTATTAATTTTTATCCCAGTGATTTCATACAAATAGGAAGGCACAATTATATAATACATACTTGAATAGCCAAACAAATATTTGCCAGGTTAGGATACTGAATATTAGAATAAAAGGATTTGTTAAAGGATGTAGTTTGGAAGCTGACGGTCTAAATCCCGACCACCGGCTTCCAGATGTTTTAATCCCGGTGTGGTACTAATGACAGGCGTCTAAGACCGATGGCCCGGCATCCCGATCGAAGTGATGCCGGGCGCGGACAGCCGGGGGGGAGGGACTTAGGGCTAGGCACTCCCCCGGGAGGTTGGGTTAAGCTGGGGGAAGGGGGGTTTAGGGTTAGGCAACCCTGGGGGGAGGTTAGGGCGGACTTATGTTTAGGCAGCGGGGAAGGGGGGGTTAGGTTTAGGGATTTAGAGGGGGGATTAGAGTTAGGCACTTGGGGGAGGGGGGTTATGGTTAGGCACCCCTAAGGGAGGGTTAGGGTTAGGGGGGGGAATTAGGTTAGTGATACTTACCTTAGGGATGATCGGGAAATTCACCCTTGCCGGGCTGCCGCTGTCGGGATTTGTGTCCGGCGGTAATACCTACTACACCGTTTGTTAATTACCAAATACCAAACTCAATCCAGGGTTTGAAGCATATATACTTTTAACTTAAAAGTATATATGCTTCAAACCCTGGATTGAGTTTGGTATTTGCCTAATTGCTAAAAGGATTGACACAGAATTAAACGTATTCCTGTTTACGCATTGTGTGTCCTTGTTCCCTGCGCAGGCTCTGGAACCATGCTCAAGCAAGTACTGGCAATGCAGAATTATACTTATCTCAGATGCTTCTTCACCTGCAGGGGCATAGTGGGCTGTATCAGTGGGAAATTCTCATGTAGACATGATAAGTGAGGGAGTCTCATCGGAATTGCTGGCTATGTAGAGTTTTCCAGAAGTGTAAATATGCAGGTTTGCAGAAATTTATTTTGCACCAAGTATAAGGGTGGGGCAAGTGCAGCCTGATGATGATGAGGATGACAGCGATAGGGGCGGTGAACTGATAGAGATGTGGCATGCAGTACTGTGCACACAGTGGGACCAATTACAGCCAACTTGTGTTCAATTCTACATTGCCACTAATACATCTTTTATACCAAAGTTCCGTGTCTGACCTGGGGGTTGGAACAGGGTTCCAAACTGGATCATACCTGGGACTTACCACTTTCAAACTGTGGCACCGACACAGGATTTACCAGAATCTGCACCATTCACACCGGAGTCGGGTCTGCAGTGACCCGGCTTTTCTGGTGTTGCAGTGGACGCTTGGAGATGATTTAATCTCCAGGCGCCACTGAAGACGGCCAAACAGATGGCATGCAGCACAATCTGGGTCATCATGCCCCGGATTGTGCTCTTTACACTGCAGGGTGGCACGGGAACAACCCGTGGCCAACCCTGCAAAGTACCCGAGTTGGATCCTTGAGTCCCTGGACCCGGGTGGATCCATTTACACTGACAAAAATCCCAGGTTGATGCGCATCAACTTAGGATTTTAAGGTTGATGTAAAAGGTATCTAAGTGTTCAGAGCCACCTTTTTCAGCAACCTGAATGCCATGTATTTTTAGTGGACTGGATACAGCTATTTTAATAAAATAACCCATAGTCCGTTAATTTCAGAAAATAGGCAAAATGAGCTGGACTGCACATCCTAATCTATAACATAATGAGAGGTGCTACCATACTGAGACCTGTACTTTTAATACAGAAAAAAGGAAAATGCTGATGCACACTCTAAGCCAGTGGTTCTCAAACTTTTTTTCATCACTGCGCCCTAGAGTGTCATCATTATTTTCACGGTACCCCTAAGTCAAAAGTTTGTTATTGAGAAATTCAGAATAAATGTAGTAAAGTAGTAAAGTGAAGTTAATTGTGTTGACTGTCATCCTTAGGTTTAGTTATGTTGTGGTGGACAGGTTTTCACTTTTTTGTCCACATATTTACATTACATTGACCACAAATAATTTGATTTGGTGCTGGACAACCAACCTGAGGCACCCCTGCAAGTGTCCCAAGGCACCCCAGGGTGCCACGGCACACAGTTTGGGAACCACTGCTCTAAGTACTAAGAGTACTAATGATCAAATTATTTATATAAACTCCGACAATTAACATGGTTTTTTAAGTAAGGTTCTTAGTACATGTTTGGCCACCTACCACGTCACGGTGAACCTTATAAGGTGGTCCCTAACAGCCCTAATACTGATACAAGCCTGTGGAGGCAGTAAATAATGTATTTTTAATAATGTAGAAATACATATTGCTGGTATTTAATATGCAAAACTTATTATATGTGGTGGTCGACTTTCAAATTAATTTTTCACCTTGATAGAAGCAATGGAAAGTGTTAACTGATCAATGATCACTGATATTATGTTCCAACATTGTCTGTAATGTACTTTTAGCAGCTGTAATGTGGGAGGAGATTGGACACTTGTTGCCTTTTTTTTATCTTCTATTCCAAGTAAACGTGCCCAAGTTCATGCATAGTGTGTAAATCGTAATAGAGCACAGTAAGAAAAAGGATTTGAGCAAATTATTTATTCTTCTATATCTTCTTGATCTAGAATGTAACGTGCTAGGCCGTGTTGTGGTTGGACCGTTTATGTACACAAGAGGACGAGAGTTGGAACATTGGAATGAAATGCTCAACAAACCAAAAGAGTTGGTGAAAAGATGGCATGCCCTGAGCATTAGCACCTGAAGTGTAAACCCCAATCAGGATGAAGATATTCAGCATGAATGCAAGACGGCAAGAAAATGGGAACTGAGAGGGCAGGTTTCTGTTCTTAAAGGAATGAAGTATCATCTCCCATGAGCCTTAGCTTTAGCCAGTTGGTTTGAGTATAGAGATTGGGCTTTCCAAGGAAAATCCATTAGCTTGAATGGACCATGTAATGATTGCTTGGCTATCTAGTCCACAGTGTTATTTCAATCATATTAGCTCTAAAGTGAAAATACATAATACAACAATGTTGAAAATAAAGATCCACTAGACATTTATGTTGATAATAAATACAAAGTACAAAATAGCTTTTCTTGAAATGTAATATTTTACATTGATTTAACTTATTTTAGCTATAATTAATGCTACTGTCATTTTTATCTTTTGCTTAGGTAAATAGAAACCAGCCAAATTGTATATTGACAGATGTCTCTCACATTTTCTTTTAATCCTGAGTTTCTTTATACTGTACACTAGGGCACTATCTCCGGTGCCAGTCGCAGTGTGACAGATTGTGTTCTAGTATTGTGGATTCTGCTCTAATGTTTCACACTGGAAAGTAAGATAACAATCCACCATGTATAAATAAAGCATAATTCCGAATGAAGTCATACTAATACAATTTCAAGTCCACATTGCTTTCTTTTGTGTATAAGGGACATTGACAAGCTGATATTTAGTATTGAGGTCTTTTACACTTTTTGGGTCGCATGTATATTTGGACATACTTGATTTCATATATATATATATATGTATATATATATATATATATATATAATAGATAGATGTTCATATACCTGAACATATGGCAGCAAGGCATTAGAAGCAGATGCTTTTTAAGTCCTGTAAGTTTAAAGGTGGGACCTCCATGGTTTGGAATGTTTTTTTCCAGCACATCCCACATATGATCAATCGGATGGAGATCTGGGGAATTTGGAGGACAAGTCAACACCTTAAACTCTTTGTCTTGTTCCACTGATCATTCCTGAACAATTTTTGCAGTGTAGCAGGGCACATTATCCTGCTGAAAGAGGCAGCTGACATCAGGAGATATTGTTGCCATGAAAAGTTGTACTTGGTCTGCAACAATGTCTAGGTAGGTGATACATGTCAAAGTAGCCTCCACGTGAATGCCAGGACCCAAAGTTTCCCAGCTGAACATTGCCAAGAGCACCACACTGCCTCTGCCAGCTTGCCTTCTTCCCATTGTGCATCTTGTGCCATCTCTTCCCTAGATAAACGATATCCATGCACCTTGCTGTCCACATGATGTAAAGGAAAATGTGATTCATCAGACCAGACCACCATCATCCATTGCTCCATGATACAGTTCTGACGCTCACGTACCCATTGTAGGTGCTTTGATGGTGGACAGGGGTCAGCATGAGTTGCTACATAGCACCATACATTTGAAGCAAGCTGAGATGCATTGGGTGTTCTGACACCTTTTTATAATAGCTAGAATTAACTTTGTCCGTAATTTGTGCTACAGTAGCTCTTCTGTGGAATCAATCCAGGCAGTCTAGCCTTTGCTGCCCATGTGCATCAATGAGCCTTTGGTGCCCATGACCCTGTTGCTGGTCCACCAGTTGTTCTCTGTTGGACCACTTTTGGTAGGTACTAACTACTGTATACCAGGAACACACCAAAGTCTTCAGATTTAGAGATGCTCTGACCCAGTTGTCTAACCATGACAATTTGGCCCTTGACAAAATTGGTCAGATCCTTACGCTTGTCCATTTTTCCTGCTTCCAACTCATCAACTTGAGTGTTCACTTGCTAATATATTCAACCAGTGTGATTTCCAGGTCACCTTGTCTGCGATTGCTGGAGCAGTTTTCTGCAATGGCAACTCAGTTGTCTTGCGGTGTACACTTTATTTTCTCTTGGGCATATCCTTTAAAACCCAGCTGGTGAGATTTGCTACTAGATCACTTCCTGGAATAATGGAAAGTCACGTCCCAGGATTAATGGATACAACAACCTAGGAGCTATCTCCGCCATTGTCCACATGGTCTGGCTCCTAAGAGTGACTTGGATAAAGGCCCTCTCGTATTTCTCAGATGTCCAACGAATACACAGGACAGTCACTATTGGCAATCGAGGTGCTGGCACCACCGGGATCAGTAAACCTGAAACCAAAGTAAGTTCACTACCTGTGTCCACCGAGGCCAGGACCACATTCTGGTTAATGAGGACGGTTAGCCAAAATAACCTGCTGCCCTTCTGGGGTAAACTCATGGTACAGTAACTTGGGCCCCACCTCCTGGGCTAGAGAGCAGTCTATAGACTCCAGCAATGTCGGGCATTCCATCCAGATATATATGTAATCAACAATGTACTTCCAAGTATGTTAGAAATGCAAGACAATTTTGGCTACTTAGAGCCCTTTCCTTAGGGTACAACATATACACCCTGGGGGAAGGGCTCTGCATAGCCTTGGAATGTTGGTGATGTCTTTTTTAAATATATATTTTTCATTAAATCTTTGAGAGTGTTCTTAAGTGTGTACTTAAGGTTGTTGCTTATTTTAGTATTGAGTGCTGAATGCACATGTTTACTAAAATTATATTTTACTTTTGTTTTGACTAATTACACTGTAAAAGAATTATTATCTCTATATAACACTTAATTACATTATATTGTGTATGAATTTTGTAATGCAACTGTCACATGTATAACTAAGACCAGTATCCAATTAGCCTCGATGTATTTTTTAGGGTGGAAAATAGGTATTTTTCACCGATAATCCCTATTTTTCAACAATTTTTTTATCACCGTATGCCATTGCGGTGACGAAAACACCACTTTTCGGGGATTATTTTTCAGGTAAAATCAGGTTCTGAAAAAAAATCCCTGATAAGTGCCGATGTTGGGTTGGACTACGGGGCTAATTGGATAGGCCCCGGGGGATCCATTAGCAGCGGTAAATTACTGCTGCTAACTGAATACTGGCCTAACTATAAAACCAAATTGCTACACCATTGTTGGGTGGAAGTATACGCATTTGTACGCATAACATACGCCTGAGATAGAAATACTGCTTTATTTAGAGTTGAACATATCTTGAGATACATGTTACTCAAGCTACACATGTAAATCAGCAATTTTTGTGACACAATTAGTATGCTTGCATTTGGGGTGAAAAAATGTGTCAAATGCTAAATGAGGCTTTATATGTCTACTATTAAGTGGTACGTTAATTGCTATAATTATAAATTGTGTTGATATAGTATTATGCATAATTCACATTTTTAATTTGTCACTTCAGGGATCAAGAGAACATTGCAGTTACTATAGCAGTTGCTAGTTGTCCATTATTTCCACTTCTGTTTATTAAATATCTATTCCTGGAAGAATGTTGTCTCTGATTATATCTATGCTGTTTAACATTAACCTATTGCACATAACAATTTTTCAAAAATGTGCATGATACAGTTACAAATGTTCCTTCCTATACAGAATTATGTTAAGTGTATTGAAAGTGAGCATTTGAAATTCAGTATGATTGATTTGCACTTGTATGCATTTACTTACCATAAAGTATGTGGTTGTGCAGCATACTTAATTTTGGCCAAATGCACGTATTTGATTGCTGTGTACATACTGTACCTAGGTACACAACCACTTATTGCTTTTGGGAGCTGTCTCTGTGCAAGCACAGGGGTACATTTACTAAAGTGCGGGATTAAGAAGTGGAAATGTTGCCCATAGCAATCAGATTGATTGATTTCTTAATTGGAGCAAGGCAGAAAGTGAAATGTGACGTAATAACAGACAGTTTTATTTTTAAGCTTCCATCCGCACAATTTAACAGGCACTTTAAAGGGAAAATGTCCCCTAATATTAAACAAAGGTGATTGTTTACAGCAGTAATCTTTTTCACATTATATTATGTTGGCAGATAAAGACCATTTGGGTCATCTAGTCACCTTGTTTCAAGTTAAAGACCCAAGGACTAATGCTGAGTTTGTCGTATGTGCGATCTCGTTTCCGCATTCTCATTGCATTCTACTTACTTTCATATGCAAATGCGAGAATCCACCAGAGTGTGCAGAAAATCTGTATGACTGAAAGTAGAAGCCTGTCTCTCCCACTGGGTTCCTGTATGCAGATGCAACTATCATCTTTAGTAACTGGACTAGCACCAAACGCATGCTACAGTAGGTGCAAGAGGTCCGTCAGAAACAGTCGTCCTATCTCTGACAAAACACCACGATTGCGCATGGAATATGAATTACCCGTCCACAACACTCCCATGAAATGGGGCTGTTCCTTGTGAACTTTTGGTCGATGCCTCGTTACTGCACAGAAACGCCCATTTCACAAAAAGTATGGTCCGTCAACAGACAGATCAATCCTATCGCAGTAGTGATCTCGGTCAGGTGCAAACACATGTGTAGTCATTGACTTCTTTCTTTCAAGCATATGCAGTATGATGATATCCACCAGATATGTCCTTATTAGCGGATACCAGAGGCAGATTGGGATGGAAAATCAGCCTGGGAAATAGTCCGTCTTCAAAGGGCCTGGGGGGGCACTGGTAAGCCATTGAGGGGAGCAGGGCCGGCAACAGAAAACTTGGTAGACGATACATTCTTTTTGGGGGGCCCCATTCCTCCACACTAGGCCAGTTGGCTCAAAAGTCTTTTCTTACCTATATGGTGGTTTCTCTGGATGGGAAACCTCTGAAGACAATTGAGCCTCACTGGGCAGACAACGTCTTCAGTTGATATTCACTATTCATGTAGTAGATTGCATTGTCTGGAAGATGCCTGTTTACATAGAAGTATAACCAATATCATTATCATATAACTGGGGTTTAACCAGTTAATGCATAGTAACTGAAGTTTTTGTGTAGGGCAAAATGTGAATTTCCCTGATCAAACAATTTTGTATTCTTAAACTATTTGCTAATCTGGTACCATTTGTATAAGTAACATGTTTATTTTTTGTTGTTTGTTTTGGATTGGTGTCTTAATGAAGATTACTGTACCACAGCCTTACCCCTCCCCCTGTGCATCTCTAGCACTAACCTCACTGTGCCTTTCTAGCACTATCCCCTCTCTGCCATGGTCCACATGGTCTGGCAGTTAAGAGTGACTTGGATAAAGGTCCTCTCGCATTTCTCAGATGTCCATCGAATACACAGGACCGTCACTATTAGCAACCGAGGTGCTGGCACCACCGGGATCAGTGAACCCTGAAACCAAAGTAAGTTCACTACCTGTGTCCAATAAAAATTGTTTTATTGTGCAGACTGGCTGGTGTCCCTGCTCCTGGAGGTGGAGCTGTGAGGTGTGACTTATGAGCACCACATATATTCATGGGAGGAGCTGATGTAGCTGGACATGCAAACAGATCTCCCGTGCCCATTTTACTACAGAATGCCTAGTCGGAGCTGAGCTTTCTGCTCCAATCATGGTAGTCACCATCTGGCCTGTCAAGCAGTGTTTGCCAGCCTGGCAGTGGGGAGCATGGAACCAGCCCAGGGGAAACTTTCTCAGTGGCCCATTATGCCCCTGGCGGATATATCTGAAGAATCAGACCCCTAATCCTTAAGATTGATGTGGTTATCCTAAATGTAAAAAAACAATGAACAACAGCAGGGGCGGATTGGGATGGTAAACCAGCCCAGGAAATTTTTGAAAGCAGCCCTAATGGGGGCGGGGTCTGTTAATGGAATGGGATACTCCCTCCTTATAAGGCCTGATTCTAAATTGGATGCAGTTGCGGCTACTTCTAACCCCTTGCATGGTGCACAGCTGTGTCAGAATGTGCAAGGACTGAGATGCCTAAGTTTAGTGTCCATAGATGCTGCAATACCGCTTGGTGCGCCTTTAGATGCAAACATCGGTTGCACCAGCAATATACAAGTTGCATTTCATCCATCTATATGGCCTGAATGTGTATGCAACTACTTTCAGCAAACACTCGCTACCTTCCAATAACACACCCATACTATGCAACATCTGCGTCTGATTAGCAACCACCTGTAACCGCCCAGGATCGCACAACAAATTTAAAATATTGATTTTACTTTGCAGAAATAAATAATTGAACAGCACCTTATTTTATCATAGGGCCTGATTCTGAGTGGGATGCTGCAGAGCCCATCTGTGCGTCCTTTGTCGCTGTCACATCTGCAACCTTATACTAATGTCACTGCAAACTCCTTGCATGGTGCACAGCCGTGCATCTGAAGGTGCAAGCACTGAGACCAGAGCTGTAAATAGATATTTTGGTGCCCTGTACCGGAAACAGCATTGGTGCCCCCCTCTCCCATAGTCTAAACTGGGACAGTGCGCGCCTCAGGCATGCGGCTCAAAAAAGGTTGTGGTCTTGTAAGGAAAGGTCATGGCCACACTATAGTACCCCAAATTCACATTACAAGACATAGTAGTGTCCCTTATACATGTTACGTTACACAGCAATAGTATTGCCTCTTACACATTATGACCACACAGTAGTAGTGCCCCTTACACATTATGCTCAGTGGTAATGCCCCTTACACATTATGCTCACAGTTGTAATGCTACATACACATTATGCCCATAGTAGTAATGCCCCTCACACATTATGCCCACAGTTGTAATGCTCCATACACATTATGCCCACAGTTGTAATGCTCCATACATATTATGCCCACAGTAGTAATCCCCTCCCATTTACACTTTATGCCACACAGTACAAATGCTTTGTGTGCACGCTCATGGAAAAGTGGGAGTGACTTTGCAACAAGAGGCATGGCCTCAAAGGTAGTGTCGTATCCACAAGCTATGCCCTCATTGGAGAGGCAGTGGGTTATGCCTGGGAATGGATGACAAAGGGAGGCAGTGGGTGACGCTATGGGGAGGTAGTGGGTAACGTAGAGGACAATAGGGAGAGGCAGTGGGTGACAGGGAGAGAGGGTAACAGGAGACATAGGTGACGGGGAGAAATAGTGGGATACAGAGAGGCAGTGGGTGATATATAGGGAGGCATTGGGCTGGATGGGAATGGGGCAGTAAGATGGTGCTGGGAGGGAGGGAACACTAGGCTGGAGAAGGGGTTCACTGGGTTAAACTATTGGGGGGGACACTGACTGGACTGGCTGGTGGGTCTTGCTGAGGGGCACTGGGCAGGATGGGAAGGGGGCAATGAGAAGGTGTAGGATCACTGTGACTGGACTGTCTGCATAGTACCTGTGCCAAATAGAATTGCACATAGTAGATGTGCTGGGGTTTTGGAATTGTAGAGAGAGCAGAGCAAGGAGCTGCAAAACAAAAGATGTCATCTGTGGAATTGCTTTTCCACATTTTTGTTTTGAAGCTCATTGTACTCTTTTTCTGCAATTCAATTCCAAAACCCCAGCACATGTACTGTATATTACACATATACTATGTATTTGGCACAGACACAGTGTGTGTACTAAATAACAATACACCTTACCTATGTGGTGGTTTCTCTGCGATGGGGAACCTCTGAAGAAATTGATACTCCTTTGGCAGACAGTCGGTATTCACTATTCATATAGGAAATCCCATTTACTGGAAGATGCCTGTTTGTGTAGGAATATAACCAATGTCATTATCATACAACAGAGGTTCAACCAAACTCATGCCTCATGTCCCCTCCAGCCTCCTACCTGTGTCACTCCAGCCTCCTGCTCCGTGTCCAATTCATCCATGTGTTTTTCAAGCTATATACCCTGTGACTCTCAAGTCTTGTGCCCCGTGTCACCTCCAGCCTCCTGCTCCCTGTGTTACCTCCTGCTCCATGTTCCCACCAACCTTCTGTGTCTCCCCATCCTCCTGCCGAAAGTCGCCTCCAGCTCCCTGTGTCATCTCCAACCTCCTGGCCAATGTCTCTCCAGCCTCCTGCTCTATGTATGATGTTCTGCCCCATCACCCCCCTCAGCCTCCTACTCTATTTTACCTCCAGCTCACTGTGACACTTCAGCCTCCTACTCTATATCATTCCAGCCTCCTGCTCCCTGTGTCACCTCCTGCTCCATGTCACTTGAGCTTCTTGTCCCACTATCTTTACTTCTTTGCTACCTGTCTTTCAAGCCTCCTGCTCCCCTCTGTAATTTCAAGACCAGCCCCCATGGTCTTTCCTGCCCCTGCCACCTGTCTTGCAAGCCTCTGCCCCATTTTTCAAACCTCCTGCCTCCTTTCTGTATTTCCAGCCTCCTGCTCCCCTCTGTAATTTCAAGACCCCTCCTCGCACACTGTCTTTCCTGCCCCTGCCCCGCTTTTCAAGCCTCCTGTCTCCCCTCTATATTTCCAGCCTCTTGACCCCCCCCGACCCGCTATCTTACCAGTCTGTCTGCAGCCTGTACGGTCCTCTCTGCAACCTGTGCGGTCCTCCTCTTTGTGTGGGGCAGATGGCTCTTCTTCCAGGCAAGAGATGTCGCGCTCCGGCTCCCGGCAGTCCTGGAGATAGGAGGAGCTGTCATGCCGCCGAGAAAGATGGCGCAGAGCACTGTGGGCCAGTATGGGAGAGACTTCCGTCATGACATCTCTCCCAGTCCTTGATGGATGTACACAACAGGAGACGGGCCAGGGAGGGGGCGGAGCACATGGGACAGACAGCTGCAGCACTGCCCAGTGCCAGCCATATTCTAGTGTGAGTAAGCTGTAACACTGCATGATCGGATCTGAATAGCTCTGATCGCGGCAGCTGGGGCCAGGTCGGTCCGACTGATCATAGAGGTGGTGGGTGATGGAATCGTGCCGGGCGGCCGCCGGCCCCTAATGGCACATAAAGGGACCGGCCCAATGGGAAATGGCCCAGCGGCCCAATCCGCCCCTGAACAACAGCGCTGTGTAACACCTAAAACCTAAATCAATAATAAATATACAAAATTAAATAAAATAGAAAATGATGGCAGAAATAAGAATGAAAAATAAATCATAAAAAATATAACTGGAGTGTACAAAATATGCAAATTTAATAATATGAAACAGACATCATTGGCCAATGTAACAAATATAAATACACATATTGTATATGTCTAAAAGCACATAACATAAAAAAAGTCAATAAATACTGTGACAAAATAATAATAATTAGTAATATATATGTCTAGATCACCACATTAACCTTATATAGCAGCTGTGGTTTCAGATGCTAAATATATGGGCAGAGATGGTTATAATCTCATGCATGGGAGCATGGAACCTAAAATCTGTTTAAAGTTCTGCAAGAAAAAGTATAGTGACTTTCAAAAAAAATGTCTTATCCGGATAGGTCATATAACGGATTTAGGCCCTCATTCAGAGCCACTCGCTAGCGGCAGTACGCTCGTTCCGAGCGATGTTCGCACATCTGCGCATGCGTGCGGATCGTTATACGCATGCGCGAACCAGTCAGTGCGGCCGAAATTCATGTGCTCGCAATATAGTGAATGCCTGCTATATTGAGTGACAGAATGAGGCGTATGTGGGTGGTAACAGGGGAAGGTGCTTGAAAACGGGGAGTGGAGATCCGAACGCAGGCGTGCTTAAAGGTCAAAACGGGCGTTTTATGGGTGTGCATAATTAATACAGCAGCGCCATTGACCACGTCACTGGGTTATTTTATAGCCAGAACTGCTCGCAAGATTGTGGTAGCAAAAACCAACCACAAGAATAGCGAGCAGTTCATACGCTGGTCGATGTACTCGATTAATCTAATAAATAGCGGACATGACGTATGGTGAGAGCGGCCAGGGGGCGTTTTTAACAAAAAAACAAGCGTATGTTTTGCTCGCTCCTTCAGACTTAGAGGTGTGAACAGACTGCAATTTGCGAACGGATCATTTGAATAGCCACCCCTTGTTTTTGAACGAACAACCGCAAATAGCGAACGGCTCTGAATCAGGCCCTTAAACAGTAATTCCCAGACTGAATCCTGCTGAACACTGATGACAACTGTCAAAAAATAGAATTGGAGAATTTAGGATAGTTTTCCACTATCAGTTTCAGTGCAGGTTTTGTGAAATTAATGTCTCACAGTGAGTGCAATATGTACAATATGTCCTCACTCACCAACGCACCTCATGCTCAGTCTGTCTCATGACCAAATCTGTGGTTCATACCACATAATAGAGACAACGTGGCAGTCTGCAGGCTCCGTCCATCTCGTGGCAAAAGAACATGCACTTTCTCTGTGCTAATTTGGGATTGGTGACGCACTATTGCTCAGCCTTACTAAGGCTTTACACATTTTATTTGCTATAGATGTGTACTGCTACCATCTTTCCTCATAGTGCACCATACAAGCTTCTAAGTCGCTGCATGAGAATAGTGTGTCGTGGCGCAGTAAGGCATAGTGAGACTTGACAATTTCCATGGCATGCAATACACAGCTTCACCACTAGGCGGCCAGTGCTCCACTGATTAAAACTACAGCCGTGAGTAATACTGCAGTGGATGGATATGGCACTTCAGAATACAATAGAACAGTAAGCCCTCACATGCGGACCAATCACATACTGTACGGTACTGCAGAGTGTAAACAGTGTATTTAATAGTAATTCGGCACAGCAGACTATTTTTGACAGTGATGTGCGGCACTCTCCCAGTGATGGTATGCCTTAGAAATTAGTAGTATGGTTTTAGCAGCACTGTATGCAATTATCAATGAACCACAAATCTCAGTCCAGATAGAGGTGTCTCAATACAAACCGAATGTGCGTTTTATGACGCACACTTGTGGCAATGTCGGCACTGCTGTGCCACTAGAAGCTTGTACAATCTGTACACAACAGTAAGTGCCATCACTGCAGCTCTGTAGAAAGTGGTGTGCAGCTCTCATACAGTGATGGCATGCCTTAGAAAGTAGTAGTGTGGTTTTAGCAGTGCTGTATGAAAACATCACTGAACCACAAATTTCAGCCCAGATGTCTCTGGATTACAAACTGACTGTGTGTCTTATGCCACACACTGGCGGCAAACTCTGCAGTGCTGTGCACCGCTCACACAACAATGTCATGTCTTAGAAATTAACCCCACTCCCCTGGAAAACTTGTACACTGCATATACATAAACCTCTAATATTATGTACTGCATGAGTTCCCTTACAATCATGAACCAGCACTGAGCTCTGTGAGCCAGTCCCGGTTTTAAAAATCGGGGGAAAATTGACATGAGATCCCCCTATTTTAAACATTAGATTTTTATTGTTTCAAAAGTTTAGAGGAGAAGGTATGGGGTACAGAAATAAAAAAGAGGGGGAGAAGGGGAGTTAGGGGTACAATAGTTGCGATATATAATGCATCTAAACATTGACATAATTTACAATATATTACAGTATAGAGTAAGTACACAGGTACGAACCCTTCTTTATCAGCTATACATAGCATCCAATATACAACATACATCATAAAGATATGGTTCAAGTCGCCCTTGATAGGAAAAAGCTCAGCTTAAACATTATAACTTCCCAGTATTTCCAATTGTAAATCAAGGTAGTCAACTTTTTCAATATTACCAAATGTTCAAAAATGACCCACTGCTGTTCAGTGAGCTGAAGCTTGTATTTCACGGGGGATGCAATCGGGAAGCCGGCTGACGTCAGCCCGACAGCCGGCTTCCCGACTACTTTATCCTGGCGAGGGTTAAATGACAGGCGTCTAAATCTAGACGCCTGTCATTGTTCCGACGCCGGGAGACTGGCGCCCGGCATCCCAATCGAAGGGGTGCCGGGCGCCGCGAGTGGACAGCCGCGGGGGGAAGGGTTATGTATAGGGCTCCCAGGGGGACTTAGGGTTAGGCACCCCCCCAGGAGGGTTAGGGTTAGGCTAGGGGGAGGGTGGGTTAGGGTTAGGCACCCCCTGGGGGAGGTTAGGGTTAGGCCCCCCCGGGGCACTTAAGGTTAGGCAGTGGGGAAGGGGGGGTTAGGTTTAGGCACTTAGAGGGGGTTTTAGGGTTAGGTACAGGAGGAGAGGTTAGGGTTAAGCAACCCTATGGAGGGTTAGGGGGGTTAGGTTAGGTTAGTAAGTACTCACCTAGGGACGGTCGGGATTTCCAGCGCTGTCGGGCTTCCGCGATCTCTCCAGCTGTCTGCCCCACGCTGCCGGGATTCGAACTCACGGCCATGCGGCCGGCAGTATTTCATACCGCTTCCATTTCACGGTTAGGGTTTTGAGGTCCAACATGCTGACCAACCCGACCATTTAATTAGCGAATTCCAGGCCGAGGAGGAATAAAGAACCTCCTCTGTCTCAAACATTTTTCTCTATAGCTGCCAACGTAGGGAGTGTAGGGGACCTCCAGAATTGGGCTATCAATGTCGTTCCCCCTATTTTAAAACCAGCACTGGACTCTAACTAGCTGGAGTGTAATGCCAGGGTATCCTTTCACTGGGCCACCCTGGTCAAAGCATTAAAACCCCAAGCTGGTCAGCCCAATCCGTGGATCTCAGAGAGGTGGGGACCCCCCAATAAGGGGTCCCCCCTCTCCCGAGCAGCCCAGACTTAGGCTGAAGCCCAGGGCTCTTCCCTGAACCCCTGGCCAGTTTCTCAGTAATAGTGTATTAGTGGGATTTTTTACAGTGGAACTTCAGGTGCCAGCATTCCTGCCCTTTGGCACTTGTGAAAATATAAATGCCAGCAGGCGGCCTGCAACCGTAGCAACACTGTAAAAAAATAGTAAAATAATCACAGTACACACATGCCATAGAAAGTAAAGTTTTATTACATACAAAATTCACTCACACATATTTAATTTCTTCCAGGTGATCGGTCCCCTTGTCCAATAAAATTTCCATGGTTTTTCTACAAAAAAAATCTATACTCACCTATCTCCTGGCGAAACTCGGTCCCTTTGTCCAGTAGTATCCCGGGACTTGCCAAAAACAAACAAACAATTAGCATGGACCCAAGAACCCTGTAGAGATGTATGGTCACTGATTTACACATACATCTCTACCACGGTAAATGGCAGAGACTGGGTGGTTTCTGTCATTTGCCAGGCCACCAGCCAATCAGGGGCCGCGCTATTGTAAGCGGCTACTGATTGGCTATAAGCCACATGGTTGTTAATTAACAGCCATGCTTGCTTGCTTTGGGGGAAGCAACCTAAAGGGCACACCAAGTTTGTAATGTGATTGCACCACCTGCTCCAAAGATTTCAAACAGCACAGTAGCCAGTCCCATCAACAACCACCACCATTCTCTCTTAAAAAATACTATTATATAATTAAAAATAGTATTTTTTTTCTTTGGTGTGTTTCCTGTCAGGACTTGGAAGGCACTTACTTATGTGTACCAATCCTACATGTTGTACAAGCTCATAGTGGCACAGCAGTGCCAATATTGCCGCAAGTGTGCGGCATGAAAGGCACAGTCAGTTTGCAATCCAGAGACACTTCTTTCTTGGATGAGACTTGTAGTTTAGTTATGGTTTTATACACCACTGCTCAGACCCCACTACTAATTTCCAAGACATGCCACCACTGTCTACAGTGCCGAGGTCACCGGCACTTACTGATGTGTACCAATAAGCAACATGTTGTACAAACTCCTAGTGGCACAGCAGTTCTCCTAGTGGCTGGGGGACAGTGTACTACCAATGGTCACCATTCCTCTCCTTTTCCTGGCACAAGTACTGTAATTGCAAGGGCAGACCTTGAGCTGACTGCTTAAATGGCTAACAAAACATACTTTATTATGTTATTGAAAGGGTCCTGCTTGCTTTGGGGGAAGGCACCTAGAGGGCACACCAAGCTTGTAATGTGATCACACCACCCACTCCAAAGATTTCATACAGTACAGTAGCCCACCCCCTCAACAACCACCATCATTCATTCTTAAAAAATACTATTATATAATTTAAAAAAAGAGTATTTTTTTTACTTTGGTGTGCTTCCTGTGAGGATTTGCAGCTAGCACTAAATGATACATTTTGAAAATAAAAACCCTATAATACTGTATTATGTACTGTATGTGTCTCCTTACAATCTTATTCACCATATAAAACACTATAGAGCAAGCTGTGTCATTGACGCATACTATAGTCTCACCCACAGAACAACTTGCAACACAGGCACTTGCCACAAGTGTGCTGCAGCAGAAAAATGCACATACAGTTTGTAATCTAAAGACACCTATATATTTGCTGAGACTTGTGGTTTTGTGATGATTATTTTGAGTGCCCTTCAAACACCACTGTTAATTTTTCAGGCATGCCATCACTGTGAAGAGTGCCGCACACCACTTTCTACAGTGCCGCAGTGACCAGCACTTACTGATGTGTAATAATTAGCGACATGTTGTACAAGCTCCTAGTGTCCCAGCAGTGCTGACATTGATGCAAGTGTGCTGTATAAAACACACAGTTTGTAATCCAGAGACATCTCTTTTTGGGCTGAGATTTATGGATCAGTGAGGATTTCATACAGAGAAAAAAGGGATTTGCCCTCCAGTACACTGTAGCAAAATCCACAAAAAATACTTAAATCCTACCTAATAATAGAGATTCAGAGGTATTAGTTACATACATTTGCAAATATATGAATAAGCACCATTCCAATCGTCAAGGCTCCTCTATACTGGCGTCCCTAACATTAAGGGGTTCACGTCCGAGAAGCAGGGTACCCCAAACAATTCCAGCCAAGGACCATCCCCAGGGCATTACATGAAAAGGGGAAAAAAGGTGATAGTGAAGTATAAAGGATATATGTGTAAGGATAAATCAATGTGTTAATGAAATGTGAAAGAATTAAAATGACATAAATAATAAACAATTAGAAAAGTGATAAAAATATTCTATGTGAATTAAGTGGTGATGCCCTGAAAAAGGTCCAGCCTGAAAAACTCCGGGGGTCCCACTCCCAAATGCTCACCCCAAAATAATTATTGCTACATAATAGTAGCACCCACTCTGAGTCATATAATTACAAATTGGTGTACTGCATGATAACAGCACATGTATAAGCTGAGAGCTAACTCACCTTGGAGGTACCCCAGAAACCTCCACATGGCACTATAAGGACCAGCACCTCCTCTTAATGCTGGCTCCCTTCATGCCTCTCAGTACTGCAAACAAAAAGTATGGTGGTCGCTCATATCAGCTTAATGACTTAGCACAGGTGCTTGTAAAGGGTGGGGTTTACACTGAATACAGAAAAAAGGGATTTGGCCTCCAGCACACTGTAGCAAAATCAACAAAACATACTTAAATCCTACATAATTATAGAGATTCAGAGGTATTAGTTACATAAATATTTATCCTTACACATCTATCCTTTACACTTCACTATCACCTTTTTCCCCTTTTCGTGTGATGCCCTGGGGATGGTCCTTGGCTGGAATTTTTGGGGTACCCTGCTTCTCGGATGTGAACCCCTTAATGTTAGGGACGCCAGTATAGAGGAGCCTTGATGATTGGCCTGGAGCTTATTCATATATTTGCAAGTGTATGTAACTAATACCTCTGAATCTCTATTATTATGTAGGATTTAAGTATTTTTTGTTGATTTTGTTGTTACAGTGTGCTGGAGGGCAAATCCCTTTTTTTCTGTGTTCAGTGTAAACCCCACCCTTTACAAGCACCTGTGCTAAGTCATTAAGCTGATCTGAGCAACCACCATACTTATTGTTTGCAGGATTTCATACAGTGCTGTTAAAACTCCACTACTAATTTCTAAGGCATGCCATCACTGTGTGAGCACTGCACACCACTTTCTACAGTGCAGCAGTGACCAACATTTATTGATTTGTACCGATTAGCAACATGTTGTACATGATCCTAGTGGCACAGCAGTGTCAACATTGCCGCAAGTGTGCAGCATAAAACACACAGTCAGTTTGTAATCCAGAGACACCTCATTCTGGTGTGAGATTTGTTGTTTAGTGAGGATTTCATACAGCACTGCTAAAACGGAATTGGTATGAAATACCGCCGGCCGCATGGCTGGCGGTTCGATTCCCGTCAGCGGCAGCCCGACAGGAGCAGAGTGCGACGCAGCGGAAGCCCGACAGCGCTGGAAATCCCGATCGTGGATAAGTAAGTATCCACTAACCTAACCTAACCTAACCCCCCTAACCCTAACCCTCCTTAGGGGTGCCTAACCCTAACTTCCCCCCCAAGTGCCTAACCCTAATCCGCCCTCTAAGTTCCTAACCCTAACCACCCCCTTCCCCGCTGCCTAAACCTAAGTCCCCCGGGGGGTGCCTAACCCTAAGTCCCCCCCCGGGGGTGCCTAACCCTAACCCTCCCTCCCCCTAGCCTAACCCTAACCCTCCCGGGGGGGGTGCCTAACCCTAAGTCCCCCCCGGGAGCCCTAAACCTAACCCCGGTCTCCCGGCGTCAGGGAAATGCGGGCGTCTACATCTAGATGCCCGACATTTCACTCTTGCTGGGATAAGACAGTCGGGAAGCTGGCTGCCGGTATATAGGCAGTCGGCTTCCCGATTGCCTCCCGCTAAAACCCTATTTCTAATTTCTAAGGCATGCCATTACAGTTTGAGCGCCGCACACCATTTTCTACAGTGCCGCAGAGACTGGTAATTACTGATGTGTACCAATTAATGACATGTTGTACAAGCTCCTAGTGGCGCAGCAGTGCCGACTGCCGCATATGTATGTCATAAAACACCCAGTCAGTTTGTAATCCAGAGACACCTCTTTCTGGGCTGCGATATGTGGTTCAGTGAGGATTTCATATAGCACTGCTAAAACCCCACTACTAATTTTGAATGAATGCCATCTGCTATGAATCTTTTGGAAAATGCACACAGTAGAGGTAGTAGAACCCGAGGACACTGGATAAGAGCTGGCCAATTTCGTGACCTAGGCCACATGGCAGCCATGAGGGCTGATGTGTACTTGGTTGGTTGCAGTCTGAAGGCTAAAGTATACTTGGCTGGTTGCAACCTTGAGGGCTGAAGTGTACTTGGCTGGTTGCAGCCTTAAGGGCTGATGTGTACTTGGCTGGTTGCAACCTTGAGGGCTGATGTGTACTTGGCTGGTTGCAGCCTTGAGGGCTGATGTATACTTGGCTGGTTGCAGCCTTGAGGGCTGATGTGTACTTGGCTGGTTGCAGCCTTGAGGGATGATGTGTACTTGGCTGATTGCAGCGAGCGGGTCTGAATCAGGGCCACTGTACGTTGACAAGGGGACATGAACATCAGGAACCAGGTGAGTATGTATGTGTGTAATAAAATTGTATTTTCACGGTGTGTGTTGTGTTTTTTTTTTCACATTTCTTTACAGTTGAACTACATGTAACATTGAGCCCTTAATGCCCCGCATGCTGGTACTTGAGGTCCTCCAAGTACCAGCATGCGGGGTAGGCTTGCTGGGACCTGTAGTTCCACTGTATAGACAATGTGAAATATTCTAATTTTTACACAATACGCAGACACTATCAAACCACCACCCTCCGCCCAGGGGTGGCGGGGATAGCCTCGGGCTATCAGCCCAGGCCAGGGGTGCCCTAGAGAGGGGGACCCCTTTATTGGAGGGGTCCCCAACTTCCCAGGGATCCCTGGCCTGGGCTGACTAACAGTCAGGGCTGATGCTGCGGCTGGGGGGCCTGGTGAAAGGGCACCACTGGCTGTGGCATCAGTCCCCCATTAGAAAGGGTCCAGGGCTGCTTTTAAATATATGGGGTACCTCATGCCAATTTATTGCACTGTATATTTAAAACCAACTCTGTCCTTGCTGCCTGGTGCTGGTTCTTAAATTACAGTGGAACCCTACACATTTTTTTCCCTGTAATGCTAAGAAACAGGACTAGCTGGCAAGTCCGGGGCTGGTTAGCATTTTGGGGGGGGGACCTCACGTAATTTTTTGGATACAATTAATCTGTTATTACAGGCACAACACAAGCAGTTTACACATATCTCACTGATATGTGCAGGCTGCTTGCTAGGGAGAGTGGTGCTGAGAGAAATCACTGCAATCTCGGGTGATATAACTCACTCTAGCTTGATTTAAAATCACCCAAGAATCTAGATCTACATCACCATCAGCAAACTCGTTTTTCAACAAATCGCCTGTTGGTAAATTTGGTAAAAAAAAAGTGAAAAAATCACCCGAGTTCAGGCGAGTTATGCCTAGATGAATCACTTTGAAAATTGGGTCAATTCTGATTCTTAGTAAATTTACCCCTTGTAGTTCAGTGATGGTATTATAATCCACTGCACAGACCCCACTATTAAATTCTAAGACATGCCATCACTGTGTGAGCATGGCACACCACGTTCTAAAGTAAGGAAAATAAAACACAGATATAGCTAGATATCTAAATCAGGCGCAAAATAAAATATATTTATATTAATGAACCAATTATTATCCGTGTTGCTGCTCCCAAAAAGGTTCTGGAGACACTAAATACACAACAAAAATTAAAATACACAAGTGAGTGCTAAATAAAAAGTTACAAATTCATTTAATATGACATATCTAGTAGGCAATACATTATACCTTACAGTAATAAAACCAATTATTTATGGCCAAAAATATTTTTGAATATAAAAAACTTATATAAAACAAGGTAAGATAGCCTCAAGAGGAATATACATATAGTCCATTATGCCTTTAGAGATCCGTTGTAAAATGGGGCTCCACTTTGTAAAATAGCATAAACAAATATCCAAGTAGGCAAAGTAGTAATCAGGTAGCCCAAATGCTGGCTTTATGCTCAACCTCCTCACTGTGAATCAACCTCACCACCTTGTAGATCTCGATCCCCAGTTCTTTGTCCCGGGGTAGCAGCGGTGGGAGGGCAATACCTCAGTGGATTATGCTCCCTGTGAGCTGTATACACATCCACCTAATCAAGGGCTGGCTGGTAACTTTTACCCTGGGGGGCAAATGCATGCAGGCGGCCCTGGCAGAAGAGTAGCGTGTAGCCAGGGTGCCCGAAGAACGTGCGTGCTACGGCGCCCCCCCTCAAATGTTTCAGGGAGGAGGTGGGTCCATATGGGATTAATGTAAGGTAAAAATAAAGATTAGGGGCAGCCCCCTGTCGTAGTGCCCATATGCAGTGCCCCTGTGTGCCACAGGAGAGAACACCCTTATGCAGGCCTCCAGTAGTGCCCCCAGTAGTGATCCCCCCCTATGCAGTGCCCCTTGTGCCCCCAGTAGTAAGCCCCTTATATAGTGCTCCCAGTAGTGGTCCCCCCTGTGCAGTGCCCCTTGTGCCCCCAGTAGTAAGCCCCTTATATAGTGCCCCAATAGTGGTACCCCCTATGCAGTGCCCCTTATATAGTGCCCCCAGTAGCAGTCCACCCCCCATGCAGTGCCCCCAAGTGCAATGCCCCTTAAATAGTGGCCCCAGTTGTAGTCTCTCCCCTATGCAGTACCCCCAGTATTGCCCTTTATATAGAGCCCCCAGCAGTGGTACCTCGATGCAGTGCCCCCAGTGGTAGTCCCCTCCCCCTATGTAGTGCGCCTAGTAGTAGTCCCCTCCCCCTTATGCAGTGCCCCTAGTAGTAGTCCCCTCTCCTTGTAGTGCCCCTAGTAGTAGTCCCCCCATTGTAGTGCCCCCAGTAGTAGTAGTACCCCCTTGTAGTGCCCCCAGTAGTAGCCCCCCTTGTAGTGCCCCCAGTAGTAGTAGTCCCCCCCCTTGTAGTGCCCCCAGTAGTAGTAGTCCCCCCCTTGTAGTGCCCCCAGTAGTAGTAGTCCCCCCCTTTGTAGTGCCCCCAGTAGTAGTAATCCCCTTTGTAGTGCCCCCAGTAGTAGCCCCCACCTTGTAGTGCCCCCAGTAGTAATAGTCCCCCCTTGTAGTTCCCCCAGTAGTAGTAGTCCCCCGCTGGTAGTGCCCCCATTAGTAGTAGTCCCCTCCTTTGTAGTGCCCCCAGTAGTAAACCCCCCCTGGTAGTGCCCCCATAGTAATCCCCCCCTGGTAGGGCCCCCAGTAGTCCCTCCCCCAGTAGAGAGAGACTTAATAAAAAAAAAAAAAATCACTTACCTGAAACTCCCGCTCCTGGTCCCGCCGCTAACAGCTCCTCCGGCCGCTTTGCATGGGAGAGACGTCATTACTCATGATGTCTCTCCCATTACCCACTGCGGGAGCCAGAAGATGGCTCCCGCAGTGGGAGCAGCAGCAGCTGATGAGAGTCTGACAGACTCTCAGTGGCTGCTGATTACAGCAAACACACAGCTGCCGGCTCCGGCGGCTGTGTGTTTGTGCTGTGTAGCGCTGACCGAACTCCGTCCGGTCAGCTCTACACACGCGGTGCAGTCTGTGTCACAGTGACACAGACGGCCCGCGGCCCGTATGACGCTGCGGCTCGGGGGGCACATGGCACCCTGCCCCCCGGCCCAGCCCGCCACTGCACCTAATGTTAAAGATGGAGCAATATCAATAGGAGCAACACATCATCGCCTGGTATTTAGGGAGGGAGATGCAGGTAACACTGACGTAAAGAATCCAAAGTGCTTGTGTCCCAACCAGGGCTGAGAGGCTGAGGAGACCACAGTACTTACCGATCCGGGCGCTCTGGCAGGGGCCCTCTGGTGGGTGTGCAGGATCCTGGAGGTCAGCGCTAGGCACAGGGGGGTTCTGAAGGCTGAGAGGATTTGTCTGGAGACAGGTGAACAGGAGTGAGGCTGGCAGTGCTTCCAAGCTGCAGACAGCTGGGTGCCGCCATCTTGGATTTAGGTCATGTGACTAGATGGGCCAATCTGGTCACAGCATGCTCCTTGGAGTCCTAGCAGCCAATCCTGCACTATCATTTGATACTTAATGGCTGAATGGAAGTCCTTTAGTTGCCAGTGCAACATCTTACACAGTGTATGCTGTGTGCTAGTTCTCTGCTCCCATTTGTAATTTTGTATCAGTGCTAATATTGCAGATCCAGCTATAGGTATCCACCGCTTACTTTGTGTCAGTTCCAGCCTCATACCTACCTGGTTCCTGTGTGCTAGAACGTGTCTCCTGGATTCTTACCTCCGCAGGTCCTCCTGCCATCCCGGTTATTCAGGTTCCACCGTGGGTCTCTGCTGCTGTGTTCTCACTCCTTGTAATTCCTACTATTCAGTCTGCTCTATATTATCCTTGCTCCATCCATGAGTAATACCCCTCTGAGACTGGCTGCATTCCAATACCATAAATCGGTAAAGCAGACAACTCCTGACTCCACTCCGGGTCCTAGCTCCAATCAAGTTGTGACAGCTTGTATCCGCAAGGTCCCAACTAATCTCATATAAGTCACTGGAAGTGATGGCAATAGTGGCCAAGCCTGCAGATAAGTCCTTAATGCTTTTCTCCGTTATAGTCATGTAACGGTTTCTTCAGAAGGGTATTGCAGGTATCCCACAGATAAGATATTTAAATGCTCTAATAGCCAATGGTATCCATCCAGCAATTAGCTTGATTAGGTGGTCGCAGATATATTTAATTAAGAAAGATTGAGGAAACCAACTATTAGTAAACTTATCATACAGATAATCATAATATAGCATGTCATTACCAGAGAAAGATATAATAAAAAATCCAATTACATAAAAACTATTAGAAATTAAACATTAAACAGTTATAATTATAATGGCATCATGAAGAAACATAGTAAATAGACATCAACTATATGTCATAAAAATTTAAGTAGGTGGTATATATAGAGAAATCTAAATGGATTTCAGTAAGCCCAGATAGTCTAGAGGGCTAATGCTAGGACACTAGCAATCAAGGTTCAAATCCAACACAAAACAAGAATAAAAAAAATTAATATATATTTTTACTTTAATAACCTTACAACTAATATTTTGTCAATATTCATCATCTAAAGAAAAATATGTATATAGACAAATAGATAGAGCTGTCAGTCCCTACATGGCACTTCTCATATTATCACTTTACATAAATGGCATATAGCTTTACAACTAATATTTAGTCAACATTCATCATATTACCAGTTATCTATAGAGAAATAAAAAAATAGACAAAGTTGTCAGTCTCTACTTAGCGCCTCTCAAATTATCACTTTATATAAAAAAATTGTAAATATTCAGATAGAAATAGCTCTAGCAATTAATCTGCCACAATGGCCTATTGGACTAATAACAGAGAATAATGCTCACAGAGACCCAGGATCAAAACCAACACAGAATAGCAATATTAATTTTCTTTTTTAATCCTCTCACAAACACAAATTGCCTAGTTGGTAATAATTATCAAAATCTACGAATTCCACACCCACACTTAATAGAGAAAACTACTATACACTTTATTTACAATCAAGTTGATATAGAAAATTATACTAGATAAATTGATGAGATGTTTGGAGGTTACAGGTACCTAAATAGTATAAAAAGTAAATATCCCAAGGTAAATAGCTGGTATGCAGTTGGGAAGCCGGCGGACCTAATCCCGACAGCCTGCTTCCAGACTGTCATATCCCAGCAAGGGTTTAAAGACAGGCATCGATATGCCGACGCCTGTCATTAGACATACGCCGGCAGCCCGACACCTGGCACCCCGATCGAAGAGATGCCGGGTGCCGAGTGCGGATAGCCGTGGGGAGGGAGGATTAGGTTTAGGGTTCCTGGGGGGACTTAGGGTTAGGCACCCCCCCGGGAGGTTAGGTCTGGGCTAGGGGAAGGGGGGGTTAGCATTAGGCACCCCCGGGGGGACTCAGGGTTAGGCACCCCCCGGGGGGACTTAGGTTCAGGTGGCGAGGAAGAGGGGGCTAGGTTTAGGCACTTAGAGGGGGGATTTGGGTTAGGCACTGGGGGGGAAGGTTACGGTTAGGCACCCCTAAGGGAGTGTTAGGGTTGGGGGGTAGAAATAGGTTAGTATATACTTACTTTTAACGATCGGGTTTTCCTCCTCTGCCGGGATGCCGCTGTCGGGATTCCAACTGCCGGGCATGGGTCCGGTGGTAAATCATACCAATTCCAAATAGCTAAATATTGTTCATTTCAATACAGTCATTAAGACCATTTGGAAATAAAGTGCCCAGAGAAAATATCCAAAAGGCTTCCCTATTACAGAGTAGATTAAAGCGATCTCCTACTCTGGGAGTCTTTTTGATATGTTCAACGCCCTGGAGTGTAATCACAGTCACATCTCTCCCGTGTTTCGATTTAACATGTTGGGAGAGGCTGTGTGTATTAACTCCTTTTAAGGCATTTCTTCTATGCTCAAGAAGCTGTATGTGGAGCATGCGAGTAGTCCTTCCGACATAATGAACCCCACAGTTGCATGTGATAACATAAACTACATATGTGGTTTGGCAATTGATCCTGCTGTTAATATCAAAGACAGAGCCTAATGATTCTGATTTAAATTGAGTACTTTTATCCAGCATGAATCAGCAGGTAATGCAACCAATCTTCCACATTTGAAATGACCCTTTTTATGGGAGTATTCATCTAGCCAGGTATCAGCATTATGAGTTGTTATATTATTTGATCTGAAATAACTAGGTGCCATGTATCTCTGCAGATTCATTGTTTTCTTAAAGCTGACTCTTGGTTCATCTTCTAGCAGAGTGGACAAGATGTTATCAGTTTTGAGGATAGGATAGTTCTTTCTAATAACAGCCTTTAGTTCACTGGAAAAGGAATTCAATTTAGAGATAAACTTTAAATTACACTCCAAAGGGCTCACATTGGTGTCTTTATTAGATAGACATAGTAGAGATTCTCTGTCTTTGTCGGTCACTGCTTTAAATGCTAATTTCAAAATTTCATCAGGGTAACCTTGATCATTACAGGATTCAGTCAAATCTGCGCCTGATCTATTTGAACTGTTGAACTGATCTATCTATCTGTTGAACTGATCTATTTCTGAGCAATTCCGCCTAAGTCTATAATATTGACTTTTCGGTATATTCCTAAGCAAAGGGTGATAGTGACAGCTACGGTAATTCAGATAGCTTTTACAGTCAACCTCTTTCTGGTAAGTACTGTAGATGTCACTAGATTATCACCTTTGATGGAGAGGGCAATATCCAAGAATGTGATAGAAGTTTTAAGAATAGTGCCAGTGAATTTTAAACCAAAAGTGTTAGTGTTAACATAATTCAAAAATAGAGAGGCCAATTGTAAACCCCCATCCCAAATAAAGAACATATCATCGATGTACCGACCATAGAGCACCAGGTTCGCACCAGTTGGGCCATTCCATACCAATTGTTCTTCAAGTAGGCCCATATATAAATTGACAAAACTCCCACCGCTGCTACCCCAGGACAAAGATCAAGATCTGCAAGGTGGTGAGGTTGCTTCAGCGTCAAAAGGTTGAGCATAAAGCCAGTATTTGGGTTCATTGATCATTACTTTGCATACTTGGATATTTGTTAATGCTATATTTCAAAGTGGATCCCTTTATTACAATGGCTCTCTAAAGGCATAGTGAACTATATGTATATTGCTCTTGAGGCTATCTTGTCTTGTTTTATATAAGTTTTTTATAATCAAAAATATTTGTGGCCATAAATAAGTGGTTTTATTACGGTATCTAAGGTGTAATGTATACTCTACTAGATATGTCATTTTAAATGAATTTGTAACTTTTTATTTAGTGGTCATTTTTATTTTCACTTTCTAAAGTGCTGCAGTGACCGGCACTTAGTTGTGTGTACTGATAAGCATCAAGCTCCTAGCAGCACAGCAGTGCCGACATTGCCACAAGTGTGTGCCATAAAATGCACAGTCAGTAATTTAAAGATACCTCTTTCTGGGCAGAGACCTGTAATTCAGTGATGTTTAACACATGTGCCAACTCAGGGTAATTAGCTTGGTAGACTAGTGTCAGTGGTGCAGTGATTAGGTGCAGAATCAGACTCCACACATGGCATTCCAGTAAAACAAATGAACGTGATGCTTTGCTTCCAGCATAATCAGGAAACAAACAGAAAATAATAAACACCTAGCCCTCTCTTAGGGCACTAGCTCACTTCTTGAACCCCCTCTACAGAAGCAGCTACTCTGCATGAAAGTCTCTCACAGTCTCTGAGATTGGTGGTCCTTCCTGCCACATGCAGAACTGGACACTGGTCCCCTGGCCTGGTATAGCTTCCTTAGTTTGTTGGCTGCCGCCTCTCACAGTCTTCCCTGCTTCCTTGCAGGTACCATAGCTCAGTCCCAGAGTTTGATAGCCTTCCCTGTATCTCACATGTCTAGGCTCAGGCCTCCTGGCCCTCACTGGCTCGCTAGCACAGTGAGCTCTGTATGACTGGTCTGCCTCAGTCCTCCCTGGACTGAGTTCCCTCAGCAGCAATTAGGCATCTTCCCTCAATGCCTTTCTAGCCTGTGTGGGCGGATCTCCCCTGCCACACAAAGAATCTGCTGCTCACCAGTGCCACCTCTGGTGATACTGCCACACACAGTGCCCTTCAAACCCAAGTTTTCATTTCTAAGGCATGTAATCACTGTGTGAGTGCAGCACATTACTGCAGAACAATGTCACACGGACTGGCACTGAATGTTATAAAATGAGGTGTTACCTTGCTGATACATTTACCTAGCATAATATACTGTAATAATGATGGCAGAACACATTTCTAAATTGTTTTTCAAAAGTGTACTCAGAACTCGAACACCGAATGATTTAATCCTTTATTGCACACTCAATTACAGCTCTCGATCCAATACAACTAAAACGTACCAAAACATACTAAATAACAGGTACAGTCAGTCAATCAGCGGGCGGTACTACAAACATTGCAGCCTTTTTTATGCATGCACAGTGCAGTTTAGGAAACGCAACATCAGGTGGACAGAAAGTTGTATTAAACTCTCCGGGTTTTCTATAGCTTAAGTATGTTGCGATGTGACTCAATACGCCATGGCACAGCGCGACTAGCAGGGCGCGCTATATGGCGTATGGAGCAAAGATGTAGCAGGACACAGTTTGTATTTGTTACAAAAGTGAAAAATGTATTAACTTTACCCTCACCAATGGTTCAATAAACTCAGGATTGCTTGCACAAGCGGAATATTCTTGTTGCATTCCAAACTAAATGGAGGATATTACTCGGTAAAAACCACCTACAAGGAATCTATTGATCCTCATGCTATACAAGGCATGCTGTCGGTAATGAATAAGGCCCATTGTCACTTGTTCATCCATCATCCCATTCTATACAATAGAACAAAATGACAAGGAAAAGACTATGGCACTGCAAGTTCCTGATGAAAGTCTGCATTGGGATTACCATTCTTACCATTACCATTCTTTTTACTGACATTGGTGGCTTAGCCTTTTTACATGAATCAGTATGCAATGCAGCACATACATTTTTCTGGGTTCACATGTGAAGTCTGCACATTACTATAAGATTGTGTATTTATGAAGCATAACTTAGAGTTTACCTGTTAAAAACACTTTAAATTAAAAAGATATATAAAAGTTTCTAACAGAGGACCTAATTGAGAGGTGGATGCAGGTGCCAATATTTGCTCAGTTGAGCAATCACTTGCTATTGTGCATTGGCGAAAAGTCCTGAAAACCCCACCGATTCATGTGTCACCCTGAGTATACGGCTCCATACGCTGTTGCATTCGGATTTGCAGGTAGTAGAAACAACTAGGCAATGTCATGGGCATTCCTGGTCAGTGGCTGGGAGATGGCCTGAAGTGAAGGCAAATGAAGGCCTTCTCAGGGGCGTGTTATGGGACTGTCATGGGCAGTGGCAAACGCAGGATTTCTGGAGGGGGGGTTTCCAAATGCCTGATTTTAGAGTGAGTGTGGCCAGTCCATGAAGAGGGCATAATTAGCACTTAACCAGCTTTAATATGCGTCATACAAAGTATATTGTGTGTCATAATTCTAGCCTATAGAGGACCAGCAATCACAGTAACCCATCAAATGCGGCAGTAGGGCCATCCTGCCTGAGCTGAATGGTTTTATTTTAGATGTGGGCACCATTCCAGAGTATTAGAGCAAGTCCGGGCGTCTGGTGGAGCAGCAGAATAACCTAGCACTGGCTTGGACATTTATGTACATATTGGGCTCTATAGCAGCACATCCTTAACAGTGAATGTTTTCCAGATCTCCTAGTTGGTACACAGGTTATTTATCCCTGGCTGATACATGTTAACAGATCCACAGGTGGAGGTAATTATTTCATTTGTGACACTGAGAAGAACATGCAGCACTAGTAAAATTCTATTATATTACTATTTCTATTGTGGTAATGGTGTGGGCAGGGGAGGGGGGTTTCCAGGCAGACAGAAACCACCCCTGCATTTGCCTATGATGGGCGTGTCAGTGACATCCGCTGTGTTCCCAAATGCAGAGCCGCAGCCACAGAGGCCATATTTAGCAAAAATTCAGAAGGAGACATAGGGGTCTATTTACTAAGCCTTGGATGGAAATAAAGTGAACTGAGATAAACTACCAGCCAACCAGCTCCTTTGCTGTCATTTTTCAAAAACACAGCCTGTGACATAACCGTTAGGAGCTGATTGGCTGGTACTTTATCTCCGTTTCACTTTATCTCTGTCCAAGGCTTAGTAAATAGACCCCATAGGTTGGTGCAACTGTCTATGGTGGCATTAGCGTCCACCACTGAATCAACCCCTGAGTTTGGTTTTAATCCATTGCTCTCAGGGCCTGACACACCCAAATAACCAAAAGTGCATTAGCTGGTCAGCTGTTTTAAAGAGAAAAGACAAAATATTTCACAAACTACAGATGGATGAAATATTTAAAACTTTCAAGTAATCCCAGTTCTACCAAAAACACAGCAGAAACAGTTACAGTTTTTGTCCCAGCTCAATTCATAGACTGAACAAAGGCCCTCATTCAGAGCCGCTCGCATTTAGCGCTCGCTCGTTCAGAAAAAGGGGGTGGCTATTCAAATGAACTGTACGCTCCTTGCAGTCTGTTGCCACCTCCATGTCTGAACGAGCGAACAAAACATGCGCTCGTTTATTTGATAAAAACGCCCCCTGGCCGCTCGCATCCTACGTCATGTCCGCTATTTATTAGATTAATCGAGTACATCGAACAGGGTATGAACTGCTCGCTATTCTTGTGGTTGGTTTTTGCTACCACAATTTTGCGAGCAGTTCTTGTTAATAAAAAAACCCAGTGACGTGGTCAATGACGCTGCTGTTTTAAATATGCACACCCATAAAACGCCCGTTTTGACCTTTAAGCACGCCTGCGTTCGGATCTCCACTCCCCGTTTCCAAGCACCTTCCCCTGTTACCACCCACATACGCCTCATCCTGTCACTCAAATTAGCAGGCATTCGCTATTTTGCGAGCACATGAATTTCGACCGCACTGACTGGTTCGCGCATGCGTATAACGATCCGTACGCATGCGCAGTTTGGCAAACATCGCTCGGAGCGAACGAGCTGCCACTTACGAGTGGCTCTGAATCAGGCCCAAAGTCACAGACGTGTGAAGTTCAGAGCTAGGGCCACAAAGTTACATAATTCTGCTGTGGTGTGGCTGGGCTAGGTCTGGAAACAAGTAAGGCCAACCTCCGCAAAATATGGAACATTTGGTGGTCACTCACAGAACAAGATCAAATGTTTCACTGAATAGCATTGTAAGTTTATTTTATATATATATATATATATACATACATACATACATTTATATACACACATATATATATACTGTATAGTGAAAGTGGAGTATCTGTTCCTGCACCATGGGGTTACTCAGAACTGTGGCCCTGATTCAGAGCCGGACGCTCTGACAGAGCACTCGCTCTGAATCAGGGCCCGGCCTTCTTGTCTTTTAGAGCGGCCTCCCACAGCCATAGCAAGCAGCCAGGAAGATGGTTGCGATGGTCAAGACCATCGGGCTTGCGATGAGAACTTTGTGGTAGGTTCTCGTTGCCGCAAGCCCCAGAGAGATTTCGGCTCTAATAGAGCCGAAATCTCTACAACTGACATCACTCGTGAATGCAGTGGGGCCGTCCCCAAACGGAGCCGTTCACATGGGAATTTGGGCAGCCACTCCCCTGGCCCACCCACCAAAGGGGGCGTGCTGTCACTCAACATCGACAGCACGCCCCCTTTGGTACAAGACCCGGAGCGACGGATTGCCCGTCGCTATCCGGGTCTCGCGCATGATGGAGCCGGCTCCGTCGTGCGCATGCGCTCTGGGCCACCATCGACCCGGTTGCAAGTGCTCAGCGCTTGCGACCGGGTCTGAATCAGGCCCTCAGTTCCAGCTTTCACCTCACTCAAATACTCGGGGAACGACTGACACGTCGCCCCTTAAGACGCACTAACGATGCGAGGGTCTCACTTCCACTCTGGGCCAATCCGAGATGCTTACACACTGAAAAAGCGCCCGGGTCCCCCCCGCGCAGAGAAGGACAAATTCACCAGGTTCATCGAGGGCAAGTGCCCCCACAAAGTTATCCTACACCACATAAAGCCACTGACCTGCAGCGTACTCCCGCCATGCTGTGCCTCCCCTATTTGGGAAAGAAAAGGTTAATGTGACACAACAAAATTCATTAACGGGTGGGATGGTGGGTTTCAAGGATCCATCACCAAAGAGGCTGTCATTATGCAAACGAGCCAATATATACTGATAAACCGACCACTCCCTCAATCCATGTCATTGGCTCTACCAAACATCTGACCAGCCAGCACTATAACCTGCCCAGCAACAAGGCTGTCATAAACAGCCATACAGCAAAAACACCAATGAATGACGTAACAGTGATCATTCTGTTGTTCATTAAAGTCATCCATTGTGGACGCACAATCACTGCTCATGGGCATTTGTTCCATCGGAACAAATGCTCGTCGCTCCAGTGAGAACCCAGCCTTACAGTCATACAACAGCTAGGTAATGGAAGGGTTATATAAACATTTTTGAGTTAATCATTTGTTAATAGTACTAGGTTATTTGGTACTTTATCTCACTTGAAAACGAGCCATTTGTTAAACGAGCAGAATGAGATTAGACATTTTTTCATGTGTGTCCAGATCTTGATTTTGCCTTATTAAATTGTATTTCTCAATATTTTTTCCTAAATGTTCCAGGGTTGCTAGAGTTTAAAATTAGCACAAAATCACAATAGTGTAATCTATGTTATTCTAGTAAAATGAACTCTAGTGAAACTAGAACACAATTTGACTGCAGGTCCGAATCTGAAGACTAGCTAGTTTGATATAGTTTCTGTGCATGTGCAGACACAGGAGCTGATTGTATGAAGGCAACAATATAATATGGTGATAGAACTCAAGGAATACGCTCTGGTACTGGAGCCTGGCAATGATTAGGCCTATGGGGAAGGAACACAAGGAGACATTACTCAGGAGATAGCACAGACTGACAGGACTCAGGAGGCAGCACCAGTTGAATGGACTCAGGAGAGAGCACAAATAGACTGAACTCAGGAGATAGCTCAAGTAGACTTGAACTGGCTGGTGGAGTCAGATTATGTCTAGGAACATTTTGACCTGTTGGAAATGAAGGAATCGGAATCTGATTGGAACCAGAATGGGTAGAATCCAAAGACAAAGTCGAAAAAATGGTACTCAGACTGTTGTCAATCAGGCTGATATTCTCAGAAGATGATTAATAGGAGTTGGTATCTGAATCTGTGGTACTGCAGGCCCCTCCTGAAGCTGAGGCTCTGGAGAACCCCTCTGGGGTAAGCAGGTTAGAATTCTCTCCTGAAGTTGAAGACTCAGATGCCCCTTCTGGGTTACTCAGACCATTGGATGGGAATGGATTGGACAAGGAGACGCTTGAACTGGTAGGAACCAAATGGGATTGCATCAACTTGGAATAAGAGTTTCTTGGACCAGCTAGAACCGGAGGTGACTTTGGACTAATGGATGGAACCGGATGGAGTACAGAGGAAGTTGAATCAGTTGGAATCAAAGGAGGCTGGTCCGGACATAGGGATGGAACTGGATTGGGTCCAGACGAATTTGAGTTGGTTGGAACCGAAGGAGACTGAACCAGACATACGGGTGGAACTGGATTGGGTCTAGATGGACTTGAGTCTGCTAGACCCGAACGAGACTGAATAGGACATACGTATTGAACCGGATTGAGCCCAGTTGAACTTGAATTGGTAGGAACCAAAGGAAGCAGAATCTGGCTAGAACTGGAACAGGCAGGATCCGTATGTTCAGATGGCCCTTCTTGGACCAGAACCATGTTGGTAGTCAACATGGTGGCACTCTCAGATAGTGGCCATGACTGCCTCCATGGCACTATAAATCCCACCTGGAATCTTGATACTGAGTATCCCTACTGAGGATGAGAACTCATATACCCCTCATGGGGTTGGCCACATGGATATCCTTCTGGGGTTGGCAGATCACTTTTTCCTCCTGGAGCTAAAGGCTCAGATGCCTCTCCTGGATCTAGAACATTGGATAACTCACCTGGGGTTACAACATCAGATTCCTCTTCCAAGGCTAATGAAACAGACGCCCCTCCTGGGGCTGTGGAGTCAAATGCCCCTACAGGGGCTGCGGACTGAGGTCCTTTATTGGGATGAGCAGAATCCTGGTTGGAACTGGAATGGGCAGAATCTGGCCTGGGACCGGAATGGATAGAATCTGGCCTGGGACCAGAACGGGCAGAATCCAAGCTGGAACCGGAACAGGCAGAATCCGGGCTGGAACTGGAATGGGCAGAATCTGAACTGGATCTGGATGCTTAAAGCCCCCTCCTAGGGCTGGACCCTGGAAGCCCCTCCTGGTACTGGATGCTCGGAACCCCCACTTGGGGCAACAGGCTTCAACCTCCTTACAGGACTGGTATCAGGTTCTGAATTTGTTGTGGACCCAGGGTGGTGATAGGAGCAGACACAGAAGCAGACTTAAATGAAAAAGTGGAGTTTTTAATAAGTGACTTAGAAGACATGAAAATGGCAAATGAAAAAGTCCAGGTATAGCACTAAAGTGCACTTGATAACTGTAGTGGGGGTTGATGAGAAAATGTCCAGATAGTGACAGGCAGGAACAGTCCAGTATACAAGTATGGTGAGCTGAATACAGAATGCAGGTATGATGAGCTGTAACTAAATGCAGGCTTGATGAGCTGTAACTGAATGCAGGTTTGGTGAGCTGTAACTGATGCAGGCTTGCTTTAATGCACAAATTAAAGCACCATGACCCCCCATTGAATGGCCATACACAGAAATTCTGTCTGGGTCTGTTGGGAAATTTCCATTTACCAGTTGAGGCAGCTCAACTGGTAAATGAAGTAATGAGGTAATGAAGTCCAGCTGGGAGTGAAATGAAGCAAGGTGCAGGGAAACAGCAGGTTCAGGTACTCAAGCAGGTAAGAAGGTATATGGAGGGTGCTGGGTAAGTCCAGCAGGTTGGAGCAGGCAAGGTTCAGGCTAGGAGCGTATACAAGCAGGCAGGTAAGGCACAGGTACTCTCTCTCAGCAGCAGCTGAGAAACACGTTGCACTGGCAAAGGAAGGAAGGCTCTGGACCTTCCTAAATAATCACAGCCGCGCTGTGACTGGCTGGAATGAGCACATGACCTACCAGGATTGGACAGCTGGAATCACATGGCCGCAGGCAAGATGGCAGCGCCAATGCCAACGGAACGGAAACACCGCCAGACCTCACCAGGCCTAGTGACAATGTGCCCACACAGAACCATGCGCAGCCAGTGGTGTATCTATAATGGGTGCAATGTGTGTGGGGCACATGGGCCCCCGGGTCCAGGTGGGCCCTGCACTGCACACACTGCACCCATTTTTTTTTACTTACCTGTCTGTGGTCCCACGTCGGGTCTCAGCGCTGCTCAGAACACCGGAAAATGGCCGCCGCACACTCTAGTGCCCGGAGTCTACTAAGGCTCCGGTGGCTGGCCAGCTGCATCAGACGGCTGCCAGCCACCAAGGAGAGAGGAGGAGGCCCCACACAGTGAGTGCACACGGGCCCCCTCCTCTCTTAAGACACCCCTGCATGCAGCCCATTCCCCTTGCCAAACACCAGCACCTCTCCCAGAGACCCCCCGCCATAACGACCTCACAGGTAATACCCGGTGACTACCATGCTGAGAAACCCTGGCCGTGACAGCTGGCAGGAACTGAAAGTGAATGAGGCTTGCGAGTTGACCTGGAGATATGATTAGAACAATACTAAGTTTTGTTATGGTCTTTTGGCTTGCAGAGAGTACAGTCTTTGATGAAATGTTTAGCATTGCTACAGTACAAGCAGAGCTGAAACCTTCTGCGTAGCTGGCGTTCAACCTCGGAGAGCTTGGACCATGGGTAACTATGATAAATATCTTTTCTCAGCAAGGGAGACGTAATCTTGGTTCAGAAGGAGCCTTGGGTATGACGCAGCAAGTCTAACTGAATCTGTAACTTTCCAATGATTCTGGTTGCAGCTGATGATAGTGGAACCGATGGTTCTGGTTATAGCTGATGGTAGAGGAGAACCGGTAAGCTGGTAGTCGGATAGGTACCGATGATGTTAGGTTTGGATAGGTACTGCTTAGGCTGATTATCGGTTAGGAATCAATGGTGCAGGTATCGGATAGGGACTGATGGTGCTGGTATCGGAAAAGGGACAGATGGTGCTGGTATCAGAAAGGGACTGATGGTGCTGGTATCGCATAGGACCAATTGCTGGTGATTGGACAGGACTGATTGCTGGCTGTCGGATAGGACAGATTGCTGGTTATTGGATAGGACCGATTGAGGGTTATTGGGTAGGACCGATTGCTGGTTATGACTTCCGCAACTGCAGGAGTCTGGAGCCGAGAAACGAAGCACAGGAGGGAGACTTATTGTTCAAGGCAGTGACTGCTAGTCAGTGGAATCCTTTTATCCTCTTATCCCCACTGACCTGTCCTGATTGGCTAACAGGATCAGGTGTCTGCTGAAATTAATCCGGTTGGAGGAAGGATATTCCACACTGAGTGGAGCAAAGGATCACATGATTCGCACTAACACAGGGACTGAAGAATCAGCGGTCAGCTGACTGCATGTGTCATGGAGGTGCTCAGGGCCGGAGATAATGGGCATGCTTGTGGGGTTACAGCAGCCAGGGGAAGATGGGGTACACTGCGGGTAGCAGCGCAGGGCAGGAACAAGAGAGCTAGCCTGAATAGATGACCTGCGCAGGCCTGCATTCCAGCTTGAAGGTGAGATCTGCAGCACTGTAACGCGATGCCTGACAGAAAGATGACTCATGAGGCCTTATAATGGGTATATTTTACATTTGGGGTGAGCGTTCGGGCGTAAGGCCCCCGGGGCTGGTCTGGCTGGGCCCCCTCATGGCATCACCACTTAATACACATAGTTGCTTCTTACATCACATATTATGTTTGTATTTTTTTCATATAATAATTCACATATATTTTAACCCCTTTTTCCAACACTCATTAATTAGTCTTACACACCTATACTTTACACTGCACTGTCACTCTTTTTCAATTTTTCGTGTGATGCCCTGGGGGGGTCCTGGACTTGACATTTTTTGGGGTGCACTGCGCCTCGGATGTGAACCCCTTAGTGTTAGGGACTGCTAGTGACAGAGAAGCCGTGACGTGGCCTAGCAGCTTCCCATGTATTTGCAAATGCATGCAACTAATATCTCTGATTTCTATGACCATATAGTTTTCATATATTGTTGCAGGTACTATTCAGTGTGCTGAGGAACAATAGGGGGTTAAACCCCCCTCCTTTTTCTACTTAGTATGACCCCTCCCTTTCATGCTCCTGATTAGTGCTGCTAGATTGATTGAGCAGCTGCCATTTTTTGTTTGTTTGGTATGAGAGGCATGAAGGAGCCAGCATTAGTAGGGCATGCTGGTTCTAGTAGTGCTAGTTGGAGTTCCCAGGGGTGACTCTCAGGTAAGCTGGCTCTCAATGTGGATGCATTTATGTATGTGCCTTTATCAGGAGGCCTTACATTTGACAAAATTTATATGTGCCTTTATCATGAGGCCTTATAATTGGTATATTTTACATTTGGGGTGAGCGTTCGGGCGTAAGGCCCCCGGGGCTGGTCTGGCTGGGCCCCCTCATGGCATCACCACTTAATACACATAGTTGCTTCTTACATCACATATTATGTTTGTATTTTTTTCATGTAATAATTCACATATATTTTAACCCCTTTTTCGAACACTCATTAATTAGTCTTACACACCTATACTTTACACTGCACTGTCACTCTTTTTCAATTTTTCGTGTGATGCCCTGGGGGGGTCCTGGACTTGACATTTTTTGGGGTGCACTGCACCCCGGATGTGAACCCCTTAGTGTTAGGGACTGCTAGTGACAGAGAAGCCGTGATGTGGCCTAGCAGCTTCCCATGTATTTGCAAATGCATGCAACTAATATCTCTGATTTCTATGACCATATAGTTTTCATATATTGTTGCAGGTACTATTCAGTGTGCTGAGGAACAATAGGGGGTTAAACCCCCCTCCTTTTTCTACTTAGTATGACCCCTCCCTTTCATGCACCTGATTAGTGCTGCTAGATTGATTGAGCAGCTGCCATTTTTTGTTCATTTTAAATTGTGTAAAGGTGAAAAAAATGTTTGAATACTTAAGTTAGGATGTTATTTTAGTCAGGTAACTGCTCTATTGTTTTATCTTCATAGTATATCATTTGCAGCATAACTCCTATATGTCATGATTTATCCTGGATAGTCCTAGTTTTCAGTGTAAAAGGACAGTTGGTAGGTATGTCCTCAATGTTGCACAACCAGTGGCATATGCCATTTTCTGGGTGTGCCAAAGCCAGTGGCTGCATCCTTGTATGTAGCATCATTGGCACCAGCTGTATGATTTACTTGGACACCCTGAGTACCCCAAAGGTTACTCAGATGTCTGATGTTCACACTGTTGATATGATTCTGCAGTGGATCAGAGAAGCCAGCAGGAGGTGTCTTGTTAGTTGTTACACAAGAGATGTGCGATTCAGTTTTCCTGAACCACCCGAACTTTGGGTTTCCGAGTCAAATTGAGTCCCGGCTTGGGTGTGCTGTCAGTTTGGAACTCAGATTTAAAGACCGAATCTCAGGTTTTGAATTGCATGTAAACAGGTCCAAATTACATGATTTTAGCTGGTTTTATAAATTTTAAAGAAATCAAAAACCGAATCCGAATAAAAATACTTGAGGGCTATTTTGCCAAAACCAAAACCCAAACACGAGGGGTCCACATAGATCTCTACTCTGAATCAGCCCCATAGTTTCTGAGGCACTGATAAATTGACACAGCCAGAAGTTGCCCTGAGCTCAGCGGCCACAAACGTAATAAAATGGCAGGTCCCTGGGATGACTGTGTCCTGGCATGCTCCCAGGAAGCTGACCAATGTAGGGACCTGCCACTAATAGGCAATGGCCAACCTCAATGAGTATAAGAAACTCATTCGCAGTAAATGCAATATATGCCTAGGATGGCTGTTTCCTGGCTTACCAATATAAGGAAGCTTACCAATATATGGGTCTGCCACTAATAGGCAGGGCCAACCCCAATGAGTGCAGGAAAGTCATCGAGCAACTGAATGAGCCTCCAGCCTTTGCATAATGGAAGATAAAAAGATGACAGTAACATAACATTTGGTTTTGGGAAGCACTGCAATTTCAATTATACTGACAAATCACATGAAAATGCCAATAAGATAAAGGGGGTCTATCCAATTAGGTGCTAAGGATACTGGATTTAAACCTCTATACGCACCTACCTATACCTTCTAAACCCTGCCTATAAACCTCTAAAATTTACGCTATTTGCTTACGCAGTCATACGGTAAACTAAAGACTTTAGACCTTGAACATGTGTTCCAAAGCACAAAGTATTATTCAAGTAAAGTACAGTCAGTTAAACGCTGTGATCGAAGTACAATTTAGCGCAAAGAATTATACAGACCCAAGATACAGTCATACATACGCACGCGCTCTGGACCAGATACCGGCATCAGCAAGAAACCTCCGTCAATCAGCAATCAGCAAGAAGACTAGAAACCCAGGGTCAGAGCACACATATTTATACCCCCCCAGAAATAGACAACACAATAGAGGAGTTTGTTGCTGATCCCATTGGTTCCCAGTGCGGGTGCATTTGTTACAGGGCATTTAACAGGTCAGTTCAAATGGCCACAGTCCAGCCTCCAACAGCTGGTTGCCTTCGTTTTCCCACCTCATGCAAATCTAGACTGTTGGTTTTACAAAGTACATTTTGGTTGTTTATGTCTTTACGGTCCATAAGTTGTGAACGCATGTTCCGATCTTCACACCGATGATACTGGAAAGCTGTGGATAATGTGCGGATCAGTATAATATCAAACACGACTTACATATCACGTATTAAACCTTAGATACCAAAATAGTCTTTATTTCACAGCATTTGTAATAAATGAATAAAACTTGGATCTTTTACTTATAGCTATGGAACCTTTTGTGTAAGTGTGCATCATGTAGGTATTCGGGATATGGGAAAAGACGCTAATTAGGCTTATCTGATTTGGGGCAGATGTGCACGCATGCAGCTAATAAACAGCGTTCGCATGCAGGATATTGTGCATTCACCACTGTGCATAATGTGCGGTGTTTATGCATGAGATTCTATTTGTGATGGATTTAACATATATATATATATACATATATATATATATATATATATATATATACACACATAGCTCATTCCATACTAACAGTTTCAAACTGCAATGCAAATGTGTTATGGGCAGTGAGCTTCACTTCCCAAACAAGGTGGAGACCCCCAGCTGTGAAGCTGGGGCCATTCTGTCTGAGAGTGAAACTAAAACCTGTTTAGGATTCAGACAAATTCAATTGTGTAGATCAATGTCTGGGTTATATTACAATTGCCACAACTATACTTGTCTATATACAGGGATTCCCAATTTGTATGTAAAACACTCACAGTATTCTAGTGTATTGTCTATTCTATTTACTTTTCTCAGGAGGCTGTTTTTCTAGTTGTTTTGGTATTTCTCTATGCAAGGTTGTCCCCAGAATGGGCCTGTCATGGGTTCTAAAAAGATTATCAAAAACAAGGCCATCTGTACTTAGCTCGTGAGTTGTAACTTAAAATGGCGCTGGTCGCAAAATGGCGTCTTGCAGATTCTTGTTTCTAAAATGGAGTCTAGCTGCCATTCACAAGATGGCGTCACGCACGCTAATTTTTACGCTGATTCCGTCTCAGCCACTAATCCAGCTTCGACAGTGCGAAGGTCACGAATTGTCGTTGTAACAGCACTGTAGCGCTGAAATTGGCACAGCGATTAGCTCCGCCCCTCACCCCAAAATCGTCCATTTTTGCTCACAGCCCTAAGGGGCTGCAAACAGAAATGTGCAGATCTGGAGGTACTGTTAGGGGTAACTTTACTAAGATTCGAGATAGGTCGAGATGACCATCTCGGGTGATTTATTGATTTTTTCCCTGCTTGCAAATTTACTAAAGGCAAAGTCGGGTGAGTTAGAGAGAGATTTCTCTCATCTCACTCGTAAAACTCGTTTGAGATAGCAATCTCGAATGTTATCACCATTGGGCCAAATCGGAAGTACTTTTCACCTAAAACATACACCTCTCAAATTTAACAAAAATCGTGATGACAAGCTCGGGTGAGATAGAAGTAAACTCTCTGTCAAAATCACTTTTCAAACTCTCAACCCCGTGAGCTGCGAGATGGTCAGAAACACACACAAATCATTGTGATTTGTGTATGTTTCTTTCTATAAATGGTTAAAATAGGGTTAATTTAAAAAACAAATTACGTGAGGTCCCCCCCCAAAAACATTAACCAGCCCTGGGCTTGCCAACCTGTCCTGGTTCTTAACATTATAGGGCAAAAAATGTGTAGGTATCCACTGTAATGTAAGAACCTGGACAAGGCAGCAGGGACAGAGCTGGTTTTAAACATACAGAGAAAAAAAATGACAAGAGGTCCCCCGTATATTTAAAACCAGCCCTGGACCCTTTCTGACGGGGGACTGATGCCACAGCCAGGGGTGCCCTTTCACGGGGCCCCCTAGCCGCAGCATCAGCCCTGACCGTTAGTCAGCCCAGGCCAGGGATCACTGTGGAGTTATTGACCCCCCCCAGGGCACCCCTGGCCTAAATATATGGGGGGACCTCAAGTAATTTTTTTTCTCCATATATTTAAAACCAGCTCTGTCCCTGCTGCCTTGTGCTGGTTCTAATATTACAGTGGATACCTACACATTTTTTTCCATGTAATGTTAAGAACCAGGACAGGTTGGCAAGCCCAGGGCTGGTTAGTGTTTTTGGGGGGGACCTCACGTCATTTTAAAAAAAAATATTTATCTATTTTTTACAAGGCTTAACACACAAGCAGCAAGCACATATCTCACTGATATGTGCTGGCTGCTAGCTCGGGAGAGATTTGCAGAGAGAAAACACTGCAATCTCGGGTGAGTAATCTCCTGCAAAACGAGTTACTCGGGAGAGATATATCGTTCTGCTTCACCATCGGCCAACTCGTTTAGCCTCAAATCGCCTGTTGGTAAATTTGGTAAAATAAAAGGGATTAAATCACCCTAATTTTGGCGAGTTCCAGCGAGATAAATCACTTTGAAAATCGGGACCATCTTAAATTTACCCCTAAGTGCGGCATATAGCCACACTTATTGACGGGTGTGAGGAACTCGCACTTACTGACGGGTGTGAGGAACTCGCACTTAATTGTATTGACCCCAAAGACTGTAGAACAGTAATCCTTACACCATAGTGATTGAAATTTTTATTAGCAGCAGGAAAGTGAAAATTCATTCAGATTTGCAGGTATACTACATAAAGTTGCTTAAGAAAACTTACAACTACTTTATAATACGGAAACCTACTGAGCAGTGGCATGGAGATACCTGAGGTTTTTTCAACTGGAAACACTAATTGGAGGTAATTTATAAACAGATAAAGCTGTTGTGACTTCAGGATGCTGTGTTTGCCTGTTCCTACATGCAAGGAATTATTCCACTAGATGGTGTTGGTTACAGAAATGCTGCTCACTGCTTTTCTATGATGAGTCGATATAGGCTCATTACGGCATACTTTGAGGATAATGAGGTAGTGGCAATTATAACCTGAGTAAATGTACAAGTGTAAAGTGAGATTTTTTTTTTAGGGAAGCTATTTGTAAAGGTAATATATATATATATATATATATACATTTTATATACAAAAAACCTTACAGTTTCACATATCCCATTAAGGCTTCTTAGACGTGATCTGAAATTTCACCTGCTGAATTTGTGCCACTCAAACCTAAAAAAGCAATGAAATTTCGATCATTAAGGCTGATGCCTTAATGAACATGTTCATTGCGCAATACAGATATGGTATGCCATCACACCCTGTGGTTAACTGCAGATTCAGCACTCTCACAGAGTCAGATTGATGTCACTTACAAAATGCTAGAGCTGTCAACTCACAGAATTGTGTGCGCAAGGAAAATGTCCCCGGCACTCACTGGCCTTGGATGCCCAGGATAGCCCTGGGCTATCAGCGTGGGTCTGGGGTGCCCTGGAAGGGGGCACTTTTTATTGAGTGGGGTCCCCAGCTCCCCAGGGATCCCTGGCCTGGGCTGACTAGTGTTCAGGGGTGATGCTTCAGCTGGGGGACCCAGTGAAAGGGCTCCCCTGGCTGTGGCATAGGTATTGAAAAAGTCTGGTGCTGGTTCTGGATAATACAGGGGAACCCTACACATTTTTTCCCCTGTATTTCCAGAACCAGGACCAGCTCAGAGTTCAGTGTTGGTTGCGCTCAATACAGGGAAGCTCTACGTTTGTCGTCTGTATTTTGACAACCAGGTCTGGTACTGAAAAGCCCGCTGCTGGTTGTGCTTCATACAGGTGACCCCTATATCAATTGTCCCCTATATTTAGCACAATCAGTACTAAGTCTCCAAAGACTTGGGCTAGTTGTTCTTTTGGCAGAGGGTGGGCACGTGTTTTTTTTTTTACACAGATTTTAATATTTTTTAAACTCAGAAGAACAGATGGATCTCACTAATCCTGCCCGTGATTCTGTGTTTTATTTATACACAGATGCAGGCAGGGCCGGCGCTACCATTAGGCAAATTTAGGCAGCTGCCTCTCTCCCATCATGCAGAGCGGGCCGGTCTGGGAGGACGCTGGACAGAGGAGCACATGCCGGAGCGGGGATTAAGGTAAGTGGAGGTTTTTTAATTTTTTTCTTGTGTGTGTGTGTGTCTGTCTGGCTGGGGGGGGGCTACTACTTCTACTGCGGGCACTGCTAGGGGGACTACTGCGGGCACTGCACACTGGTGGGACCACTACTGGAGGCACTGCCTAGCTAGAGGGGGATTACTACTAGGGGTACTGCTGGGGGGACTACTACTGGAGGCACTGCTGGGAGGAACTGCTACTGGGGGCACTTCTGGGGAGACTACTACTGGATGCACTACATGGGGGGATTACTGCTGGGGGCACTACATAGTGGGGAACTACTACTAGGGGCACAGCTGGGGAGAGGAATACTACTAGGGGCACTGCTGGGGAGGACTGCTACTGGGGTCACTGCTGGGGGCACTACTACTGGGGGTACTGCACTGGTGGGACCACTACTGGGGGCACTGCATAGGGAGGGATTACTACTGGGGCACTACTGGGGGGGCTGCTACTGGGGGCACTGCTGGGGGGACTATGACTTGGAGCACTACATAGGGGGGATTACTGCTGGGGGCACTACATAGGGAGAGACTACTAGGGGCACTGCTGGGGGGAGACTACTACTGGGAGCCCTGCATCGGGGGGACCACTACTGGGGGCACTGCATAGGGAGAGATACTACTGGGAGCACTATATAAGGGGCACTGCATAGGTGGGGGACTACTACTGGGGGCACTGCATAGGGGGGCCACTACTAGGGGCACTGTATAAGGGGTACTACTAAGGGCACTGTATAAGGGGCACTATATAAGGGACACTATATTGGGGGCACTGCATGGGGGGACCACTACTGGGGGCACTGCATAGGTGGGACCACTACTGGGGGCTACCTTCCCCTGGTACTGCAGCTTGCACCGCCGATAATGCCTGTTACCTCCCCCGGGTCCTGCAGCCCACACTGCCGCAGCTAACGCCCACTACTTTCCCCATGTCCCAATGCCGCTACCGCCCGCAAAGGACAGCCATCTGGGTGCACCCAAGTGAATCCACTTTGAGGACACCCCCTGTTGGAGGCACCTACTGAGGCTGCACAACAAGTTGAAGCTTCCTATCTGAATAATGGTGCAATTGTGAGATAATAGTTTAAAAACTGTAACTTACTCAATTACCCGAACCCCAAAAGACCTTACCCTGGAAAAATAGCTACCTAATAAAACAAACCCCAAATCTAAATTCCTCCCCTAACCTGACTTATGCCTTCCCAAAAATCTCCCATAGAGAACAGCAGAAAAGTGTTCCTAAATGAGAGTGTCAGAACACACTGACAGTTGGAACTTCTGTTTTTACTATCAAATCTTCAATTACATTTTTTTTTTGCTCTGAAATTTGGAATGCAGCACTGAGCAACAGTTCTACTCATCCATGCCAAATTTCAGCAAAGCAACTTCAATAGCTTTTGAGGTATAGCCCCTTAAATACCATGCTCCCCGCCTTGGGATATATATATATATATATATATATATATATATTTATAAACAAATGTTATGACTCACTGACTGACTCACTGACTCATCAACGCCCAGCCGTAACCCCTAGAAACATGTAATTCGGGGAGTATATTCCTTCCATGATGTAGGCACCCACTAACCAGGAATTTTTCATATTTTGACTCCTATGGGGGTGAAAAGGTCGCAAATGTTTCATCGCCCTGTGCAATATCCTTACTGACTAAGGAGCGCCCAGCCCAAACCCCTTGACCTAGTAACATGAAATTTGGGAGCATATGCCTTCCATAACATAAGCCCCCACTAAGCAGGGATCTTTTGAAATTCGACTACTAAGGAGCTGATAAGGGGAAAAATGTTTCCTCTCGACCAAGGTGATTGGGTGAGAAAGCAACATGTCCCAAGTGCTATGGGACTGTAAGATCATTGTCTAGATTCAGTGGCAGCTTCAGAGGTGGGGCTAGAGCACAGTCCAATATTCAAATAGGGGAGCCACACCAACTGCCAGTGATGCAGTATTTGGGGTGGTAGTTGGTGTGGCTCACCTATTTGAATATTGGACTGTGCTGCAGCCCCGCCCCAGGAGTTTTTAAATGTAAAAGGAGAGATGGTGCCTCACACCATTGTCCCCATTACATATGAGACCAGCAGCTGCGATGCCGCTGGTCTAAAACCTGATGGGGGAAGCCCGACAAGGGACTTAAGATAGACGTTGAAATACTGACTAGCATAAAAGTTAAGTTAAGATGGTATGAAGGACATTAAATTATCTCTCTAGGTCTATCTGGGTGAAACCGGGTACATCAGCTAGTATCATATAAAGATGAGTGTCATAACAAAACAGTCTTCTACTTATTATTATTAATAAAAATCTATTATTATAAAATTGTTCCTTGAAAAAAATTGTATGTGAGATCACTGAATGGCAGCTGTGGTGCGTGCATGTAGCAACGGGACAGAAGAGGACTGGGAATGGGTGATGGAGGGAGTGGGTATGTATCACATGATGGGAGGGGGTGTATTGTTTTGCTATAAATACCATATTCTGCTTATTAATGAGAGGGTCAATACACTTAAATGGCTCTTTGGAGAGCAACATTCATCCATTGTGCTTATATAATATACATATATATTGTTTAAAAACATATATTTTTGCACTATTGTTAAATAAATATTAATTTTTATAATGTAATTTCTCTGACTTCCTCTTTAATATTTACCACCTAGTCTAATGCTCTCTCTTGTGCATGATGACACTATGCTCTTAATTTTAGAGTTTAGGGGAGTCTCTGTTATGTGTCCTGGGTCCCCCGTAGTCTTAATCCAGCTCTGGTTGCATGTACTGTATTTTAAGAACCATAAGCATGCTATGGCCTATTTTTACATTTAATTCAAAATAACCTGCATAATGTGATTACACTTTCATGGAAATGGTGCAAATTGTGGGAAAAATTATATGCAGTAAATTTACATTGTTTACCCTCTGCAAAAGGTCAACACACTAAAGGTCGACATATAAGAAGATCGACAGGTACAACTGGTCGACAGGGTGAAAAGGTCGACATGTATATGGTTGACATGAAAATGGTCGACACATGTGTTTTTTTTTCTAACCCTAATCTTCACCCTAACCCTAAACCCCCCCTTGGTGTCTAACCCTAACCCTCCCTCCTGGTGCCTAACCCTAAAAGTCGGGTAGATGCCTGACCCAAACCGTCCCATCTTGTGCCTTACCCTAACCATCGGGGTAGGTGCCTGACCCAAACCGGCCCTTCTAGTGCCTAACCCTTACCTTTACCGTAAACCTAACCCTAACAAAAATAAAAAAAAGTATGTATCGACCATTTGCATGTCGACAATTTGCATGTCTACCTTTTGACTCTGTCAACCATTTGTAGCTGTCGACCTTCTTACATATTGACCTTTAGGGTGTCGACCTTTTGCCCCTGTTGACCTATTGCCTGTCTAACATCTGGTGTCTATCAAGACATTGTCTACGTTTTTTACTGTAGATCTTTAGACCGGATACCGTTCTGCCAAGGTGCAAAGTTACTTGCTCTTTTTTGCTTTGCTCCTGACTCAGAATAAGCCCCACAATATGTCATTGTTAGATACCAAGGATATAGAGATAGATAAGGAGGCTATAGAGATAATAGACCTGATTCTTAAATGCGGCTACATCTACTGAGTTTCAGCAACGCATTTTTGCGTATCTCCGGCAGTTCTGAGTCTTCTTTGTAGAAGTAATACTTAAGTGCTAGGACAATTTCTGATTTTATTCCTGTTTTCTTTTGTAATACTGCTTAGCATTTACATTTCTGTATGGCAATTTGCTATCACCATTTGTATTCAAAAAGCATAAAAAGACTTTTTATCATTTTTTAAAATAAGTGACCATCATTTGTTTCCTCCAGGCCATTGGATTTATTGTCCAGTGGTTTAGGGTGTCCAAACAGAAATCACCAGCAATGCACGGCAATGTGTTACAGTTTTGAAACTCCTCAAACACATATAGGGAAAACAACCATTATTACAGTGCAATTTCTCCTTACCCTAATGAGCTGTGCAGTTTACCATTAGGAATCAGATGTGATTCTCCTCTTCCGTGGTACTCGGGCTTCTCCCTTCTTTCCTACCACAACAGAGAAGCAAAGATATTTCCCCCAGTTCCAGACAGTAAATCAGACCACAGGGTTATAACAATAGTTTGGTATTTATTGGCCAGGACTCTCAAAAAGTGGGAAGGTAGTTCAGTTTCTTAGAGAATATCTAGATAAGGATATTGGGTACAGTAGAATACACAAATATATACAATGGCAATTCAAAGATCATGTGGTACTTGTTACTTTCACAAATTACCATAGTCAAGATGGAGTCTAGATTGAATCATAATTATAACTAGAGTATAGTTTATTAAATCCAAAAGACCTTACACAATTACTCTCTTTATATTTCAATGTTCTGAACAAGTACTAGACTATTTACAATGCTAATAACCAGTACTATAAATACTACAACTCTATCACACTGTGAATGTCCACTACGAAATAGTTGTACTTTACTATCTAATCAAGTAGAAGTTGTACAGTTAACTAAGTAAAATGTCCAGGACACTTTAGCAGGGCGTGAATATATCCAACGGTTTCATCACCTTCTGATGAAACCGTTGGATAATACTGTACATAACGGAGAAATGCATTAAGATCTGTTTTGGACATTAATACCGGCTGCTGGACATTTAACTTGTGATTGGTGAGATACCCTGGATGCTGAGCTGTGCACGTTTACTCACAGCACGAGCTGAGTCTCGCTTCATATTACATAAGGCTTTGGATGTGTTTCTTCCAGGATCGCTGCTACATTGTATTCAGGGGGGGACAATTTGTCAACATCCGGGGAGTGTAATACACAGAGGCCGTTCTCCCACTGCAGCCTTTTTGTGACATATATTGCTGGGCATCAACATTGGTGGTGAGATTAAGTCTTTGGAGAGTGAGTACATGAACTATTTGGCACCTTTGCCATAATTTAAAATTAACTGGAACACCTCACTGTCTAAGTATCAATTCTATGCTGGAAATTTGAGACCAATCAGTGGCATTTATTGTCTATAGATATTGTTTCTACCTCTCATTGTTTTATTATCTTTTACTGATTTTTTCATGTTAAATTAAACAATACTTGATATATTTTATATGCGCTCCCTTGTTCTGTATTTTACTAAATACTCCCTGCCACACTGCAAACATTGTAAAAGAATGGTTTGATGATCATGACAGAATTAAAGGTGTTAACTTGGCCTCCAAATTCCCCAGCTATCAATCACATTGAGGGTCTGTGGGATGTGCTGGGAAAACAAGTCTAAGCCATGGATGACCCAAATCGCATCATACAGGACTTAAAGGATCTGCTGTTAATGCTGTTGTGCTAGATACCACAGGACACCTTTAGAGGTCTTGTGGAGTCCATGCCTCAACGGGTCAGAGCTGTTTTGGTGGCACGAAGGGGACTTACACAATATTAGGTGGGTTGTTTTAATGTTATGGCTGATGTATGTATTTATACATGTTCGGGTAGATACACTAAGCCTTGGAGAGTGATAAAGTGGAGTGATAAAGTACCAACCAATCAGCTCCAAACTGTCATTTTTCAAACACATATAAACATACAACACCAGGCGCTATTTTAAATATAAAATAAAAGTTGTTGGTAAATAATGTATAAAGAGTCACTACCCAATAAATAGCTCTGATATTACTACTTCACAGTATACAAATTAATAAGAGGTGGTATCTGAAATTATTCACCTCAGGGTGCGCTCACATAGACATAAGGATACATATAATACAATAAAATATTTTATTAAAAATACACAGTATTAACATATAAAAAACATTTATAAATCAGCATCTAAATGGCCATTCTCACATATTCATCATAATGGATCAATAATAGTGTGTGTGAACAATCAAATGTTCACCTATATAAATAAGTATATTGATCTCCTTTAAGGTTGTAATTATGTCCAAATAGAGCAATATTGCACTCGCGTCCCGTCAATAATTATGCTCCTTATTAGGGGGGGGGGTAATGAGATTTCCAAATTTCATTAACTGTCAATCGGTCTATGTGGTTTATCTACTCTCCTGTGTGTGTGGTAAACAGTATGTTGGACGTACTATTAGAACAATGAACATACGTGTTTTGGAACATAGAGGAAATGTCCTTAAGAAGAGTATACTTCATAGTGTATCCCGCCATGTTGTGCAAGAACATGGTGGTAATATTAACGCTTTGTCTATACAAGGCATTGAACAAATTTTACCCACTAGAAGGGCAGGAGATAGGTTTAGCCAACTATCAAGGAGAGAAGCATTTTGGATATTTGCCCTAGGTACTCTTACACCTGGGGGTCTAAATGAAAACATAGAGATGAATAATATTTAGCACTGGAGTGTGTTTCTGTACCCCAATCTAATAGGGATTGTATTTGATTAGTAGTTATGAATTGAATTGTCCATTTTAGGTAAAGAATGAATATAGGAAATAAAATTTATCTTACTAGGTTTTGAATCTGGGTCATCTGAGTTTTGTGTCTATGGTATTAGTCTCTTGAGCCACTGAGCTTTATCACGTTATATGTTGTTTTAAGGTCTATATTTAGACATTTAAAAATATTAAGAATGATAAGACACTTCACTGGGAATTGAACCCAGGACATCCACACTGTGCTATGGAGCATTAGCCCATTGAGCTATGCTATACCATAGCTGCCTTTTAGTTACATTTGAAGTATTTAACAGTTTCTCATAGAAGTGACACATCTCTGTCTTTAGGAATATAATGAATGTAATGTTTCTTAATAAACCTTGTATAAGCGATATATTTTATGTATTGTAAACACTGAACAGGAAGTTGTTTATTTTAACTCTGAATCTATCATTACAATGCAAATTAAGTGTTAAAACACCAATGGAAGAATGACTCCAGGATACATCTGTTTCAATGAACTAATCAGTGATCTCATTGGTTTAAGACTAACTAAATGGGGTATATAAGGTGCCCCAATAGAGCTCCTATTATACCACCCTCTTGAAGAAGCCGTCACCTGATGGGGAAACGTGTTAGGGATTTGATATTCTCACATATCCGGATTACAACATTGTCTCCTGTCCCAAGCCGTGGCTCTGCAGTGAGAACGGGAACCTGCTGTGTGAGGTGAGAGCACACACAGACTTCTATCCCCCTGCAACCATACGGAGAAAGGGATCTTACACCTTTGCAATAGCAAGATAACAGCAGCATTTCGGACCAGCAGTGCCCCTACAGACGTCAGGGAGAGGAGAGCTGGGTAAATATACAGAGACTGTACCACTAAATCTTCACCCTCTTTGAAATAGCTACCTTGAATCGCCTGTTGGTTGGCTGCAGAGAGTGTTGATTGGCAAACTTCAGGTATTACTGGAGTGGACATTTAACAGCTGAAACTTACTTTGGAAATCTCATTACCCCCCCCCTAATAAGGAGCATAATTATTGACGGGACGCGAGTGCAATATTGCTCTATTTGGACATAATTACAACCTTAAAGGAGATCAATATACTTATTTATACAGGTGGACATTTGATTGTTCACACACACTATTATTGATCCATTATGATGAATATGTGAGAATGGCCATTTAGATGCTGATTTATAAATGTTTTTTATATGTTAATACTGTGTATTTTTAATAAAATATTTTATTGTATTATATGTATCCTTATGTCTATGTGAGCGCACCCTGAGGTGAATAATTTCAGATACCACCTCTTATTAATTTGTCAAACACAGCCTGTAAACTGACAATTAGGAGCTAATTGGTTAGTACTTTATCTCTTTCCACTTTATCACTCTACAAGACTTAGTGCATCTCCTCTATTGTGCAAAATGGTAATTCTTGCTTTGAAAATAGATTACAAACAGTAAATGAATGCACTTATATGGGTTTTTTATGTTAGTGACTAAAATTTACTGAAATGTGTACTCTATTTGACTTTAAGTACAATAAGTTGTCTATAGCCTGATAACCTCTAATCATCTTAACCTACTTCACTAATATCTATATAACTAGAAATGACAACAGACACAGAAATTGCTATTTAAATAAGGTCACAACTTTTAGCAATTTATATTAATCTAATAACATTTTTATTAGAAAAGAAGGTGGCTAAAGAAAGCATTGCTAATCTCAGCTCTAGCCCAAACATTCCTCACTATCAAATGGGGGGGGGCGGCTGTACACCCCCCGATGCAAACTGAGCCGCGGAGGCCTAAACTCCCCTGTCTATTGGCTTAGCACTTCTGAGGCCCGACCTTAATGAAGACACCCAGGTCCCCCCATTGGGCAGAGACAGCTCGCCCTGCGAAAGGGAAGGTGCCCCCAACAGCTACCACTTGCGTCCACTATTGGCAGCTGAGAAGCAATGCTTTCCCGCCAAAGCAGTGATCACTAAAATCACAGCCCGCCACCAAGTGACCCTATAACTATTTTTGCAATATCGAAAAAATTTCCTTAAGGAACACTCTCATTCCATCTTCACTAAGATGAACCCCATCGTTGCGGAAGGCTAATGGGTCATCGTACCGGATACCCGGATGCCTTGCCATGAGGCCTCCTATGCTAATGATGTGTTTGCCAACAGCAGCATTAACTTTCCTACGTATGCGGTCAATTACAGGTCCTTTGTGAGGGCACCTCCAGACCCGATGCTGTACTATGTCTGACCAAACAATTTGCATTGAGCTATAAACTGAATGCCATTTATCTACATCTGCCCTGATGCTAATTATCAGTTTTATCCCTGTCCAATTACCTAAGTCATTACCCCCAGCATGTATCACTAGGCATCCTGGGGGTCCCCATTTTTTTATGGATTCTTCGACTAAACGACCCATACCCTCCCACTTTAGACCTCTGATACCTAACCCGCTGACCATTGACCAACGTAGTAGCCTCCATGGCCAATGTCGAGTGGGCCTCCCAATAAATGAACGACTGACCCACGAACCAGACTTCTGAAGAGGTCCGGAGAACATCTGTAACAGATATAATCCGACATATAATTAATAATAAATCCAACCAATCATCACCATGCTCGCACAAACAACATGAAACATAAAAGGTTGGGATGAGGGGAGTGAAAGGGGAGTGGAGCGCAATAGGACGGGCAACCCAGACGAAGGTAAAACCTGTATGTATAAACAAAACCCTTAGTTAAAGGGAATTTTTTTTTAGGGCAAATCCCTTCGTATCCCCACAATAGTGGCGAGCTAAATGACTAAGCCTGGGTTTACCCCGCAGGGAGCGCATTAATGCCTAACGCTGCGCATTACTGCAAATGTACTTATTGTACACTGCTGACTTCCATCTACCAAGTTCCTTAATGGCCGGTTCAGAGCAACCTGCTTCTGCTGCGCAAGTAGCCGCCCCTATACAGAATGAATGTGTGCCATATGCTGCCACATCCAACCCTAAGAATACTAAGCATCGCTTAAAAACTGCAGAAAACTGAAATCTGGTAAGCGGTGAGCCATCTGCATGCGCCAACCAATGCCCGCTATCCTTGGGACGTACTCTTTAGTAATTTTCTGCTAAGGGCACACCTCTCTTACAACTTGGGCTGGAACCGTCACCCATTTACCCTTACCTAGCTGATCTGTTTTAGACCTATGAATTTTACACAGGAGGGCCTTAGGCTTTTGCACAACATTTTTCCAGAGTAGACCAGACAGCACAGATTGCTTGGAGGCGGCTACTAGCTCACAAACCCTAAATGCTCCGAAGAAGGCCATGGAAATGCGGTTTGAAACAACATTGTTTAAAACATTGGGCAAGCAACTGATAAGATCCTTAAGTAAGTCCAGGTCAATGGGCATCTCTTATCCTCCTTCACCCCTTCTGATTTGGCCCAACCCTTCATAGCTTTTGCAATTAAAAATGATTTTGTGGGATCATTTCTTCCATACATCTTTGAGAAATATGAAATCCCTGCTAACGCTGTAGCTCTAGATCGACCTTGTTTGTAACACCCCCAAACAAATGCACTTAAGCTCTGCTGGCAGGTCTTACCTTCGCATAAGCTAGAAACCCGAAACTGCTCCCAATCTTTCCATGTTTTGGAATAGGCACGTCTTGTGGATGAGGCCAACGCCATGGCAGCTTTAATCCTTCTAACCCATCTCGATAATCTGCCAGACAGAGGAAGGGCATTTTAAACCTTGGAGATTCACCTTGGGAGCGTGCTCTCTGAATTTCACCCACTGGAAACATGAAAAGCACGTCGGCGAAGCAATTGTCTACTCCCGGGACATGCTTTGCCTGAAAAAGACATTTGCCTCCAAACACTTAAGCACTAAATGCCGTAAAAGGTGCAATGCCAAAGGTGATTGAGCTCTCTGATTATTGATAGCTTGCACCACTCCTAAGTTATCGCACCAGAACACAATGTTCCGGTTGCGAAGTTGCTGCACCCATTATTCAACCGCAACAACTATTGGAAAAAGCTCCAATAGCAGTAGGTTTGCGGTCAAACCGGAAGAATGCCAAGCTTGAGGCCACTGCTCCGCGCACCATTCCCCATCTAGGTACGCACCGAAACCCACCGAACCTGACGCATCTGTGGGCCCACTCAACCAAATCCTAACCCCATTGAAATCCCTTAAGAATGACAACCACATGGTCAGATCATCCTTTATTTCCCTAGATAATCTAATTTTATGATGCGGAGCAGTGAGCCTGGCTGTAGCTCTTTCTAGCTTTCTACAGAAAACCTTTCCAACCGGTATCACCCTGCATGCAAAATGCATTAAACCTAAAAGGGATTGATCTTCCCTAAGTTCAATCTTGTTACCTGATAAAGAACCGCTTATCTGTTCCGTTAATCGCTGTACCTTATCCAATGGTAAACGGCAGCAGCCCACCACTGTATCAATTTCGATACCTAAGTAAGACAAACAGGGTGTGGGACCCTCCGTCTTATCCTGAGCAATAGGTACTCCCAAAACCTTAAACAGCGCCTGTATTGAAAACAATGTTTTCTTACATGCCTCACTATCCCAAGATCCGACCACCAGAAAGTCGTCCAAATAATGTGTGACCCCAGCGTGACCTGTACCCGATTGCACACACCATTGTAAAAAGGTACTAAACCTTTCAAAGAAAACACATGATATTGCGCAACCCATAGGTAAACAACGATCAATGTAATATTGACCTTTAAACCTGAAACCCATCAACCTGAAGGATTCCCGGATGTAAAGGCAACAGGCGAAAAGCTGATTCAATGTCGATTTTAGCTAACATAGCCCCTGGACCAAAACTTCTAATTAATGCCAAAGCTTCCTCAAAGGACTGATACCTTACACTGGCAATCTGAGGGTCAATGGCCTCATTTACTGAAGTACCTGCTGGGTAAGAAAGATGTTGAATCAAACGAAATTTGCCTTGAGTCTTTTTTGGTACAACACCCAAGGGGGAGATGCACAAATATTTATAGGTGGGCTGTTAAATGGCCCAACCATCCTACCTAATTTTAGCTCAACATCTAACTTAGCCTGCACCTCCTCAGGAAAATCCCTGGCAGAACGCAAGTTGCGCAAAGCAGTGGCAACCACAGGTCTGCAAACAGGAATTCTAAAACCCACAGTGAAGCCCTCCTTAAGAAATTCGGCATCAAGCTTGTTTGAATACCACCCCAACCATTTTGACAAGTGCGATAACTGCACTGGGGTAGGGGCTCAAGTTAACTCATTTACGAGATTCTGTCGACGAGGGAGTTGTTGCTGCCGTTCCCCTCTGGCATTCCTCTGCAGAATGCCCCCCCCCCACAATTGGACCAAAGGTGTCGAAAGCGGCAGCTTGCCCCCTGATCGCATTGGCCCCCATTGAAAGCAAAACATTTCCCTTTTTGAAAAGTGTTATGCTTCGCTCTAGCTGCCCCAACTTGTTTTTTACTAACCGCTACCTCCGGTCCCCCTTTCTTCTGGTGAGTGACTTCCAACCATACCTCTACGTCTTTAAATCCAAAAGACATAATGGTATGCCCGTCCTGATTCTTACGAAACTCTTCGTCATAAGATCGCCATATATTGCCCCTAGATTTTACATACATACCATGTATTAAATGTATGTATTATAAAATGTTCTAATACTCTGTAGGCCTAGATTCCGCATAGCATGCCCCAAAAACCAGCATATCATTCAGCCAGTTATTGTAGCATCTATAAGCCTCTTCCACTATGCCACCTGATGCCTTTGCTGCAGACAAAGCTTTTCTTCCTTCCTCCGTAATTTTGAACATATCCACAAAACGTCCTTTAACTATCCATTCTTTTATGCTCCTGCGCAAACCCCTTGTGATTGCTGTATTCGCGCAATGTACTACCACCTACAATCTCCACCACTGCTAGGATGGCTAACTGTCTGCGCAGTATGCTTGCTGGACTCGCTCTTATGCGAGCCCTTAAAATGTTTTTCTAAAATTTTCATAATTTTCTTTGGCCTCTTAGACGAGCCCAAAGAAGAACTACTATCGCTAGTATAAGAGCTAGTGTGATCTGATGTCTGTGTAATAGCACCATACTCACCAGCACTAGATGTACCAGCCACTGGCTCAACTGCTTGTGAGATACTCTTCTCCCTCGCCTTCTCACCGCCTGCATCGGATGTCGCCATTGACACGGATGATCCGGCCTCCGCCGCTGCAATTGAGGATTTAACAGGAGAAGGGGTTGGTGTGGCTTGCGCTTGTAATGCTGAAGCTTGTTCCCAAACGACATTCGGGGTAGGAGCTGCATTAGCGTTGGCTATTGAAGCATTCAATTGCGATTGTGCGGGCCAATTAAATGGAGAAAAATCCCAGGTTTGCGGGGACCAATATGGGAAAAAACCCATGCCAGCTGGATTAAATCCGCTTGCTGACGACTGCATATTTTGAGGGGGAAATGGCCAGAAGGGAAAGGTGGGGTTGGTAAAATTAGATGCTTGGGCATTAAAACCGTGCGCAAATTGAAAAGCAGAATAAAAAGAGGGGGGACACCTAACCCACTTAAGCCAAGGTGCGTCTGGGGGGCTGGAGCAGAAGATGACGCCGGTGACTCGGAAAAAAGCAGCGGTGATGTAGGGGGAGGAGCAGAATTTTCAGGTTCAGCTACAATGGACAAGCAATCATCATCCTCACTAGGTGTTGCTGGAACCACTGGCAGAATCCATGTGCAAGGCAGGCAGGAGAGGCTGCACAAGGTCTTGGGACAAATTTGGAACCTGCTGCAGAACTGTTTGTGTGCTGGAACAGGGGGTATCCATATTACTGAAATGTATGTCCTGCTGAACCTGCACTGCATGGGGGGTTATGGCAGCGAGGCTGTCTGCAGGGGGGATGGAGGGTAATAGAAAGGGAGGTGTGGCTAATGGGACCAAGTCTCTGTCAGCACTAGCTGACTCATGAGACTTGGCCGGCAGGGAACCCTAAAATGGCCGCAGGGGGCGTTGCCAAAACGGGAGTCTCTGTCTGATTTATGGCGGACATTCGCCGCCCTTTGCGGCCCTGGCCGGAGCCCACCCGGGCCGGGGAGACATCATGTGAGATGGGAGGGGGAAAGCAAATAGCCGCGCTACTCGCGGCGGGTCCCAGCGGTGCATGCGCGGTGGGAGTGGCAAAGCCTCCCGCCGGAAGAGCCACAGGCACCACAGGGAAGGGCAATGGTGCCGGCAGCATGTCCGCGCTGGCTGGTCCTGTGACCAGCACAGCCGCGGCGGGTGCTGTCAGAGCACCCGCGGTGGCAGCATGAGAGGACACAGCCGCCGAAGCTGTGAAAGGGGGGGGCATGTCTTTTAGAAGAACGCCGGGCTGCAGGAGGCTGCTGGACTCCAGAGGAGGGCTGGGGGAGCTGCACAGCAGGGGAGACATGTCTGCGGACCGCAGAGCTGGCTGACAGGGGGTGGGAAAATTCCGCCAAGTGGCTGGGGGGGGAGTGGAGCGCTGCTGTCTGGACATGACAGACAGAAAAGGTGGAGGAAAGAATAAATGAAAAAGAATAAATTTTAGAAATATAAGAATAAATGATGTTGCAGACAAAATAATTTTTTTTTTATATATATAAAACAGAAAGGAATAGATGAATGAAAGAAGAAAAATTTTATTTAAGATAATAGGCCAAAACAAAGTGACAGGACCAAGTTGTGGCACAGAACACTTAGCTTTCCGGAATCCTGGAGCAGAGAGGAAGTCTTTAGCTTCCACTTGACCCTATATAAATTCTAAAGACCCGCCCTACTTTAGCTCTGATAGGCAAAAAAAACACAGGCCCTTCTGACCTGCCAATCAACAGCTATGTAACCTGGCTTTTACTACTATCGGCTCCAAGCCTGTACACTTATGTAGCTTTAGGCTTATGCAGCCTTCAGCTACCTCGATCTCAGTCGAACATTGAACTTCATGTAAATTATCATTCTTGCTAGAGACACTAGGTGGAGCCCTACATTAACTTTGGCTAAAGGAATGTAACCTATTTCCGCTCCATATCCATAGCAGTTGATCTAAAAAGTGAACTAAAGCCAACACCACACTGCACATTGCAGTCCTGGAAAAGAAAAGTATACAAAGTAAAACATTCCTTGTATATGTATTTGTGTTACTTTTTTCACAAATAGTATTACTTATTAATTAAAAGTTTCAGTTCCGTGACATAGCTTCGAAATGTACTGATATATTTTTGAAAGTTGGTCATTTGGCTGAGGAAAGTCCATTCTAATTAATAGTTACTTTATGATTAACCAGGAACAATAACTTTTAACTTGAACTTGCATACAAGGGTGACAGGCTGCAGCGTCAGAACAGTTTGTGTACTATAGCATGTGCATGATGAGAAAGGGAAATTATAGCCTGAAAGTTAGTCTATTTCGGGGGGTGAAGGGGAAACAGCAGACCATTCGGGGTGCTTACTGCAAGGCAAATGCAATGCACAGCAGCTATTTTTTTTCTTAATTAAAATGTACCCTGGGGCTAATTCAGCTAGTGCAATGCTGAACACAGAATCCCGATTATCGGCAATATGCGCGTGCGCAGGACACGTTCTGCGAATGTGCAGAATGGGTCCTGCATGATCGCACACAGACCCTTTTATGCCTTTGCCTGTTTGACAGGCCTGCATGTCCGCTGCGTTTTCCTTGGCCAAGATTATGCTAAAAACCTCTATTGATTGCAAAATTTTATTGCATTTATATATTATTAATAATTTGGAGTTGTGCACCTGAGATTTGTCTGTTTTTGTGCCTGCAATTTGTCTCATCGGGTAGCACCTCCCATTATATATATATTTAGGGTGTGCAGTCCAGAAATCTTTCCCATATACTCCATTTAATGTGCTTTATTGCACACCTGAGGGAAAGGAGACGCCCTCAGTCTGGATTAGCACCCCTACCTTATTGGTTTAAAAGCATGGAGTCTTGTGATGAATGTGCACACTAGTAATAGGCACAATTCTAGGTAAGTCCTACAAGTTTTATATACTGTAGTGCAACTTTGGTTCATTTTTGGGGCGTGGGTCCCCCTGGATTGCCTTTGGTTGATCTGTTTCAGGGCACCGCATTATAACACATTTTTCTTTTATAACACATTTTAACCCTTCACTGTTTGTTTATTATATATGTACCTCACTTTTTATTTTCATTCTTTATATGCAGCAGTAGCTGCTCCTAACTATCTCTTTCACACTGCACTTTTCTTACTATGGCGGTGCCCTGGGGCGGCTTAGCTGGGCTAGTTTGGGGGTATCCTGTGCTCTGGATTTGAATCGTAGTATGTTAGGGACCTACCCTACAGAGGTTACCTGGATAGGGTGGGTAGGCCCATAACCTTGGCCAAGATTATGCTAAAAACCTCTATTGATTGCAAAATTTTATTGCATTTATATATTATTAATAATTTGGAGTTGTGCACCTGAGATTTGTCTGTTTTTGTGCCTGCAATTTGTCTCATCGGGTAGCACCTCCCATTATATATATATTTAGGGTGTGCAGTCCAGAAATCTTTCCCATGTTTTCCGAGAGTGGCAAGGTCAGGGGCTATGTCCACAGATGCAGTTTCCTGGCCTCGCAAGCTGGCCAGCCTGAGAAAGCTGAGGTTTACTCGGCTGGCTGGTAGACCAGCATGGTCCACCATCGCGACCAATGATCGCGATGTTGAGCCCAGCCTGCGACCTCGGTCACAGTGCTGGGATCACAAATGCAGCAGGGGGTGTCATACACCTCCTGCTGAATTTGCATATTTACAAGGATGTGTTTTCAAGCTGAATCACCAATTTGCATCTCTTCATTACTCTTCTTTATCAGTCTCGCTGACTACAGTAATATATTGTAATGTAAAGGAAGTAATAAGCAAAGCAGTTCATACTGGTTTAAGTTGAGGAGCACTCAGCAGGAAGTGGGGGCAAAGAAGGGGGAGAAGGAACTTGAGGATAACACACACACACAAGGCTGTGGAGTTGGCAGACATTAAGTAAGCTGACAAGCAGTTGGAGGCAGATGGTAGTACTGTACCTTACTTAGAACAGATATTGCCCCTTGTTATGTGATATTTGGGAAGATGGACATGTGTAGAAGATAGAAAAAGCTCTGACACAGTGCCAGAATCTTTGCTAATACCTGAGCATCATCTTTCTGAAGATATCCCCCAATAAGATGATGAAAAGTAAATAGGGGGGATATTGTGGGGTCTCTTCAGGATATAGACCGTGCACACATTATATACTAGCTGGGATACCCAGTGTTGCCCAGGTTGAAGGCTGGACCCTGAAGTACACCTGCTGCCTTTATTTGTTTATATTGTCCTTGCTTATAACAACATTCCATTGATCCTGAAAAGGACGCCACTGTTTGTTAACATGCACGCAAACAGTGGCATAACTATACCGTGGGTGCAAGGGGAGTGGCTGCTATGGTACCCTAGCTGCCTCTCCCCCCTGCACCCAGTCAAGCACACAAGGTGGGCCGGTCCAGTCAGGCCCATTGAGGGAGGTCCAGGTGGCAGCGGTGTTGATTTGCTGCCAGCTGGTCAGCTGATTACAGCTGGCGCACCTGCACACAGACATGGAGAGACAGCGGCGCAAGTTGCAAGGCAACTAAAGCTGTTGGACTAGCAGCCAATTAGCAGTGGCAGCTCCTGATTGGCTGCGGGTCCACGAGCTCCAATTGGCTTGCGTCTGGCGTGAGATTAAAATTGCACAAGTGCTGTTTGTCCATGCCTGCTGCTGCCTGCTGGTGGACCAGCTGTAAGTAGTTGGTGACCCGGCACCAAATTCACACATGCTGGTTACTGACAGCACACATGAGAGGCTGTTGGAGGGACACTGGGAAGTGAGTTGCTAAAGGGGGGCATAAAATGTAAGTGACATTACTGTGTGGCATAATGTCATAAGGGACATTTCTGTGTGGTATAATGTGTAAGAAGTACTACTATTGTGTGGAATAATGTGTTATATGAGGTACTATTTCTATGTGGCATAATCTGTAAAGGGCATTACAGTGTGGTATAATGTGTAAGCGGCATTACTGTGTAGAATAAGGGGCATTACTGTGTGGCATAAGGGTCACTACTACTGCATGGCATAATGTGTATAAGGGGTACTACTGTGTGGCATAACTGGCATGGGCGCTGTGTGGTATAACATGAATGTGCTCTGTGTGTTTATTTTACTTCTGGGGGGCCCTTTTAAGATCTTGCTATGTGGCCCGCAAAGTTCTAGGTACGTCCTTGCATGCAAACACAGAGGGCTGACTAATATACATGGTCACTTTAAAAAGGAGCTCTGTATGTAATATGAACTTGCATGAGTCATAAAGTTTGACACTTGCTCAGACTGTGAGGATAAAAGGATACTTTTGTAGCTTTCACACAGGTTGTTGGCAGACTGCCAATTTCCACATGAGCCAGCGTCGGAACCTGTGTAATTTGGGAGTGTCTCCATGTTTAGACAGTATGTGGCCCTGACGAAGTTCAAACGTAGACAAAAACCTAATCCTGGTCAAACCACACCACCATGCCAAATTTGGTGAAGCTAGGTCCAAAACTCTAGCCATGCATAAAGAACAGACAGACACACTTTTTCGTTTATTATATAGAAATACCGATGCATCCAGCATTTGACTCTTCTGTTCAATTGGTGACAGATGCTTTAGGATTTCTATTACTGTTCACATAGCAAAGGTCTCAGTCTGTGATATATATATATATATATATATATATATTATAACCTTCCTTGTTGTTAACGTATGTTGTTTGAAATACTGTTATACAATGGATGTCATTTCTTATATATACATTTATGTGTGTTAGATTAAAATCTGTGTATAAGCATTCTGAGACTTCTAAGTAATTAGTGCATTAACATTTTTATTTGTTTTATGTGGCTTGAATTAAACTACATCTGATTTAGGAGTTTCAAAGCACACATCAACTTCAATTTGCATTTAGATACTCCAAACCACTGAATAATAAATCAGGTGATTTGAAGGCCAAAATCGCAGATGATGTACAATGATGTACAGCAGTTTATTGATAAATCCCCCCATAAGTCTTTAAATGAAGCAAGCAATGTGACAATATGCTAATATGTACTCACCCTCCATATTATTTATTTTATTCCTAATTTAAATGCAAGTTTAGTGGTGGACAAAACAAACAAAAGCCTCCCTATAATTATCTAAGACCTGAGCTCTCTGCCCAACTCTTTTTCAAACTCCTGATTAGCTACCGCTGTAACCAAACCAGATCCTACCCATGTAGCTGCCGCTTCATTTGGCAAATGTACTTGTGAGCTATGCCTGAAATTATGGCTCCTGTGGCCTTACTGTTAATCATAGATCTAAATCTGATGCCCCGCCATCTATTTTTCTGCTCTGCCTATAAATTTCATTCCCAATCCTGTAGCATTGGACCTATTTGGTCCTCCAAACACTGGCATGTTGTCAAACCCCTATGCCTTGAACCCGGAATTGGTATGGAATGCTGGCAGTCAGGATCCCGGCTGTCAGAATCCTGACACTGGCATCCTGACAGGGCTAGCATGCCGACACTTGTTGTTCGGTATGCTAACCCTCCCTCTCTCACTACCCTAACCTCCCTCTTTGGTGCCTAACCTAACCTCCCCCCATAGTGCCTGAACCTATCCATGCCATCCCTGTACTCTAAACCTAACCCTCCCTCCCTCCTTTAGTGCCTAACCCTTGCCCTAGTGCCTAACCCTAACCCCGCACCCTAAACCTCTCCTCCACCCCGCTACTTACCTTTGGTATCCCGGCGGTCGGGATCTCGGCGCCGGGATTGTGATAGGTGTCTGGATTCTGGCACCAGTAATATCAGTGCCGGCATTGCTGCTGATGGGATACTGACTATATCCCCTTGAACCTATTTGAAAATTTGTGATTTTTTTTTGTGAGACTCCACTTTCTGCATTTTACCAAGCAGCAGTGAATTCAGGAGGTGGTTTGACCAATTATGCCAGTTTTATATTAAAGGTCGGTCGCCTCCGTTGAATGTCAGCTGCATTTCTGCTTGCAGATAAATATGCAGCCAATTGTAAACAATATTTACCTGTCCTCCTGTGCCAACAATTCCAACAATGCCTCTTTTATTGAGTCAGGTGTGGTGCCTGACCATATTGAGGGCCAAACAGTGGACCGAGCCCAAGATTTCAGGTAAGCAAATATTATTTTTGGCGCCTCCAGGGATACTGTTGCCCATGCCTTCGACAAGTGGCTCTGGGGAGTGTGGTGCTGGTGCTGCCTGCACTCACTGAGTGTGAGTGACCACCAGTCAGGTCAGGAGCCAGGACCCAAAAGGGACTCAGTAATTTAAATAACGAGCGGCTCTGCTGCCTCTGCCTGCCTTTTTTTTTTGGACCCCACACCCACATTTTTAACTTACATTACTCTTGGAGCCTGACGATGACCCTCTCTGGCTGATGATGATGACGTCATCATTCAGCTGCCGGAAGCCGGCCAATCATAATGCAGATTTTTATTTTTTTTTATTATTATTTTTTAATTTCTTTTAATTCCCTGGTGGTCCAGCGGGAGTGCGGGTGGCCCGCTATGGCTGGGACCAGTCGGCAGTCTCCAGCGCGGGTGTCCCCGGCATCCGGCTGGGGTCCTCTGTCGCTGACACAGTGACTGGCATGGCGCACGGCCCGCTGTGGCAGAGCCCCGCCGGCGGGTGTCCCCATCGTCCGGCTAAGGTTCTCTGTACACAGCCGGCCGGCGCTGGGGGTGGTGAGCAGCAGCGTTGAGCATCCTATAGGACGCTCTGCGCTGTCAACTCCATGTAAAAGCTGCTTGGTGTTGCTCGGGAGTAATACATTCCCGGGTAGCACCATTCAGACAGAAGCAGGGTAATTTCCCGGGACTTAAGTCCCAGGAAAAACCTTGGTCGATTGAAGGGGCGGCTACCTGGGAACGTGTTCCCTGGTAGGTGCCTTTCAGACAGACATGGCTACCTGGGAATTTGGCTGAGGCAGGCCAAATTCCTGGGAATCTCGAGATGTCTGAAAAGGGTATTAGTGCTATTTGTTTAATGGGGTTTGGCTCTGAGCGCTGTGTCCTTTCTCATTATCTTTGGTCCCTGAAACCTTATTTCATGCCAACCTCCTTCTTTGGGGTGACCTTTCTCTTTCCCCTGTAAGTTCCTCTTCCACTATGATACCCTAGGACCACTCCTGACTGGTTCAGGGAAGATTCAAACAAACTAGAGGATTCCCTTCCTCCACCTGTCTATTGGTAAAGTCCCCACTGTTGACTCTTCTGTTCCCATTACCAGAGCTTGAGAGCTGAATTCCCTTTCCTCCTTGGAAAAGTAAAAAAAGCAACTACTGTGGACCATTCTCCAGCATCCCAGCTCCATTGCATCTAAAGATGCTTAAAAGCTTGCTCCAGATCTTGTAACATTTCAATATAACCATTGCTTGCAGAGTGTATTGTGCAATGGCACTGGATTAAAACAAAACTTTTATCTGCTGCAGGATATTGTTATCTCCATTTTTTTAATTTCCAATGCAAAAAGATTTTATATGACAAAGATTTTTTTAACACCGTGCACCCTTTCCTCCTCTTAATGGCTTGTAAAAGTCCCCAAGTATTCTGTCTGTTTCTCCTCCAGAACAAAAACACTTCCTTGCTTGCAGAGTGGGACACGTAATAGGCTCCCTGCTCTATTCATGTCCTGATGGCTGTCTGTTATCAGGTGCTTCATCATACTGTTATAGGAAAATAATGTTTACAAATGCAACCAGCAAATGTGCCTTGTAATAAAATATAAAGAGTGAGTCTAGTGTTTAAAAATCTCTATTTATCATTGTTTGGGGAATTAATCATTTATCTGCGCCAAGAGGTTATACTTAATTGTCAATAGCAATAAAGTACAAGTTTGTAATTAAAACAGAAGCTTGCTTGTCAGTATAGATCTACCTCCACTGTACAAATCATTCAGGTGGATAAGTTCAATGTTTGCAACATTACATCAGAAGTGGAAGGGAGGTGTGTTCTGTCTAATTTATTGTGATCTGATAATGTCTTACATTAAACTGCTGTACAATGTCCTGGGGCACACTGGCAGAAAGCAACAAAGACAAGAAATATACTGAAATCATGTAGTACACATATTCTGTGGCACACAATGTAATAATTAGCCAGGAAATCACTGTAGTAGTAATAATTATCTCAGAAAAACAGTTATTGCATTTGTGATGAATTATTGCCTTGGGAAACACTGGCTTCTTGTTATCAGGTAAGAAATTACATTGGTCAGCCAGAAATAATGTTTTCTTGATTCATTTGTATTTTTGCTTATTGGTTTATATGCAGTGATTCCAAAATTACCCATGAAAAAGGATTTGCTCAAGTACTAAGAACACCTACACTATCTCACATAGCAGGGATGGCCAGATTTTTAGACTTGGTCATCTACTCTAAAGGCCAAACATATTTTGTGATCTAACAAGTAATGACAACTGTGCACACCCTGCAGCAATGGGGTTGGGGACTGACCTTCCAAAATCAGGAAGGTTTGGAGGTACTGTATACTTTTTAGGGCTCTGAGCCAATGAAACGTAAGCTAACAAAACATACATTAATAATTAAAGGGTGTTGTGTAGCTGGATAATGTATTAAAAACCCCCAGAAACTCCACACCTGCTCTTCATTCACATGCCACCCCCTGCCCAACAACCTGTCACTCACATGCCACTTCTGCACACCTATCTGTCACTCACATGCCAACCATGTCCATTTACCTGTACATGCTCCTCTGCCCACTAGTTATACCCTCAAAAGCTTCCTCCTGTCCAATCAGTGTGTCCCACAATGGTCATTACACGTACCTGAATATCTGCTCAGGAAGTGCCATGTTTATTGTGGGACTGCAGGCATTATTAAGTTCGGATCGGGGGGCCCGGGGCATATATAATACATGCTTACCCCCTTAATCCAGCTCTGGCACTGGCGCAATGGAGGTTGTTACATGTGACAGCCTTAACAATACTGGATCAGAATGCGTGCGCATTTAGCTACTAAACAGTGTTTTTCTTATGCATTCGCTAATATGTGACTAGTTACCAGCGCTATTATGCGTATTATTATGTACATGAAAAATGATGGAAGATGCAATCGCATGGTGCTAATAGTAATCTCGCCATATGTACTTAATTGTGAGTTTATCTAAATGGCGCTTGGGCGGCCATTCGCAAAATGGCGTCTTACGATCTAATTTCTAAGATGGCGTCTTGCGGCCAGTCGCAAGATGGTGTCGCCGCGATTCAATTTTAAACTGAACTTGTCTCAGCCAATTACTCAGCTTCGACAGCCTCAGTAAATAAAAATCAGCCTGATTCTAATTGGCAGCCATGGCTTCAACCAGCAGCGGCTTCAGGGCAGCTAGCCAAATAAGAGAGCCTGATTTTTATTGGATGCTGCTGGACATCTACCGCGATCTACTGGTCCACTGTCCGAGACCAACGCTTTGGCCACTACTGTTATATAGTATTACCTAAGCTACATAACTAAAAAAAGGGGCAAATTCTTCTTCTTCTTCTTCTTCTTCTTCCTCTTCCTCCTCCTACCGCACCAATGTTGTCCGGGGAAAAGTCCAGGTGAAAGTGAATTTTGTTGCAGCTTAGTTTCCAATAAGATAGCAAGCAATAGGTTGCCCACAAATTCTTTATACATAGATATCTGCTCTGTTGTTTCTCAAAAAGTTGGTGGTTTCAAGTTTTGAATGCTTCCCAAGCTGTTGTCTTATTGCCCCAGATGATCTGGTCAAACTGTTCATCCTTGAAAAGGTCTCATATTTGGGGCCAAGGAAAAATTCCTTCTTTTATTTTGATCTCTGGGGCCGTGGTGACGATTACCACCATTGTGAAGCAGGGACAGAGCCACAATGATGCAATTCAATGCGAAACACGTCATTGGCCGCCTGTACCAACCACTTCACTTGGAAAGAGGGCAGCTCTGGAAGACTTGCCTACTCTCCGGCCAGCCGGGAACACTATCAGATTTTCTGGGAGAGTAGGAAAGTATGCTTTACTCCCAACTTAGAATCAGCCCCTAAGTCTAGAAAATTTGTTATAAGATATCCAAAAGTTTGTCCATCGTGATCCTTGAACTTAACAAAATTCTACATAATTCCCAATTTAATGCACTACACCTGTAATAGTATTTTACTATGCTCCATTAGTGCAGAGACGAAGTGTGGAGCCATGGTGCCTGGAGTAAAAGCTTGCTACAGCACCCCCCCTGTAGTGTGCCTAGGGATGGGGCATGGCCAGCTGAGTGCTGCTGGACCTAAGCATGAGAGGCTTGTGACAGGAAGCAGCAAGAAGGAATGTAGCAGATGGGGAGCAGGAAGGGGGAGTGTAGCTGATAGGGTGCTGAGTAACAAGAGGGAGCAGTGTAGCAGATGGGTGTCGGGTAGCAATAAGGGGGAGTTTGTAAAACAGGGTGTCTGGCAGAAGGTACTGTAGTATGTAAGATGGATGCTGGGGAGCAGGAAGGTGGAGTGTGGTAGATGGCTTTGTACAAAATAGAACATTTATGGTGTACAATAAGGACAGAAGGAAGGTACAGTTTAATGACATTTATTTAGGCATTTATTTAGGCAAAACTGCTAAACAGAAACAATACATAAGAAACCCAACATATGTATCCACAGTACACAATGTTTAATGTGCCTGTACAATATTTCACAAAAATGAACATATAACTTGACATGTGAAGTACAGGTTATAGAGACAGCATAGCAGTGTGAGTGAGCTCAGACATTGGCCCTGTAAATAAATGTCGGAGCTGATGACTGTTCTGGGAAAGGTTACTCACCTGTCCCAGTGCTGCACACTAGATTCTGAAAAGCCAGAGTGAATGGACCTGCATCTGTCACCGCCTCCCCAGCTGAAAGCCGCTCCACATTTGTTCAAGTGCCACATGAATCTGCGACTCCTTAAATGAACGCTACATTGACAAGTGGGTTGCCTCTCAGATATGGCGCCCACCCGCCATGCTAACTGTCCGGACCTCCTCAATGCTCATGCTTAACCCTGCCCCTAGGGATATGGGATGAGGCACTCAGTCAGTCCAGCACTGCAGACAGTTGTGTTATGAATGGTATCACTACCACTGACATCCCATCCATGTCTTCCCCATTGCACCAGCATAGGGTTCCCAGCAGCTAATTAAGAAGGGGAAAAAAATATTTTACTTCTCCCTGGCCAGTGCCCCCTGCAGGATTCTGCGCCTGAAGCATGAGCTCCACCTGCTCCGCCCATGGTACGCCTCTGCATTAGTGGACTGCGATGTCAACAAAGTAGTAAAATAAAATTAGTCAAAATGGACTGCTTTCATACCAGAAACATTTTGGCTGTTGAACAATGGTATTATTTAAAAGGTGACAGTTGAGATCACACGAAAAAAAGGTGTGGGGGGGGAGAGAACTGCACAGGAAATCATGAATCACAATCTCCTTAAATTTGACATAATGCCCTGCTGCGAAATAATGGAGATAATATGCATCTATATCCCTTATAAACAGACTGGTGACAATCAATACAGTCTAACAGTAATCACTGTTGTTAAAGCAGCACACTTCTACAAATTCATGCACATCCTATAGCCTTGAAGAAAACAAGGATACACTTCTGCAACATTGCAGTCCAGATATAACATGTAACAAATTATTAGTCACAGTATCCAAGGTCAGTTAACACACAGCCTAGCAACCCTATATGATTGCAAGGCAGTGTGTTAATATGGGAGAATAAATATGAGGTCTGCTGGTAATCCAAGCAGCCTAGCAGTGATTCACTGTTGCTAAAATAGCACACTTCCACAAATGTAAACACATCCTATAGTCATGAATTGAAATGGAAAACACTTCTGCAAGGCTGCAGTCCAATTATAATATGTAACAGATTGTAGTCACAGTATCCAAACTAATGTATATATAGTTAGTACTGTCTTTCACAACAATTTGCACCACAATGTAGTAACACAAATTATTTGCACAGTGATGTGTTAATTATGAAAGAAATCTTAGGGTTTGACGTGCCATTGATTAGCACAAATTAACACTCTCATTAAGTTGCAGAGTAGGTTAAAGAATTAATTGAACCTCAAAATAAGGTTTAAAATAAGATTTAAAACAATGCTAGTTAAAGTACTAATCATGTTCCCAGCATATGTTTAGCAAACTTGCCACAAGATAGTAAATTCACCATTGATACTTAGCTATCAGTTGAGATGCACTCTAATAACCCTTTTCCACCAAAATTCCGGGTCTGACCCGGAGTTGGAACAGGGTTCCTATCCGGATCAGACCCGGAATTTAGCCGGCGCCGACTCGGGATATTCCCGAGTCGGCGCTGCTCACACCGCAGTCGGGTCTGCATAGACCTGGCTTTTCCAGCGTGTAAGTGGACGCTTGGAGATGACGTCATCTCCAAGCGCCACTGAAGCCGGACCAATCGGCCGGCTTGCGGCGCACTGCAGGCCATCAAGACCCGGAGTGCGCCGTACACACAGTAGGGTTTCACGGGCTAAGCCCATATTAAACCCTACCAAGGAGCTGCTTGGGTTAACCCTGCAATAACCCGGGTTTTAGCTCCGGTGTAAAAGGGGTTTTACTCAGTTGTTCTTATTCCACTGTAGTCAGATGTCCGTGAAACCACTGTAGATGATACATTTATAAGGTGAAAAAGGCACTTTCTCCTTCCGGGTCCGGAGAGATTTCATTCACCCATGCCAGGATACCTGGTTCCATGTGTGAGTGCATGCAAGTCGTGTCTGGAGCTCGCAGCAGTGATAGAGGGATCTCCTCCCTATACTGTTGTCAGGCAGCAGCCTGAATCATTGAGCAGCTCCCCCATGTAGAGTGCGCTGTAATAGGAAGCGCGCAGCTATGAACAGCGGGTCTCTCATCCACGCTGTTTCCAGGAAACTACCTGACCGCTAACCGCTTCCATAATTGGGTGCCTTTGGCTGGGCTTGTTCACACAGAGTTGAGATCACACAGCAGCTTTTATAGGAAGATATTACTTTAATATAGTTTACTAATATTTAGCTTCTGACCGATTCTTTTAATATTCAAAATACTAATTGTAAAGGATTTTTTGTAATTTTTGTGTTTCCAGGAGAAGAATTATGTTATTATCTTTATAGCTATGAAAAAATATATACATAGTGGTTCATACTGAGTATGAATTTGCATCTAAATAACTAGCAGAAAATGCATCCCCAAAAAAAGGTAATTTTGCTTAGCTTGCAGAGCAGGACATGCTGAAAGCTGCTTACCGGTCACTAAAATTAGCATATGAGCTTATTTTACTCCAGGAGAAACCAATAGTACATGTACCTAGTTATGACAGGGGATGTGGCTTCATAATGATAATAGTAAATGCTAAAGTTACAGTACACAATTTATATACAATACAGTACACGTCCAGACAGCGTTATTAATAACTAAAAAAGTAACATTTACCATGTAATAGGAAAGATCCCTCTTCTCCCTGCCATTCTGGTGATTGACAGCTGATGTCACTAGGGGGCGGGGTTTAAGTCCGGCAGGGGAGTGGTTTTAGGCCGAAGCTCTAGCAGACAGGTTGGTTTTTAGGGGCTGCATGAGCTGCAGTCCCTATGAGCCATTATATAGAGCTGCCGTAATTACAGTCGGGACTGGCAGTCCCATGAGAAGTAAACACCTCTCCCTGGGACTGCCTATCTGGCTGTGATCAGCATGGAGTGCTTCCAATGAAAAGTCACTGCCACTGCTAGTCTAGGCAATCCCTGTAAGTGGTGGATTGTACTGGGGGTTTACCTAAGTAAAATCCGGCACTGGGAAAGACATAAAGACAAAATAAAAGTACTAATTGTATTATTATATCTGTCACCTTCCCCTTTAAAAAAGCTTATTTGCTACTGCTGAACGATGGTGAATAGCATCATAATGTGATTGCAGAAGTAACAGCATGTAATAGTAATGGGAGGGATGCAGGCACATTCAGCCAATCGGGAGTGGCAGCCAATCATCAGTTTGAATTTAGCTCCTGAGCTTGCTTTCTAGTGGTCAGCAAGGGACTCAGCAAACAATTATTTACTTTGGACGCACTTACCCGCCCACTGCAACCCCGTTCCACCTCTCTAAGCATTAAAAGGTGTCCCAGTCAACATGTGGACAGATGCATAGGAAATGTTGATTCGTATCCAGAGTTAAAAAAGAATGATTTTGCAGGAAAAAGAAAAGGTAAATTGCATCTGCACCCAACTTTACAGGAGTCCCATACAGTTTATTTTCCCTTCAGGCATGTATCCCATAAGAACTAATTGAAAAATAGGGGCAGGGCCGGATTAAAGGGGGGGGCGACAGGGTCGTTCGTCCCTGGGCCCCCACACCTGAAGGGCCCCCACACCCAGCCATTGGGGTTAAAGGGAACTGGAGGAGACGGAACCGGTTCCGCCTCCTCTGGACACCTAACCCTGGTGCCGCACTGAGACACCAGGCGCCCGCTGAGATTGTAACCAGCGGGCGCCCGGCTCCCTCCCTGCAGCGGCAGCCAGAGCCGGAGACTAGAGCTCACTCGTGAGCTCCGGCTTCCGGCTCAGGCAGTGAACTATGGGAGAGACGTCATGCGTCTCTCCCATAGTGCAGAGGAGCAGCGCCAGCTGAGCGGATCAGAATGCAGCGGGAGCAGGGCTTAAGGTAAGTATGATTTTTTTTTTTCTCTTTAGCGCAAGCGGCTTTTCCACTGCTGGGGGGGACATTACTACTGGGCTCATTACTCGAGGGGGGGGCATTACTACTGGGGGCATTACTCGAGGGGGGCATTACTACAGGGGACATTACTCGGGGGGGACATTACTACAGGGGACATTACTCGGGGGGGGGGGCATTACTACTGGTGCCACTACCACTGGGGGCATTACTGCTGGTGCCACTACCACAGGGGGCACAACTACAGGGGTATTACTACTGAGGGCATTACTATTGGGCACACACAGGGGGCATGACTACTGGTGCCAAACTACAGGGGTATTACTACTGGGGGTATTATACAGGGGGCATTACTATTGGTAACACTACTACTGGGGGTATAACTACAGGGGGCATTGCATAGGGGGCACTGCATAAGGGGCAACACTCCTGGGGGGACTACTACTGGGTGCACTGCATAAAGGGCACGTAATAGGGGCCCCCACGTTTGTTGCCCAGGGCCCCCACAGACCTTAATCCGGCCCTGAATAGGGGGTATTAATAATTTAAAATGGGGATAGCAATATAAAAGATAATTTAAATATTAATCTGTGCCGTAAACATCTAGTATGTAAAGAATCCAACTCTCCATACTTTGTCTAAATGTCCTTTTATGTCCATACAGTAAAGGAGCTTTATGCTGCAGTCTATTAAATAAAAGATTACCATGGTTTATTTAAGCACTGTAGGGTTATAATAGGATCTCACTTCTTTAGTACTGCTTATATTCCCTAAACATCTCAGTGGCAAACACAGGATTTCTAGAGGGGGGGTTTCCAAATGCTTGATTTTAGAGCAAGTGTAGCCAGTCGTGAAGAGGGCATAATTAGCACTTATCCAGCTTTAATATGCATCATACAAAGTATATTGTGTTGCATAATTCCAGCATATACAGGACCAGCGATCACAGTAAGCCATTATATGTGTCATACAAAGTATATTGTGTTGCATAATGCCTATGCATCTATGGTTTACATGTGATCCAAACATAGTGGCATATAGGTATTGGAGGCAGTTTAAACGAAATGCAGAATGCTTTATATAACTAACATTTTCTTTTTTTAAGTGAAAGAAGTAGCGGTTGAAAATTTTCAAAGTGCATTGCAGTCATTCAATGCTCAGATCTGATATACAATAAGTTTATCAAGTTTGAGGACCTAACGATACAGTATATGTACTCAATTGCTCCTGGGAATTGTCACAAGCTCAAGGTGTTTGGTTACAAGGATATATGGTACAAGACAACAGGGTGGCTGTGACAATGTAAATGAGTAACAGCAAAGTCTACAATCACATTCTACATGTACAGCGAAGTCCAGAAATAAGACAGATATAAGTAACATCCATAGAATATGTGAATAATAGCAGAGGTGAGTAACATATAGGCAATAATACAATAAATCAGGATCTTATGATATAGTCACATGGTCCAAAACCAAGGGATGGGCAGGCAGCAAACAAGCCTCAAAATTAGAAATGAAACAGTACAATCACTCCCATTAATGCTCATAATGCTCACCTGACTAATTTTGGATAACACACAGCAAACCCCTCTACCTAAATTACCTAAATTGCAATAAACAGTGAGAACATTTCCCAGCGTTAATTGGTAAACCCAGCAATCATCTCACCACAGCATATTTTTCACGTGTCAATTTCATAATCGCATCAGTGAGTTTGTATGGTCCATTTGGGCCTGTCTTAACCCCAAGACTTGAGGTTCACTACCCTAAATGCCTTTATTAAAATGGACATGTCGGTTACACACAGAGGGGGTCATTCAGACCCGGTCGTTAGCGCCGATGCGCTCGGACCGGGTCGATGGCCCCCCACAGAGCATGCGCACGACGGCGCCGTCGTGCGCATGCGTGAAACCCGCTACGACCGACAGCGCAGGTCGTAGCGGGTCTCGATCCAAAGGGGGCGAGCTGTCGATGTTGATTGACAGCTCGCCCCATTTGGAAGGCGGGCCGGGGGGGTGGCAGCCCAAACGGAGGCGTTCCCATGGGAATGCCTACCGTTTGGGGGCGGCCCCACTGACATCACTAGTGATGTCAGTGGAGAGCTTCCGGCTCAGACAGAGCCAGAAGCTCTCCGGGGCTTACGACAAGGGAGACCCTACCCTAGGGTCTCGTCGTAAGCCCCGATGGTCGCGATGGTAACCCACAGCCTAACGACCGCAACAGAGGCGGCCGGTCAGGATGCAAGTGGCCGCCCAGTTTCTGAGCGACCGCTTGCATCCTCCGACCGCCTCTGAATGAGGCCCAGAGTGAGTATCAATTTGCTGGGAACCAGGGATGCACTGCTTGACTAACATTTAAGTGTGACATGTTCATGGTTTCAACTGAATTGATAGACTACATGCTTGTGAAGATTAGCTCAGCCAACAAAATAGCCACATTCAATGTGGCAGCATTCAAAATGCCTGTGTGCCAGCGACAGATCCACTTTAATGTGCCATTAGTTTCCAGTTATTTATATTCCATCTGCCAACTTATCACGTCTTTGACAAGAAGTCCCCCCCCATTAATTAATATATTTCAAATATAGGTTTTATAATGATTTTTTACAATTGGCAATATACTGTGCAAATACTAGCCATATAATGTAAATACAGCAGTATAGGTTCATGCTGTGCGTAACCTCAGAACACCTGGACATTGCTATCCTCTTGTGACATCCATCTCAGGTCATTTAAAGTGACCCAGTGTACGTGTCCTCAAACATTCACATGTTCATGTTTAGAGTTGATAAACCAGTTTCATCTAACGGACTCTGAACCTGGTGTTAAAAGGTTTTACATCTAATTCATGAAAAAATAACTGCTTTAAAAAAGATTCCCTATAGTGATCTGTGCATGCTTCTCTCAAACTCGCCTCCTCTTACCAAGCCATGGTGCCCAGGGATGGACTTAAATGCCATCCAAAACTCGAGGACAGCAGACCGGAAACGGGACTCGATTTGACTTGGAACCCTTAAGTTCGGGTGTGTTCGTATTTCAGGAAAACGAACTGCACATCCCTAATACTTTGTGCGTCTCTCTCTATTCGTAGAATGAACAAAGCCTATATATTGGGGATTGGGACAACCTGTTTACACCATTTGCCGACTCTTGAAAGAGGAAACAGCTCTGTGTGGGTGAGGGAAAGCTAGATATGAGGTGTTCTGTGGAAAACACCTTGGAGCTGCCTTCATAAAGAATTATAGATTTCCTTTTGTGCTTTAGTAGGATAGATGTGGATAGAGAGTGAGTAACTAATTATCCTAATTTGTTGAAAACAGTGATGTGAAGTGAGGTAAATGGCTGGGGAGGCACTGGAAATAAGAGCCAGATTTAAAGATACATACAGTATATGAACCCGAGGGTTCATGTGGGCATTATACAAAAGTGCAGCAGTATATAGTGCTGGAAATTTGTTGTGTTTTGATCAGGGATGTTCGGAAAAGGGTACACAGGGGAGGCTTTGCCTCACCTGCCCTACATTTTTTACTCCAGAGTTTTGACTATAAAAATTATTTGAATAATACAAAGAAGATATTTATTAGAGTTGTGCTGTTCGGTTTTACTCAGATTTACTCGGATATGTTCGGTTTTCATAAGCGGCATCATATTGGCTACCCGGCTGTCCCGTGTTTTGGAAAGCCAATAAGATAAATCCGAACTAATCCGAACTTGCGCTAATTTGGCGATAAGAACCAAATAAAACCGAACCTGCACATCTCTAATATTTATAATATTTTCTTTACATTTTTCTTTACATTTTTATAATCAAAACTCTGGAGTATACCTAAGTATGACAGGAAAGGCTCTGCCTCACCTGATTGCACATCACTGGTTGAAAATGATTGTACAGTATTTCCAAATATGCAAAATGCAGTGCAAATACTGTTTTCTAACAACGCTCATCTACTTTTCCACAAATGCACTCAGGACATGGGTTTGACAGTCAAGGTGACTATTCCTGGGAGAGTCCAAAAATATGAAGCAGATGATGAGAAGAGATGTTAAGACTGTACACAGTCTATGTTAGGTGTGTACCTACATTTGCACCCAAATACAAAAATTTTATTTCCTTTTTGAGGAGTGACCAAGGTGTGGAGAATGAAAAAAATTAACCCAATCTGCCCAATTTATCCCATCAAATGATGCAAATTTCTGCATCCTCGCAGACACAACCAAGTCAATGTGCTGGACGCATTTGTGCAAAAGTGAATGAGTGCCATCACAAATAACTTGGAAATAGTGGAGAAGGTGCAGTAAGAGGTAAGATTACTCTACTATCAAGCATAAGGACTATCGGAATTAAGGGCCTGATTCAGAGCCGTTCGCTATCTGCGGTCGTTCGTTCAAAAACAAGGGGTGGCTATTCAAATGATCCGTTCGCAAATTGCAGTCTGTTCACACCTCTAAGTCTGAACGAGCGAGCAAAACATACGCTCGTTTATTTGTTAAAAATGCCCCCTGGCCGCTCGCACCATACGTCATGTCCGCTATTTATTAGATTAATCGAGTACATCGACCAGCGTATGAACTGCTCGCTATTCTTGTGGTTGGTTTTTGCTACCACATTCTTGCGAGCAGTTCTGGCTATAAAATAACCCAGTGACGTGGTCAATGACGCTGCTGTATTAATTATGCACACCCATAAAACGCCCGTTTTGACCTTTAAGCACGCCTGCGTTCGGATCTCCACTCCCCATTTTCAAGCACCTTCCCCTGTTACCACCCACATACGCCTCATTCTGTCACTCAAAATAGCAGGCATTCGCTATATTGCGAGCACATGAATTTCGGCCGCACTGACTGGTTCGCGCATGCGTATAACGATCCGTACGCATGCGCAGATGTGCGAACATCGCTCGGAACGAGCGTACTGCCGCTAGCGAGTGGCTCTGAATGAGGGCCATAGTCATTTGAAATGTGAATTTAAATGCTCAATGAGGTTATATACAGGGGTTAAAGTGGGCCGGAACGGGGCAGAACTGCGTTCCGTCACTTCTATTTGGAGATGGAACCAGTTCAGCCTCCTCCGCCCCACCTCAGCCCAGAACCGCAGGGAGGCTCCATTTGCCGGGCGCCCACTGAGATTTTGTTATCAGCGGGCGCCCGGCTCCATCCCCGCAGTGGCAGCCGGAGGCTCGAGTTCATTTCTGAGCTCCAGCTTCCGACTCCCGCAGTGTGCACCATGGGAGACAAATCATGACATCTCTCCCATAGTTCAGAGGAACAGCCAGGTGGACCGGACAACAGCAGACTCAGGAGTGGGGCCTAAGGTAAGTATTGTATTTTTTTTCTTGTGTGTGTTCGCGGCACTATTATAGGGGGCATTATTATAGGGGGCATTACTGCAGGGGGCATTACCACTGAGAGCACTACTACAGGGGACATTTCTATTGGGGGCATTTCTTCTACAATGGGCATTACTTCAACAGGGGACATTACTATTGAGGGCACTACTACAGGGGACATTACTACTAGGGGCATTGCATAAGGGGCACTTCTCCTGGGAGCAATGCATAAGGGGCACCACTACTGTGGGCACTGCATAAGGGGCACTATCACTGTGGGCACTGCATAAGGGGTAACACTACTGGGGGCACTGCATAAGAGGTATCACTTCAGTGAGTTTTGCATAAGAGGCACTACTGCTGTGGGCATTATGTGTAAGGGGCACTACTGCTGTGGGAATTGTATAAGGGGCACTACTACTGTGGGCAGTATGTGTATTAGGGGCACTACTACTGTGGGCATTGTGTATAAGGGGCACTGTTGTATGTCATAACATGAATAAGGGACACTACTATGTGGTATAATGTGAATCAGGGGCACTATGTGCAGTGTAATGTTAATAATATTGTGCTACTGTGTGGCATAATTTAAATTGGGAATACTATTGTGAGACAATGCCCCTTTTTTCAGCACGCTGTCTCCGAGGGGACAGCGTGCCTAGGACCACTTTAAGCATTGGTTATATGGCCCAGTTTTTGTGTTCTGAATGTTCTCTAAAGATAAGAGATATTGGGCCTCATTCAGAGGTGGTCGGAGGATGCAAACGTTCACTCAGAAACTGGGCGTCCGCTTGCATCCTGACCGCCTGCCTCTGTTGCAGTCATTAGGCTGTGGGTTTACACCCACAGCTCTAATGACCGCTCCGGTGATGATCGCAATGGTCAGAGACCATCGCGACCATCGGGGCTTACGACGAGACCCTAGGGTAGGGTCTCCCTTGTCGTAAGCCCCGGAAAGCTTCTGGCTCTGTCTGAGCCAGAAGCTCTCCACTGACACCACTGATGTCAGTGGGGCCTCCCTCAAACAGCAGGCGTTCCCATGGGAACGCCTCCGTTTGGGCTGCCACCACCCCGGCCCGCCTTCCAAACGGGGCGAGCTGTCAATCAACATCGACAGCTCGCCCCCTTTGGATCGAGACCCGCTACGACCAGTGCTGTCGGCCGTAGCGGGTCTCACGCATGCGCACGACGGCGCTGTCGTGCGCATGCTCTGTGGGGGGCCATCGACCCGGTCCGAGCGCATCGGCGCTAACGACCGGGTCTGAATGACCCCCATAGTGTCCATGACATGGCAGAGACTAACGCCCATATTCAATTTGTGGCGAAAAGTCAGAGCTTGGACTTTTCGCCATCATCGCTGTTTTTTTCAGGGACAAAGTATCGGGCGCGTGCCCGCTTATCCCCGTATTCAATTTGGATCCAGTGAAAACGGTACTCGGCGGAAAGGTAAGTAGAGAAAAGTCCTGTAAATTTTCGGGAAATCATCCTGGTACCCCCCTAAAGATGTCCTGACATGGGGTTCACTATGGGTACCCCCGTTTTGGCCTGCAGAAGGTATGTCAGGTTTTAAATAGCCGCGGCAGATGCATAAATGCGCCTGTAAAGAAGGGGTGAAGTATAGCATTTATATATATATATAATTATATATATATATATATATATATATATAGTAGTCCCAAGGTCCGGCACTCCACAAAAAATTCTCAACAGTCCCGGTGCTCATCCAACATGTGTGACATGTAATATACCAATAGCAATTGATGCCACTCTGGTAAAAAACGAGGATAAATCACCATAGGTGGAGGATCAACGTTTCAGGGCGCAAACCCTTTTATCAAGATGCAAAAGACATTAGACAAACAATATAAGGTATGCAAGCATATTTTTAAGTCCCCAAAATATTTTTTTTACATTCTTCAAAAATACACCTGCCGCTACCACCTGCATTCTAGAAAACACCTGCCGCATACTTGGGAACCCTCCTGAATCAATTTCACTACTTTAAAACTATGTTCCCCAATATTTTTTTTTTCACCCCCAAAATGATAGTACATTTTTTGGGGTGTCAGGAGGAATTTTTTTAAATTTTTGATGACAAAGATTACTTTTAGGGGTCATTCTCAGGGCTGCAGGCTATTTTTATTAAGCCTGCACCCCTAAACCCCAATTCTGCACTTTTTTTCACCATGTATTACATGGAGAAAAGTTATCCCCGTTTTTTAACAAAGACTTTTCGCACCGGCGAAAAGTCTTTGAAATTGAATATGGGGATAATTGAAACAGGCGAAAATGACGTCATCGTCGATAACTTTTCACCTCAAATTGAATATGGCCCTAAGGGATATATTTCTGATACGATGGGCTTGACCTTAAAGTTTAAAGCAGCATTAATATTAAGTACAATGCCTAGCGTGTTAGCTCCTAATATTAGTACTGCTATAAATGTTGATGTCAAACCAGCCATAAAGCAATGGTTTACAAAAGTCACTGCTTTGTAAATATTACCTTGAAAGGGGTATTAACCATGTATTTAACAGGCCTGGAGAGAAATGATATATGTAAAAAGAATCAAATCTCATACTCAGGAACATCCTCAGACATTCATCATATAGCAAGTTTGGTTTGGTTTGCTTGAGTATAGAAGGAGTACATGTGTAAATTGAGTGAAGTAAATAGAACAAGTGTGGTTTTGGATAGAGTAACCTATGAATGTTAAATGGGTAATATGATATGTGCAGGCTGTATATTCGGGTGTTACAACAAAATAGACAATATAGATAAGGTATGGTGGGTTTCAAACTAAGGGGGTCATTCAGACCCACTCGCGAGCGGCAGTACGCTCGCAAGTGGGTCTATGGTCCCCACCGCGCATGTGCACGACGGAGGGAGCTCCGTCGTGCGCATGCGCGAGACTCGGCGAGCGAAGGACTTTCCATCGCTCCGGGTCTCGCACCAAAGGGGGCGTGCTGTCGATGTTGACTGACAGCACGCCCCCTTTGGTGGGTGTGCCGGGGGCGTGCCTGCCAGACGGAGGCGATCCTATGGGAACGCCTACCGTCTGAAGCCGGCCCCACTGACATCACTAGTGATGTCAGTGGGAGTGATTTTGGCTCTGATAGAGCCAAAATCACTCCTGGCCTTGCGGTTGAGAAACCCGACCACAGGGTTTCACTCGCAAGTCCGATGGTCGTGATGGTCAAGACCATCGTGACCATCTTGTTGGACGCTCGTATATGCTTTGGGTGGTGACCCACAGCTATACGAGCGTCCAGGAGGACGCTCCATTTTAATGGAGGTGGGCCCTGATTCAGAGCGAGCGCTCTGGTCAGGGCGTCCGGCTCTGAATCAGGGCCTAAATGTGCAAGAGCAGCCTAGAGGACCTCCTAGTTTCTTAAGTGGAAATCACCTTAACCATATATACGTGTTTGTATGTATGTCCGAGTGTGTTTGGCTGATGGTCAGACACAGGAAACTTGGTAAATTTGAGTGTTTGAGTGTTTCAGCTGTCAAAAGTCTCCCGTGTTTCAGCGATGCTGTGAGTGTTATAACACAGAGCAGACACGATTTTTAGTACAATTACCCCTGATGTCAGTTCTGAGTCAAGAATAACAACTATGCCAGCAAACTTGAATAGCATGACTGGGCTTAATGTTGCATTGTCCAGAGAAAGAAGGTTGTCAAGTACATTGTCATGTTGGTAGGTGGGAATATCATTTGCAAAGATCTTTCCCAGCACATGACTTTTATCTTAACAGAACAGACAGTCAATTAAGATACTTATAACATAATCAATTTATCCAACTATATGGTAAATAACATTTAAACTAGAGATGAGCGGGTTCGGATTAGTTCGGATTTCCACGCCAAGTTCGGATTTTTCCCACAAAAAACAGAACTCAGAAAGAGGCAAAACGTAATTTTTCATGGACAAACATCATCATTCCTGGACTTTTGTCTAGTAATGGTGATGTTTTCCCATGAAAAATTACGTTTTGCCTCTTTCTGAGTACCGTTTTTTTGCGGGAAAAATCAGAGCTTGGCGTGGAAATCCGTACTAATCCGAACCCACTCATCTCTAATTTAAACATTGAATATGGTAAAAGTATCTAAAAATAATATTGTGGATCACAAAGGTGTAGTAATTTATATATCAATATCCTGCATGCATTTTGAATACCAGTACAGTGATACACAAAGAAAAGAAGAGAAAAGAAAAAAAGAAAAAAAACGGCTAAGCAAAAATAAGTAGATGGTTCAATAAAAATAATATATGTATATATATATATATATATATATATATTAAAAATGGTCAAATAACCAATGTCCAATAATAGCAGCTCCAATATTCTATATATGGGAGGTTACTCCCTAAGAGTTGTAGGTAAAATCAAATCTTGCAGATCAAACTTTTATATTAGTAAGTGTCTGGGAAAGACTTACTGTACTTCCTTCTTCTTTCCTGCTAATGAAGTACAGAGCAATATAAAGGAAAATTCCTCCAGAGGTTCCCTTTGCTGGCAAAGGATTGGGTAATCTCATCCACTCTAGGTACTGGTGATGTGGAACCAGCAGTGACTCCTCTCCAATGCATTTCACCATGGGGCTTTGTCAGGAACATCAGAGTATGCTGCTATCCTCCAGGTCTGCTTGCCTGTCACAGCTCTAGAGTGCTAAAGATCTCTTCTAGAACATCCGTGGCCAATGTTGAACTTAGCTGCAGTTGGCTATGCCGTCAAGTTCAGCAAGATAATCAATGACAATTATAGATGTATCCAATATTTCTGTGGTCAAAGGGTAGCTGTGTGTGATGGTTCCTACTACAGCATGATTTCTGTCCCAGATAGATAGTAAGTTCTCCTTTTGTACAAGTTTTAAAAAGTATGCATATCATGCATACTGTATACTGTACTACTGCCAAGAACTGTGGAAACAAATGGTTGGTAACGTGTAGGTTTGCATGTAAAATCACGTGCTTTGAAATGACCATAGGAACTCAGGATACAATAATTAGATATAACATATATTGGATATAAAGTAAAGGAAAAGGGAATATTATTAGCTCAGTTTTAAAATATTGATTTTGAGGTGTGTGAAATTGGGATAGCTAGAGTAAAGGCTCGGATGAGCACAAGTGAAAGCGACTAACTGATCTGTCAAGGTATAGGGTCAAGTGCACCTTTAGACAACTGGGTGGAGAAGAGAAGAAAAGAGTAGATAATTCATCTTCATTTCTCAGATCAAGTGAAGAGAATGTGCCAGAGTGTTCTGGAAACAAGTTGAGCAGTTTGTTGCTTGGAGTAGAGGCAATTGTTTCATGTTAGATGTTGTCAGTCTTGTCCATTAGGCAGGAAGCAAGATTTTGTACATAGATGATGGACAATACCTAGCAAGAAGCCATCAGAAGAACAAGACATTTGTCAGTGTCATTCCACATGTCGAGAAGGTTTTTGAAAGCATACCAAAGCTGAGGTCATGGTCAGTGCTGAGGGTAAAGAGTAGTTACAGCAACTTGAACACAGGATATTGCTGGGATTTGTGTGTGTGAGAGAGTTGTTAAAGAAATCGGAAACTAAACAGTCTAGAGAAAACAAGTTTAAGGCCATAGTGATCATGATAAGTACAAGAGTCAGTCCATTTGGAGAGGCCAAGAGAGGAGGTTAGAGATAGGAGGCAAAAGGGAAAATAAGTATAATCAATAGGGATGTTGAAGTCACTTAAGATCATAGTGTGGATGTCAGAGGATAAGGAATGAGATAGCCAAATAGAGAAATTTCTAAGGAATTTTTGTGTGGCCCAGGAGGACAGTAGGTAAAAGATCCTTACGAAACAGCTGAATATTTACATTTACTGTAGTCACATCTTATTAGCCTTCAATTTCATCTGCACACCCATGCAGAGGCAGATAGGGAATTTAAAGTGAACATGGAAAAAGTCTCAAAGTGACCTCATTTAGGCAGGACCAAATAAACTAGGTGAGCTTCTCACAGTAGGCTGAGCCAACACACATGTCGGCAAAGCAAACACAAGTAGGCAGAGTCAGCACACTAGCAGGTGGTGTACATACATTAATTACACAGGTCTGCAAAATTTAAGGTATCGAAAGCTTTATTAATAATACTTTCATATTCTTAATTATACTCCTGTGTACATCAAGAAATAGTATATTAAAAAAATGACCACATCACATTTACCTATAAGGGGATTACATACATTTTTAAGAAAAATAGTTTTTGACATATTTATTGTGAAATACTAAGATGTGTAGATGATATCACTGTGTTTTTGTCTTAATTGCATAATAAAATAAAAATAAAATAAAATAATAATAGAAACAAAACTATAATTATTGAAAAAAATCGTTAATATCTTGTTTTTTTATCTTCAAACTTCCTTTTGGCGCTTTTCGCTTATAAGCTTTTTCTGTGTCATCTCTGTGTATCATCCAGCAGTAGTCAGCCATCATCCTGACATCCCAACGACCCTGGTGTCTTCTTTCTACATCTTTAATGTCTTGGTGGAACATCTTCACTGTAGTCTCCGAGATTATTCTGGAAATGCTCAATATGGGAATTCAAAATATGTACCTTTAAACTCATATTGCAGCCAAGGTTTCCGTAACTATTAAGTATTTCCCTGACAATTTCTTTGTAGTTTAGATCCTTGACATTGCCTAAATATTTTGAAATCACTTGTTTGAACGAAGTCCACGCCGAAAGTTTCACAATATTCATTACACACCGGAAATGTTCATCTTTTTAACTTTCTAATGTCAGGGCCTTTTAAAAATGCCTTCCTTCAGTTTAGCAAGGTTTACCTACCCTCCCGATCTGGCTGGGAGCCTCCCGATTTTCGGGTGCCGCTTCCGGCCCCCCGGAAAGGCAGGCAAGCCTCCCGAAAGCCGGCATCCCTCCCTACTCCCTGCAGAGTTAATACAGGTTGAGTCTCCCATATCCAAATATTCCGAAATACGGAATGTTCCGAAAAACAGAATATTTTTAGCATGACTGAGAAAGTGAAACCTTTGTTTTCTGATGGTTTAATGTACACAAACTTTGTTTAAAGCACAAATGATTAAAAATAGTGTATAAAATATCCTTCAGGCAATGTGTATAATTTAATGTATTTACACACACTTTTTTTGATGCACAAAATTATTAAAAATATAGTATAAAATGACCTTCAGGCTATGTGTATAAGATGTATATAACACATAAATGCATTCTGTGTTTAGATTTGGGTCCCATTCCCAAGATATTTCATTATTTTATGCAAATATTCCAAAATACCGAATATTCCGTTATCCAAAATACCCCTGGTCCCAAGCATTTTGGATATGGGAGACTCAACCTGTATTAATACCCCCGCAGCAGGGGGGCCCGGTGACGTGATTCGCGCTGAATCGCGTCATCGTGGCCCCGCCCCCTGCTTCACAATACCAAAAATAACGGCATTGTGAAGAGGGGGCGGGGCCATGATGACGCGATCACGCAGCTCCGCCCCTAAATGTGATGTCAGCGCCGCCCGCTGTTAGAAGACAATCAGCTCCCTCCCGGAAGGAGGGAACTGATTGTCGGCAAGTGTGAGTTTAGCAGTTTAGTTTATGATGGCTACTTGATGAGTAGCATCAATTATTGTGTATACTGTACTGTATGAGTGGTGTTTACTGTATATGTACTGTGTGTGTAGTATGTAGTGTGTACTGTGTGTGTGTGTGTATGTGGTGGTAGGCAGAGGTTAAAATGAGCTGGCACAGGTCAAACCTGTGTTGCATCTGTTGTATTTGGTTCCACCTTCGCCAGCTCAACTTGTAGTTGTAGTTGTGTGTGCAATGTTCCTTTAGCCAGTATGGGGTTTAGGCCCTTTGTAAATTTCAGCTCCAGCCCCATGTGGACCTTAATCTGGCACTGGGCGGGGAGAAGTTTTATGATGAGAAATTAATTGAACGTTCTATACTACTGACTGAATTCATTTAAGGAGGTATGCAGTCGGGATGCCGATGGTCGAAATGCTGACCGCCGGCTTCCCGACTGTCAAAGCCCGGCAGGGTACTAATGACAGGCATACGCCGGGAGCCTGACGCCCCGCATACCGAACGAAGGTAAGCCGGGCGCCGGGCGTGGACAGCCACGGGGGGGGAGGGTTAGGTTTCAGGGCTCATGGGATAGACTTAGGGCTAGGCACCCCCATGGGAGAGTTAGGGTAGGGGAAGGGGGGGTTACAATTAGGCACCCCCGGGGGGAAGTTAGGGTTATGCACCCCCCAGGGAGTCTTAGGTTTAGGGTGCAGGAAAGGGGGCATTAGGTTAAGACACTTACAGGGGGGTTAGGGTTAGGCACTTGGGGGGGATGTTAGGGTTAGGCACCCCTAAAGGAGGGTTAGGGGGGAAGAGGGTTAACAATAGTTAAAATACTTACCTTCAGAATTTTCAGGGCTGTCGGTCTTCCGCTATCAGGATTTAAACCGTCGGACATAGGTCTGGTGGTCTTTCATACAGATCCAATTTAAGACAATGTTTTATAATAAATGGCAGAATACATTTATTACTTTAAAGAAAAAAGAAAATGAAAAAAATTACTTATTCATAAATACACGTTTTGCAGAAAAACATGATGTGATATGCAAAATCGGTAATTTTCATGTTCAGAAGTCAAAAATAGTATCACATAAATTTGTTAAAAAGCTTTTTCATTGCAGACCTGTGTTATATGAACCCATCTGGCACAGCAAGCAATGCCTCCCAAATGGCACAGCCACCACCATTTCAACTTCATTACAATATTTTGTCCCACCAAAAAAACATTGTTAATTGCATTTGTTTACATAATCACATACCGTCGCCCCCATCTTGTGTCAAACATGTGTATGACATCCCTAAGGAAGAGCAAATAGCATTCCCATTTACAATTCTATTGCATTCCTTAATGATCCTTAGTCTCTCCTCTCTTCCTCATCACCTAATTCACTTCTACAAGATGTAGAATTAACATTAGAATGAGCTCCTGGCATATCAGGTTTATACACCGCTGTAGCAGGCTATAATGTAAGATGGTTGAGAGGTGAAAAGAGGCCCTGAGATATGTGCAACTCAAAATATAAAGATGATATACTCGCAGTGACGAAGACAAGGAGATATTGGTGTAGTTGAGCAATTCAGTGAATTTGTAGATACAGTAGCACCAATTAGAGACTGTAAGTGGCAGGGAAAAGGATTGGTGCATTTGTAACAAGTGGTGACACCCTTATTGTACCACAGATTCATGCAACAGTTGTGGAGAGCACAAGTTTTCCCTATATTTGGAGTGGTATATGGGTGTAATTTTTAACTTCCCGTTTCACAGCAGAGAAGATTTATTGGTTTAACCGTGTATAACTAAGACACATACCGCTTTTACACCTAAATTCCAGGTCTGACCCAGAGGCTGAAACAGGGTTCCAATCTGGAACAGACACAGAATTTAGCCTGCGCCGACCCAGGATTTTCCCAAGCCGGCGCCGTTCACACCGGAGCCGTGTCTGCATAGACCCGGCTTTTCCAGCGTTGAAGTGGACGCTTGGAGATTACGTCATCTCCAAGCGCCACTGAAGCCAGCCAATCGGCAGGCATGCGGCACGATCCAAGTCACCGTGACCCGGATCGCGCCGTTTACACAGCAGGTCTTCACAGGTTATTCCCGTGTTAAACCCTGCTGGTTACCTGGGTTGGATTGCCGGGTCACTTGACCTGGTAATCCAACCCTTTCCCCTTTTACACCAAGGAGCTACCCGGGTTAACCCTGCAATAAGCTCTGGTGTAAAAGGAGTATAAGACATAAATCATTGTATAGTGCAGTAGTTCAATGTAACAAAGATCTAGAGTAACATGCCTAGAAGGTCTGTGGAGTATGACAGCTGTAATGAGAATGCCTGCAGCCTTTACCATACTCATTATAACCTGACTAATATTATTCTGATTGATACTCAGCTGAGTGCTCACCTGAAAGCTCTAGGTATGATACAGCTCATCTTCTGTCACTGTGTGCGGAAAGCTAAGGTCAGGATTCAGGACAGCATTATCTCCTGAGTTTAAGGCTCTGTGCAACATTCCTGTCTGCCACAGCTCATTCACATCATTGGCTGGGGCCAATGTCAGCATAATACTTGAGACAGCCAAACCCAAGATTGCCCCAGCCTTCAACCACATCCCTAGCCTCCCATACGTGCAACTTCGACTAAAAAAAACCCTAAGCTCCAGGTGTCTTCATCAGGACAACAGCCCACTAGTGGAATTTCTGATAAACCTTATGGCCAATCGCAGATATGATGCTATGCATGCACCTCTGAATTAGGTGGCTTCGTTATTTCATTTTTTATAAATGTTATCAGTATGAATCTGTGTGCAGAAGTAATTCTGTGTTTCTGCACACACATTACCATTTTTAAAGGGACATTTCTTTATGTAACATCATTTTTCATCTACATATGTCATTTAGACTTCCAAGTTGCTGTTTGATCAAATACTGTATATAACCCAATACAATTGCTTATAATTCCCTGGCATGGGGTGGTTATGGTTACATACAATACTATTTGTAACATTTGTTATTTTTTTCCTTTTAACACAGGTCCTGCTTGAAGTATCTGTTTTACGTAGATGTTATTAGTTGTGTATAATACCGTACATTGACTGTTTGCCAATAAAGTTTTTCTCATGCAGTATTAAAAAATAATATATATATCTACTTTAGGTGGCTATAAAGTCATTAAACTGTAGAATAATGCTGGGTACACACTGGCCTATATACACAAAGCAACCAAACAGATTCTAGTTATTATAGGTGCTAGATAAATGTTAAGTAAAATCTGATTTGTTGCTGAGTTAGCAGTTGATCAGCAGTTGATCAACTCAATCTGATCTGAGTTAGCAGTTAGTCAGCAGTTTAGTAAATATACCCCTAGGGGGTATATTTACTAAAGTGCAGGTTCTTAGAAGTGGAGATGTTGCCCATAGTAACCAATCAGATCCTAGCTATTATCTTCCAGAAGGTGCTACATAAATGATAAGTAAAATCTGATTGGTTGCTAAGGACAAAATCTCCACCTCTAAAAACCTGCACTTTAGTAAATATAACCCCTAGTGTCTGTCTTCTGATGGAGGGTGTTGAACACAGGGTTCTGAAACCTTCGCAATCCAGGACTTTCATATAGAAGGAGCGGAGTCCGGGAATCAGCCCCATCTGAAGATGGCGAAGGCTCCCGCTGTCAAGCATGAAAGTTTAGTATTTTCGGGGCTTGATCTACAGTATGTAGTGTCTGTCTTCTGATGTATGAGGACTGCGGGCCACATCAGGTATGAAAGGTAAGCAAGTAATATCTCTTGAGTTACCATTATAATGAATGTCAGTTTCTACAAAATTAGGTGAAAATTTTCATTTTCACCTACTTTTGTAGAAATTAATGGATAATAAGTAGACCCCTTAATATGAAAGCACAAAATAAAAACAGATGAATTATTGACATATTACAGTACGTACATTTACTTCATTTAGTGCTACATCCTGAAAGGGCTGCCGGAAAATGTCACTATATACTGTGAGTCCTGTAAAGAAATAATTATTGCAATTCCGATAACTTTTGTTTGCACTGTGCATGTGCCAGCAGTCCCACCGGTGATGCAGTGGACCGACAGGCGCGGCGAGGGTGGGGGCAGTGGCGAGCCGGCTGTAGGTGGGCAGCGGCCAGTCAGCAGTTTGAAGTGACCCGGCACATGCTACTTAACTACTTAACTAATACATATGTAGAACAGAAAGGCACCAGCCGTGGTGGCAGAGTGAATGGTAGGGGCAGTGGGCAGTCAGCAGTGACCTGGCATATATATACACTCCGGGAACTTCTCTCCATCAGTGGAGTGCTCAGTGCCCTGATCACATGGGAGCAGGGGCAGATTTGTTTTCTCTACAACTTTCCCTCTGGGCCCCTCTGATTGGCTGCTGTAATAGAAGGGGGCGGAGAGAACAGGGAGGAGGCAGGGAGACAGTTGTCTTTTCTGCTTTTGGCCAGGATGTACTAAAGGAAAAATGCAGTAAAAACCCCCGTTTTCGGGGTTTTTACCGCATTTCCATATGTACTAAGTCCTGGCCGCACTTTTATTGGTGCAGAGGGTAACGCCAGGAAAACCTGGCATTACCCTATAGAAGCCTATGGGCTTCTTACCGCACCCGGCTCCCAACAATTCGCCGCCGCCTCACCACCCTGTCGTCGCCCAGTGCTGGCCCCCACTCACCAAGGACACCCCGTTACCCGTCGTCGGCTGCTTTGCAAAGGGCAGCTCTTATCGTAAGAGCTGTCCTTTGTGATACTAATCGCATATGTTAGTACATAATATGCGATTAGAAAGGTTGCAGTGACTGGCGCAATGGTCACCACAACCTTAGTACATCCCGGCCTTTCTCTCTTCATGGAGGCACATTACGCCATCGTGAAATGGCAAATTCTTTTTGAGAAGCAAAATGGAAAGCTGAGCTTTCCGTGCTTCTCCGAATCGCTCTCCCCATACTACTATAATCATGGGCACCGCTGGGGAAATCTGAGATATCTCCATGGTAACTCTTTTCACTGCTACATGAATAGACCCCTAAGTCAATTGCCCACACACTGCAAACCGCAATGATTTCTCTGCAGAAACTTGTTTAGTAAATTAAGCAGATAAAGGGGTTATAACTGCTTTGTACATGTATCCCTCAGTGTCCTGAGAAATCTGATTTTACTCAATTATACTGTTTGCCAACTGGTCTGAACTCCTGCTGCATAAATCCGTTCACTCCAGTTCATTCAGGTTATTTACTTTCACCACAAACAGCAATAATTACAGGGGGCAAAGAGTACATCTACTTGTTTTCTTCTCAGGGACTGTTCATAAAGTGAAAAACCGAGCAATCAGTCAGGAATATATAAAACAAGCTTAAATTTGCCCTTTGTTGTTGTATTTCTTGAAGCTAATCCCAAAGGTTATTTCCACAAGTGATATTTCATCAGCTACTTGAGTACAAACTCAGTGGTGGACCTCAAACAGTAAGTATAGACTCTCAGCTTCCCTGCATCTCTCATTCACTTGGTCCTGGTCATTAGTTTAAATTATTTTCTCTCATAATTCTTGCACATCTACCATTGTGCTGAGCTAAGCTAGGTTATAGTCACACACACATAACCTGACTGTCAATGGCAGACTAACGGTGCGTACACACTAGACGATATGCTCCCTTAGCGATATCGTCTAGTGTGTCCTCGGCAGGGTGTGCTCAATGTCGTTCATGACATTGAGCACACCCGCTGAACGATATCATTAACGATATCGTTCAGTGCCGGGCTTTCTCCCCCACTCCATAACATGCAGCAACCTGACAAAATCGTCAGGTTGGCCTGCATGTTTACCCGATGAAGATGAACGACCCGCGGGAACGCGCGTCGTCATTATCGTTCATCGTTTTTGTGTTAAAAATGGACCATAAAGTGGACGACTGAACGATATCGTTATCGTTCAGTCGTCCACTTTAATCGCCCAGTGTGTACGCACCATAACACTGTCCAGGAACAATTACTTAAAATGATGACATCATCACTGATTTCCCTCAATCTAGCCCAGGCCGCTGCATGGAGGATTTGTCCCACCTCTCTCTTGCCTGTCAGCAATGATATATGACATGTCATCTGCTATTACACATGCTGTCACACTCACCAGGATCCACTCACACACTGTCACACTCATCAGGGTCCACTCACACATTGACCAGGGGCCACTCACACTGACCAGACTACTCACACACCATCAGACTCACCAGGGTCCACTCACTGTCACTTTCACCACGGTCTACTCACACACTGTCACACTGACCAGGGTCCACTCAAACACTGTCACACTGACCAGGGTCCACTCACACATTGTCACACTCACCAAGGTTCACTCACACACTGTCACACTCATCAGGGTCCACTCACACATTGACAAGAGGCCACTCACACTGACCAGACCACTCACACAGCATCAGACTCACCAGTGTCCACTCACATACTGTCACTTTTACCAGGGTCTACTCACACACTGTCACACTGACCAGGGTCCACTCAAACACTATCACACTGACCAGGGTCCACTCACACATTGTCACACTCACCAGGGTTCACTCACACACTATCACACTCATCAGGGTGCACTCACACATTGTCACACTCACCAGGGTTCACTCACACACTATCACACTCATCAGGGTCCACTCACACATTGTCAAACTGACCATAGGCCAACTCTCACACTGACCAGGCTGCTCATACGCTGTCACACTCCCCTGGATCCGCTCACACATTGACCAGGGGCTACTCTCACACTGACCAGACTACTCACACACCGTCAGACTCACCAGGGTCCACTCACATACTGTCACATTCACCAGGGTCCACTCACACACTGTCACACTCATCCGGGTCCACTCACACATTGTCACACTGACCAGGGGCCACTCTCACACTGACTAGACCGCTCACACACTGTCAGACTCACCAGGGTCCACTCACAGACTGTCACACTCATCAGGGTCCAATCACACACTGTCACACTGACCAGAGGCCAACTCTCACACTGATTAGGCTGCTCACATGCTGTCACACTCACCAGGGTCTACTCACACACTGTCACACTGACCAGGGTCCACTCACACATTGTCACACTCACCAGGGTTCACTCACATACTGTCACACTCACCAAGGTCCACTCACACACTGTCACACTCATCAGGGGAAATAACACACTGTCTCATACACCAGGGGCCAATCACAATCACACACAGCCACAGGCAGATACTTTGTATCACTGTCTCCTCTCTCTGACCCTGCCCACGGCCTCTCCCTGCCCAATGTTGTGCTACAATACGCTCAGACCTCCAGGAGGCAGCAGCTGCTCATACATGTGGAAGCAACGTTCTGCAGAAGACAAGAACCATGAAGAGGAACACAGACAGAAGATAGGTATGTTAAGTATTGCTTACTGCTGTAGACACAGGGTGATGGGGTTGGATAGACACAGATGTAGGTGGGGGAGAGGAGATGTAACTAGGGGCACTGGGAGTAAAAAGGAGATGGCACTGAGGACACAGGGGCATGGTGCTTGGAAGACACAGTTGTTAGAGAGAAATAGTGGGATGGTACCAGAGAGACAGTGGGTCGGTGATAGTGACACATGGGTATAGTGCTGGAGTGACACATGGGGGGCTGTAAAGACACAGGGAGCTGGTGCTGGGAAGACACATGGGGTTGGTGCTGGGAAGACACATTGGGATGGTGCTGGGAAGACACATGGGGATGGTGCTCCGGAGACACAGGGGTTTGGTTCTGGAGACACACGGGAGGCTGGTGCTATGGGAGACACATGGGGATGGTGCTAGGGAGACACATCGAGGGATGGTGCTAGGGAGACACAGGACCACTAGTACAAAAAAAGGCTGGGGAAAGTAATCTTCAGTAAGACACCATCAGTTGCATAATGATGACATTGACTTTATTCCTACACAAACAGGTGGCTTTCGGACCATCTGATCTTCTACATGAATAGTAAATACCAACTCAAAAAACTGCCTGTCCAGGGAGGATCAATTTCTTCAAAGGCTCCCAGTTGCAGAGAAATCATATAGGTAAGAAAATACTCATTCACACACTCGCTCTATTTTTTCACTGTAGAGAAGGACTGGGGGCATGCCCATTTGCTCTTAGAGTGCTGGGCATGCCCCCAGTATGACTAAAATGAGGGGGAGAATGGCTCGCAAGCATGTAATTTCACACAAGGCCACACCCCCTTTTCGGGCTTGCGCCTTCCGCGCGCACACATAGGGCCAATTTGAAGGAATTTTCCAGGGCCACTTTGAATTCCCATTCCGCCCCTGACAGCAACTGTATCTACTGTAAATCTATATAACAGGTGAGAAAGCGTGTCTGTCTGTCCATCTTTTTGTCCTTTATGCACGGCCAAAGTTTTGGACCTAGCTCCAACAAATTTGGCAGGGTGGTGCAGTTTGACCAGGATTAGATTTTTGCCTAAGGTTGAACTTCGTCAGGGCTACACAGTTACACAATTGCTAAAACTCTTAAGTTACACAGGTCCCAGGGCTGGCTCCAATGGAAATTGATAGTCAGCCAAAAACCTGTGAGAAAGCTACAAACGTATAATTTTAACCTCTGAGTAAACTTCATGACTCATGCACATTCACAATAAATCCAGAGCCTCTGTGTTTGCATGCAAGGGCCCAACTAAAACTTTGTGCACCACACAGCAAGATCTTAAAAGGGTCCCCCAGATGTAATAAAACACATACATTTGTCCCCACACAGAGCCCATTCATGTTATGCCATACAGACCCCATTCAGGTTATGCCACACAGTAGTACTCCTTATACACATTATACCATCCAGTATTAGTGCCCCTTATACATTATGCCACACAGTAATGCTCTTTACAGATTATGCCATATAGTAGTAGTGCCCCATATAACACATTATTCCACACAATAGTAGTGCCCCTTACACATTATGCCTGCCCCAGCAACTCACCTCCCCATGTGCCTTCAGCAGCCTCTCGCTTCCACCTGCGTGCCATTAGCAGCCTGCAGTTGTGGATTTGGGACCACGCCGCTAGCTGGTGCACTGGCAGGCATGACCAGACAGTGCTGGCACAATTTGAATATGGTGCCGGTCGCTGGTCATTTGGAGCTCGTGGACTGGCAGCCAATTAGAAGCCGCCAATGGTAATTGGCTGCCAGTCTGCAAGCTCTGATTGCCTTGCGACTGGTGGTGCTGTCCCTCTATGGCTGCCTGCCAGTGCGCCAGCAGTAATTAGCTGGCGGGATGGCAACAAATCAATAAGAGATTCAGTATTCCTGCGCACTGGATTATATCTGATGGGGTATGCGCAGGGCTGTCTTAACAGCAGTGTGGGCCCTGGGCAAAGCAATGCACTGGGGCCCCTGCCCACCTATTCTATTCTAGCCTGGTGGTATTTATTGCACTTTTTTTTATATATATATAGTGGGAGTGGAGAATGTAACATCCATTCCCCCTTAGGAAAAAATAAAACACATTGGCCTCGACAAGAAAAAAAGATTGGCCCCATGGGGAAAAAAAACACACCACCATCCTCTCCCCCTCAGCACCCCCTCAGCACCATCTTCAACCCCTCAGCACCTTCCCTCAGGACCTTCCGCAGCCCCGTGTCTCTTAGCATCACCATTCCCCATCCTCACCATTCCCCAGATTCCCCTAGCCCCCTGTGTATCCAACACCCCCCCTCCCCCCCTATGACACTATCGGACAGGCAGATTTAATAAAGTTTACTTACTGGCCGGCGCTGGCTCCTGCTCCTCCTTCTGTGTACACCGTGGGCTGCCTACTACCGCTGCTGCTGTGCGCTCAGGGAAGGCTGGGCTGCACTGCAGACGAAGAGGGTGATGGAGGCGGGCCGCAGATGGACTGGAGGCGGAGCCGTCAGTGGTGACTGACGACTCCGCAAAGGCTTATTGGAGGAGCTGCTGCGGGTGGCAATGCGCAGCAGCTCCCCCGTCGGCCATTTTTCTTCAACTACAGTACGCTGCTCGATCGGAGCTAAGCTCTGATCGCAGCAGCAGCCAGCCAGGCCGGCGGAGAAGAGCAGTGAGGAATGAAGGGAGGCCACACAGGGGACCCAATCCGCCCCTGGTGGTGAGTACTCGTCACGGAGGGGAGGTTGGGGGGAGCTGGCGGATCGCGACACAGTGCTTAAAAAAAACATTTACCAAGTGGCCGTGGCAGCAGGGGGGATAGCGGGCCCCTTGAAGCTTGGGGCCCTTGGGCAACTGCCCATTAAGCCCAATGGAAGAGACGGCCCTGGGTATGCGGCACTTAGATATGAGGGTGCCAATCCCTCTGGGGTTAAATACAATAAACAATAATAATCTAATGCGCTCCCCTTGGTGCTGTACTGGTGTTGTCTACTAGAGTATATGACTGATGATTCTCGAGTAATATGTACAACACAGTGGGCGTAATACCATGTGACGTAGTGATGTGTCATACAGACAATGTACTAGAGATAGTGAAAGTATACAGCATTTAATGTAGTAAAAACCACAACAAAATACAATAGGTTATACTGTTGCTAGTCAAAGTCACAATGGGGGTAACTAAAATATGGGTACAGTAGTATGGAAGGTGAATCCCAATGCACGTGATAAGTAAAACTGGTAACGTGGTTATGCTGATATAGTAGAGGAAGTCAACAGGTGGCGTCCCAACCTGAGTTGATCCTTTTCAGTCACTTCTTCAACAAGTGAAGCGATATGTATGTAGAGGATGATCGCACTGTGTGGGGTAACACAAGTGCGGTGGTACCTGTATGTTGGAGTCTCTGTTTCAGGCTGTCTGAAGTTCGCCGGGTTTCTCTCCAGGGACGCAACAAGCGACACACCTGGTCCTGGTGGTCTGCTTAGTGTCAACCTGGAGTGTAACTCTGTGGTTGGTACAGCAGGTTTTGCGGTGTTACTGGTGGGGGGTGAGCCACGTTACTGCTGTGCCTTCCTCTTCTTCTCTCGTCCTGAGTGGAACAGTCTCCTCTGCGTTGCAGCGTTGATTGTCCGGCTCCTATGTTCTTCCAGGTAGAGCGCGCTCTAGGGGCAGGTAGTGGTCACGTGATTCGGAATTCAGGGAAATTTCAGAATCATGCAGGAGATTGAGTGTGGGTCCCAATGCGTTTCGGGCCTTTACGCCTTCCTCTGGGGTGTGTTAGCATATGTGCTGGTTCCTGCTTGTATTTATAGGGACAGGTAACCTTTGATTGGTTCTTGTTGTCATCTATCCAGCATTGTTGTTCCAAATGGTCTTTCAAAGTGGCCATTTTGTTGAAGATGTTCAGCATGGAACAGGTTAATCAGCCATTTTGGGTGGGATATTCTTGATGGAATTTTTTTTCTTTTTTAAGCAAGATTTCTCATTGTCCTCATGTATTAAGTATTCAATAATATTGATATTCAATAGTCTGCATACCTAATGATGGTCTTAATCTGTCTCTTGTATAAACAGGGATATTGTTCTCATTAAATCATGATATAGATGCACTAGTAGGTGGAACATCACTAGATTAAAGTACATCATTATTAGCATAGTAGGTCTGGATTGTCACTTGTTACAGATTATGGATCTGACCTCATTGTGTAGGTTAAGGCCTTTTGGAAAGAGAGTGTCTAATTCTATTATACATTTTAATTCTTCTTTATTTATTAGTAAAGTGTAATCTCCTCCCCTCCAGTTTTTGTGAACTTGCTTTATACCATAAAATTCAATGTATTGTGTTATGCATTGATGCATCTCTTTGTAATGTTTAGCAAGAGGATGGTCTTCTGATCCTTTTTGCACATTTCGTATGTGCTCGCAGATCCGTGTTTTTAAGGGTCTTATAGTTCTTCCCACGTAAAATTTGGGACATGGGCATTTTATGATGTAAATTACCCCTTGCGTGTTACATGTGATCCTATTTCTAATGATAAATTCTTTTTTGTTACTAGGTGATATTATGGAAGTGGTGGGTTTCGTGCTTTTGTGACCTGTTGTTTGACACACTTTACAGCATCCACAGTGATAGAAGCCATTTTGATCTGTAGCTGATGCCAGTAAAGTAGTCTGTTTCATAGTTTTTGGTGGGATATGGTTGTGTACCAATTTCTTTTTTATGTCTTGGGCTTTGCGGAATGTCACTGTTGGTTTAGGGGGAAGGATCTCTGATAGAATAGGGTCTTCTAGCAAAATATGCCAATGTTTATTCAAAATGTGTATGTCATGTTTGGCCTGTTGAGTGAATTGTGTTATAAAATTTACATTCATGTCCTGATTTCTAAAATCAGTCTTGTTTTTGTACTGGAGTAAAAGTGTTCTTGCTTCTTGTTGTACTTTATCTTTAGCCTTATTGACTAGTTTGTTATTGTATTGTTTGGAAATTAGTTGGGTTGCAAGGGTTTGTCCTTGTGTTAAATAGTCGGAGGTCTTAGAGCAGTTGCGTCTCAGTCTTTGGAACTGTCCTGCTGGTATGTTCTGTAGCCATTTTGGGTAATGTCCACTTGATGCCAGAATGAAACTATTCACGTCTACTAGCTTATGGAATGTCTTGGTTTCTATCTTCCCTTCTTCAATAAAAATATCTAGATCTAAAATTTCGACTTGTGTTTTACTGTATTTGGATGTGAATGTCAAGTTATAAGGATTGTTGTTTATATGGTTCAAGAATGCATTGAGAGATGCTTCATCTCCATCCCAAATGCATAGTACATCATCGATGAAACTTACCCAGAGGACGAGATTTGCGCCAAGTTCGCTATGGGACAGATGTAATTGTTTTCCCATGTGCTCATAAAGAGATTTGCGTAACTTTGCGCAAATCTCATCCCCATTGCAGTCCCTGTGGTCTGCCTGTAATAGGTGTCATTAAACCATGTGTAGTTATGGCTTAGAATGAAGTTAATGCCATCTAGAATGAAGTTGATTTGTAAGTCCTGTAAATCAGAATCTTGTGTAAGGTGATTCCTGATACACCCGCACTTGTGTTACCCCACACAGTGCGATCATCCTCTACATACCCATCGCTTCACTTGTTGAAGAAGTGACTGAAAAGGATCAACTCAGGTTGGGACGCCACTTGTTGACTTCCTCTACTATATCAGCATAACCACGTTACCAGTTTTACTTATCATGTGCATTGGGATTCACCTTCCATACTACTGTACCCATATTTTAGTTACCCCCATTGTGACTTTGACTAGCAACAGTATAACCTATTGTATTTTGTTGTGGTTTTTACTACATTAAATGCTGTATACTTTCACTATCTCTAGTCCATAGTGTGTATGACACATCACTACGTCACATGGTATTATGCCCACTGTGTTGTACATATTACTCGAGAATCATCAGTCATATACTCCTTAAAATACAGTAGACAACACCAGTACAGCACCAGGGGGAGCGCATTAGATTATTATTGTTTATTGGTACCAAATCAACATTGCTGACACTTGGGCCCCCCTCAATGGTCCTGAGTGGACCAACCCACCTTGTGTGCGTGACTGGGTGCAGGGAGAGTGGTGGGCCACAGAGGCAGCTGTGCACCACAGTAGCTGCTCCCTTGTACCTATGTTAATTACGCCACTGTTTGCAAGCATGTTAACAAACAGTGGGGTCCTTTTCAGGACCAATTTAATGGTGTTATAGGTGACGACAATGTAAACAAATAAGGGCTGTAGGTGTAATTTAGGTTCAGTTTTCTATGGGGGATGCGATGCTGCCAGATTTACCAATATCTGGAATGCGATGCATTCCCAATATTTGCCTCCACAGCTAATGCCATCTGAAGATGGCGTTAGCTGCTGTAGCCTATGGGCTACACACCCTCCGCCAGCAATGGTCGTCGCACATGTGCAGTCAGTGAGACTGTGCATGGGTGGAAGCCACGGCAGTCCTTCTCCCTGCATGTGCCGGATAATACATCCCGGCACTATGATCGCATCTTGCAATGCAATCATGGGTGGTACTGGCATGCTCAGATCATACTGCAAGTATGATCATTAATAAATAGTGGCCTTAGTGATGATGGTGCGAGAGCAGCTGTTCTCATTAGTAATGGCACTAACACCATCCCATGCCATGTGCAGAAGATGCAACCGAAAATGGCATGTATTGTGCACACACATGACTCAGGGGTACGCATGTGCTGTAGGAGTTTCCAGGATGTTTTGCTAATGCTCAGTTGCAAATAATCGCTCAACTGCACAAACATTGATACTGCGTCCATCTCTAAATCAGGTCGTCCGAATCAGGCCTTTAATTCACAGACAAGACTCTGATCTGTGCACAGACTGGATTATGGGGAAAGACTATCAGCAACTTGAAACATCGCTGATGATATTTGTGACTAAATCACATATTTGGGGTATTCCTGATTTGGGAGAACATTTTTCAATGGGCTTATTGGGTAGCAGTACTGTAATTGTGGGATAAAAGGTGAATTAATTGATAATGTTCCAGTGGTTTCCTGTATAATGGGCCTGATTCAGCATGGATCGCAGGGCTGCGTTCACACGCACTCGCTAGCAACAAAAATATGCTAATGAATGTAATTGCATGGCAACCAAAGCACTATAACAAAATGCCCATCTCTGTATAAAGCCGCCCACTTCCCATGACATGCATCCACATGGAAAAGCTGGTTTGGGTCCTGGGGGTGTAGCTGTGAGGAGAGGGAGGGCTCCATCCACAGGCCACTCCAGGTTTTTGGCCTTTCAGCCTGGTATCCACCATTGCAGTGTCACTGACTGACCATATGAAGGGCAAACAGAAAGTCATGGTGGAATGGAGTCCTGAAACAGAGAATGCTTTTCATGCCTTAAAAGCAGCGTTGTGTACCAAACCCGTTCTGGTGACTCCTGATTTTGACAGGGAGTTTGTGGTGCAAACTGATACATCAGAAGTAGGTATAGGAGCGGTCCTGTCCCAGAGCAAGGACGGTGAGGAATATCCTATTTTTTACCTTAGCAGGAAATTAAGATGTACATGAGAGAAACTATGCTATAGTTGAGAAGGAAGCATTGGCCATAAAATGGGCCTTAGAAACTCTCAGGTACTATTTGGTGGGAAGGAAGTTCAGATTGATCACTGATCATGCCCCTTTGAAGTTGATGTCAGAGAACAAAGACAGTAATGCGAGAATAACTAGGTGGTTGTTGAATTATAGACATTTAAGTTCACGTAGAACATAGGACAGGAAGCCAGCTGGCCAATGCAGACGCTTTGTCACGCGTTCACTATTTGGGGGCCGCAGTTGTACTGGCCCACAGGTTGAAACAAACTGGGGGATATGTGATAGAAGCACTGGTAAAGTGGTCAATGGCAGATACATTTGTCCTAGGTTTTTGACCTATGTGTTCTAAAACCCCCCAGGAGAAGTCTGTTTTGTAAACAGACCAGAGTGTCGGTTTTTTGGAAAAGCCGGTTTGGGTCCTGGGGGTGTGGATGTGAGGTGAGGGAGGCCTCCATCCATAGGCCACTCCAGGTTTTGGGCCTTTCAGCCTGGTAGCAGGCTCATTAGGGCTTCCATCTGGAACTGGTTGATTTAAGCTTGGTTTGTTTGTGGCTGAGTGTCTCATACCTGTGGGAGCTGGAATTCTAGCCTCTTCAGAGACACTTGGTTAAAACCCTGTAAGTACTGTGCACGTGTTTTGTTGATGGTGAGGGCAATAGGCCCTACCATTGTTATAGCAAGGGAATCTGCTGTGTAGTTTGTGCCCAGCCGGGCCAGGATTTATGTTTATGCTTTTGTTTATATTATTGTGTGTGGCACAATAAAGACTGGCGCCGACCAGTTTGTACGAGATTCCCAGACTTGTCTCCTGTTTCTACAGATGCTGTGTGTAAAGAGGGAGTCCATCTACCCCCGGAGAGGGACCCCTATCCCAACTGTGTCACAATGCTAATTAAAAAAAAGTTGTTTGCCACCTTGCCTCACTACACAAATTCACAACAGTGGGTCAGATAAAACAACTGTGCGAAGTTTTCTAACCACACCTGCTAAGGCCTAACCAAAGTCAGTCAAACAGAACTAACTTGTCTATGTGCATCACAGACGGTGTAATGGTTAGCATTACTGCCCCACAGCACTGAGGTCATGGATTCGATTCCCACTACGGCCCTAACTGTGTGGAGTTTGTATATTCTCCCTGTGTTTGCGTGGGTTTCCTCTGGGTACTCCGGTTTCCTCCCACACTCCAAAAATATACTGGTAGGTTAATTGGCTGCCAACAAAAAAAATTAACCCTAATGTGTATGCGTGTGAGCATGTGGTAGGGAATATAGATTGTAAGCTCCACTGGGGCAGGGACTGATGTGAATGGACAAATATTCTCTCTGTAAAGCGGTGCGGAATATGTGTGCGCTATATAAATAACTGGTAATAAATAAATAAATAATAAATAAATAAATATGTGGGTCTCCCATGCACACCATTATCTAGGCTAAGGATGGAAAATGTGTTTGTCATCCTTTACTGCACAAACGCATGGTGGTTGAGGTACCTGAATGGCTTCATTAGAGAAAATGACTGGATTAAGTCTTGATAAACTGGGATTCTGGTTACTGAATATCACCAGAACCCACATTGTTAGTGTGACTGGACGCCTTTCGCCTAGGCTGGCCCTGGTCATGGGTTAGCGCTTTCGGACTCCCACTCACCGTCAGTGACCGCCTGTCACTGACTCCGCCCACTGCACTGTTGGCGTTTACTGAAGCTGCCACCACCAAGCTCCTTTCAGCGGCGCTTGGAACTGCTTTTAGTTACACTCAGGCTCCTACCTCGGCACCTGGAACCACTTCTGCGTTAGACTAGCTGTGGCCACACCCCCTGACTGGTGTCGGCTGATTCCTCCTGATCCCTTGCAATGGACCAGGTCTACACGGTAGCTTGGCAGAGGGCTTGAACTTGGAGATGCTGAGCTCTTATCCAGAACAGCTGGAGAATGGAATAGCGTTTGGCACAATTCTGTTGGTCGCAGGATTGAGGCAATTGAAGTAAAGGCAAATGGTGTTTTATTGCTCAAAGTCTTAAAGAAGACTCAACCTTCCGAATGAAGGGGTACATTAACATACAGGATTCTTATCAATCAGCAATACTTCTCCACAATGGATAAACAGGGTTGTACAACGTACAGGGCTCACAGGCCCTCTTTTTATATCATTCTTACACACAATATAACAGGGGGTAAATCCGCCCTGTGTTCCTCTCAACCAATCATGCGATGTTACAAAATATAAATAACCACGTATTACATTTCAAAGGAGTCACAGTATTTCCTCCTTTCTAATCTACCACCCAAACTTAAACACAAACTGATTTATCATACATTATAACTGTCTCCTAAAATGTTGATGTAACATTTCACAGGAAATAGTAAATGACATTCATCCTTCCCAATGGAAGTATCAATCAGTTTGGCATTCCCAACCTTAACACATTCAGGTTTTAGAAAGTGACATCAAAAAGGTGCTTCTTAAAAGCAACCAAATTGTCTTTATCAACCTTGCTGGATATTGCCTTTTCAAAGGAAGTGCTGTAAATGAAAGGTTTAGCCATATGACACTATTCACACCTTAACACAGAAAACTTCCAGTCAAGCCTTTCTATACATCAGACCTCCTGCTAGGGAATGACAATTAGCATCTAGTTTCTGCAGTCACAAGTTTGTCATGTCTTATACAGGCATATTCAAGAAGTGCATTTTCTCTACAAAATATACATTTAAAATCATACATTGTAAATACATTCACATTTCATGTCTGTGCACAGCATCAGGCTTCGCACCCTTCAGCACTGTAGCCCAGGACCTGCGGTCCTGGCTCACTGCTGCACATACCATTTTAAATACGTTTTTATCTTTAAACACTCGGCACCTAGCGCAGAGTACACATTTACAATGGGCGTCTTATGCCTATTGTCCTTTTAAAAATGGCGCCGCAGCATGGGTGTTAACCCCTTCAGTGCCGTGGCTGCCATTATACACGTTGGGCCGGCCTCCGGCCACAGTTAGATTAAAAAATTCTCTACTGAGACATATAAACAATGCAGATAGTATAAATACCCATCCACTGGTACTTTCCCTCCAACACTGAAAGAATGGGTTACAAGAATGGATTATTACATGATTACTACAATATGGAGGATATAATTTATTAACATTATTATTTATATATTTATTTATTTATGTAGCATCAGCATATTGGCCTTTACAATTGGGATCACAGTAATAAAACAAGACTGGGTCTTAGCAGAAAGACCAAGGCCCATATTCAATTGCCGGCGAAAAGTCAAAGACTTTTCGCATTGCCTGTTTTGCCTCCGAAAAAGTATTGTGCTCGTCCTCACGATTTGCCCTATTCAATTGCAAAGGACGCGAGAATGTGTACCAGCGAAACTTAGATCAGTGAAAAGTGCTGTCAGATTTGGGGAAATCAGCCTGACACCCCCCAAAAGATGCACTGACATGGGGGATCACTATGGATGCCCCCAAATAGCTCTGCTGAAGGTATTTGGGGTACTTAAATGGTCTCAATAGGTGCTATTTAGCGTATTTGCATATGGGGTGAAGAATAGCATTTAGCAATATTTTTTCATCAAAATAACTAGTCCCAGCAAATTTGGGGTACCTGAAAATGGGTGCTAGCATATTTAAAAGTTGCTAAAGTGAAGTTTTAAAAATCATGGAAAAACCACCTGCCGCAAACACCTGCAAAGAAAAAAACACCTTGGGCATACTTGGGAACCCCCCTAGAGTCTATTTCGCTAGTTTTTATGTTTGTCCCCTAACTTTACAATTTATCGCCCTCAAAATGAAAATACTATTTGGGGTGTTCTAATGATTTATTTATTTTTTTGACTCCGTTTACCTTTAGGGGACTGTCCTAAAACTTTGCACCCCAAAACTGCACTTTTTTCCACCTCCTTTCAGTGGCAAAACTTTTCCGCCTATCTGAATACATTGACTTTCCGCTTAGGTGAAAAGTCATTGCAGTTGAATTGGGCGGAAAGTTTCCAACAGGTGCAATGACGTCATCGGCGAAAACTTTTTGACGGCAATTGAATACGGCCCCAAGAGGTAAGAGGGCTCTGCTCACAAGCTTACCATCTATAAGCAAGCTTAAAATCTATAGATATTTAATGTCATCAGCAAAAAGATAATTATGTAGCCTTCTATGACATGTCACTGCAATGGTTATAGTTTAAAGATTTTTTCCTGATGTGCAGTGAGTCACATGACAGAGTTACACCCACTGGTGCAGTGATTGAAATCATATGAATGTGTCAGAAAATAGAAAGTCACCCATCAAGTATAGATCTATCTTGAATAGTTACATTCCCCCTGCATAGATAAGGCAGGTAATCTATACCTGCTATAATTGCACCAAGCAGTCAGTTCGCCATTGCTTCTTACCATTAGACAATAGCCCAGGCTGGCATACCACTTCCCTTTTCCCTCCTCTAATTTCTGTTCCCATGTCATTGTTTAACCATGCTACCTGGTTCCTGTTCTTCCCATTTGTGTTCTTTTTTTCCCCACAATCAGTTGTATTCTTAGTTCGGTATTGGAAGTCTATATGACCAACACATCGAATAGTCTCCAGATCCCACAGCATTTGTAAACTAGGAGAATTAGTATACACAACCATTCAGGTTATAGAGATATCCATAGTTGAGCACAGGTGACTTCATTAGTACCTCAGTCAATTTGATTTAAAAACTTGTGCTCAACCATGGATATCGCAAAAACCTGAACTTTTGGGGAGCCTTGAGGACCGCGTTTGGCAACCTCTGGCATACACTTTAGATCTAATGTTTATTGAAGAGTAAAATATTATTTAAGCAATGTTATATGGATCTGAACCTTAAGAATGTTCTGGACATGATTCAACTAATGGTTTGAATGAGTAAAAGTCAAAGTTAATTTTAAGGAGATTACAAACTTTCAAAAGGGATATATTTAAAGCCATGCCAAACTAAGAAGTAAGGACGACAGTCAAGGCCTTTCCTGTGTCCAATAAGTAGGTGACTGAGGGCCTGATTCAGACCCGGACGCTATTTGCATCCGCTCGCTGGCTAAAAGGGGCCGGCTATTTAAATCATGTGCTCGCACTGCGTCGCGTAAAGCCGCCCACTAAGTAATAGCGAGCGGCTGCACTATGCGCTCGCACCTGTATAAAGACGCCCCTTTGCCACTCGCAAAACACACGTCATCTCCGGCAGTTGTAGGATTAATCGGGAACATCGAGAGCCATCGGAGCTGCTCGCAGCGCTTGTGGTAGCCTTTTCCCACCACAACATTGCGAGCAGTTCAGGCTAAAATACAACCCAGTCACGTGTGTAATGACGCTACTTTGCTAATTATGCGCACCCACTAATTAGCAAATTAGCGGTCGGGCCCGCCTGCGTTCGTACATCCACACCCCCGTTTGCAATCGCAATGACTGGTTCGCGCACCGTCATTGCAACTGATACGCATGCGCTGATTGTGAAAAATCGCTCAATGCGAACGAGCGGAGCATATCGACCGGGTCTGAATCAGGCCCTGAATCTGCTACAAAAGTAAAGGATTGCTATTACCTTGCCCATTGCTGAGGCAGCAGTGTACCAAGTAGTGATAGATTTTGCTTTTTGCCTTTCATATAAAGTGGCTGGCTTTACTGTGCCTCCTGCCAACAGGAAGAAAACCTATGCTCTATCAATGATGTAGAATCTATCTGGATCTTGATGTGTAGACCACTATATTAGGGCCTCCAGTGTTACAGGACATCCCATGCTTCAGCTTAACTGATCAGTTAGGGTGAATAGCATGCTCATAGAAACTTAGAGTGCTTCTCAGTGACAGCTAATAAAAGCCAGACTTCATTATCTCTTATGTGTTTGTCTATAGAAAGATTTAAACGTTAGCTCATGTGGTAACCCACAACTGCAGGGTACCAATTCATTGGTTTGCTGGCGCTGCACAGGCCACTGCAGCCAAAATGAACTACTGCCCCACAATTGACCATGCTCATCTAGGGAGATGGGCACAGGCGCAGCCTGAAGTGACAGTTACAGAGAGGACAGTTAGTGACGGTTACAATTGAGGCAGAGCTGGACAAGGTGAGAGGGACAGCTCCAGGACTTGGCAGAGGGATTACATACAGCCGCTGAGTGTAAGAAATAAAAGGAGAGATCAGTGAACAGAGAAATGAAGAGTTTGAGGAAACAGCATAAAGCAAAAACTAATTGGGATGCAAGCAACTCTGCATCCAGAGTCACTGACACTTACCGCAGGGAACCAGCATTTGTTATCATATCTGACTTTACCCAAGTTCAGAGGGAGAGCTGATTCACTAGTGATACTCATAACTAGGTGAGAACACTCCAAATATTACACCAAATTGTGGAATAAAACTTGTTGTAAGATTGCATCTGAACTGTGTCGTATCTCTCTGTGTGGGCCTATTCATCATTTGATAAATGGCCTGTTAACCATGCGGAAAGTTTTCAGAGTTTGCCTGCGAGAACAAGTGCCATCTTTGTTCTCATAGCCCCTCTCCTTCCTATGGCAAGGAGTTCCGGGCAGAGCCTGATTAATGGAGGAACGACACGGGTGGTCGTCCCGGGACCCCCACGCATAAAGGGCCCCGACACCAACCAGGGGTTAAAGTGGGCCGGAACGGGAGACGGAACCAGTTCCGCCTCCTCCAACCCACCTCAGCCTGGCACCGCAGGGAGGCTCCATTGGCAGGGTGTCTGCTTAGATTTTGCTACCAGCGTGCGCAAAATTCCCTCCCCACAGAGCCAGCAGCAGCCGGAGGCTGGAGCTCACTCCTGAGCTCCAGCTCCCGCAGTTTGCATAGTTTCGAGTAGCGTCCTGTCAGACAGACGCGGATGCAGGAGCGGGGCTTAAGGTAAGTATTGTGTTTTTTTTTTTTCATGTAAGCGGCTCCACTACAGGGGGCACTACTACAGGGGGCATTACTACTGGGGGCATTACTACTGGGGGCATTACTGCTGGGGGCACTACTACAGGGGGGATGTAGTCAGGAAACTGGTGGTCGAAATGCCGACCGCCAGTTTCCCGACAGTGAAATCCTGGCATGGGACTAATGTTATGCATCTAAATACCAATGCCTATCATTAGCCCCACACTGGAATCCCGACGCCCGGCATAGCAAACGTAGTTAAGCTGGGCATCGGGAGGTGATAGTTTAGGGACTCCCGGGGGGCCTTAGGGATAGGCACCCCCCTGGGATGGTTAGGGTGAGGCTAGAGGAAGGGGGGGTTAGCGTCAGGCACCACTGGGGGGAGGTTAGGTTTAGGGTGCAGGGAGGGGGGGTTAGATTTAGTCATCCCTGGTGGGAGGTTAGGGTTAGGCCATACGGGGGAGGTTATGGTTAGGCGCCCCTAAGTAAGGGTTAGGGATATGGGGGAAGAAAGGAGGGTTAGAGGTCTTACTTACTTCTGTCGGGATCTGCATGTGCCGGCCTTCCTGCATCATACAGATTCCCTACAGTGGGCATTTCTATTGGGGGCACTACTACAGGGGCATTACTACTGGGGCACTACCACAGGGGGAATTACTTCAGGGGGCATTACAGGGGGCACTACTACTGGAGGCATGACTATTGAGGGCATTGCATAAGGGGAACCACTCCTGGGGGCACTACTACTGGGGGTATTGTATAAAGGGCACCACTACTGTGGGCACTGCCACTTCTGTGGTCACTGTATAAGGGGCATCACTACTGTGGGCTCTGCATAAGGGGCACTACCACTGGGCACTGCCTCTACTCAGGGCACTGCATAAGGGGCACCACTACTGGGGGCACTACATAAGGGGCACCACTACTGGGGGCACTGCATAATGGGCACAACCACTACTGGAGGCATTGCATAAGGGGCACAACTCCTGGGGGCACTACTACTGGGAGCACTGCATAAAGGTCACTACTACTGTGGGCTCTGCATAAGGGGCACTACCACTGTGGGTACTGCCACTACTGGGGGCAATGCATAAGGGGCACCACTACTGTTGGCTCTGCATAGGGGGCACTACCACTGTGGGCACTGCCACTACTGGGGGCACTGTATAAGGGGCACTACTGGTGTGGGCATTGTATAAAAGGCACTACTGCTGTGGGCATTATGTGTATTAGGGGCTCTACTACTGTGGGCATTGTGTTTAAGGGGCACTACTGTGGGCATTGTGTAAAAGGGGCACTACTGTGTGTCATAACTTGAATAAGGGACACTACTGTGTGGTGTAATGTGAATCAGGGGCACTATGTTCAGTGTAATGTGGATAAAACTGGTAATATTTCATGTGGGTGCCTATATGTATATGTGTGTTTTATTTTTCCTGTGGTTGTATATTGTGTTTTTCTCGTGTATGTGCCTGTGGTTTTTTTCATGTGGAGCCCATGGGCCCCATTTCACAATGAGACATAACCCCTTTAGCACTCGCTAAAGGGGTTATGTCCTCCTTTCAGTATTTTACAAACAGCGCAGAGCTTAGCTTATTGCTATTTGTCAACGTACCGCTTACAAGCGATACAGTCCCCATTGCGCATACCCCCATTTTGTCCATATTTAATAGTGGCCCCCACATGTTTTTTGCATAGAGGCCCCCACAGACCTTAATCCAGCCCTGGTTCCGGGGATGTAGTCAGCATGTCGACACCATAATGTCGACAGTCAGAATGTCAACACATGAATTAGGGTTAGGCTGCAGTTAGGTTTGATGTTAGGGGCATAATTGCAGTTAAGATTAGGATGCTATTAGGATTAAGCTGCAGTTAGGGTTAAGCAAATATAGGAGTGTTGACAACCACACTGTCGACAATCATAATGTTAACATATTGAACTGGTCTGCATTTTGTCAGTATCATCATTGTGAATTTCAACATGTTAAATGTCGACATTGTGAGTATATCGAAATCATGTGTGTCGACATCCAGACCATGGCGACATTATGGTGTCGACAGAATGGAGACATTTTGAATGTCGACATTACATACCACTTCATATGTAAGTATATCTTCTTGTCCTTTGATCTGATGACACAAGGGCATATGCTACATATGACATATAACACCTGTCCTTAAAACAATCGGAACATAGGTTCTGTTTACCCTGCTTGGAATGAGGTACTCATTTGAAGTTTCCATCAAACAAGATTCTGGCAGCCAGTTTATTGCAAAACTGAAAGGCAATCCAGGTAACAGGTTACATCAAACCCTTGTCTAACAGCAGAACATTAACTAACAATAAATAATTGCTTCACTATTACAACAGCAATAAACGGGGTGGCCAGAATCTGGATGTGACAGCTGCACAGACTGCCTACACTAACTTGAACCGGAGAAGATACTGCTAATGATTATTTTATAGTAGAAATAAGTTAAATACCCCCCCCCCCCAAAGACAAAAACAGAGAAATGTACAGTATGTAAAAAACTAGGAACGTGCACTAATATATGAATGTTAAAAGTTAGATATTATATACAGTTTCTGCAATATTTAACAGAGAAATTTATTTATAGATCACAGCAGTGGTCCCCAACTTTCTTTATTCATGGCACCCTAGAGTACAGGGGCGTCCCTAGGTATTTGAAGGGCCCTATGTACCGCCCAATGGTGTAAAATGTATATAACACATGTAACTTTGACAAGAAAGATGGGCCCCTCTCAGCTCTGGGCCCCATAGCAGCTGCACCCCTTGCACCTATGATAGTTATGCCCATGCTAGAGTATCAGCATTTTTGTCACCCTAGGTCAAAAGTTTCATTTTGAGAAAATCAGCAAAAATGATTAAATTAAGTTAATTGTTCTTACCTGTCATCCTTAGGATCAGTTACTGTATGTGGTGGCAGACAGGGTTATGCTTCTTTTTGGTACATACTTTATGGTTGGCAGCCACCAGCACTGGTTTTGGTTTTTACATGGCAAATAAATAATTACATTTTGTCCTGGATCAACATTTCATGGCACCAGGGGCGTTTTAAGAGAGGAAGGGGCCTGTGGGGGTCATTCAGACCCGCTCGCGAGCGCAGGACGCTCGCAAGCGGGTCGATGTTCCCCCACTGCACATGCGCACGACGGAGGGAGCTCCGTCGTGCGCTTGCGCGAGACCCGGCGGGCGACGGGCTTTCCATCGCTCCGGGTCTCGCACCAAAGGGGGCGTGCTGTCGATGTTGATTGACAGCATGCCCCCTTTGGTGGGCGTGCCGGGGGCGTGCCTGCCAGACGGAGGCGTTCCCATGGGAACGCCTACCGTCTGAAGCCAGCCCCACTGACATCACTAGTGATAGAGCCAAAATCACTCCTGGGCTTGCGGCAGCGAGACCCTACCGCAGGGTCTCCTTCGCAAGCCCGATGGTCGCGATGGTCAAGACCATCGCGACCATCATCATGGACGCTCGCATAAGCTGTGGGTGGTCACCCACAGCTATGCGAGCGGCCAGGAGGCCGCTCCATTTTCATGGAGGGCCCTGATTCAGAGCGAGCGCTCTGGTCAGAGTGTTCGGCTCTGAATCAGGCCCTGTGTTCATTCCCTGTCCGGGGCCCCCTCTTCTCTCCCCCGGCGGCCGGCAGCAGACTGACGCCTCTGACTGCCGACCGCAGATCAGTAGACTCTGGGCACTAGGCTGTGCCCAGAGTCTACTGCGCATGCGCAGGTTGCTGGGGAAATGGTGCAGCGGCCATTTTCCAGTGTTTTGTGCAGGGCTGAGACACCCGACACGGGATACGCCCCTGCATGGCACTCCTGCAAGTGGCATGTGGCACTCAGTTTGGGAACCACTGGACAACAGTAAAGGTCATTTACTGTGAGTAATGCAAAAGTGGAATCTTAAATGCTCCTTGTGATATCTCTACTCCACTTTTGTGTAGATATTCCTAGGTTGCTGGCAGAGACAATCAGGATCTAAGAACTAAGGACTAATGCGGGCCATACACAGTGCGATAAAGCAGCCGATCTGATGGATTGGTACGATTCGGCTGCTATATCGTACCGTGTATGGCCATGATATCGGACAAAGTGCGCTCCCGTGGGGTCGTACATCGCACCCCCTGATCATACTGCAGGATCAGTCAATCAGGGGATGCGATGTGCGATCCCATGCAGTACTATGCAGGAGGAGGAGAGGGGAACTGGCATATCGGGCAGTTGGCCACCGTGTGTGGGGATCCCCCGTCGCCTCGCACGGTGCCATTGCACCGTGTATGGCCTGCATAAGAAACATCACCTGTTTATACAGCCTTTATGCCTACCAAGCATTATATAAGCAAAGCTTGGTTATGCATTTCACAGTGTTGGTGCTTCAGAGGCTGCCTGCTTACCAGTTTCATGAAAAAGATGTGTGCCTTGATATACGTTTGGCTGACAAGTAGGCCTACAATAAAAGCATGGCAGGGGTGCAGATTTTGTGGTTCATAAACTATGGTTGCCTTGCAGACAATAAGGGGTTATTGCAGAGTTGAAAGTCGGATTTGCAGACTAATCTTGAGTGTTTTCACACAGCACATGCTCCTGAGATGAACGCACGCAAGTATGAGCGATGCACGCAACTAGGTCGCATCACAGTCTAGCGGCTGAGGGGTTGTAATTGGGTAGTATTGAGATATTCATATGTTCAAGTTTTAGAACCGCCACTCCTATAAATTCAGTTTTTATTGAAATGTAATTTGATATGTCAGTATGCTTTGAAATGAAAACAGGGAACAAATAAAAAATTTTATCTAAATTTTTGACTCTTTAAAGTACAGTAGCTACCATTTGCAGATATAGCTGCTGACCACACTCGGGCATTCTGTCAACAATGGAAATCAAATATTGTTCAGGACAACACTGTTGCATGCGTTCCCACAAATGTGTTACACTTGTAGTTTGCTTTGGTTTCACCCCTCTATCCAGTTAATCACAAACCATCTTGATGGGGATTAAGGGGGAGATGTAGCAAACCTTGTAGAGAGATAAAGTACCAACCAAACAGCTCATAACTGCAATTTTACAGTTTGTGTTTAAAAAATGACATGTAGGAGCTGATTGGTTTTTACACTTCTCACATAACATGAAGATAATCCTGAAATATGCAACAGTGAAACAGTTTATCTTCTTTATAAACGTATTGTCCCAATGGCATACACCAGCAATAATATGTAACTGCTGCCGGGGGTCACTGGATAGATGAAAATAAATGCACTTTCCTGCAAATGTCTGAGTGCAAATAATGTATAAAGGATAGCACCTCTACCGCTGACAGCGGGAGTATTTCTTTCGTATGCGTGGGATAGTTACCATGTATATCTGTCCAGTATCCAGGTAGCCCACAGGGAGATGATGCACATGCGATCTCTGGGAGAAGGTGACGGTCTGACCACTCGTCAGCGGGAGCGTGGGGCTGGCGGTACTGGTAGGTTAGGAGCCGATGGCTTGATGCTTCATGTAGCCAGATATATCCCCTGTGTAGGTTCAAACAACCGCCAAGTTCAGTCCAACCGACAGCTCGCGGCAACCTCCTCATACAGGGAAAGACCCAAGCAGCAGGATAGGTGACAGTCTGGTAGGAGCAAGCGGAAATTCCTTGACGCGTTTCTCCGGGCAGTAAACGCCCGGTTTCAAACTCGGTCCTCAGGACCCCAAACAATGCATGTTTTCCAGGTCTCCTCACAGAATCACAAGTGAAATAATTAGCTCCACCTGTGGATCTTTTAAAATGTGTCAGTGAGTAATAAATACACCTGTGCACCTGCTAGGTGATCTGGAAAATGTGACCTGTGTGGGGTCTTGAGGACAGAGGACCTCATTCAGAGTCTCTCGCAAGTGGCCGCTCGCTCGCATCAAGCGTATGCAAATTTTTCAAAGTGACGCCACGGGAAGCCATCGCTCGCCAAGGCATAAGCACGCCCACCATGTCTTAGTGAGTGGCCAGCGTACACCCTATCACACAGGCAGAGCTGCCCACCAGCACACGTCATCTACAGGAAGTGTATTAAAACATTGGTACCTCGAGCACCATCGGTAGTGTTCGCAGCGCTTGTGGTTGCCTTACCCTGCCGCAAGCACTGCAAGTACTTCAGTGTAAAAATCAGACATGTGACGTGTACTGTCATTCTACCTGTTAATTATGCATGCCTTAAAAACGGCGTTGAAATACCTAGGCACGCCTGCGTTTGCAAGTCCACCTCCCTGTTATTAGTGTCCCGCCCCTGTTACCACCCACAAACGGCCTCTCCTGTCACTCATTTCACTGGACTGTCTTTGCTGGGCGAGCGGCCTGCGATCGCACAGGGTAGTTCGCGCACGCGCAGAACGAGGCGTGCGCATGCGCATATGCAAACCATCGGGCCACTTGCGAGAGCACAGTACTAGCGAGAGACTCTGAATGAGGTCCAAAGTTTTAGAACCCCTGACCTAGGCCCTCATTCAGAGCCGCTCGCAAAAAGCGAGCACTCGTTCTGAATGAGGGCGGCCGCTCTTTTTTTTTTTAAAACCGGCCTCCTGGACGCTCGCTAAGCTGTGGGTGACCACCCACAGCTTTAGCGAGTGGCCAGGTGATGGTCGCGATGGTCTTGACCATTGCGACCATCGGGGCTTGTGACGAGACCCTTGTGGTAGGGTATCATCTGCCGCAAGCCCCAGTGAGCTTTTGGCTCTAAGAGAGCCGGAAGCTCACTACTGACATCACTCGTGATGTCAGTAGGGCCGCCCCCAAATGGCAGGCGTTCCTTCGGGAACGCCTCCGTTTGGCCAGCCACCCCCCCTCCCCACCTACAAAACGGGGCGAGCTGTCGATCAACATGGACAGCCGCCCCGTTTGTAGCGAGCCCCGGTGTGAGAGAATTTCTCTCTCGCTTCGGGGCTTGCGCATGCGCAGTGCCCCCCATCGACCTGCTTGCAAGCACATATCGCTTGCGAACGGGTCTGAATGAGAGCCTTAGTGTAACAACACTCCTTACAGTGACTTAATAGAAGTATTTGGTGATAATATCCCACATCTACAAATAAGATGTCCCATACTTGTAAGAGGAATGATTTATTTTCAAATGGGGATATGATTTATTTTAAGTGAGTGCTTTTTTTTTACTGAGGGTTCAATCTGTAATAATGGTGAAAGTTTTTTCTAATTAAAAAAACCATCACAATAAATAAATAGCAATATCTGTAATGCAGAATGAGATCACTGCTAAGCAAATATAAATAGTGCATTATGACTGAATATTTTATGAGACACTTAAAGACTCACAGAACATTGATCATTTAATGGCTTTGTTTGTATTTTCAGGACACAAAGGAGATGTTTACCAAAATCAGCCTTTGGTCTAAATCTGGTCACACATGCAACAGTTAATGCTTGTTTGGTTGACTCAGTCTTAAGGTCTTTCTATTCTCAATCTATACCACCTCTCTTGGCAAACTCTTTCAGCTCTTTTAGATTTCAGTATCAATTGTAAGCGGATGATGCCCTCTTACCGTTATATTTCCAATTGAAAAGCGCAACGGAATATGCTGCGCTATTTAAGAAACTGTTAATAAATAAATAAACAAATTTGCAGTACATGCGCAGTGTTGGGTAGGTATAGGGATGTTAAGCTTTTAATTGCTCAATTAAAATAGACACACTTCACATAAAATAACCAGATTATAGATCATTTTATCAATCTACATTTTCTCACACTGGATCTGTTGTTACCCACATACAAATTAATTATTTAACAATTCAATTAATAAATTATCAGATTTAGGGGGATATGTATCAACTCTTTGGAGAGAGATAGTATCAACTAATCAACTTCTAACTGTCATTTTTTTCAAACACAGCTTGTAAAATGACAGATGCTGGTTGATTGGTACTTTTTTCTCTCTACACTTTATCTCTCTCCAAGCTTTGATACATCTAAACTATATAATAGTAATGGGCACATATATAGGTGATGAATCTGGATAAAATCCAGTTAGGTACACTAGGTCGATGTGTATACACACTCACCAATTGTCTGCCCTATGTGCCGAGCTTGATAGATCAACTGGGAGGGCATTTAAACTGCCCGCCCAGTTGAACTGTCAATCACCGCCGGTTCCCTGCAGCATGTGTACGGGCGATCGGCGGGTTTCTGATATATTGGCCATCTGCTGTGCTGCACAGCAAATCGGATATGTATGTGAACGACGTTGTTCACAGATATATCTACTGTACACACCCTGTGATGCACTATAGATATGGGACGGGCGATATATCTATCAGTGTGTACCCAGCTGGGCCAGATTTAGTCAATACTCAGGCCAGTCAGATGGATCTTTTCTGGCTTCTCTGGGACCTGTTACTGTGGTAAAAGATGGACACATACACAGGCACACAAAAATTGTATTCAAACCAAGTTTGCCAATGTGTTCTATATTCTGATTGGATTATTAAAAGGCATTGGGGTGTTTTGGGGGCCACACACCCTGTGATATCACAGCTTATTTGCTCAGCTCTACATACTCTTTTGTCTGTTGTACTGCAGCAGCCATGATGCTGTGGCCAGACTCGGGGATGGAGTACTTTGGGAACAATTTTAAAGGGTTTCTGGTAGTACAGCTTTAACATCTTCTTTTACTTATTTTGATTTACAATTGGATCATTAATAACTAGATGCTAATTCAATATGCCCGTTCAGCTACTGTCATGATCTCCTCTTTCAAAAAACTGTATGATGTTTTAAAAAATAATGTCATTTTTTTTTGCTCAGGCATAACCCGTTCCTATTTTTGCCATTAGAGGTCAACAATAGCACATTCCAATAAAAGATGATTTAGTTGAATACAGGCTAGATAAATAAAAAGCTCTAAGGTCTTCACAATAGCTCCCTCCGCATCTAACATGATGTGTCTGAAATGTAAAAGAGGAAGGATAAGGAGAATTTCTTAAAAACTGTTTCAAAACTAGTTAGATCCAGTTTCCCTTGGCTTGGATATATATCCTCCTCTTAACATAAATTAAGGAAGGATAGATGACCACAGCCATTCTGGCCCAGAGAAGTGAAAATTGCAGTTTACAAATTTCTATAACTAAACTGGATTAGCTAGCAACCATATTTATGATGAACAACCTCTTCCACATTATTATATTTGTGTACAAACCCTAAATTGGATGGATAGTCACATATAAAAACCATACTAAACCTTACACTTCTGGTACACACTGGCAGATATACAGTATTGGTCAATATATCGTGTGCCCGTCGGCCAGTGTGTACTAGTGATATGTCTGTGAATGACGTCGTTCACAGACATATCGCATCAGCTATGTTGCACAGCTGATGGCAATATATCTGCAGATACTGTATATTGGGGCATCGTGCTGTGTGTATGGGCGGTCAGCTGACCGCCCGTACACTTGCAGCGGGACCCACGGCCAGATGACAGATGATGGTTGTTCAGTTTTTATGAACAGTCATCATCTGCAGATATATCTTTTAGGTGTGTACTCAGCTTTACTGCAGAGTTTCTTTATCACACCTTTACAAATTACTGATCAAAGAGAGATTACATCTACATTGCAGTGGCGTAACTAATGTATTTGGAGCCCAAGGTAAGATGAAAAATGGAGCCCCCCGTTTATGTGCTGAAAAAGTGGGCGTGGTCACATGCCACAAGGGGCGTGCCCACTGAAAATGGGAGTGTGTCAACATGAAACACCACTATTTCTCATCACTCTGGGAGCATTCCTTTCCATTCCATATACACCTTAATGCCCTTAGTAGTAATACCCCTTATAAAGTGCCCCCTGTTGTAGTGCCCATAATGCGATGCCCCTAGTAGTAGTGCCCCTCATGCAATGCCCACTTTAGTAGTGTCCCTTATGCAATATCCCCAGTAGTAGTGCCCCTTATTGAATGCCCCTTGTTGTAGTGCACATTATACAATGCCTCCAGTAGCGCCCCATTTGTAGTGCCCCCAGTAGTGCCCAATATATAGTGGCCACAGTAGTGCCCCTTATACAGTACCCAGTATGCAGTGCTCCTTGTACTGCCCAATATATATGGCCCCTTATCAGTGCCCCCAGTAATGCCTCTTATATAGTGCCCCCAGTAGTGCCCCTGATGCAGTGCCCAGTAGTGCCCCTTATGTGCCCCCAGTATTGTCAATATATAGTGCCCCCAGTCAGGACTAGACTGGCACTTCTGGCAAATGCCAGAAGGGCAGATGGTTTGATGGGCTGGTCCGGTCTCAAAACCCGGCCAAGCAGCTCCGCCTCCCGTCACTCTGCTCGGCCGGGATAAGGAAAGACAGGGATGTGTCGCGAAGCCAGGTTAGATGTAACCACGCCCCTTTTGTGGCTAGGCCATGCCCCTTTTGCGGGGGATTGCCAGGGCTTATCAGAAGCCCCAGTCCGTCCCTGCCCCCAGTAGTGCCCATTTTATAGTGCCCCCTATGCAGTGCTCAATATACAGTGCCAGGAGGTACAGTTATCTAGTCGCACAAGAAATCATATATTTCTCCCACTGTCAAGGACAGTGTTATCCCCTAAATGTTACAATGGGGGGTGCTACTACGGACATGTATTTTATAACAATAGAAGGACAAAGGAAGAAGATGAAATGTCCAAAGCAGCGCACTGAAAATAAATTAAAATTGAAGTTTTATTATCTTATTAATATCACAATACCATTAGGAAAAAAATATATTTTTAAGCGAAAAAATTATTAAAAATTGCAAGAAAGTGTAAATAGATTGACAAAGTGTAATAAAATTTTGGCAGCGCCCCTACAAATTCACCAAATTTGATGCAAATGGTATATTTGGTATTCCTATATTAAATACAATCAGGTGCATAAATATTGGGACATTGACAGAATTCTCATATTTTGGCCTCTATTCACCACCACAATGGCTTTGAAATGAAACAAACAAGATGTGCTTTAACTGCAGACTTTCAGATTTAATTTGAGGGTAGTTACATTCAAATCAGGTGAACGGTGTAGGAATTACAATGGTTTCTATATGTGCCTCCCACTTTTTAAGGGGCCAAAAGTAATGGGACTATCAACTCATAAGCTATTTCATGGACAGGTGTGGGCTATTCCCTCGTTATTTCATTATCAATTAAGCAGGTAAAAGGTCTAGAGTTGATTCTAGGTGTCACATTTGCATTTGGAATCAGTTGCTGTCGACTCTCAATATGAGATCCAAAGAGCTGTCACTATCAGTGAAGCAAGCCATCATTAGGCTGAAAAATCAAAACAACCCATCAGAGAGATAGCAAAAACATTAGGTGTGGCCAAATCAACTGTTTGGAACATTCTTAAAAAGAAAGAACGCACCGGAGAGCTCAGCAACACCAAAAGACCAAGAAGACCATGGAAAACAACTGTGGTGGATGACAGAAGAATTATTTCCCTGGTGAAGAAAAACCCCTTCACAACAGTTGGCCAAATCAAGAACACTCTCCAGGAGGTAGGTGTATATGTGTCAAAGTCAACAATCAAGAGAAGACTTCACAAGAGTGAATATAGAGGGTTCACCACAAGATGTAAACCATTGGTGAGCCACAAAAACAGGAAGACCAGATTAGAGTTTGCCAAACAACATCTAAAAAAGCCATTACAGTTCTGGAACAACATCCTATGGACACATGAGACAAAGATCAACTTGTACCAGAGTGATGGGAAGAGAAGAGTATGGAGAAGGAAAGGAACTGCTCATGATCCAAAACATACCACCTCATCAGTGAAGCATGGTGGTGGTAGTGTCATGGCGTGGACATGTATGGCTGCCAATAGAACTGGTTCCCTTGTATTTATTGATGATGTGACTGCTGACAAAAGCAGCAGAATGAATTCTGAAGTGTTTCGGGCAATATTATCTGCTCATATTCAGTCAAATGCTTCAGAACTCATTGGACGGCGCTTCACAGTGCAGATGGACAATGACCCGAAGCATACTGCAAAAGCAACCAAAGAGTTTTTTAAGGCTAAAAAGTGGAATGTTATGCAATGGCCAAGTCAATCCCCTGACCTGAATCCGATTGAGCATGCATTTCACTTGATGAAGACAAAACTGAAGGGAAAATGCCCCAAGAACAAGCAGGAACTGAAGACATTTGCAGTAGAGGCCTGGCACAGCATCACCAGGGATGAAACCCAGCGTCTGGTGATGTCTATGCGTTCCAGACTTCAGGCTGTAATTGCCTGCAAAGGATTTGCAACAAAGTGTTAAAAAGTGAAAGTTAGATTTAGGATTGTTTATTTTGTCCCATTACTTTTGACCCATTAAAAAGTGGGAGGCACATATAGAAACCATTGTATTTCCTACACCGTTCACCTGATTTGGATGTAATTACCCTCAAATTAAATCTGAAAGTCTGCAGTTAAAGCACATCTTGTTTGTTTCATTTCAAAGCCATTGTGGTGGTGAATAGAGGCCAAAATATGAGAATTCTGTCAATGTCCTGCTTATTTTAAAATCGTTGTTGGAATCCATCAATCATTCTGTAATGTACCTGCTATCTTCAGGCAGTAAATTAGTTGACAGCTATGTTTTATCAAAATAACCATGCATAGTGTAATTTGAATAATGGTTCTGCATAGGAGTTGATATTTTATAAATAAAGGAAAGATTCCCAATCAAGGTGTATTTATGTTCATACACGTTTTGTAGCAATCTCAATGTTGCTTATTCTCTATGGTCTCCAAATTACAGATACTAGGAGTCAGTCTCCTCTATATTCTTTTGTCTGAGATTGGTAAGGTGATTAATCTCCTCTATCTTTACACATTCAACATATGTTCTTCATTAGTAGGTAGTTCTTTAACATTGCTTTCGTAATTATGGCAACCTAATTATATGTGGGGCTGTGTACATCTCCCCAGATTATCCTCGTGTTAATGGTTATTCATATGATTAGGAGCTCCTAACTGCCATCTCACAGGCTGTGTTTGAAAAATGACAGTTGGGAGCTGATTGGCTGGCACCTTATCACTTTCTTATCACTTTTCACTCTGTCTCCTAACACTGCTTAGTAAATAGACCCAACAGTGATGTTTCTTTATATTCTTTATATAGGATGAGCTTGAATGTCATGGGTGGATATGCCATTACAATTTGTGCTCAAGTTTTGATTTAAAACTACCGGTTGTGGGACAAGACATTTTAGTTAGGGCCGTAACTAGGGGTGTTTGACCGGTGCGGCCACACAGAGTGCAGGGTTCTGGGCTTCACCATCACTGCCCCATGGCCTTTCCTTCTGGCTAGCAGGGTGCCAGAATCACTATGGCAGTACTATCCAGAGCGTCCATTAGACCAAAACACTTGAGGGTGGTTTTAAATGACCAAAACACGAAGATGAATACAGTTCCAAAACCAAAATACTGGGATATACGCACATCTCTAATAGACAGACATATACTGCATCTCTGAGCACTAACCATCAGGACTTTTGCAGAGGTGTCACCTGGTCTGGTGACACCCGGTGCGCACTCTGTCTATCTCTGCGAGCCGCATCCAAAAGGGTGATCTAAAATAAAAGGGAAATGGCCTTATGGGGGATCCAATTACTTCACTCCAGGGGGCAGCCCAGCATCGCGGATACTGGGCTGTCAGATGACAGCCCGGAGACTGGGCTGTCAGCACTGTCATCTCCTCTTCTATAACAGGAGCCTGGTGCTGCAGGAAAATGTCACACTGCAGCACCCGGCTCCTGTCACTGCAGAGGAGCCGGCATTTTGGTGTCACCCCCCTCCTAGGGTGACTCCCGGTGTGGCCCGCACCCCCCTCACCCTCCTCATGACACTACTGCACACATGTGCAGTGTGACTCTCACTTATGCACACACATAAAACATCATCGGCTTGCATGCAACATCGCAACTGCATGCACCTATGATTCAGGCACTAGGGGGAAGATCCAATTGGCAGTGAGATTTTGCCTGGAAAAAATTATGCAGACCATGCAACCAAGTTTGTATTACCGCGGGTATGCGCGCTCCCGATACCCATGGTATCCAGTTTTTTTTAAATTGATTGCAGTGTAGTTCTGAGGAAGTGCAAATAGAAGCCCATAGGCTCCTATTGGGCAACACCATCTTAAGATGGCGTTGCCCATGTATCGCATTCTGGAGCTTGGTGCATATGAAGTAAGTGTCATTTTCGGAAGTGTGATCACAAAATCTGCAGTGATGCATTTCGCCCACTGGGCCTGATTCAGCAAGGAACGCAGTTGCCTATACGCACGCAATAGGTCGATTGATGCGTACCTCGCATGCATCGCAGTGCATATGTGCGAATTAGCCACTGCGATCGGGACAGCGATCACGGAGGATACACAGACACATGGCAAAGTGATTGATATTAAGTGGTGTTTGTGGGTGGTAATGGGGGGGGGGGTCGGTCGAACGCAGGTGTTCCAGTGCGTTTCAACAGTGTTGCAGGAGTGTACATAAATTAGCCACTGCGATACCAGATGCCATCGGAGACCTCATAGTGTGCGCTGAAGTAAGCAAATCCTGAGTAAGGTCAGGGCTTCATTAACTGTCCGTTATTACTCGATGCTACCGATTGTTTCTCTTTGTTGGCCAAGTATACGGATGTGAGTATGGGGAGGTGGGCTTCTTTATATCAGGCTGCGATCAGAAAACAATGAAATATCACCATTGATATTAGCAACTGCGTTGCGTGCGTATAAACAGGATAGTGATCCATAGTGAATCAGGCCATCTGTGAGATACATTTTCTGTCAGACATTTTGGGTCTGAGTCAGAGGTTGCCGCAGTTGCAGCCACTGGTGCATATGTTTGCAGAGTTACTGCGGCACTGGACAATCCACCATTGGCACACCATTGTGTGCACCATCGACACTTGGACCAGCCCTAAGGCAGGTGCAGTTTCTCCATTTCTCCATGTCTGTTGCTTTGGCACGGCATATGAAAACGCGGCCACTTTCACTGACACGACCGCGACACTCCTCTTTTGTGTTCACTTCAGGCCACCTCACAGACAATGCCCAGGGACGCTCATGGTTTTGCCCCACCATTTCTAATGCCAGCAGCTCAGTATGTATATGTGCGTACACCAGGGGTACACATGTCCCACATGCACAATAGAAAATAATCGGTCAACTGTGCAAACATCGGCATGACGTGCATTTAGCATCCACCTCTGAGACAGGCCCTTCATCTGACAAGCTGAAACCAATCAGATATCATGGTTATACACTGTGAGATATGTCACAGTATTTGGCCACAAAACTGCGTTCCTCCCCTATAAGGAAACATTTCCGATTCCTCCCCTGTGAAGGAACAGGGAAAATGTAGGACGTGTAACCACAGCAGCGCATACACTGCCAGATGTAGGCAACTAATTATCGGATCTATTGGACATGCTAAACGATTCTGCATGTACAACAGACAAATCGATTGTGGCAATACACTATTCAATTATAGGCCCGATCAGACGATTATCGACTGACTGGCCCGATAATTTGACAGTGTACTGTGGGGCTGCTTCAGGTTGGAACGGAATTGCTGCAGCTTTGCAATTCCATCAATGTAAATATGCAAATGCAGCAGCAGGTGTATGACACCCCCTGCTGCATTTGCGATCCCAGCACTGCGATGGAGGTCGCAGCCTGGGATCACCATCGCGACCATCGGTGGTCTCAGCTTACTCAGGCTGGCCAGCTTGAGAGGCCAGGAAACTACGTGGGTCAACACAGTCCCTGGCCTTGCCACTGCCTGAAAACGGGATGGACACGCCAATCAGGCAGAGGCATAGAAGGGGCTGCGTGCGATTACACAGGACCCATTCTGCACACTCGCAGAATGGGTCGTGCGCACGCGCAGATTCCCTATAGTCGAGAATCTGCATTTAGAATCAGTATGTGTATGTGTATGTGCAGCATAAGAGTGACTGTATGCAAGAATGTCATGTAAACGTATTGCCTAAAGTAGTTAGGTGAACTGTGCGTGAGTGTGAACCTGGTAGATGTAGCTACTTACTGTCATAATTATGGCCTAATCCAATTAGATAATTTCTTTTGAAAATGTGAAATCACTGTATGTTGATGTACTGTTTCAAATGATTTTATAGACCGCATTTTTCTCCTATTGTTAATAACCATTAATGTTCCAAATGACAGTTTTTATTCTGTACATATGTATTTGTATACAAGTCTATAGGATAAATGATATGGGACAGTTCATATTTGTTTAGTCTATATTTTCTCACATAGGGCAGGATGCATGAAGCATTGCATTTTGGATGTGATGCATCCCGCCAATGATCGCATGCATACCGGCGTTTAGTAACGCTGTATGCATGATATTTAAGCAAAGGACAGCTCTTCCGAGCCACAGGGACCCTGGGAGGGATCCTACTGGATACTATTCTCCCTATTCTTGCGAAAGTCTCCCGAAAAGAAGTCCACGAGCTTCTATTAGACAATGCTATCTATTCGGTCAAACTTCCAAAACCAGCAATTACGGAGGTTTGACCGCATTTAACGTTGATGCATCCTGCCCATAAATGAAAAAGCCAATACACATAAACAATAATCACTAAAATTCTGAATAGCATTTTTTTATTAGAAATTGTTGCTATAGTTAATTCCTATAGCCCTCCTGTAAAATAAGCTACTTCTACATTTGTGCAGTGGTGAGTTTAGCATTTGAAGGGGAAATGGTTAAATGCAGACATACAGGATCGCTGCTCAGCAGAATAAATGTGCTGATACAATGTCATTTTGCAAAAATCAGTTAACAGAAAAATAAACAAAATACTACTAACTTAGGGCCTGATTCAGAGACAGACACTAATGCGATCGCAACTGCATTTTCGTACGCAACGCAGTTGCCAAAATATGCTAATGTTAGCAAAGATCACCTGAGCATAAAGGCCCACTGCTGCCTTCTTTCCTATGTGCGACGTCACATACCTATGTAAACATCGGTAACATCGAAGCACATCGGCGACCATCTTACCCTTGCAGAAGGCCTGACCTGCCGCAGCCTTGGGAGCTGTCCTGACATGCAGAGCTGCGTATGCAATCACAGCGACTAATCTATGCACGCCCATGTAACGGCGTTTAAATGGACAGGCACTCCTGCGTCTTTGTTACCACTCCCCATTACCAACCCCAAACGCTGGCAGACTGTCACTCACTTAGCGATGGATTGAGTAATAGTATTGTGATCGGCGCATGCACAATGGCAAACATTTGCTCGATCTGCGTGAAAATTGCATTAGCGTCCATCTCTGAATCAGACCCTTAGTAACACGGGGCATGTCATACATTCAAAGAAGCTGCGATCCCATACACAGTGGATGTGCAAAAGAATTCCAATATTTCAGCCGCTGTTTTGTATTGAGATGCCCACTTCCGTCGCTTTTGTGCAAAGACACATTAATAAAAGGCACATCGGTCGGTCATCGAACTTCTGAGTGACCCTATGGCCGTGCAGAAAGGCTGTCGGAAGTTAGACGGCGCAGCAATCTCAACTGCGTATAGAACCACAGTCGCAGCCTGAGACACACCCCCGAGACACGCCTGTGTCTGAGTCGCCACCCTGTTTCTGCCCAGAAATGGTACTTGCCTGTCAATCACTTTGCAAATAAATACTTACTGTGACCGCCAATGCAAGACCATCATGGCACATGCGCTGTGTGAGTTATACTCATGGCAGTAGTAAAGGAAATAATCAATTTGCAAAAACATTGGAATGACGTCCATCTCTGCATCCGGCCCTAGTTACTCTAGAACAGTGATTCTAAACTCCAGTCCTCAAGTACCCCCAACAGGTACATTTCTTTAATCAATCACAGGTAAGTTAATCTATTTTGCAGTAACCATAATGTCAAGGATAATTTGTTGGTAAATATATGTATCACTAAACTGTAAAGCTAATCATAAGTGAAAATAAATGGCATATATTGCCAGCTCACAATCTGATTATGGCCACGTACCTAAAGGCGTTGAGCACCTTAAGATGAAATGCTAATGACACCGCATGTCAAATATGATTTCTTTTGAAATGTAGTGGGTAACAAGCACTTGTACTTGTGTTCAGGGAGGTGATGGGAAGATACTCCATCAAAATCATTATGTAAATGATAAAAAAAGGAGCAGGGAGTGTGTGAAAAACTAACCTGCTTCACAATGTACAAAAACAATGCTACATATAAAAGGGGCCTATGTATTAATAATCATGGAATTCTTGCATACATTCCCGGAAGTCACGGGAGTCTCCTGATTTTTCGGGTAACCCCCCCGCACCCCCGAAAGTGTAGGCAGATCTCCCACATCCTGCCTGCATCCTAGTGAAGCGGCCAGGATGGGGAGATTTAATGGTGAATTTGTGAGTCCATGAGGAGGGGGCAGGGCTATATGGCACGATTTGACTCGTTTAGCACCGCCCCTCCTCGCGGACCCGTTAATCGCGGACTTTTCCGGGGAAGAGGCAGGGCCTAATTATGTCAACAGTCTTTCACCGCCCCCCGAACCGGCCTGCAGCAGCAGCTCTTCGGGCTGCTTCCAGAAAGGATTTATAGGAAGTCGGTAAGTATGCATTGCTGTGATTATTAACAAACTGTATCTCGGCGATAACCGCTGTCCCATTTGTCAAAGGCTCCTCCAATGGTAATCTCACACTGCGTATATGCAGTGTCAGTTTCAGGAACCTGCCAGAGGCTGCAGGAGAGGGATCAGAAAATGTCTCTCCAGTGAGTAAAGTGTCTATAGGCTTAAAGCAGTTCACACCATCTGAAGATTCGGTAAATCTGAATATGGTGTAAACTAATGAGGCCAAACTCGTATTTCCCATTAATAAAAATGGGGACCACGATCTGCAGTACTAATTAGCTTTCTGCAGATTTCTATGAAATCTTCTGCAGTAGGCTGTTTGCACCTATAAGCAATTCATAAAATCATGCTGTAACTTCAGTTTCTACATAATTTTATGACAAAATTGCTTGATAAATAGGCCCCCCAATCTTAGTGGATATGGTGCTATTTGAAACAATGGGTTTTCCAATGGCATGCATTATACTAGCTTAACAAAAGTTCTTACATGCATCTTACCCCAGTGAGTAAAAGGCCTCTCTCTTCAATCTAATGCCCAATTTATTATTTTGGGATGTTTATCGTAGCAATAGAAAATATTTTATTGCAGCAATTGTATTACAAAATATCGTAGGAGTAGCTGAGTTATACTGATGCAGGCTGGCAGGGAGAAGAGAAGTCTGAACACATTTCCAGGAAGTCTTGGTGCATTTGTGCATACGTGACCTGACTTGCTGGATTATGCAATACGCTGACTTGCACTTCCAGTTCTACCTGTTAAAATAAATAAATATATATTTAAAAAAAAATGGTAATTAAATAAAAAAAAATACTTTAGGATTGAGAAAATCCAGCTTTAATCAAATAATCTTTTAATATATTATAAATGAATATTTCCTGTTAATGCCATCTTGAGATGGTAATAGTGATAAGAGTATTGCAGTGGAACATGTAGGGAATAATTCACTAGTGATAGCATGGCTGCAGCCCTTGTTCGATAGGGATAAAAGTCTTTTCTCTGGCATAGATAGTGATTTTACCCAGAAAATAAATATGCTGAAATATGTTAATGGGAGAAATTCTACCCGGGTGACGATCTAGAGCTAGATATTAAATGGAGCAAGGGAATCTATTAAAAAATTATAAATTGCATTTTATGAGGCTTTCACAAATGAATACATTAATGACAGTGCTGGGAAATGACTCAAGTGTCCTTTACTTGTGGTTTTGTCTAATGTTGCATGATTTCCCTTTCTTTGCATTAGTAAAGCAATAGTACACAAATATGATCTAAATATACTGCAAGGAATTCATTCATACATTCTAACCGGTAGCTGACCTCTTAGCTACAGTATGTAGCAACAAGCCAGGTGACATAAATAATCCTTACTAGCTCAAAGGCGAATGTACTTGTCATCAATCATGAGTGTTTTCTATATTTCAGTTAGAGATATAGTACTACAGTATTTAAATTGTAACTGGGGTTCTCTGCACATATTCCTTTGGAAAGGCAGCTTAATTGCAACTGTTATGCATCCTGTATGTGTTTTTCTTACATGTATTTTAACTTTGCACTGTGGGAGTTGGTTGCTGCCAGCCAATCCTGGCCAGGGCTAAGGTTCTCTCCATTTAGTGTTCATGAATGGCCTATCAGTGGAAAGTGGGTGTGTAGGAGACGTTTGTCACAAGACTAACAACTAGTGCATGCAGGAGAGATTCTGTATGAAGTTTACTGTCAGTAGTGAAAATGACCGGTCAAGGGTGAGGAGATAAAACAGGCTAGGACATTTTTCAGAAATCTGTTTGTGCAAAACATGCTTACGGATGGGTTTTTCTTTTTCTGTTTTACTTCCATAAGTAATACACACTCATACTATCTGGTTTTTTTTTTTTAAATGTCTGTATGAACTTTAAGTGCCCTTACACACTAGCTTCATGTTTTATTTGGTTTTAACTCTATTAAAAATAAAATCACATAGGACTATTGCTGCAACTCAGGAGAAATTACTGATATCTCTTGCACAGAGCACAATCCCAATGAGCAGTGGCGTCACAAGAGGGGTGCAGGGGCTGCAGTCCACATTCGGCTCCTGACACTGAGGGAGCCGGCCAGCACTGCACACGGGTACTTCCTGCACCCCCTTATTGGTGGCTGTGCCGCGCGCACAGCGTCCCTCCCCACCGCGGGATAGGACGCCACTGCCAATGAGGCACGTTGCCCCCATGCATTGACATCAGGCGTAAATTCTTCATTGAAACTGAACATTTTTGAAGCATGTCTGTGGGACCTGAAGCCATCTTCAAATGGTGTTAGCCCGCTGAGGCTCATGCCTTCCCATGGGGAGTAGGTCCACATTGAGAAGAGAGATCATTCAGATCCTTTTGCCTCCTCCGCCTTTGCTGTGGGCTTGTTACCTAAGGTAAAACATACGCAGTAATGCAGACCACCAGTGTAATCTTTGCCGAATATTCGGTGGTACTATCGGACCCCTGATGATGAATGGCCCATTACCTTAAAAATGTATTTGTAAGCAGCCATTTAGTGGTGATGAATGGACCCCTATGCGACTGCAACCAGCTGGTCTATAGCTGACATGGTTGCATCCCATGCAACAGTGCCACCCCGCTATGTCCTCCGGCTTTTAGAAAGGAAATCCATTCTGCACATGTGTAAAACAGATTTCCTTTTGTTCCCTGGCCCCCCAGGCAGTGATGTAGAGGTCCCTGACTGCCGACATCACTGCCGGAATTACTCCACAGCACTCTGGAGCGCATGCGCTGGAAAAGGAGTGTGAGGAGGGGAACTTCGTTTCCTGCAAAATGCAAATGTAGAGAGCAGCTGCACAATCTGCATGTGAGGGAGTGGGAGATGGGGGTAATGCCTTTACAGTAATATGACTCTGGGACTTGGGGGGGGGGGGGGGGGGGGCTATGAAAAAAAAATACACTGGCACAAGAGAGGAGTGGAAAGGTGCAAAATAGAGAGAGGTATTACACTGGGGGGGGGGGGTCGGAGGGAGTGGTTATACAACAGGGTATCATTTACCCTGTTGTAATGTTAATGAGATCTATTGCCACTGGGTAGGGGTTATTGCCGGGAGTGGTATAAAAGATAAACAGTTAAAAGGTCAGCAATGTCCAGATAGACACCGGATGTTAGACAGGCAATAGGTCGACAGGGGCAAAAGGTCAACAGGGGCAAAAGGTCAACAGGTCAACATACTAAATGTCAACATGGAAGGTCGACCGTTACAAATGGTTGACATGGTCAAAAGGTCTACACGAAAATGGTCAACACACAAATGGTCGACATGTTTTTTTTTTTCTAACCCTCATCTGACCCTAACCGTCCCTTCTAGTGCCTGACCCTAATCCTCCAGTAAATATCTAACTGTAACCAGGGGCATTTCAAGAGAGGAGGGGGCCTGTGTGCAGACTCAGTGCAGGCCCCCTCCTCTCTCCGACGGTCCCGCGGCGCTGCACTGGCAGAGGATTCTGGCTTAGTGCCAGAATCTACTGCGCCTGCGTGGGTCTCCGGGAAAATGACACAATTTCCCCAGTGATTTTTGCAGCATAACGGACAGATTAGACTACATGGGTGCAGGGTGTGTGGTGTGGGCCCCCCTGGACCCAGGGGCCCATGTGCACCGCACACCCTGCCCCCATTATAGATATGCCCCTATGACCATCCCTCCTAGTGCCTAACCTAACCATCGTGGTAAGTGCCTAACCCTAGCCTTCGGGGTAAGTGCCTAACTCATTACGAAAAAAAAAGTTGACAATTTGTGTTGACCATTTTCATGTCGACCTTTTGACCCTGTCGAAGATATATGTACCCGTCTATCTTTTTCCATGATGATATGTACTGTGTCAACCTTTTCCCTGTCGACATATTGTCCCTGTTGACCTACTGTGTGTCTAACATCTGGTGTCTATCTAGACATTGTCGACCTTTTAACTATCTATAGTCCGGATACTGTTATTGCCAATGGGAGTGGAAAGTAATTTTACAGTGGAGCCTATGGACATGAGGGGGTGGGAGACAACCCCTAGGTATTTTTTTTTAATAAAATATTTTTAATTATTTTTTAAAAATATTTTTTTTAACTCAAATTAATCTACAATTTTTCAGTAACATTTGCTAAAGAAAATCTGCAGTTAAGAAATTAAATGTGACAAATTATGCTAAATTAACCACTTAACTGACGAATTCTCTCTCCAAAAACCGCTCCGAAATTGTCGTTTTTTTTATGATTGAATTAGGTCAGGAACAGCTTTTTAAAACTTATCCAACACGATTTTCTAAAAAAAAAAAAAAATTTTTAAGCGCTGTATACCATAAAAATGGCAATTTTTATGCTATATAGTACAGTTGGCCATCGATAGAAACATCGATTGTGACCACAGCTACCGATGCTTCCTTAACATCGGTTGGGGGCTGCCATCTATATACGTGTGTATATATATATATATACACACACATATACATGCATATATATATATGTGTATATATATACACACACACATATATATATATATATATATATATATATATATATATATATACACACACACACACACACACATACATATATATATATATACACACACACATATATATATAGATATATATATATACACACACACATCTGTGTATATATATATATATACACACACAGATAGATATATATATCTGTATATATATATATATCTGTGTGTATATATATATATATATATATATATATGTATATCTGTATATAATATATATATATATGTATATCTGTATATAATATATATATTAGGGGTGAGCGGGTTCGGTTTTACTCGGTTTTACCCGGATCTTTTTATTGGCTATCGCCGAACATGTGTTTTGGATAGCGAATAAAATCGAGCCAAATTTGCGGTAAAGTGGCGATAAGAACCGAGTAAAACCGAACCCGCTCACTCCTAATATATATATATATATATATATATATTATGGGCAGGGCTTTGATTTATTTATGGGGGTGGGGTTATCGTCAGCGGGGAGAGGCTGCTGATAGAGGGGGTGGAGTGAGGGAAGGACAGCGCTGATAGCGCTACCTTCCCTGCCCGGCGGCTGCTGCTAGCCGGAGTTGGAGGGAGAGAAGGACAGCGCTGTTAGCGCTGCCTTCTCTGCCCAGTCAGCAGCCGCTAGGCTGCTGCTAACTGCCGGAGGAGGGAGAGAAGGACAGCGCTGTCTTCTCTACCCTGTCCTCTCGGCAGCCGCTAAGGGGGGGTAGGTTCGCCGGCGCTGGGCTGGCCGATCACTGCAGTGATCGGCCCACGGGGAGGGGCAAAGTGTGCAGAGGGACCAGGGACCTGTGATTGGCGGCTGCTAGAAAATTATTTTCCAGCAGCCGCCCATAGAGCTTTTCTGACTGGTCGTATCAGATACGACCATGTCAGGGAAAGCCCAGTCTGGTATGGTCGTATCTGATACGACCATGCCAGGCAAGTGGTTAAAAGCATGCAACAATTTCTTAGCATAACAAATGGCATAGCCATGCCCAAAAAACATCATACACTCAATTATACTGTTATCGTAGATGAGGAAAAAACACCATCTGTCACAAGTAGGAAGAAACACATCCAATAGTAGGGTAAAACAGTGGACCGTTTATTCACTGCAGCTTAGTAGACACCTCACAGCCAGCATCATGTCAGGTTTGCCACTATGGCTTACAGACAGCATGTATAATATCTGTGGACCATCCAGGTCCTGGTACCCTAATGCTAACCACCATCCCCCGCCTATCGCTTGGCCATCTTGTCCTGCATCAGGAGCACTGTGCTTTGCTTCCAGCAAAGCCTTAAGCCCAGCTCACAGGTGGTGCTGATTGCTTGGTTGGGAATCCCAGCACACTGCAAAACCTGGACTGGACCTGACAACCAGCCTACACCCAGGTAATCAAGTGGTGAGTATTGCCTCTGTCTTGTGGCACCGTGGCCTCCCTGCCAGACATTCAGTGTTGGGTTGTATATTTTTTTTATTAGCTGTTAATATACACAGTATGCTATTTTACATAACCACGAGCAAAAGAGGGCTGACTGACTGCCCAAGGGCACTCAGTTGTTGTAAAAGATGACAGCAATATCTAATTTCACAGCCTCATCTCTGTGCTGCTTCATTTGGCTGACACATTAATAGATTGGTATGAGAGGTTATGTAATCAGTTGATTTCTTAGATCTTAGTAATATTACTATAACTATTTCAAGTTAACTTTATTTATTTTACAACTAAAAAAGGCCCACTAAAGTGAATAAATTAAATTGAGATCATATGTAGAAGTCACAAATATAAAATGTTTGATCATGAGAAGAGCAATTATGTTCAAAAGCAAAGTTTGCTTGTGGAAATCATGGGTGCAAAAGTGTATCAACCGATAAGGCACGCACAGACTCTATAAAAGCCTGTAACTTTCCTAAGTAAATGTCATATCAGAATTAGATTGCTCCATCTATTATATCTGTTACAAGGCGTAGTCAATGAGATAACATGCAGATAGCAGCTACTAGCTAAGCACATTTTAGCTGTGGCTTACTGTTTCACTTTTATCACTACACATACTGCATGAACATATTTTCTATCAATAAATGCATCTTAATACATGATACTTTAGCAGTGAGGCATATAAGCTAAATATTCAGCTAAACTAATATAAGACAGAAACAATTATTTTATATAGAAAGTTAAATTAAAAAGGTTCAACAATTATGCTTAAATTAGTCATACTTTTCTACTCTCCCACATTGTTCAGAACACTCCCGAATAAGTGGGAGGCCAATCAAACTCTCAGCGGAGTGAGTCATCCTCCAGAATCTTTGCAGTCTTCTGAAGTTGGTAGGGCTTTGATGTCACAGTTCAATTTGAAGCACATCATCAATCCGTGTTGACACTAATCGCCTTGTCGTACACCACTCTTGTCGCTAGGACCAAAATGCAGGAAAGTATGAAGAATAATAACATAACAATGATGGAGTCTATGCAAGTGCTTAGCTGTGGACTCTGTGAATGCCAGGATTTTGTCTGTTCTACCCCTTTTATCTAAACCAAATGCTTAAAAAGTAGACACATCCTAATTTTGTGCATTTTGGGCCTGATTCAGAGCCGCTCGTAAGCGGCCGCTCGTTCTTTCCGAGCGATGTTTGCCCAACTGCGCATGCGTACGGATCGTAATACGCATGCGCGAACCAGTCAGTGCGGCCGAAAATCGTTTGTTCGCTAAATAGCGAATGCCTGCTATTTTGAGTGACAGGAGGAGGCGTATGTGGGTGGTAACAGGGGAAGGTGCTTGAAAACGGGGAGTGGAGATCAGAACGCAGGCACATGGGTGTGCATAATTAATACAGCAGCGTCATTAACCACGTCACTGGGTTATTTTATAGTCAGAACTGCTCGCAAGATTGTGGTAGCAAAAACCAACCACAAGAATAGCGAGCAGTTCATACGCTGGTCGATGTACTCGATTAATCTAATAAATAGCAGACATGACGTAGGATGCGAGCGGCCAGGGGGCGTAGTTATCCAAAAAACGACCGCAAATTTTGTTCGCTCGTTCAGACATAGAGGCGTGAACAGACCGCAAAGAGCGAACGGTTCATTTGAATAGCCACCCCTTTTTTCTGAACGAACGACCGCAAATAGCGTCCAGCTCTGAATGAGGTCCTTTGTCCCATTGATAAAAAAAAATTATGAAGCTACTTAGACAGAATGAAAAGATGAAAAGAACAACATTGGTCAATGCTCAAGCAATAGAACTTAAATTCTTGCAGTCCTCTTTAATGGAAATAATCCATAGAAATTGGTAAAGTCACCCATGGAACCATTGCTGTAATTGCAAGATTGATGGAAGCTAACTGACATGCTATGCTTTTCTATTTCGGATTTTGCTATGTGATGAATGGGAAATAAATACCTTATTAGACTTCACTTTTTAATTACAGTATATACTCGAGCATAAGCCGAGTTTTTCAGCACATTTTTTTGTGCTGAAAAAGCACCCCCTCGGCTTATACTCGAGTGATGCCGGTTCTCCCGCATGGTAAGCAGCTGAGCAGCGTACCATGTGGGCCACGGTGCAGACTGTGTCTCTGTGACACAGCTGCACCGCGTGTGCAGCGCTGACTGGACGGAATTCGGTCAGCACTACACACTGCCAAACACACAGCCGCCGGAGCCGGCAGCTGTGTGTTTGTTGTAATCAGCAGCCGATGAGAGTCTGTCAGACTCTCATCGGCTGCTGCTGCTCCCACTGCGGAAGCCATCTTCCTGCTCGAGCAGTGGGTAATGGGAGAGACGTCATGACGATGTCTCTCCCATAATGCAAAGCGTCCGCAGGAGCTGATAGCAGCGGCGGGACCAGGAGACAGGTTTCAGGTAAGTGTTTTTTTTTTTTATTAGGAATACTGGGGGCACTACCAGGGGGGATTACTTCTGGGGGCACTACCAGGGGGGATTACTTCTGGGGGCACTAACAGGGGGGGATTGCTATTGGGGGCACTACCAGGGGGGGGGTAATTCTGGGGGCACTACCAGGGGGAATTAATTCTGGGGGCACTACCAGGGGGGATTACTACTGGGGGCACTACCAGGGGGAATTAATTCTGTGGGCACTACCAGGGGGAATTACTACTGGGGGCACTACCAGCTGTTGCATTTCCCACCCTAGGCTTATACTCGAGTCAATAAGTTTTCCCAGTTTTTTGGGGTAAAATTAGGTACCCCGGCTTATATTCGGGTCGACTTATACTTGAGTATATACGGTAAGCTGCTGCATAAAGCCTAGGCAATATAAAACATTGTTGTTATTTTTTAACAGGGTAATCTAACCAACCTAGATTGTCATCAGAATAAATATGTTTATACTTACTTCAGGTCCAGTTTGTACCCGATATTACAGATGAAAAGTTAATAAGAGCAAATACAAATATACGCAATTAAGCTTAGATCATTAAACATTATAATCTCATATAATATAGAAGGATAACATGTAATAAACATAATGTCAGCAGTAGTTTCTTGCTCATTCCTATTACACTAATATCAGCTAATAGCTACAGTACATAGTCATCTAAGATCAGTCACAAGGGTCGCAGATTATCTTTAAAAAGTCAAACTATCCATTAACACTGGTAATAAGAATCTCCATGGAGTTGATTCAATTAGGGGCAATGTGTGGGCAATGCCCATGATTTGCCAATGTAATTGTGTTGGAATGCAGGCAATGGCACATTTATCACCCCTAAAAGGCCTATTTCACCTATTCATGGGCCTGATTCAGTGTTGTAAGCAAACCTAAAGGCGGGGGGACTGCGCATGCGAGGATTGGGTCCTGCATCACTCCACACAGTGCCCTCTAAGCCACAGCCTAATTGACAGCCATTTGGGTGCAAGTGGGGAGTGGCACCCAGTCGCTCAGTAGATACTAGTTGGAAAAGGGATAACATGTTTGTAAGGTAATCTATCCTCCAGATAACCTGGACTTCTGTCATCACCTGCACAATGGCATCATTTTTAGTTAATGATTACTGTAATACTGATTTTCAATAGAGCTGTTTCCTACTGGAGACCAATACTACTGTTGTTTTTATCTGGAAGTGGTCAGAGTCTGAATGTGTCAAAGGTTTGTAAAAATATGAAAAGCACCATCAGCACTTTTTATTTCATATTTGTTCATTACTTTCATGTTTTATTTAAAAAACTATTACATAGTATTTCCAAAACAGAAGCCGGCTCCCTTCCAACCTATCTTGTGAGACTTAAATAGAGCTTCGAGAAAAACAGAAAGAAGACAGAGACGTTATGTTATTGGCTCGCAACAATAAATGTACCAAACAAAATGGACCGTGACCCAGTTCTCAAGGAGAACTATCAATAGTCGAACAAAGAGCCCTTTCTACAGAGGGAAACAAAGTTCTGAGCTGTTTGGCTGGCGACACAAAGAAAAAAATCATTAGTTGTGATAATTCTCAGATGAAATGAAGATACAGAGGTGTTCAAAGCATTTTTTGGTGTCTCCATATTTTTAAGTGAAAGAGACAGTATGCCCTCATAAACATACATCGGTGTAGCTAAGCGATACAGATCAAGTTTAAAATTGGGGTATATTAAATCATTTGTCACTAGCAACTGAAAAGTTGGCAGTAACTTCCTATTAGTCCTTTACAGAATTTAAAGTATCCTTATTATGTAACACAATTGTCATAAAGATGTAGAAAAAGTGATTGAATGTGAAGATAGGTAAAGGGGGGCAAACTGGGGAATTGCCACATATTGCTGTCAAACATATCCAGACGAGTATCAATCCTTTTTAACCCAAAAAGCCAATTGTCATAGTTAACATGGGAATTTAATACACCACCGCTGGCGCTCACTTTTGTTTGTGTAAAAAAGCATAACAACACTTTAAAACATATGCCTTATATTGCAGCAAAATAATAATACAAAAAAATAAATTAGCTCAAAAAAAAATTACACGTTATATCACAAATATGATATAAACAAGGCACTATAATAACAGTATGGTATGTGCTGATAAACTACAGTAGAGGCACTGACTTCTCCAACTAGTGTAGCCCATTCAAAAATACAAGTTTTACAAGTCAAATGGAAATTCTTTCTGAACCTTTATTTGTTATCTTTATATTCTGGAGAAAGACAGTTCTCAGCTTCAGGTTACAGGGTGTTATGCTTTATTTGCAATATGATATGTGCATGTTAAATGAATTATAAATTATGTATAAATATTAATACTATTATATAATTGGTTTTATGTAGTAGCTATAAAAATACATACATTCTCATGGGATATACTCATATATACTGTATAATTTCCCATATATAAAATCTATCTATCTGTCTATCATCTATCTGTCCATCAGTGGCGTAACTAGGGAGGGAGGGTCGAGCGGGGCACATGCCCTGGGTGCTGTGGCAGGCACAGCAGAGGGAGGCGCTGTTGGCCAGGGCACCGCCTGCCCCCCGCCACCATTGCACCCTAACCGAAGACTTGTCACTCTAACAATGTTATGAGCAGGCAACTGTGCCTGCTGGTGTTGACTGTAGTGGGAGCTCCCATCCTGAGAACTGCTGGGTGACAGAGTGACTCTTCCTTCCCCAGCACTTAGGTGTGTATTATTTTTTAGCCCGGGGGGGGGGCTGCAGACTGCCGTAGGGGGAGGGGGGGATGACTTTAAAAACAATAGATGCTAGCAATGTATTTATTGGGTTGGCTGCATTTGTATGAAATAAGTGTGTGTGTCTGTGTCAGTGTGTGTGTGTCTGTATCTGTGTCAGTGGGCGAGATGCACTAAATGAAAAATGCGATAAAAACCCAATTTCCGCGGATTTACAACATTTTCCATATGCACTAAAGTGTGGCCGCCGGGGTTCCGATGCGGAGGGTAACACCTGCTTATGCTGGAGTTACCCTATAGAAGCCTATGGGCTTCTACCGCATTGCACTGATATGAGGGATCCGATCAAATCCCTCCCAGCATTCCAAGCGGCCGCGTCACTCTACGCATGTGCAGATGGACTCCCGGGTCATAAACTCGGAAGTCCACAGGGCGGCGCGGATCGCAAAGGACAGCTCTTATCAGAAGAGCTGTCCTTTGTTGGACTGATTGCATATGTTAGTGCATTTCCGATCAGTAAAAATTAGGTTCTGGTGGTAAGTAGCGCACTATGTTAGTGCATCCCGCACTATGTGTGTGTTTCAACTTGCACTGGGCTCCAAAGACCTTAGTTACGCCACATATATCCATTCTAATAGATAGTACTGTTCCAGATATACAGTGTAATACCCCGCTAATAGATTAAACCTTGTGTGGTGCAATGGTGTTCTATCTTACCAGGACTAAACAGATCTCTTGGTCCTTTTGGATGTATTGGAGAGGTAGGGAGATAGTTGCAGGCATAGATCGTCACCAATATAGTTTCAAATAAGGGTTTGAATTTATTAAACGTTACCTTCACACAATAAATAAGTTTTTTGCAAATGACATGCATCAACAGGTTAAAATACTATTTAGCTAGTAAAACACACTTAAAAAAATATGAATGTTTTATTACTCTGGATCGCTGGAACGGCTGTATATCCTTTGCTACAGTGATAGCAGTAGTCTTGGGAAGCTGTGGATTAATAGGTGAGTTCAGTAAACACAAACAGTTGAACATTATCATAAGACACTAACAGACAAAAAGTCGAACCTTTTATAGCGCAGAAATAAGAACAGCTGGAAATCTTAACCAGTGTTATCAGAAAAACTGGACACAACAAATAATAATACAAAAAAATTATGATTTCCGCGCTCCACTGACGGAATAAAAGAATTCAATGAATAATAATACAAATGTTACCCTCCTTGATTTTCTCGTGCAGACTCTCTGCATAAATCTTGACATGAAAACAAAAACACAAAATACAGAGAGAAATCTTATAGTGTAGTATGTCCCAAAAAATTTCAGAGTATAAAAGATAAAAGTTCGTGGGAATCTGGACTTTTATCTTTTATACTCTGAAAATATTTTGTACATACTACACTATGAGTTTTCTCTCTGTATTTTGTGTTTTTGTTTTCATGTCAATGATAAGAGAACAACTTCGATCTCCCTAAAGATTTATACAGAGAGTCTGCACGAGAAAATCAAGGAAGGTAACATTTGTATTATTATTAATTGCATTCTTTTATTCCGTCAATGGAGCGCGGAAATCATAGTTTTTTTGTATTATTATCATAAGACAGTTCACAATAAACCTGGTTCAACTGACCAGGCTTTAAAGTCAACAAAATAAATATTAACACAATATATTACAAATATGCAAAATAGTTTGCCCCGCTAGGTACTGTATCAACTGAATTTAGTTTCCTTCACTCTCTCCTAATACTCGCTGCATGCATGCAAGTTACTGTCTATAATACCATCCGGTGCTCTCTGTAAAGCTGGTGCACTTGCTGATATCGTATTAATGAGCAGAGTTGTGACAGCGCTGACCAAGGGCAGATTGGTATGGAAAACCAGCCCAGGAAATTATTGAAAGCAGCCCTCAAGGGGGTGGGTCTATTGAGGGGGCGGGGTCTGTGCAGGGGGTTGGATACTGTCTTCTCATAGGGTCTGATTTTGAGTCAGAGGCAGTCGTGGCCTTCCTTGTGTCTTTTTCTGCATTTGTTCCTGCATCTTTATGCTAATGATACTACAATGCTCTTCCCTAGTGTACATTCGAATGTGCAAGGACCGTGACACCCACTTTCAGACTCTACAGATGCTGCAATCACGCTTTGTGCATCTTTATACTCCACCATCAGTCGCACCATTGAAACTTGCACAAGCCCTATGCTACAAGGTGCAGATTATCCATCTGAGTTTAGCCTCCAATGTGAGCGATTCAGCATATCTATACGCAACCACTTTCAGCAACCCACCCGTGTCACTCCAAATACATGCCCATACTATGCTATATCTGGCTAGCCAATACCCTGTAACCTCCCAGGAATGCCCAGCACATTTCTAATACACTATATATGTACTGCGACTCTGTATGAACGCCAACAGGATGTATGTGCGGTGCAACTCAGACACATGCACAGATGAAAACATCACTCCACTGTTTCTGACTCAGAATAAGGCCCATAGTGTTTTATACTATGCCATAGTGGTGCTTGCTATATAATATGCATAGTTACATAATGCCACTCCCTTTTTATCTGCTGATTATAAAAACATTCAGAGGTGCAATAAATAGAAAATAGCTGAGAAACGTCCCCGAAACAGTCACGACATGCCTGGGTTTACTCGCCTTCCCCCATTACCTCCCACAAGTGCCCCGTCTATCAATCACTCTGCATCTAAGGCCTCACTACAACCACCATCAGTTACATATTAAATTGCAGTATACACAGCTCCCCCCCCATGCTACCCCTCAGTACACACAGCAACCGCATATTACATTGCAGTATACACAGCCCTCCTATACTACCCCTTAGTACACACAGCAACCCCATATGACATTGTAGTATACACAGCCCCCCTATACTACCCCTCAGTACACACAACAACCCCATATTACATTGTAGTATACACAGCTCCCCTATACTACACCTTAGTACACACAGCCCCCATACTTCCTCTCAGTCAGTATACACAGCCCCCATACTACCCCTCAGTATACACAGCCCCCTTGTACTACCCCTCAGTACACACAACCCCATATTACATTGTAGTATACAGAGCCCTCCTATACTACCCCTCAGTACACACAACAACCCCATATTACAATATAGTATAGACAGCTCACCTATACTACCCATCAGTATACACAGCCCCCATACTTCCTCTCAGTCAGTATACACAGACCCCATTCTACCCCTCAGTATACATAGCCCCCATACTACCCCTCAGTATACATAGCCCCCATACTACCCCTCAGTATACACAGCCCCCCATACTCTCAGAATACACAGCCCCCCACACTACCCCTCTGTATACACAGCCCCCCCTATACTACCCCTCACTATACACAAACCCCCATGGTACCTGCATTTCTTCCAGTACAGAGCAGCAGTAGGGAGCCAGGACAGTGTGATGAGTGAATGAAGCACAGCCACAGGTTGCCCAGAGACAGTTCAACTTCATGCGAGCCTGAGAGGAGCAGGAACAGGAAGAGGAGGTCGGGTCTAATACACAGCTCAGAGACAGAGGGGAGGGGCCAGGAAGGCACTGTGTCATGCGGCCGATATGTGTGCTGTCCTGGCTGCTGCATTTATGCATGACTAGTTTGAGGGCGGCACAGCTGACCAGCTGCACCCGCAGATATTCAGCCCTGCCTGCTGTAATGTGCTTCTGCTCATGTGCAGAAGCTCTGCATGCTGTCTGGTCGCAGCAGTCCAGAGTCAGCCCACGCGGCAGAAAGAGGGGTAGGGGTAGGAAGGGACTGGGAGCCCGGCCCAGCAGGAACTATCTAGGCTACTCGGCGGCCCAATCCGCCCCTGGCACTGACAGAGAGGGTGATGAATACATGCAAGTTACTGTCTATAATACCATCCGGTGCTCTCTGTAAAGGTGGTGCACTTGCTGATATCGTATTAATGAGCAGAGTTGTGTCAGCGCTGACAGAGAGGGTGATGCAGTTCATTGTGTAAATGGAGCTAACTATTCTCTCCTCTAGCTTAGTTTATATGAATGCAATCTGGCACCCAGGTTGTGTCTCCCTAAGTTCTGCCTGCTGCAATTTGCACTGGTTGTCTAAGCTGTCTCTGCCTATGCTAATGACTGATGGATAAATAGCTCCTGCACGGCTGAAATAGGCTTAAAGTGTGAGCCACTCTCCTGGGTGAATGGCCAGTCTTTAGGCTGCCTACTGTTTTCTGCGACTGATGGTATTTTATACAATGGGTCCTCACTGCTATTCGGCACTATTACAGAATCTAGCTATCAATTGGTGCACTGAATAGCTATGGTGCTCCCTGCCCATTGCATTCCTGCAGTCTCTGGAAACTGCAGCAGGTAAGTAGACATGTAGTGCGGGCTGTGTGGAGTGACTGATTATAGACTTGGTCCAGAAGCTCATCCAGCTGTCCTGGAGAGGGAAGTCTCTGGAGGAGTTCTTTCTCCCTTAAAGAAGCTGCACCTTCCTGTACTGCCCACCCATCAGGATAAGAGAGCCGCCTCCTAGTCAGTCTTTGTGAGGGAGAAGATCCCCCTCCATTCATCTCTTATGGAGATCTGTCTGTGCTGAGCCACCTGTACTGCCTCCCTACCAGCCTCTAGGAGGATCAGTTACATCACTCACTGCCTTTGCTTGTGTCCAGAGGCCGCCGTTCTGCCGTCTCCTTCACCATCAACCAGAGGGAGACACCCTCAGGTAACCTCACAGTGCAGGCCTGCTTGCTGGCTGTTCCCTCTTTGGACTCCCCATAACTGCCTTAACTGTTCACCTCAGCCACCTGTAGCTAGTTTCAATGGTTCTGTCATGTGACCTGCTGCTGCTCACCACTTAATCACGGAATCGGTATGATTTACCGCCGGACGCATGGCCGACGGTTCAAACACCAACAACGTGAGGCCGACAGGGCTGAAAATCCTGATCGTCCTAAGGTAAGTATTGACTAACCTAATTCCCCCCCCCTAACCCTGACACTCCCTTAAGGGTGCCTAATCCTAACCTTTTCACCCCAATGCCTAACCCTAATCCCCCCTCTGTGCCTAAACCTAACCCCCCCTTCCCCGCTGCCTAAACCTAAGTCTCCTGGGAGGTGCCTAACCTCCCCCGGGGTGCCTCACCCTAACCCCCCTTCCCCATGCCTAACTCTAACCTCCTGGGGGGGTGCCTAACCCTAAGTCCCCCCCATGAGCCCTAAACCTAACCTTCCCCCCCCGTGGCTAGCTGCGCAAGGAGACCGGCGTGCCTTCGATCGGGATGCCTGGCGTCGGGCTCCCGGCGTAGGTCTAATGACAGGCGTCGGCATCTCGACACCTCTCTTTAGACCCGTGCCGGGATTAGACAGTCTGCATACCCTTAATCACTCCTCTTCTCTGCTCCTGTTGGCTCTGTATTACCCATGTGAGGTCCAGAGCCCCAACATAGTAAATAAACAACAACAATATGAATATTGACAACTACTGTATATATACATAAATATATATATATATATCTTACATAGGACCTAGCAGATAGTTTGCTCTTCACTTTATCATGAAGATATTGTCGTTTGCATCCATATGGTCTGTAAATAATATGCTGGGTAGCGACGCATCTGATAAGGCTGTTGTTGAATTGTACTTTCTGCTTTTTCAGGCTCCTCACTATATTTGTGGTATTGGTAGTTTTGCTGGCAATAATGTGGAGAACCTCTGCAACATGAATGGCGGCAATAATGCATGCAATTTGCTGCATATCTGCTGCCTTGGACTGGGACACCACCAGGACCAGTTACATTAGCTGCTCATAGACCTTTCTCTCCATTCACCACATCAAAGTGGACTGTCTCTCCATCTCCCAAACTGCGGAGGTACTTTAGTGGGTTGTTCTTTTGAATTGAGTGGACAAAAATATCTTTGTTGTTGTCATCACATTTTATGAAGCCATAGCCACGTCGCATGTGGAACCATACGACTTTACCCAAAACTTTTCTGGCAATGGCTGATGTAACATCACTTGTAGATGGCGAACTCGTACATTTTATTTGGTTCTGTAATATTGAGCCTGGACTTACATCTCTGGTTTGTCCTTCCATCAGTGGACTTATTCTGTATGTCCCTCCTGAGGGCTGGTCCTCAGCCTTAGGACTTCTGTTTTCAATGTTCCTGGTTGCATCTCCCACAGATGGGTCATCCTTGTGAATCAAAGCGATTAGTCTCTCTCTTCCCATTGCCATGGAGTGGTTCCCACCAATCATTGGAGGTGCATCTTCTGTTGGTTCTCCATTTCGACTCCAATGATAGTTGTTTTTTGTTGGGATAATTGGCACATCTCTTTGTGCATCTCCGTCATGCCAAATACCAACTCGTCTAATTGACCTTTCAAGGCTTGCATGGGATCCCTAGTTGGAGCTTGAACACTCAGTCCCACCAGTTCCTTTGTATTTCGCGCTCTTTCATTGTTACTATATTTGTTCCCAGAGGAATATGATGCTTTCTGGTAGCCTAGCATTTTTGGGAAGACAGATTCTTGACTGGCATTGGACCCTATAACCGTGATTGCTGCTTCTTTAAAATCTAAGAATGAGTGGTTCACTAACTGCAACCTTAACATTCTCAGCTGGGCCTTTATCACCTCTCTATTAGCTCCTTCAATAAACTGGAAAATTAGAGCCTCATCCGTATTCCTTATTTCTTGGTCATCCACAGCCTGAACAGCATTCAATGCCTCCTATAGACTGAGAGCATAATCATGGAGTGTCTCTCCTGGTTGTTGTTTCCGGCCGTAGAACTTAATTTTTAATTCAGAGATGGTCTGCATCTCAAATGTGGTGGCTAGTCTTTGTAGGACTTGGTCTACCTTCTGCTTCCTCTCCAGTGGCCATAAAGTAATTCCCTGAGAGCTGATCCTTTGAGTTGGCCTATCAATATCTCAATCTGCTGCTTTTCACTTAACGGGTATACGCAAAACATTGATTTTATCTAATTTTTTAATTCTGTCAAAGTGTTTCCCTCTGACCCATACATATCTCCACTGTATGTTGGGAGCCAAGGGGCCCCAAAGTAGCAGAGTAATGTAATTGGATTGAGTTGCGTCATTGCTGGAATTTCACATAACAGTCTACTGCGTTCACTATTAGGTGAATCTGCTAAAGTAGATTGCTTCCTTGACATCTTTGTCTGCAATTATGGACCTCGTTACTTTAGACTCCAAATCCTTCGTGACGCCAAATGTAATAACCTGCTAATAGATTAATCCTGGTGTGGTGCAATGGTGTTCTATCTTACCAGGACTAAACAGATCTCTTGGTCCTTTTGGATGTATTGGAGAGGTAGGGAGATAGTTGCAGGCATAGATCGTCACCAGTATAGTTTCAAATAAGGGTTTGAATTTATTAAACGTTACCTTCACACAATAAATACGTTTTTTGCAAATGGCATGCATCAACAGGTCAAAATCCTCTTTAGCTAGTAAAACACACTTAAACAAATTTATGTTTTATTACTCTCGATCGCTGGAATGGCTGTATATCCTTTTCTACAGTGATAACAGTAGCCTTGGGAAGCTGTAGATTAATAGGTTAATTCAGTAAACACAAACAGTTGAACATTATCATAAGACAGTTGACAATAAATCTGGTTCACCTGACCAGGCTTTCAAGTCAGCAAACATAAATATTACCACAATATTTTACAAATATGCAAAATAATTTGCCCCACTAGGTACTGTGGGCCTGATTCAGAGCCGGATGCTATTTGCGCTTGCTCGTTCAGAAAAAGGGGCTGGCTATTTAAATGACCTGTTCGCTCTTTGCGGTCTGTTCACGCCTCTATGTCTGAATGAGCGAACAAAACATGCGATCGTAATTTTGAAAAAAATGCCCCCTGGCCGCTCGCATCATACGTCATGTCCGCTATTTATTAGATTAATCGAGTACATTGGACGGCGTATGAACTGCTCGCTATTCTTGTGGTTGGTTTTTCCTACCACAATCATGCGAGCAGTTCTGACTATAAAACAACCAACTGACGTGGTCGATGACGCTGCTTTGTTAATTATGCACACCCTTAAAACGCCCGTTTTGACCGTTTGGCACGCCTGCGTTCGGATCTCCACTCCCCGTTTTCAAGCACCTTCCCCTGTTACCACCCACAAACGCCTCATCCTGTCACTCAAAATAGCAGACATTCGCTATTTAGCGAGCACACGATTTTCGGCCGCACTAACTGGTTCGCGCATGCGTATTAAAATCCGTACGCATGCGCAGTTGTGCGAACATCGGTAGGAACGAACGAGCGGCCACTTACGGGCGGCTCTGAATCAGGCCCTGTTCAACTGAATTCTGTTTCCTTTACTCTCTCCTAATACTCGCTGCATGCATGCAAGTTACTGTCTATAATACCATTCGGTGCTCTCTGTAAAGGTGGTGCACTTGCTGATATCATATTAATGAGCAGAGTTGTGTCAGCGGTGACAGAGATGGTGATGCAGTTCATTGTGTAAATGGAGCTAACTATTTTCTCCTCTAGCTTAGTTTATATGAATGCAATCTGGCACCCAGGTTGTGTCTCCCTAAGTTCTGGCTGCTGCAATTTGTAATGGCTGTCTAAGCTGTCTCTGCCTATGCTGATGACTGACGGATTAATAGCTCCTGCACGGCTGAAAAAGGCTTAAGGTGTGAACCACTCTCCTGAGTGAATTGCCAGTCTTTAGGCTGCCTACTGTTTTCTGCGACTGATGGTATTTTATACAGTGGGTCCTCACTGCTATTCGGCACTATTACAGTATCCAGCTATCAATTGGTGCACTGAATAGCTATGGTGCTCCCTGCCCATTGCATTCCTGCAGTCTCTGGAAACTGCAGCAGGTAAGTAGACATGTAGTGCGGGCTGTGTGGAGTGACTGATTATAGACTTGGTCCAGAAGCTCATCCAGCTGTCCTGGAGAGGGAAGTCTCTGGAGGAGTTCTTTCTCCCTGCTTATCTCCCTTAGAGATGCTGCACCTTTCTGTATTGCCCACCCATCAGGAAAAGGGAGCCGCCTCCTACTCAGTCTTTGTGAGGGAGAAGGTCCCCCTCCATTCACCTCTTATGGAGATTTGTCTGTGCTGAGCCACCTGTACCGCCTCCCTACCAGCCTCTAGGACAGGGGTTCCCAACCATGGTCCTCAAGGCAAACAGTCCAGGTTTTGGGGATAGCCATACTTAAGCACAAGTGACTTAATTAGTACCTCAGTTATTTTGATTTAACCATCTGTGCACAATCATGGATATCACTAAAACCAGGACTGTTAGTGTGCCTTGAGGACTGAGGTTTCGAATCACTGCTCTAGGAGGATCAATTACATCCCTCACTGCCTTTCTTGTGTCCAGAGGCCGCCTCTCTGACATCTCCTTCACTGACAACCAAAGGGAGACACCCTCAGGTAACCTCCTCACAGCGCAGGACTGCTTGCTGGCTGTTCCCTCACTGGACTCCCCGTAACTGCCTTAACTGTCCACCTCAGCCACCTGCAGCTGGTTTCAACCGGTTCTGTGTCATGTGACCTGCTGCTGTTCACCACTTAATCACTCCTCCTCTCTTCTCCTGTTGGCTCTGGGTTACCCATGTGAGGTCCAGAGCCCCAGCATAGTAAATAAACAAGGACCTAGCATCAGTAGGCACACCTAGGTTCTGGGGTACCACATACAGTATGTGCTTTGTACAAACCATGTATTTGGTGACAGGCTCAGGAGTGACCACATTCAGGATCAAATGCTGTACAGTATGTCAGTCATGCAAAATATGTCACCCAGAATGGGTGACATCAGTTGAGAGGGCTACTGAAGAGGGAGATGGTGTTTGTAAATTACTTTTATCATTTATATGGACCATATTAGCGCAGGGCATGCCTCCTGTGTATCTTTACATTTATAGTCATCTAATACTAGCTGATTTGCCTGCTAGCAATAGATCACTTACTATTGATCTATGTAGAGCTGCTGTCAAGAATCTCCAGGTGACATAAAAAAATAATCAGATTTCCGTAGCGACATAAATGTAAAATCCTTTTTCTGCATTGGGTAATAAACGTTATGTTAAATGCTATGTAATACCGGGAACTATGTTAACTGCCTTGTGCCAATGCTAGATGGAGGAGTATCCGCAGTTGATCACCATTTTTATGCATCCTTTTAAAGTCACAACTTAAGTTTTATTGAAGTATGAGCTGCTGTTTTAAGTCATTGGGAGGTTATCAAGCATATAAGAAGGGTTTGCTCAAAAGTGATTCCATTAACTTGCTTTCAGGGAAAAGGTAGAAGTAGAAACCCTATCTTATCTGACTACATGATAGATGAGTACTTTACACTGACATCAGTTCTACTATGTTAGCTTAACAGCTGGAGGATGTTATAACATTGAAATGAGTTGTACAGCATACTTGCTGACTTTTTAAACCAGAGGGTAAAACCCAGTTGTGAAGTGAAGGTGTTGTGGCACTATGAACTGTGTGATCTTGTCCCCCCACCCAATAATTCCACAATGCACAGTATCGGAGGGGACAAGGCCACAATTACATGATTCACCAAAACCCTGGGCAGCTGATTTCCTTGGAGAAGTGGGCTGATCCTGGAATATGACCTTTTACTCTGTGGTCCTAGCGAGCTTTCCAAAATTCATGAGCAAGTAAACAGTACTTTTATTTCTGAGAACAAATAATCTTATTTTATAACAGAACTAGTGACTGATGTGGACTAAAAATATGGAGGTACCATATCAAGTATCTGAGTATTTTTTTGAGTAAATCAGACTGTTTGGTTACCCACAAATACTTAGGTAATGGAATTTATTTATGACTACAGTAACTACCATACCACTCTCCAACTAGAGCTGCAAATGGTTTAGCAATTTACTTAGTATCTACGAAAGAGGAGGATTCTACTCTTCTTTTTGTTAATAGTTGTTTGATTTTAGGAGGGTTTGTTTTCTGGAAAAATCAGTTCAGGAACTATGAGTGGAGATACTGGGGGTGGAGCTATAGAAAAATAATTATATATATGCATACATGCTGTATATATATATATGTATATTTTTTTAGAAAGGAAGGCACTCAAAAGGGACTTTAAAATAAAACAGGGTTAGGATCAGGCATTAGGGGGAGAGTTAAGGTCAGGCACCGGGTATGGGGAGGGGGAGGTTAGGTTTAGGCACTAGGGGGGTGGTTAGGTTTAGGCACCAGGGAGGGGGTGTTAGGTTTAGGGTGTGGGGAAGGGGAGGTTAGGTTTAGGCATTAGGGGGGAGGTTAGGGTTAGGCACTAGGGAGGGAGGTAAGGTTAGGCACCAGGGGGGGTGGGTTAGGGTAGGGGCAGTGGCGGAACTAGGGAGTGGTGGGCCCATGTGCAAGAATATGCTTTTGGCCCCCCTATGCAGTGCCCCCAGTAGTTGTCCCCCTATGCAGTGCCCCCAGTAATGCCCCGTATACAGAGCCCCCAGAAGTGGTCCCCCTATGCAGTGCCCCCAGTAGTAGTCCTCCTATGCATTGTCCCCCAGTAGTAATCCCCCTATGCAGTACCCTCAGTAGTAGTCCTTCCTATGCAGTGCTCCCAGTAGTGCCCCTTATACAGAGCCCCCAGAAGTGGTCCCCCTACGCAGTGCCCCCAGTAGTAGTCCTCCTATGCATTGCCCCCCAGTAGTAGTCCCCTTATGCAGTGCCCCCAGTAGTAGTCCCCCCTATGCATTGCCTCCAGTAGTAGTCCCCCCTATACATTGCCCCTAATAGTAGCCCCCCCTATACAGTGCCCCCAGTAGCGGCCACCTCCTCTATACAGTGCTCCCAGTAGCAGTCCCCCCATACAGTGCCTCTAGTAGCGGACACCCCCCTATACAGTGTACCCAGTAGCACACCCCCTATGCAGTGCCAGTGTCAGTGCCTGTGCACCTTACGCACACACACAAAAAAAAAAACACACAACTTACCTGAATCCTGTTGCTGTCCACTCCTCCCAGCCCACTCTGCACTATGGGAGAGACGTCATGATGTCTCTCCCAGCATCCGCTGTGGGCGAAGCCAGAAGGTGGAGCTCATGAGTGACCTCAAGCCAGCTCCCTCCGTGGACTCAGCAGCCAATGAGAGTCTCGCGGTGTGTTTGTTACTGTGTAGTGCGGACCACCGCTCTCACTATGGTCTGCACTACACTTAAATGCTGTGGGGCCCGGGGGACACTGCTGGCGGGTGCAGTAGCTATGAGCCTCTGCACCACAGCGGGCCCCAGTGCAAGCCACTGGCTACTAGTTCCATTGCTTGCTATGGGTGTCGGGATTCTGGCTGTCGGGATGCCGCTGTTGGTATTCTGGCCAGCAGCATCCCGACAGCTGGCATATCATACCCAATCCTATTATTAACCTCAATAACATTTCCATAAAATTTTGACCACCTCACATCTCACAATAACTTAAGGGGCATACACATGAGACAATGGACCTCATTCAGAGTCGGTCGTTGCGGCCGCACGGTCGTACGATCAACGACCGCAAAATCCGATCGTATGGCGGGGCATCGTAAACAAAGTGACGCCCATTCGTTAGCACTGCACCTCCTCTAGCTATCGACTGATCTGAACGAACGATCGAGTCAATCGTAGTCAGGCGCTGTCAGTCGCTGTATGCTAATTATGTTCTGATGTTTGCGGCCGTATGTGCTGTTTTGATGGTCACATGTCATGTTTACATGGACTATCGATCAGCTTGTTATTAGCTTGTTGTCAATTATCTAATTAAGTGTTTAACTCTTGCTGTTCTTTCAAATGAGTTTTTTCTCATGTGTCAATAAACTTTACTGTTCATTTCGTGGTTGTTTTCTCCGTTCTTATTTTTTCACACAATTTTAAAAACAAAGTAAGGTTTATTAATTGTGAATGTCCGTTTGCTATTTGTGTTAACTTTATAAATGCATGGGCATTTTGCGTTAGGATCAAGTGCATTCTTATGTTTGCAATTGCACACTGCGTGTTGTAGCCAATCAAATGTGACCTTATTTTTTGGGACACATGATTAAAGGATTGGCCAATAGTGTTTTTTTTGAGGAAAGTGAAAATATTTTAGCCAATCATCTTTTTTGTACCTCATGTATATTTCATATTTTCTGTAAAATCGCCCATTGCCATCATGAGAGCCGCAGCGTTTACCAGGAGAGAGTTGCTTATCCTGGTAAACATCATGGACAGGCGTATTACCCAGGCTGTGCCGCCCATTTTGAATCGCACAAAGCGGGCGGCCTATGTGGAGGTGAGGCGAGCCCTCCGATCAGCAGGGTATAGGAGAAACATTGCCAAATTAGAGCGGCGCTGGTCGGACCTGGGCCGCCGTTCGCTTGCGCTCCTCGTGAATTTGCGGGCGCAAATACGCAGACGAAAGTATGCGTTTGTTTAAAAGTATTAATTAGTGGACTGTTAAAAATGTATGTTCCTTTGCCAATTATTTTAGTCAATGTTAAAAAACCCTCCTGTATGTTGTACAGAATGTGTACTTGTATTGTGTAACCGAAATTCTAATCTTTTTTTTAATTATTTTATGTTTACATTTTAGAGGCCCAGCGGAGACAGAGAAGGGCACGCTGAGTTTCAAAGACAAGCTACTGTAAACCAGCTGCCCTCACCTGCATCTCCTCAACCCAGCCCTCCCTCCCCACCACCATACTCCCCCAGTAACCCTCCCTCCCTCTTCCAATCCTCCCCAAGTCTTCCTCCCTCCCCTGCCCACTCATCCCAAATGTCGCAAATCTCCCCTCCCTGTGATCTTTCCTGCTCCATTTCCCCTTCAACCATTCCCCCCACTCCCGAATATTTTCCCTCCCCCGAAGGATCTCCGGCACCATCTGTTGCTGTGTCGGAACACTCTCAGGGTATGTTTTTTATAATTTAAGTTTTTGGGGTGTTGTTGTTATCCATGTATTTGGACAAATTTGTGACCTTTTTTTGCTGTTTTGAAAATTTGTTGTATGGGGTTCAACATCATTGCACAGTAATGCTGTTTTTCAGAATTACGACCTTATGTTTAGTGGCTGGCCCTTTTTTTGATTTGGGGACCTCAAAAATATAGGTTTATTGGTTTTTCATCAATGTATTGGAGTTTTAGGAAATAATGATTACATTTGGATTAGTATTTTGCAATGTAAAAAAACCTGTCACCAAACTTGGCAAGGTGCTAGGAACCAGACTACCCTTGTTGATGTTGTGTACACTGTGTTTAAAATGTACTAATGTACTTAGGCAAAGTGATGTTTTACAAAGCAAACCAACACATTCTATTTTTGGTTTATCAACAACATTCTAGAAGTGAATACGTGCATTGTGTTTTAAGGATATGGCCATCATGACTTAAGAATACACCTCCCATTATTTGTAACATCATCATAGTGGATTTTGGCTTATGCCACATAGTTAGGGTTTCAAATTAGTTGAACAACAGAAAAGTAGAAACCTATTAATAATGTTGTGTGTCTGATACTTTCAAACACACCGTAACATCAGTGTGTTTAAACACTTTTTGGTACTTTGAATAATGTGTAATGTTCAAATGTTTCTAATTGTAATGAAGTATTTAATCCTCATTTTTTTTTAATTTTCCACAGATCCTGAGGGAAATTCGGGAGGAGCTGCGAGAGACCTTGGGCTACTTAATGCAGGCCTACTGCTGCCTCCAAAGATTAGTGGGGCATTTGGAGGATGTGTAGTTGTTTTTATTTTGTTTTTTACATTTTTATGACATTTAAAAAAAAAATAAAGTTTTGTTATTTCCAACATTTGTCCTCTTTTTTGCCACACATTAAAGGGTGTAATTCTGCATGTCCAAAAATTTAGGAACAAAGGTGGGTGCCTTTCCATAGTGTAAGAACTTAAAACATGTATTAATAAACCTTAAGAAAATTTGCAGTAATGTTGTTTATTTTTCAATTATGGGTTGGCATACATTATACACCTCAAAATGGCTTACAATTTTTAAAAACAAACAAACAACAACATTTTTAATTCATTTAAAACATTTATTACATAACAAACATGTTGCCAACAGGCTTTTAATTAAAAATCTGGCTTAGTCAAACATAAACAACTATAGTAAAAAACAAAGATTTTGGAATGGAAAACATATCAATTACTAAAACAAAAGGCAAATTAACTAAACATGTTGGGGGATATCCGTGCAAAATGTGTTAGTTGTCCAAAAACATACAGGGTATTGCCAATGGGTTCCATTTTTTTTGCAGGTTTTGGAAAGTGTTGTGATTTTGTTGGTAGGAAAAGAAAACAAAAGAAAAAGGGACACATTAAAATACATTTTGCAAAATTGTATATTCTTTTCCAAAAAATGTAAATATGCATACCTAAAAAAACATGAAACAACATCATCGCGTCTGGCCCCCCCCGACGGCATCACAACACCTTCCTCCGGGGGGCCCTCCTCTGGCAAGGCCTCCTCTGGCTGCATGGGTACTCGACTCCTTATTGCAATGTTGTGTAAAATCCCACACATGACCACAATGCGAGAAACCATATCCGGCGAGTACATGAGTACACCATCAGAGTGATGGAGACACCGAAACCGGCCCTTTAAAAGGCCGATACAGTGCTCCACCACCTGCCTGGTGGCAGTAAATGCGGCATTATATTGAGTTTGGGGCCCTGGTGTGGGAGTCAAATAAGGAGTCAGCAGCCAGGGCGTGCAAGGATATCCACTGTCACCTGATGGAAATGGGACACCAAAAGATATACATTTACCATGAGAACCTGTTTACACTATTACTAGAAAGACATACTGTTTTTTATTTACCAAGAATCCACGCGTCACCAGCTTGCAGTGTGCTTAATTTGGGCCAAATCCCTGAATGCTGGATCACATATGCATCATGGCTGCAGCCTGGGAATTTTGAATTCTGGGAGAGGATCTGGAGGGAGGCATCACATAGCACCATTACATTTAGGGAATGGTAATGTTTGCGGTTCCTATATATTTGTTCCCTGCATGCCGGGGGCTGAAGTGCTATGTGAGTGCCATCCACTACCCCTATGACGTGTGGAAAGCCTGCAATTTCAAAAAACTTCTGCTTTACCACAACAAGGGCTTCTATATCCAAAGGCATACTAATAAAATGTGCTAGATGATTGAAAAATGCATCTAGCACACACCTCAGGATCCGTGAAAATGAGGGCTGGGAGAAGCAACCCACCAGCCCCACAGAGGTTTGGAAGGAACCTGAGGTGCAGAAATGTAACACCACCAACAACTGTGTAAGTGGTGAGATTGCTGTAGGAATGTTAATCTGACTTTCTTGATCATTCTTTATTATTGAAAGAGTGTCTAGGATAATATTTGGAGGCAGGCGATAAGTGTTTACAACCACATCATCAGGCATTCCAAAAAGGGTGACACATGTTCTATATATCTTGGCCCTTGCACGCCTCCTATGCCTATGCCCAGGAGGAGACTAAGGAAGGTTGGTGGGGGTCAACATGGCCACTATTAGCTGTCCAACATCACTCTGTAAAGTTAAATTTATATTTTTAATTGGTTCTCCAGAGTGTATTTTGATATTTTGTGCAAAAATACTTCTCTTTATAATAATGGTGCATATTCTTACAGGGTCGGGCAGTGCCATCTTCGGAAATCACTACATGTGTATTTGTTGTACGATTTTAAAATGAGAGGGAAAAAAAACAAACGTTTTTGGAGGTCAAACCAATATTACTACTTTTAGTGTTAAAACCATGCTTAATTTTTAAACTCGCAAATATGAATTGTTGTTAAATGTACAAAATTACAATTTAAAAATAGATCAATAAACAATATTCCCCAAAATTTTGGTTATAAAAATTAAAAAAAATTATATATATAAATAAGTGTAGGTTTGAATAAATAGACACTTACCTGATTCAAGTCCAAAATGGAGTGTTAAACACCTTTAAGAAATATTTAACAAAAAAAACAAACAAATGAATGTTTTTTACAATTGTTGATCCCAAAAAAATAAAAAACAAAATGCAGTAGGCTGGCACACTTACTTGATTCTTTGAATAACGTTGGATTTAGGAAGAAGACAAAAGCCCGGCCAACCAAACCAAACAAGTCACCGGATCAAGCACAAAAACTAACGGGGTTTTTCAAAGTCCAAAGCAATCAAATTTGGCCAAACAAAAACAACACCAAAAACAACCCCCCCCCAAAAAAAATGAACACAAAAACTAACACCACAATAAAAAAAAAGGAACACAAAAAAGAACTACCAAAAAAAAAGGAACACAAAAAAGAACCAACCAAAAAAAAGGAACACAAAAAAGAACCACCAAAAAAAAGGAACACAAACAACAAACACCAAAAAAAAGGAACACAAACAACAAACACCAAAAAAAAAGGAACACAAAAAAGAACCACCAAAATTGTTGTAGGTGCTGGGAATCAAAGTCCACCAGTAGAGGAGGAGGATGCGGGCCCAAGCAGGTCAAGGCCAAGAAACCCTCCATTTTCACGGATCGAGCTTGAGACATTGGTGACCATGACAATGGAGAACCTAGTCAATGCACCCAGAAATATGGGGGCTGGAGCCAAAGACAGGATTTGGGAGGAGATATCCAGGGCTGTTAATGGTGTGGGGACAACCTACAGAACACAGAAAGTCGTAAAAAAACGGTAAGAAAATTATATTGTGAGTGTACTGAAGGCCAAAGCTTGATCTTATTTTAAAAAACGAACACTTAAAATTTCCAAAATAACATTTACAGCTGGACGGATTTCAAGTACCAACTGAAGAGGAAGCTACGGAGTAGGGTGGACCATGCTGCGGGAACAGGTGGTGGTCCCATCCCTGAGGAGCTGGCCTTGACAAGGTTGGAGACGTTGGCTCAGGGATGTGTGACGGAAGAGGAGATAGTCGGCGTGTCCACTATGGACACTGACATGGCCGACTTCAACGCTCCACGTGTGCAGGAAGGTAATTTAATTTTGTAAGACAAAAAGCATAAAGCTGAAACGTCTCTGTTTTTTTTGGGGGGAAAAACAAATAACATTTTTTTTTTTATTCCAGACTCAGAGGAGGTAGTGCCTGCTCCTGAGGTCAGGTCTGGGTCCAGCACAGATGGAGACTGTGCAGGGGAGGATCCAAGTACTCCATCTGGGGACCCTGTGGAGTCTCCTCCAGGGCAACCATTAGACCGAGCAGTGCCTCTCCTCACCAGGTTGGTCTCCCAAACTCAGGATAACACATGTGTTCTTCTGAGGATGGAGACCACTCTGGTGAGGGTGGCTGTGGCCCTGGAGACCATTGCTGGGGCCCTAGATCGTTTGGCCAATACCCAGGAGCAGGCCAACCCACCTGCTATGATGGAGCGAGACTCCCTTCCTCCCAGGACCACCACCTCTGGCAGCCCAACAGCCACCCCCGCAAGTATGGAGAGCCCTATGCCTAGGCCAGAGGAAATCCCATCTACCTCTGGCCAGGCCAGTCGGCGTTTTACACGCCAGTCGGCTGTCCGTAGCTTACCTCTTCCTCCGAGCCGGCCCAAACGATGCAAGTAGCCCTGGATATCTCCGCCCTCACCTGTTGTCCATATTTTTTGTCACCAATGTCTCAAGCTCTTTTTATTTTTGGTCAAAAAATTTTTTTTTTTCAGTATTTTAATTATATACAAATATTGCCTAAACAATTATTCTTTACATTGTGATGAAAGGCAAATTTCTCAAAAATAAAAAAATTTCATGCCAAAAATGTCTATCTTTAACTATATCAATGTATACAAGGTTTAAACAGTGTGGTATCTGAAAAGGCTGCTACGCAAAACACAATGCTAGATGTTTTAAAAACTGCTTTATCCAAAAACTGTTTAAAAAGCACAAAGAAACATTTGTGTTACGAATTCCCTAATGCACACGCAAGTGAAATGAGTTACAAGGTAATTAGCAGTGTTAATAGTTACAATGCAGGAATCTTAGCTGCTTGGTTTGTGTGGTTCCAAATCGAAACATCGCAGGTAACATCAGATTAACGATTGTACTGTTGTGGCTTACGGACGCTTCTTGCCTACCTTAGCCTGGACGATCATCCTGTTCGTAGAGTGACGTTTTCATGCATCCGCAATTCTTGGTCGTACGAAGCAGGTAATTTATGCACTCCCCTAAAATGCCTGAAAACGCTGAAGAACGCCTCCGTTTCCAAACCACCACCCCCGTATACGGTCTTTCCTGTCAATCAACTTTTGCAATCCACATCCGTGTCGGAAGCCCTTTTGACCGACAGTATTTTTAATCGGTAGAGCTCGTACGCACATGCGCTCTGCTAGCTGTGCGCAGGCGCAGTAAGAAAAACATTGTATGCATACGACTCTGCGGCCGCAACGTCCGACTCTGAATGAGGTCCTATATCTTTGAACGATATGAACGATAACGATATCGCTCAACGATATATTGTTCATATCATTCAGTGTGTATGCAGTGAACGACCAACGATGTGCGCTCTCGCCGGACGATAACGACATCTTTGGTCGTCCATACATGTAGGCCAATTTGGACAATATCGTCAATAATTGCCTGTTCAGAGATGTGGCAGGATGACTTCACTAAAATATATCTTTCAAAGATATTTGTCAGTGTGTACACCCAATATTATTTGTCCTGCACTACAGAAAGTTCAAGGGAAATCTTTCACCAATATCGTTCAATAGCACATCGTCCCATGTGTATGCGGCTTAAGTTAAGCAACAGCATCTGGCAGCACAAACATATGCCAGTTCAACTTCAAACATAGCACATGGCTCACGTGGAGTCACAGGGCTTATATATGCACGTGAACAAAGCACACTGGGTAAAGCACTCCAAACAGTACAAACAATACAATTATTTATTTTTTTGATGGCGCAGGTGTATTCCTGCGTAGACTGGAACCACAGGGATTATATATGCACGTGAGCAAAGCAAAGCGCACAAAATAGTACAAACAATAAAATTAAAGTGCATCTGGAAAGTATTCACAGCACTTAACTTTTTCCACATTTTGTTATGTTACAGCCTTATTCCAAAATTGAATAAATTCATTTTTGTCATCCAAACTCTACATACAATACTCAATAATGACAATGTATAAAACGTTTTTTTCAGATTTTTGCAAATTTAATTTAAAAAAAACCTAAGAAATCACATGTACATAAGTATTCACAGGCTTTGCCATGAAACTCAAAATTGAGCTCAGGTGCATCCTGTTTCCACTGATCATACTTGAGATGTTCCTACAGCTTAATTGGAGTCCACCTGTGGTAAATTCAGTTGATTGGACATGATTTTGAAAGGCATACACCTGTCTAAATACAGTCAGGTGCATAAATATTGGGACATTGACAGAATTTTCATATTTTGGCCTCTATTCACCACCACAATGTCTTTGAAATGAAACAAACAAGATTTGCTTTAACTGCAGACTTTCATAATTAATTTGAGGGTAATTACATCCAAATCAGGTGAACGGTGTAGGATTTACAACGGTTTCTATATGTGCCTCCCACTTTTTAAGGTGCCAAAAGTAATGGGACTATCAACTCAAAAGCTATTTCATGGACAGGTGTGAGTTATTCCCTCATTATTTCATTATCAATTAAGCAGGTAAAAGGTCAGGAGTTGATTCTAGGTGTGACATTTGCATTTGGAATCAGTTGCTGTCGACTCTCAATATGAGATCCAAAGAGCTGTCACTATCAGTGAAGCAAGCCATCATTAGGCTGAAAAATCAAAACAAACCCATCAGAGAGATAGCAAAAACATTAGGTGTGGCCAAATCAACTGTTTGGAACATTCTTAAAAAGAAAGAATGCACCGGAGAGCTCAGCAACACCAAAAGCCCCGGAAGACCACGGAAAACAACTGTGGTGGATGACAGAAGAATTATTTCTCTGGTGAAGAAAAACCCCTTTACAACAGTTGGCCAAATCAAGAACACTCTCCAGGAGGTAGGTGTATATTTGACAAAGTCAACAATCAGAAGACTTCACAAGAGTGAATATGGAGGGTTCGCCACAAGATGTAAACCATTGATGAGCCACAAAAACAGGAAGACCAGATTAGAGTTTGCCAAACAACATCTAAAAAAGCCATTACAGTTCTGGAACAACATTCTATGGACAGATGAGACAAAGATCAACTTGTACCAGAGTGATGGGAAGAGAAGAGTATGGAGAAGGCAAGGAACTGCTCATGATCCAAAATATACCACATCATTAGTGAAGCATGGTGGTGGTAGTGTCATGGCGTGGGCATGTATGGCTGCCAATGGAACTGGTTCCCTTGTATTTATTGATGCTGTGACTGCTGACAAAAGCAGCAGAATGAATTCTGAAGTGTTTCGGGCAATATTATATGCTCATATTCAGTCAAATGCTTCAGAACTCATTGGACGGTGCTTCACAGTGCAGATGGACAATGACCCGAAGCATACTGCAAAAGCAACCAAAGAGATTTTTAAGGCTAAAAAGTGGAATGTTATGCAATGACCAAGTCAATCCCCTGACCTGAATCCGATTGAGCATGCATTTCACTTGATGAAGACAAAACTGAAGGAAAAATGCCCCAAGAACAAGCAGGAACTGAAGACATTTGCAGTAGAGGCCTGACAGAGCATCACTAGGGATGAAACCCAGCGTCTGGTGATGTCTATGCATTCCAGACTTCAGGCTGGAATTGCCTGCAAAGAATTTGCAACAAAGTATTAAAAAGTGAAAGTTAGATTTAGGATTGTTTAGTTTGTCCCATTACTTTTGGCCCGTTAAAAAGTGGGAGGCACATATAGAAACCGTTGTAATTCCTACACCGTTCACCTGATTTGGATGTAATTACCCTCAAATTAAATATGAAAGTCTGCAGTTAAAGCACATCTTGTTTGTGTCATTCCAAAGCCATTGTGGTGGTGAATAGAGGCCAAAATATGAAAATTCTGTCAATGTCCCAATATTTATGCACCTGACTGTAAGGTCCCATACTTGACAGCGCATATCAGAGCACAAACCAAGCATGAAGTCCAAAGAATTGTCTGTAGACCTCCGAGACAGGATTGTCATGAGGCACAAATCTGGGGAAGGGTACAGAAAAATATCTGTTGCTTTGAAGGTCCCAATGAGCACAGTGGCCTCCATCATCTGTAAATGGAAGAAGTTCAGAACCACCAGGACTCTTCCTAGAGTTGGCCGGACGTCTAAACTGAGCAATCGTGGGAGAAGGGCCCTAGTCAGGGTGGTGACCAAGAACCCGATGGTCACTCTGTCAGAGCTACGTCATTCCTCTTTAGAGAGAGGAGAACCTTCCAGAAGGACAACCATCTCTGCAGCGATCCACCAATCAGGCCTGTATGGTAGAGTCAGGGCCGAATTAAGGTTTGTGGGGGCCCTTGGGGAACAAACCTGTGGGGTCTCCTAATAAAAGGAAAGAGGTGGGCCTCCAGTGGAGAGTGGGCTGGAGTGGAGGTGAACATGGCGGTCTGCATCCTCCTTTGGCGGGGTTGGCTCGGAGCAGTGAGCTACACTGTGATGTGGCCAATAAGTCGTGTTGCACTGACATCAACGCAGTGCGACTTTTGACAGGGAACTTTTTGCCAGGTGGACCACTGAGAAATATAGCACGGGGAAATGCTTCATATTTGTGTATGTGTATATTACAGTTTTGGGACAATATCTTTAATCTATACATCAGTGTATATGTGTGCGGTGTGTGTGTGTTTCTCAGTGGAGTTAAAATAGGCCAGAAATCTATAATATATATATATATATATATATATACCATACTGTAACAGGCGGCACTCGGAGTCTTTGACATCGATGAAACAAGAAAGTGCTTTATTTCAACGTTTCGAGGAGTGAATCCCCATCCTCAGGATACACATGTGTATCCTGAGGATGGGAATTCGCTCCTCGAAATGTTGAAATAAAGCACTTTCTTGTTTCATCGATGTCAAAGACTCTGAGTGCCACCAGTTACAGTATGGTATATATGATGGGGGTGCTGTCCTCCTAGGAAGGCAATGGAGCAGGTTACCCCGTGGTGGGCCACGAGTGCTGGGTGATAGTGGTTTATATATATCTAGCAGAAAGTTGTTTACAGGCTATTAGGCTATACAGTGATGCCCTAATAAAATGAGCAGGGGAATGCAGTATAATTAAAGTCTGACCTGCACTCTGAACATCGAGTAATTAATTAGTTATGTTTAATTGCTATCTGTTCCTACAGAACCTCTTTGTAGTTGACAGCTATACTTTTCTTTACAGAACTGCAGATAAGGGATTATTTAGAGCCGTCATCTGAAGTGTAGGGCAGATGTGTAGAGCTGTGATAATAAGTAATAAATTACAGACCTTGCTCCGGGTGTCCGGAAGCAAGTTTTTGTTACTGAAGGAAGGAGTCACTCACTGCTCTGAGTTCTTCCTCTGTCTTCTTCCTTCGGAGAGCGGAGAGCCTGCCTCAAATTTTTCTTCTCACTGGGGGAAGGTCCATTCCTGAGGCTGCCGCCCACTGCCTGCTTTATGGGGAGGAGGAACTACCTGCTCTGTCACAGCCCCCTGCTGCTTGTACTGTCTGAAGGAGTCCTAGCTCTCTGTTACTGCTAGCTACAGCTGGTTGTCTGAGTCAGAGATGCCACTAGCCAGTCCCATCAGGAGCGCAGGTAATGAACCCACAGCAGGCAGGGTAGTGAGCTCCGCGGCGGCTGCTGTATCTGGAACAGCTGAGCTGCCGCCAGGGAGAACTGGAGCGCAGGCAGCGATATCCTGCTGCTCTGCTCTCCTGCGTGGGGGCCCCTATGCCTGCCCCTGTAGCCCCCCTATAATCCGGCCCTGGGTAGAGTGGCCAGACAGAAGCCACTCCTTAGTAAAAAGCACATGGCAGCCCACCTGGAGTTTGCCAAAATGCACCTGAAGGGCTCTCAGAACATGAGAAACAAAAGATTGAACTCTTTGGCGTCAATGCCAGGCGTTATGTTTGGAGAAAACCAGGCACCGCTCATCACCAGGCCAATACCATCCCTACAGTGAAGCATGGTGGTGGCAGCATCATGCTGTGGGGATGTTTTTCAGCGGCAGGAACTGGGAGACTAGTCAGGAGAGAAGGAAAGATGAATGCAGCAATGTACAGGAACATCCTGGATGAAAACCTACTCCAGAGTGCTATTGACCTCAGACTGGGATGACGGTTCATCTTTCAGCAGGACAACGACCCTAAGCACACAGCCAAGATATCAAAGGAGTAGATTCAGAACAACTCTGTGAATGTCCTTGAGTGGCCCAGCCAGAGCCCAGACTTGAATCCGATTGAACATCTCTGGAGAGATCTGAAAATGACTGTGCAACGACGCTCCCCATCCAACCTGATGGAGCTTGAGAGGTGCTGCAAAGAATAATGGGCAAAACTGCCCAAAGATAGGTCCAAGCTTGTGGCATCATATTCAAAAAGACTTGAGGCTGTAATTGCTGCCAAAGGTGCATAAACAAAGTATTGAGCAAAGTCTGTGAATACTTATGTACATGTGATTTCTTAGTTTTTTTTAATTAAATTTGCAAATATCTCAAAAAAACTTTTTACACATTGTCATTATGGGGTATTGTGTGTAGAATTTTGAGGACACAAATTAATTAGTTAACAGTTAAGCACAGCATACATCAGCATGCTTAACAAGGAAATGGCACTGAGGGCCGGATTCAGAGCCGGACGCTCTGACCAGAGCGCTTGCTCTGAATCAGGGCCCTCCTACTTAAAAATGGAGCGGCCTCTTGGACGCTCGCATAGCTGTGGGTTACCACCCACAGCTTATGCGAGCGTCTATGATGATGGTCGCGATGGTCAAGACCATCGCGACCATCGGGCTTGCGACGAGACCCTGCGGTAGGGTCTCGTTGCCCGCAAGCCCTGTAGTGATTTTGGCTCTATCAGAGACACAATCACTCCCACTGAAATCACTAGTGATATCAGTGGGGCCGGACCCAGACGGTAGGCGTTCCCATGGGAATGCCTCCGTCTGGCAGCCACGCCCACGGCATGCCCACCAAAGGGGGCGTGCTGTCAGTCACCATCGACAGCACGCCCCCTTTGGTGCGAGAGACCCATAGCGACAGCTTGGCTGTTGCTACGCGGGTCTCGCGCATGCGCACAACGGAGCTCCCTCCGTCGTGCGCATGCGCATTAGGGCACCATCGACCCGCTTGCGAGCGTCCTACGCTCACGAGCGGGTCTGAATTAGGCCCTGAGTCCCGTCCACAGTGCCTTATATAGAATCCAAAACCCACGAGAATCCGACGCCGCAAGGATGACGTTTTGCCTTGAAGTGGAATCCGAGTCAGACGGGAAGATCCGTGCTGCCACTCGGATTTTCAATGTTCGGTCGGGTTCGGATTCCAAGAAATCTGAATCACTCTTCTCTAAAAAATAGCATTGGTTTTTGGAGTTTTTTATGCAAAAATGGAGATTGCAATTAAGAGGAAAAATCCAGCTTCTGAAAATTTAGTTCACAGTTGTTTGCAATTCCGAAATTAAGAATTGCTGTATATTCTCAGCAGAATGATGTTGCCCATGTGACTTAGGGCTTGATTCAGACCCGCTCGCGAGCGCATAGTACTTGCAAGCGGGTCAATGGACGGCCAGTGTGCACGTGCGGCATGCGCAATGCGTGTGCGCAAGCCCTGGAGCGAGTGAGATATTTATCGACAGCTCAACCCATTTTGTAGGCGAGGAGGGTGGGTGGCTGGACAAATGGAGGCATTCCCGAAGGAACGCCTGCCGTTTGTGGGCGGCCCTATCTGACATCATTCGTGATGTCGGTAGTGAACTTACGGCTCTATTAGAGAAGGAAATTCACTCGGGCTTGCGGGAGCCGAGACCCTACCACAAGGGTCTCATCGCAAGCCCGATGGTCGCGATAACCGTGACCATCGCCAGGCCGCTTGCAAAAGCTGTTTTTTAAATCCACCCTGATTCAGAGCGAGCGCTCGCAAATAGCGAGCACCTCTGAATCAGGCCCTTAAAACTCATATTACTGCCGCCAATTTTTACACTGACTGTATAAAGCCAGTGCACATTACGAATGGCCATCTGTTGGTTAAACATCGATGACCACCATCGATAGTATCATTGCTGGTTAACTTCGATGGTGTGTAACCATCAGCAGGAAACCAACCAAGGTTTCATCCACCATAGGTCAACCCTGCTCTACTAGTCACTGGGCATGTGGGCCAATCAGAATTGGGTGCGGGGGTACACGCTATGTGGTGGAGTTATGTTCCATGTCCTGGCACTAAGGTGGGAAAATAAAACCCATTGTGGGGCTCAGTGCATTGATGGCACAGAACCATTGGATCTCCACCATCGATGGCAAAACCATCAGCCACTGCTAGTAAACCGTCGATGGTTGGGAATCAGCAATGGTCAATGGCCATCCTTAGTGCACATGCTTATCATCATTACTGGATAAGCCTTTGTGCAGCAGCTTGAGTAAACTAACTTCCTGCTCAAACAGTTGCCCATTGTCTTATGCCCATGGCCTTGCTACACTCCCCTTTCACTAGCATTATCTTCCTCCTAAAAACCCACCTCTCTTAAACTAATCATATTTAGGTAAGAACCATTGTAAATGGGCCTGAGTCAGAGTTGAATGCTATTTTACACAGTTGAGCGATTATCGGTGGTCTACGCATGCGTCTCAGCTGCATTGCACATGTGTGGCAAATTAATTGCGATCAAGCTCATTGTGAGGATTAATTTGCAGTTGATTGACAGAAAGAGACTGTTTTGTGGGTGGTTATGGGGAGTTCCGGCCAAAATGCAGGCGTATCGGGGTTATTTCCTGGGCGTGTACTAGCCAGCATCTGCGATCGCAGCGCGCACAAAGAGAACAAAGCTCTAGCGTCTCAGTTACCACCGTTTTTCTGTCACGCCTGTATTTGTGTGTGGGCCCAGGGTCGAGTAAATGTCTGCTTGAGAAGTGTGAGGCATGTAAGCAAAGCTGACAGGACTGAGGAGACTTCTTGACATGTGAATAAGAGCTTCCCTGACCAGGAATCGAACTCGGGTCTCGGCATGGAGATGCTGGATCGTACCCACTAGACCACCAGGGACTTCGGGGTTGTAGATGGTATGATGTCTGTAGCAGAGGAAAAGTGTAGCAGTAGATTTACCAGGCTGAACTGGGTTGTTACTTGATAATAATAAAATCACTCTTCTTACTTGGGCCCTCATTCAGAGCCGCTCGCTATTTGCGGTCGTTCGTTCATAAACAAGGGGTGGCTATTCAAATGATCCGTACGCACATTGTGGTCTGTTCACACCTCTAAGTCTGAACGATCGAGCAAAACATATGCTCGTTTATTTGATAAAAATGCCCCCTGGCCGCTCGCACCATACGTCATGTCCGCTATTTACTAGATTAATCGAGTACATCGAACAGCGTATAAACTGCTCGCTATTCTTGGGGTTGGTTTTTTCAACCGCTATATTGCGAGCAGTTCTGGCTAAAAGACACCCAACTGACGTGGTCGATGACGCTGCTGTTTTAATTATGCACACCCATAAAACGCCCGTTTTGACCTTTAAGCACGCCTGCGTTCTGATCTCCACTCCCTGTTTTCAAACACCTTCCCATGTTACCACCCACATATGCCTCATTCTGTCACTCATATTAGCAGGCACTCGCTATATAGCGTACAAACGATTTTCGGCCGCACTGACTGGTTCGCGCATGCGTAATAAAAACCGTACGCATGCGCAGATGTGCAAACATCGCTCAGAACAAGCGTACTGCCGCTAACGAGCGGCTCTGAATCAGGGCCTTGCTTCTGTAATCCTGGACACTTGAGAGGCAGATTTTGGCAGAAGTATTTATCAGGCTTGGACTGGGTTTTCTCTGTAGTCTGGGAGCACTCTTATGATGACAGGACTGGATACAGACCGAACACCGGAATGGATGGTAGCTGTAGAATAATCTGGCACTGAACCAGGGAAGCAGGAACGGCTGATAAACCTGAGCAGACAGTTGGGTACTTTGCACAGGTGTAGCACGGATTCAGCACACTGGAACAGAGTGATATACCTAAGCAGACAGGTGGATGCTTTGCACAGATGTAGCAAAGGTTTAGTGCACTGGAACAAGCTGGGATTACTTGTGCAACTTGAGATACTGATATACATGGATGGAATAACATGGAGAGTTAGTGCAATAAATACACACGGAACTGCACCAGCATGAAAACAAATGAATGTAACCGGAGCACAGTTATCTTCACTCAGTAGGGACTGAGCTAAACATTGAGAGCCAAGGCTAGAAAATATACCCCAGGGTTAGCCAGGATTGTACGAGTAGCATCAGATGGTCCCGGCTGACTCAGACTGGTTAGGGATTGGCCGGATCGATCAGATGATCGGGACAGCAGTACTCTGGTTCTGGCTGGATGTGAGCTGCAGCCTAGCAGGTCAGAAATAGTGAAGCCTGCATCTCACTGGGATGGCAGCGGAGACACAACCCGAGTTCAGGGAGCGGGCCGGCTGACCACAGGAGTTATAAGTGACCCAGTGGCAGGGGTAAGAAACCCCGGTTGTGACAGAACCGCCCCCCCCCCCCCCTTGAGGAGTGGCCTCAGGACATCTCTTTGGTTTTTTAGGAAACTTGGCATGAAAACCAGAAACAAGACGAGTAGCATTAACATCTTCGGCGTTCATCCAGGTTCTCTCTTCAGGACCATATCCTTTCCAATGGACCAGATACTGGATTTTTCCATAATGACATAGAGAATCGATAATGCCTTCAATCTTGAACTCCACTCCACACTGAGTCTTAAAAGGCGGAGTCTTGGGAAGCGATTTCTAGATAACATGGGATTTGGGAAGAGACACATGAAAATAATTGGAGATTCTGAGTGATGGAGGAAGCTGTAGACGATAAGCCACCAGATTGATGATCTTGATGATTGAGAATGGACCGATTGGGGAGCAAACTTCATGGAAGGCGCTCGAAGTCTGATGTTGCATGTAGATAGTCAAACATGATCACCCACTTTGAGGTGAGGAAGAGCCTTCTTTTTTTATCAGCAAAAGTCAATTCTTTTTCACTGTATAAGGGCGACATCTCCGAGTTTCCGAGTTTCAATCTCTTCCAGTATTCGATGTTACAGCTGCCAAGGCATCTCTTCAATATTTTACAAACATCTGGAAGGAAGTACATTCCACACTTAAAGAATCATTATTAATAGAGAAAGAAGGTTCTATCGCACAGAAAAAATAGGGTAGTGTTGGTAGAAAAATACCCCTAAATATTCATAGTTTGTCATACATTTGTTTTTATTCATAAGATAGAGGGTGCTGCCAGAGACCAAAGGTTACAACTTAATCAAAAGAGAGAGAAAAGGAGTTTATATTTGGCACACAAATTAACTAAAATATACCTTTTATTAATTAGTATTAAAATAATCTGTGTACATAAATAGTGAAATATAAAATAGTAATAATAGAGTGCAAAGAATAGAAATAAGCGTATTTAAAAATCGGAACGTCCCGCCATGTGTTTATTCCTGTTTTAAATTTAATTAGCCCCTATTATGTTTTCCAATATTCCATGAAATTGTAATTATTTTGAAGGAATAATAAGGCAATATACTGTGTATTATTTTTAGTATATACTCCACAATTATTGTTCAATTTTATACACAGATATATTTTTGTGCAAAGCCATTAAATATTTTCTAATATGAATACAGGGGTTATTGATATCAGTTTATACCAATTTGGATAATATACTGCTTCATTGATTATGCTATTTATATTTTTTGATTATTTTATTCTTATATTTCTTTTTATTCTGCATATGAGTACAATATTTTCATTTAGATGCAGGTTTTATATTATTAAATTATATTATATAATTGAGTACTCGGTCGCTCAGCCGCATGATATATGTCTGTAGGCAGTGGCGGACTGGGCCGGGAGGCAGAGTGCCATCTGCCCCCAGGCCGCTACAATTGTGCAGCATAAGGGCTGCTGCTGCACTGTTGTCGGGCTGCCACGCAGGAGGGGGGGGAGAGGGCTTTTCCGGTCCAGTCATCGGACGAGTACTGATTACTGTACTGTATAAATAATCCTTCCTTATCCTTCACGTCCACGCAGCCACCGGCGCCGCTGCGGAGGAGCTACTGTGGTCTCGCGAGATGATGACATCACGATCTCATGAGTCTCTCTCTTGGGCTGGGAGTAGAAGCAGCACTGGAATCTACATGGGTGCGTTGAGACTAATGATGGCCTCCCCGTGTATGTGTGAACAGGGCCTTGGTAAGGTAAGCTGCAGCTCTCACCACAGTGCATCACCTTCACCATGGCGTGAGATATATATGTATGCATATGTACTGTATGTGTGTGTATATATATATATATATATAAATATATGTGCCTATATATATATATATATATAAATATATGTGCCTATATATATATGTGTGTGTATATATAAATATATATATATATATATGTGTGTGTATATGTATGTTCGTGCATATATATGTATGTTCGTGTATATATATATATATATACACAGTATATGTGTGCGTACATATATATATATATATATGTATAAATATATGTGTATATATGTATGTATATATGCATGTATGTGTGTGTATATATACATATGTATATATATATATAAAAATAATGTGTACATTACATATAGGTATATATATATTTAACAGTTGTCGATCCTAGGACAAACTGAGGCGGCACCCCGGGACTTAGATGCAAAAAGGTATTTACTTGAGTATACATATATACATATATACAGCTGTGTGCTGTTGTCATTTTCTTTCAAGTCCCTGGAGTGCTACCTTCATTGTTTGTGTGTATGTGTGTGTGTGTGGATATATATATATATATATATATATATATGTATATATATACATGTATATACTGTATATATATATATATATATATATATATATCCACAAAAAGAAAGCCTTTAAACTGCGCTAAATTTCACAATATACAAATACGTAAAACTAGAATGAGCTCCAATAAATAATAGCTGCAACCCCTTTTTTTCTTGACCCCCTGTTAGAAAGGTCTACACATCCCACACAACCAATACAAAAAAGGGTGCGCTTCAAAGATAATTATAGACACTTTTAAGTGTATAGTCCTTATAGTATCACTAAACCTTAAATATAGGCCCAGTTAATAATTGGTTATAATTGACATAAATGAAAGAATGTTATAATTACAAATTGTCACTATAGACCAAAATCCAGACATTCATTCACATAGAAATATCCTCCAGAAGTCAGACGTTAGACTGATCTTCTTAACGATGTTGATCCAGAATGAATCTTTATGATATTGGTGAACAAATGTAGCACTCCTCTTTAGGGTAGTGGATCCTTCCTTTATACTTGATCTAGAACAAAAAACCCTCGCACCAAGAGAAAATCACCCAAGAAAGCCAAAAGGCCACCATTAGTGTTGTACAAATATAAAATGTATTATAACACAATAATTAAAAATCCATCTTTAAAAGAAATGTTTTGGAAAAAGGTGGTCAATAATGCTGTCCCACCTTATATTCTCCCACTGAGGTAGAGATGACTAACAATAACACCCGACGCGTTTCGTCCTTGAAAGGACTTCCTCAGGGGTGGATCAAAATATTTATCCAAATATGAAAATTCATAAAACATAAGGCTCTCAAGTGGACACTTTTCAATGATAAAAGGTCTGGATTACTCATTTTTCCAGACACCAAATTGGCTACACACACATGGAGAGGAGCGGTCAGTAAGATTATTCCAGAGCAATTGTTGTGAGATTTTGTAGCCAATTTGGTGTCTGGAAAAATTTTAGATTTGTACAACACTAATGGTGGCCTTTTGGCTTTCTTGGGTGATTTTCTCTTGGTGCGAGGGTTTTTTGTTCTAGATCAAGTATAAAGGAAGGTTCCACTACCTTAAAGAGGAGTGCTACATTTGTTCACCAATATCATAAAGATTCATTCTGGATCAACATCGTTAAGAAGATCAGTCTAACGTCTGACTTCTGGAAGATATTTCTATGTGAATGAGTGTCTGGATTTTGGTCTATAGTGACAATTTGTAATTATAACATTCTTTCATTTATGTCAATTATAACCAATTATTAACTGGGCCTATATTTAAGGTTTAGTGATACTATAAGGACTATACACTTAAAAGTGTCTATAATTATTTTTGAAGCGCACCCTTTTTTGTATTGGTTGTGTGGGATATATATATATATATATATATATATATACAGTGGCGGGGCCCCCCAGGCTGAAAGTTGCCAGACAGCCCCTGTCTGTAGCGGTTTTAATTGTCAGAGGGAGAGCTCGTGGTATCCATAGGTTTGACAGCAATAAACCCAGCAAGCCCAATATGTTAACAGCCGGCTGCCTTGCTATAAAACACACTGCTGACAAATGCAGAGCAGTCGGGCTATAACTGAGACTGTCAGAACACTGAATTTAGCAGTAGCAGTCTGTGAGCATGGCAGCTGTGAAAGGATACAAATGTAACACATTGTAAAAGTTACAATCTCTTGTCACAAATTGTAACATTATATTTGTGGCTATTGGAGACTATTGATGCAAATTACATGCACGCTGTCTATAAAGAAATGTGACATAGTGATGAATTACAGGCCCGCCAAGAGCCGCAGCGGGCCCAGGTTATAGGGGGCGTGGCCTAATTGTGGAAGGCGTGGCCACGCCCCCTTCAAATAATTTTTTTTTTTGCAGCGTCGCGCACTGGCGAGGGTAACGCATAACCAGTGGGGGGCACGATCAGCTTCATCGCTCCCCCCACAGGCATAGGAGACTGCTGTGGCTGCTTCTTGGCAGCCACAAGCAGTCCCCAAGTGCAGCCCAGCACACAACGGCATGTGCTGGGCTGCTGTGATGTAAGAGGAGGAGGGCGGTGCTGGACCCGGGCCCCTCCAGCAAGCCTGGACTCGGGTAATTAGTACCTGCTCCCCCCCTCTCTGCCCCCCTGATGAATTATATAATATAATTTAATAATATAAAACCTGCTTCTAAATGAAAATATTGTACTCATATGCAGGATAAAAATAAATATAAAAATAAAATAATTAAAAAATAAAAATAGCATAATCGTTGAAGCAGTATATAATCCCAATCGATATAAACTGAGGTCAATAACCCCTGTATTCATATTAGAAAATATTTAATGGCTTTGCACAAAAATATATCTGTGTATAAAATTGAACAATAATTGTGGAGTATATACTAAAAATAATACACAGTATATTGCTATATTATTCCTTCAAAATAATTAAAATGTCATGGAATATTGGAATACATGATAGGGGCTAATCAAATTTAAAACAGGAATAAACACATGGCGGGATGTTACGATTTTTATATACATTATTTCTATTCTTTGCACTCTATTATTACTATTTTATATTTCGCTATTTATGTACACAGATTATATTAATACTAATTAATAAAAGTTATATTTTAGTTAATTTGTTCACCAAATATAGACTCCTATTCTCTCTCTTTTGATTAAGTTGTAACCTTTGGTCTCTGGCAGCACCCTCTATCTTATGAATAAAAACCAATGTATGACAAACTATGAATATTTAGGGGTATTTTTCTAACAACACTAACCTATTTTCTGTGCGATAGAACCCTCTTTCTCTATTAATAATAATTCTTTAAGTGTGGAATGTACTTCCTTCCAGATGTTTGTAAAATATTGAAGAGATGCCTTGGCAGCTGTAACATCGAATACTGGAAGAGACTGAAACTTAGGAACTCGGAGATGTTGCTCATTCAGCAAGTTCAGCTACTACGTTAAAACCATGTAAGCTGACTAACCCACTGACGTCAGATGTCCACTTAATGACCTACTGGACTTGGTGACAGTCACTGATGTAGCACCACTCCCTACCAAGCTGGATATGACATTGACTGTGAGGTATGCTGTTGCTGGAATAGGTGTGTACCTATTGATGTCACCCTTCTAATGCTGGCTGAAGCATTAGCTGCTTTTTAGCTGGTGGGCTGTGCAAATTATTTCTTGATAGATGTATCTTGTCTTCATCCCATGGATGCCTGTTCTCCTGGCAGAGAGGGGAAGTCTGCAGTCTGTCTTAATGTCGAATGACTTCGCAGTGGTAAATCCCTTGCTGACCGTCAGGGACCTCAAAGCTGGTGACACTTCTCCATGCTTTGATTGCTGAATTCCTACTACTCACATTGAGCCCTACTACAACATTTATGGTCACTCTCCCACTGATATTACATGGTATGAACTATATTCTCGGGCCTCATAGCATATATAATATATATATATATATATATATATATTATATAGGATGATGAGAGCATTACATGCCCTTATAATTCAGTCTACCTCCTGCTGTCTCCATGTACCGGTGAGATAACCGGTGGCCATCCATTCTCTTCTGTGATTGTGGTGACAATCTGCATGAGAATTTGGTGGCCGGCTTTCACACTGCAATTGAGGCCACTGCTCGCTGGCTCCTAAATTTAATCCCTTCAAGACACATATAATGGTATCAAGAGTAGACTTAGATTACTTTGAAAGTTTTGTAGCTAGTTTGCTAAATCGAAGATTGGGGAGAGACAATTTAGTCATCAATAAAAAACATGACAAACTGCCTAATAATATCATTACATGTAATTTGAGGATATTTGTTTATGCACATTATTACTATTATTACATTTTATTTATAAGGTACCACAAGTGGGTCCGCAGCGCCGTATACATGGCAACAGTGGGACAGTACACGGTACACAAAACATTACATTACACTACAGTACGAAACATAAACAGAGCACAAGTAACGATTAGCACCACAATTCTCAGTACACAATACAGCTGGGAAGTTGAAGGCTGTGAGAGCAGTGCTAGAGAAGAGTTCTGTGAGAACAGGAGGGAGGAGGACCCTGCTCCTAGGAGCTTACAATCTAGGTGAGAAACGAGACAGACAGATACACATAATATTTAACTATTAGTAAGAGTAATGTAGCACACAGACAAATTCATGAACAGATCCACATGGTAACAGAAAAATGCCTTTCTAGCACATTTTGAGCAGCTATATAACACATCCATAAACCATCTGTCTTTATTTTTAAAGCAACAGCAGGACAGCAGCTGAGATGAGATACGGGTGGGGGAAGGGAGCAACATTGTAGGGAAAGAAATGTAATGAGAGTGTGCTTGGCAAAAATAACTTCTATATAGTTACATGGATGCGTATTGTCTTTGTTGAAATCAAAATTGCCAGTTCTTCTTGGTGTCTTCGAGGAAGGATACCTGAATTGCAGTACTATCATTGGGATTGTATGGAGTCCTAAAGGTGCGTATCCACTAGCAGATAGAGGAATGACAGTACGATTACATCATTGTAATCGTACAGTCATTCCTCATAATGTGCAGTGCCTACACTAAACGATATGTCGTTCAGTGCTGGCACCCTCCCTTATTCCCGAATGTGCCCAATCTGTTGTTATCGGCAGATTGGCCTGCATGTTCAGGCGATGATTGATGTTGGAAATGACAAGCGGGAGCGCGCATCGCTGGTCATTTTTGACATTTTCATGCCCAATTTGTGAATAATTAATGAGCGATTGAACGATAACGATGTCTTTATCATTCAATCGCTCATTTTAATCGCCTAGTGGATACGCGGCATAACAGACAAGCAATCAATTTTTATGCTAATTGTGAGCAGATTTTATAAAGCTTTTTTAATAAAATATCAAGTTTCTATAAATGGTAGTGCACAAGGGAGGTGTAGATTTTTTTTTTATAGACTGTTTGTTGTATTAGAAATCCATCAAAGTTTGCACAGTAGAAGTTTAAATTCCATAACATTGAGCTTTAAGGATTTCTGATAAGCAATTTAATTCTAAAGGCCCCCATACACGGGGCGATTTGTATCAGATCCGATGGCACATAAGATTTCCCTTGAAAATTCTACCCTTGACATTCTGGGCCTTATTCAGACCCGCTCGTGAGCACATAGCTCATAGCTATTAGAGCAGGAAGTCCACTCGGGCTTGCGGGAGCTGAGACCCTCCCACAGGGACTCGCCGCAAGCCCGATGGTCACGACAATCGCGACCATCGCCAGGCCGCTCGCACTGTGTGAGCGGCCTGGAGGCCGGATAAAAATAAAAAAGAACACCCTGATTCAGAGCGAGAGCACGCAAACAGCGTGCGCCTCTAGGCCCTCTGTACGATTTGTGTTTAGAAAAGTGCGATTGTCCAAATGGCCATATGATTCGATGTATCTTAAACGATTGTAAATCATTCACGATAAATTGTATGCAGCAAATACACACACGTTGCATCTGCTGGAATGTCAATAGGGGAGGGCTTATCTAGGGTATATAAAAGGCAGCATCCATTTTAGATCTGTGCACACTCTGCTCAGTGACTATTGAGGCTTGGTTTTATACCCTGCTGAACGTCGTACTTTGCTAGTGTGTTAAGGCTTGCCTTTACAAAGTGTGATTATTTTGCTTTCTGATGGATTCCTATCGCCATAAGCTTCTGCTAGCCTGTGGCTATCTGAGGCTGAAAGTGAAGGAGTTCAGGAGAGAAGGAGGAGAATGATATCCTGCTGGACCAAGGAATGGCTGATGAGGAGGGAGACCTGCTCCTATATGCCCCTGCTGATGGAGATTAGGGAGAACAACCCAGACGATTAACACAACTACCTGCGGATGGATGATGCCACATTCCAGGAGTTGCTGCTTCTGGTGACCCCTTATATCCAGAGGCTGGACACCAACATGAAGAGGGCCATTCCGGTGGAGGAGAGGCTCATTGCAATGCTGAGGTACCTGGCTACATGGAGGTCATTTGAAGACCTGAAGTTTGGGACCCTCATTTCCCCCCAGGCATTGGGGCACATCATCTCCCCGGACACCTGTGATGCCATTGTCAATGTACTGAAGTTCCACTACATCAAAGTAGTTACACATTTTATTCTTGTAAAATCTTTTTTTTTTTTTTTTAAACACACTGGGGTTTGATAAAACAATCAACATGGCTGTACATATCTATAATGTTTGTGGGTACATAAATTCCAAACCAACATGGCTGATTTATTTTGTTTAACAAGCCAACATGGTATATTTACTATATAAAAATTGGTATATCCACAAGTAAAACTGTCTGATAATTAAAATGCTAAAACGAAACGTCTTCTTAGCACTGTATCAAAAGTTCTTTCTCCTCCAGTTTTAGGTCTCCCAATAGTTATTTAGTTGCATAGTATACGGCGTGTCAGATGACGGATTGAACAGGCCATGAAGGACATGGCACAAGTCCAGATTGAGGTCCCGGCCTGCAACAATCTGTCCTTGTGCCATGCGCTTCGTGACCCTGTCCAACCCACATCATCAATGCCATATACCAAGCAGCACCTATTGGTAGACATAAAACTGGATAATGTACATTTAATGTAATAATTAAAAAATGTAGGGGGGTCCTCATCCTCTGCCAAGAAGACCATATACACAACTTCAGAGGATGTGGAGGGGTTGCATGTTTGAGGAGTAGGATAACTGGGATGGGGTGATGGGGTTTACCCAATTAATGGTGTGGCCTGGTAGGATGTTGATGGGCCATAGTTAAATGGCTGCAGTGTTATCTTGGGGACAGGGTGATCCATGAGCCTAGTAGTGGTTGTCAGCTTTTTCATTCTCCCCGGATAACTGTATTGTACATCAGGCGTTGGGCATGGATTTGCTGGTTTTCATCCATTTCCCTGAGCATGCTAGCTATGTGCATGCCCAGGTGGTCAAACATTTTGGGGGGGTTGTTTAAAGCCTGCTTGACCTGGTTCAATAGATCATCTGGTTGTTCCTGGGTTTTATGCTGGTATCTCCGGCATTTAGGCACAAATTGTGGTGTTTCGGGCTCGATTTGGAAGACAATTTGCGGGCTGACCAAGTTATGTGTTGAAGGCTGTTGGAGGAGAGAGATAATTGTATAATGTTAATAACATCTTTTTCAAATGTTTCATTTAAAAAAAAAAATATTCTAGTTCCCAAAAATGGTGGAGGAGTAGCAGACTATTGCTGAGGAGTTTGAACGGAGATGGAACTTCCCAAACTGCGGTGGAGCAATAGACGGCAAACATGTCCGGATAACCCCATCTGTCCAAAGCGGGTCCTTTTATTATAACTATAGATTTTACAGCATAGTGCTCATGGCGGTGGTTAATGCCAATTATGAGTTTATTTTCGTGGATGTGGGCAAAAATGGCCATGCTTCTGATAGAAGAGTGTTTGCTTAAAAGATCCCCTATGAGAAACTTGGCTCCAACCACATGAATTTGCCACCAGTAACAGAAACAAAGCATGACCTAAACTATGTTTTTGTGGCTGATGAAGCATTTGCTCTCCATGAGCATTTGCTGAAGTTGTATGCGCAACGGGGCCTTGCAAAAGAGAAGCGCATTTTTAATTACCGACTATCCAGGGCTCGTAGAATAGTGGAGGACACATTCGGCATTCTATGCAAACATTTCTGGGTTTTCCATACCTCATTTAATTTGCGTATGGACAAATTAATTCTGTTGTTTTGGCCTGCTGTGTCCTCCAAAATTTCCTACGTAAAAAAAGTACTTGCCCACAGAGGACATCAGACACAGCAGTGCTGGACGACCCGGAACAACCTGAGGAAACAGTCCCAATGCTCTCTGTGGCCCCACCTTCAGTCTCTTCAATAACAGGGACTGGGCGGGCTAAAGAGGTCAGGGAGCAATATCTGGCCTACTTCAAAGGAGTGGGGGCAGTACCGTGGCAGGACGACAGTATCCGCTAGTGGACTACAGTGGACATGTAAACTGTAAAATATTAATATACTTACTACATCACAAGAGGAGTTTTGTTCCATGTCTGGGTTGTCCACTCCAGGGTCCTCTGTACTCTCCACCATTAGGGCCTGTGATGGTCGCTGTGGGCCCTGCTCATGCAGGAATTTCAGCAGGTCATAGTACCACAGCGTACTTGCATATGTGTCATCAGCCCCTATTCCGGATGCCCGGACTCTTGCTGCTTCTTTTTCTCCTTAACATATACAGTACAGAGAGTTTGGATTTTGGCCTTGACCCATACTGGAGTAGCCTCTTCATGAAAGGGCTTACTAAACTCCACAAGCTCGAGGATTGTTTATTTTTATTCCGGTAGTTGGGACTTTTAACTCGCCACAAACACTCATGAGCTTGGAATAGCTCAATAAACCCCAAAACAAACCGCCTTTCTCTGACACTTGTCATGCCTGTTGGGAAAAGATATTGAAAAAATATAAAAGTTGTAATGTTTGGTGGGTTTCGACGTTGGTGGTCTAGGTTCATTGGTGGTGCAGGGGTATGCATTGGTGGTGCAGGGGTATGCATTGGTGGGGCAGGGGTTAATACACATTTGTGGGGCAGGGGTATGCATTGGTGGGGCAGGGGTTAATACACATTTGTGGTGTAGGGATGTATATACTCACTTGACAATATCAAAAACAACTCATAGCACACAATGCTGCTTCCTGCTGTCTTGTCCACCGTCGTCTGTCACAAAATGGAGGAGGTGAGTGTCCAGGGACATCGCACATCGTACATCGGATCGTACTGCTGCAAAAGTACGTATGATGGTTGTCAAATCATACATTATAGGTCGCAATCTTTCTGCAAAATCATCTGATCTACAATGCCGATACACAACGTCAGAGACACGCATCAGCATTGTAATCGGGTATGAAACACTACTTTTCACACGATTGGTCGTTCCGATGAGTCGAAAACGGCCATATAGTGTGAAAGATCGCCCCATGTATGGGGGAGTTTAGTTAAAGTACTGTAAGTTTGAATCAGGCTGTTAGATGGACATAATGCAAGATGTGCTCCTTTGTTTTTATTACTCATACAAATTATATATATATATATATATATATATATATATACATATATATATATATATATATATATATACATACACACACACACACACACACATACATACACACACAATATATATATATTTATATATTTATATATATATATATATATATATATATATATACACACCAGTATATATAAAGTACGTGTGTGTGTACATATATAGTATGGGGGTGCATATATATATATATATATATATATATATATATATATATATATATATATATTTTTTTTTTTTTTTATTTTTTTTTTCCTAGCAATGAGATAAGCAGCACACAATTGTAAAGCAGATAAAATTTTTATGTAAGAAATAGTAATCAATTACGTACATTAAAAGTTTAAAACAATCAGCATGAACCAGCCTGTAAACCACCAGTGTCCCGGAGCCTGTTTGATAAATACTCAGTGGGATCATTACCGGAGGAATCCATATAGTCGCCGATCTATACAGACTCCTCCATTGGATGTTTTTCCCTTTAATAACAAAAAAGGCGTAATAATAATAATAACAGTTCACCGCAGTATCTACCCTTACCGTTCGTTAGTATATTAGTTTAAAAAATGGAAAGAATATATTATTTCTCTTATTACCATATATTGCATAATTCATCTCTGCAAATATATGAACCACAGGAAAATAAAATCACACAGATCACAGAAATACTTTGAAAAAACCTTATGATCGCATTTGCGAAGCGATCTGGGCATGACATTACCGCCCATGATCGCATTGCAAAATGCAATCAAATCAACGGTATGTATCATCCGGCACATGCAGGGACAGGGGCTCCAAAATAGAATGTGCCAGAATGCATGGAATCCCGATTGATGGTACATTTGCTAGCAACACATCCCTATGGGGATGCGGCTACCTGCGGGTATGGAGGGATACCTGATGAGGTCTCTTCATACATCTGGGGGAAACGTAGTAATTGTTGTTAACCCCCGAAAATGGGTGTTTACGGGGATTAAGCCAAAAATATACAATGATAAATGGGTCCCCTAAGCATATAAATCCAATAAGTCTCTCTACAAGACAATTAAAAACAAAAATCATGTCCTCTTTCATCCATTTTAACTGATTCTATAGCTTTAAAATAGAATCGGGTTGATGAAGAATTTTGACATTCAGCAAAGTGTTTAGGGACACTATGACTGATAACTTTATTAGTAATGCTTCTTGTATGCTCTAATATTCTATTCTTTAGTTGTCATTTAGTTTCCCCTACATACTTTTTTCCACATTTACATGATATAATAAAGCATATTCGGTGTATTAGCTGCCTATTAGTCATCAGCATGCTTAAAGCATTAAAGTGCAATTTACCATAGCTAATCCATACACAAATGCAGCGGCACATATAACGATATACAAAAGTATTAATATAGGGCACAGGTTATATAGGAAAACTATAAGAACAACCTGATCCACCAAAAATAGGAATTAAAATAAAAAACATAATTATAGCTATAGAGTTACAAAAAGCCAGGAGTGCACCCAAACTGGAATTCAATCCAAAAAGATAACAAAATGTATTGATTCATTCAGGCCATAGGGCCACATTTTGTCCAGTTAATGTATCAAATTAGCTTTTTTTGCATATCAGCACTTTTGCCCAAACACCCCCTCTTTTCGGTGGGGGGATCCAGTCGATGATCATAACTTTGTGATGCAAGATGCCTCAAAAAAAAAGTCAGGCGACTGGTTTATAAGAATGATCATTCAGAAGAACTGCTCTTGTAGGAGACCTGTGATTGGCTATCCTTTTTAAAAATGGTCGAATGGTTTACCATCCTATATGAGAAAACAAGGACAGCTCAGGATGTACAATATGGTCCAAAGTGCAAGATAGTCTGTAATTGATTCTTACATCCTGTATGGGGGTGATGAAAAGGGAATCAGTATGATTTACCGCATGGCCGGTGGTTCAAATCCCGACAACGGAAGCCCGGCAGTGAAGATCAACAGGAAAGTATATTTTCTATTTACTAACCTAACCTCCCCCCTAACCCTCCCTTAGGGGTGCCTAACCCTAACCTCCCCCCAAGTGCCTAAGCCCCCTCTAAGTGCCTAAACCTATCCATCCCCTTGCCCGCAGCGTAACCCTAAGTCTCCCGGGGGGATGCCTAAAACTAACCCCCCCTTCACCTAGCCTAACCCTAACTTCCCAGGGGGGTACCTAGCCCTAAGTCCCCCCCAGGAGCCCCTAACCTACCCCCCCTACGCAGCTGTCCGCACCCGGATTACCTTCTATCGGTAAGACGGGTTTCGGGCTCCCGGCGTAGGTCCAATGACATGCGTTGGGATTTCAATGCCTGCCATTAGACACTTGCCGGGATTAGACAGTAGGGGTGTCGACGGTCGGCATTTAGAACGTCGGCATCCCGAAAGACAATACTTCTGCGGGTTGCAAAATTAGTACTCCGATAACACCCTGTCTTCAAAGGTGGAAACCATTTCAACGAACTCTGTGTAAGATATAAATCTGGATGCATCAGGATATCTTTCAAGTTCCGTCCTCTTTTATAGCTTAGAAGAAGCTTCGTGGGCAGGTGTTTATTTGAGCAGGATCTGATGTCACAATGTACCTTTGTTGTCTAACCACGTCTCCAATGATTGGACCAGCAGTGTCATGGGTAATAGTAGTAAAAACAAATAAGTTGTCACTATCGACACAATGTCTCCTACTGCGTGCACCTTGTCCATATATTGCGCAAGCCTTATCCAAGCATTTAGTGACAACCTTGTCAGTATAGTCCTGCTCCAGAAATCTAATTTTCATTTCAGCTAGCTGTAGCTCAGACATATTATAAATCATATTATAATCTAGCTGTAGTTCAGACATATTATAATCAGAATTATTATGTAGTAAAAAAATTGGACTATTCCAAGATTTGTTTTCAAAGGCAGTGGATGATTACTATCTGTTATAAATGTACCTGCACTATTTGCTTGAGACCCCTAGAGCTCGCTGATGGGGTTCATGCAATAGGCATGAAGGGAGAGGTCGCCTGTTATTGGTCAGTCAGGAGAGGTCAGGTAACAGCATCAGATGTCCCTCCTGGGGTAGACAGACCCGATATTGTTCCTGGAACTGGAGACTTAGATACCCCCTCAAAAAACTGGACATTATCCCCAATATGTGGGGTTGGTATTTCAGACTCCCATTCTGGAGTCGGCACCTCAGGCAAAGCAGACATGGGTGGAACCTCTGGGACTTCTGGCAAGGCAGACACCTCTGGGAGCTCTGGCAAGGCAGACACCTCTGGGAGCTCTGGCAAGGCAGACACCTCTGGGAGCTCTGGCAAGGCAGACACCTCTGGGACTTCTGGCAAGGCAGACACCTCTGGGACTTCTGGCAAGGCAGACACCTCTGGGACCTCTGGCAAGGCAGACACCTCTGGGACCTCTGGCAAGGCAGACACCTCTGGGACCTCTGGCAAGGCAGACACCTCTGGGACCTCTGGCAAGGCAGACACCTCTGGGACCTCTGGCAAGGCAGACACCTCTGGGACCTCTGGCAAGGCAGACACCTCTGGGATCACTGGCAAGGCAGACACCTCTGGGACCACTGGCAAGGCAGACACCTCTGGGACCACTGGCAGGGCGGACACCTCTGGGACCTCTCCAGAGGTTTTTGATAAATAAAATGCCCCACTCGGAGCAGTAGAACTAACTGGCCCTCCACGAATGGTTGTGGTAGATTTATCTCCTAGGGCTATAGGATCAGGGTATACCCTGGGAATGGGAGATTTGCATTTCCTCATTTGGTTCCCAAATCTTAACTTGGGGCTCCAGGTCAGAGAATCCCAGTTATAGGCCTGATCCCCTTCTTGGGAACTTTTGGCACCATTATTGGAAGTTTGGGAGTACGGAATGACCACTTGAGGTGATCGGACAGTCTGTACCTCGAGTTGCTGAGAGTCACTTTTTCTTGAGCTGCAGAAGGAACAGTCTTTAATGAAGTGACTTGCGCTTCCACAATACATGCATAGCAGGTCATTCTTTCGTCGCTGGCGCTCAGTATCGGAAAGTTTGGGACCCCAAAAACTCTGGAATCTCCTTTCTGACAGCATGGAAGGAGTCACCCTTCGATTAGGGGAACCAGAATCAGTGGTCTTTTCTGCCTCAGTAAATAGGGAAGCGACTTTTGTGGCATCCGAAGAACTTCCAAATTATTCTGAAACTTGCTGACTTTTTTCAGGGAGTGATGTCATAAACTGCTCCACAGGAGCCTGAAAAATCCTCAGTTGTTCATTACTGGAAAACTTAGGGGGCAGAGAACAGTCACTTTGAAAGGTGCCAAAAACTTTTTGACCACATTATTGACAAAGCTGAGAATTGTCAGGACAAAAATTATTTGCAGAAATCTGCTGCTGCAGAGCGTCTACACGGATGGATAGCCCTAGGAAGGCTTGTGATGTGAGAATTTGCATGGCTTCACAGCTTTTCAATCTGCTGAACAAGACCGGAACTGGATCCTCATCTGGATTCTGACTTGAGGTGGCCTGGCTTGAGGGCGAAAACTGGACCGGATTTTACAGAGCTGGACTCATCTTGCTATACTCCAGTGAATGGCCAGTGATAATGTTATGAATGTACCTGCACTATTTGCATGAGACCCCTAGAGCTCGCTGATGGGGCTCATGCAATAGGCAGGGATTCACAGAATAATTTACCTGGAGTAAAGCAGCAAGCAAGGTAGGGGTTAATAGCTGATGCAGGAGTGTGCTGGAGACTGCAGCTGGAAGTAATCAACTGGCACAGGTGGATAAGCACAGAAACAGACAGGATGTAGAACTGGATAGTAGCAGGCCAGCTACTCAGGATGCAGGTAGGAATTGTGTTGAAGCTGCAATGCTGGATATGGATTTGATTATGGCAGGCCAGCTACTCAGGATGCAGGTGGGAATACTGTAGAACCTGCAATGCTGGAAATGGATTTGATTGTGGCAGGTCAGTTACTCAGGATGCAGGTGGGTGTTTGTAACAGAACCAGTACTTGATAATGTTGAACTGACAGGTGAATGCAGGTTGGAGATTGTAACAGTACCAGTACTTGATATGGATAAACTGACAGGTGAATGCAAGTTGGCGTTTGTAGCAGAATCTGTACTTGAAATGGTTCAACTGGAAGGCAGATGCAGGTTGGAGTTTGTAGAAGAACCAGTACTTGATGTAGTTGAACAGGCAGGATAAATCCACAGGTACACGCTGGACTTGACACAAACTGGAGGTGACATAAAAGGTAAGCTGGAGGGTCTTGGCAAGACACAGGCCCAGAGTAAGGATTGACACAGGAACAGGGTAGAATCCAGCAGGACACAGTGGACTAAAGCTGGCCACACATCTAAAGATTATCTGTCCAACCAGGAAACTAGTTGATTGGTTGGAATGAAAATCTGGTAAGGTATGAAAGCAAATGACAATCAGCAATTTGCTCCTAAATGCCAGAAAACAGATGAAAATGACATCAGACAAGTTTGATAACTATTTGATCTAAACAATTTGTTCAAACAACAGTTTTTGTCCATTTTCCAGCGTTTGGGAGCAAATTGCTGATTGTCATTTGCTTTCATACCTTACCAGGTTTTCATTCCAACCAATCAACTAGTTGGCTGGTTGGATGTAAGTTGGTCTAGTGTGTGGCCAGCTTTAGGCTTGGAGCAAAGGGATACAACGGCAGGATACTGGACACAGGAACAAAGGTAAGGAAGCGAGGAACTGCACAGCGTGCAGCGACCACGTGCACATCCACTAGGAATGAAACTTTAGTAATATCACCGGCAGACAGGAACAGACTCGAATCCTTAATGAAGGGAGAGGTCTCCTGTGATTGGTCACTCAGGCTGATGTCAAGTAACGAGACTACCAACAGGTGAGTAACTGCACTAAGCAGCCAGAGTCCAGGCAGTTAGCATAACCACTGAGAGCCAATCAGGCACAGAGCTGCAGCGGCACATGTAACACTATCAAATTATAAAAAGGTGTTACGGTCAGTTGTCTTTCTATATAACCTGTGCCCATAACCCCTGTATGTGGCATACACAGTAACATCTAGAAAATTGATTTCTTGTGTACTAAAGTCTAAAGTCAACCTGATAGGAGTATCCAAATTGTTCAAATGATTAAGCATGGCAAGGACAGCACTAATAGACCCCACACAAAGAAAACATCATCTATAAAATAACCATAATGTGTAATGTTCTCCCCAAATTCTGTAAGATGTGAGTATTCTTGTGGTATCCATAGAGAGATTCGATACGACGGGGCGATGTTACTGCATCGTAGTGTCTGGGACTTGGAGGAAAAATTGATTATTATATTTAAAGTAATTGCATGTAAGTACAAGCTCAAATAAATTAATTAGAAATTCAATAAGCGGTTCACCTCTATGTGTACGGGACAAAGCATGTCTTATACTGGCGATACCACCTTCATGAGGGATTACCGTGTATAAAGATGTTACATCCATCATGACCAAGATGGAATCTTGATTTGGTCTATGCAGATCAGTAATACTTTGAATGAAATCATTGGTATCTTTGACATAGCTCCCAATATTTCGGACACACGGCTGCAATAAACTAAGGGCCTGATTCAGAGCCGCTCGTAAGCGGCCGCTCGTTCGCTCCGAGCGATGTTCGCACATCTGCACATGCGTATCGGTTTTAGTACACATGCGTGAACCAGTCAGTGCGGCCGAAAATCGTGTGCTCGCAAAATAGCGAATGCCTGCTAATTTGAGTGACAGGGTGAGGCGTTTGTGGGTGGTAACAGGGGAAGGTGCTTGAAAACGGGGAGTGGAGATCCGAACGCAGGAGTGCCAAAAGGTCAAAACGGGCGTTTTAAGGGTGTGCATAATTAACAAAGCAGCGTCATCGACCATGTCAGTTGGGAGTCTTTTAGCCAGAACTGCTCGCATGATTGCGGTAGGAAAATGCAACCATGTGAATAGCGAGCAGTTCATTCGCCTTTCGATGTACTCGATTAATCTAATAAATTGCGGAGATGGCGTATGATGCGAGCAGCCAGGGGGCGTTTTTTACAAAAAAAACGTCTGCATGTTTTGTTCGCTCGTTCAGACATAGAGGCGTCAACAGACCGCAAAGAGCGAACGGTCAATTTAAATAGCCAGCCCCTTTTTCTGGACGAGAGAGCGCAAATAGCGTCCGGCTCTGAATCAGGCCCTAAGTAACAAGCTGACAGAGATAGTATAGAATTGCATGCAGATATGATCGGCTGTCCCAGTGGGTCCGTAAGTGTTTTATGTACTGTATCTTCGGTAGCAGATACAGAATTTGACAAATAGGAAAATCTGTAGTAAAAAAAAAATGTGTTATTTTTATATCTATCCAATTGTTACAAAGAGCTATCTCAAGTAAAGAATCCAATTTGTTTTTAAACTATACCATAGGGTCACCCCTCAATCTGGCATCTGTCCCAGTGTCAGACTACTGCCTTTTGACCTTCTTCTCCTAGTCTGTAGTGACTTGCACTACTATAGCCTCTCTCTTATCAGCAGGTCTAATACCAATCATGGGGTTCTTTCTCAGATTGCCAATGCTGACCTCTCTTTGCTGTGTCTTGATTGACTGTTGGATCGTTTGATCCATAAGTCAGGAAAATGTTTTAATACTAGTTTTGCGATGGAGGGTCATGAGAGCTACTCTCTTTAAATGCATTTGAAATTTCAACAGACTCAATAGAGTCACAACAGTTTGCATATTTACTATAATACGTTATGTCTCATTTGTTTAATTATGATTGTCAGAAGATTTTTATTGAGGGCTTTGTTTACTTAAAATGGTTTCACTCTACTTCTGGTTCTGTCTTTGCTGGACACTGATTTTAATGTACTAACCCTGTGCTAATTAATATAGATAATAATTCAGGCGCTAAAATATAAAATAATTATTTTTTAAAATGTTAATTTAAATAATCGATAAACCCCTTTAAATCTAAGCAGCTCCTATATAGTGACTCTGTATCACCAAAATTATATTAAATACCTGTGCTAATTGTTTGGTTGGGGATGTGGCTACATTTATATGTGTTGGTATTTATTCTGGACATGTGTCCCGTGTAGTAACATTTTGACAAAGGCCAATGTTAGGATAGAAATGTTGAAGCTTATATCTTGCATAATGGGACTTTCTGAATAAAATATTGCTTCTTTCAAGACTGGTGAGTGCACCCATTTTTTTCAACTTTGGACTTGGACCATGTTTTTTTAATCTATTTGGGTTGCTAATAGATGTGAGTGTGGTCCTTGTTAACTTATATATGTATATATCTCTATATGTATATAAAATAAAGTCCCAGGTTTAGGGGTCTGTCTGTTCATTTGGGCTAATCTCTTGAACCATTGGATGGATTTTGATGGAAGTTTCACTATTCTATACAGCATTGGTCGAGGAAGGTTTGGGTGTTTCAACCATTCATCTGTGAAAAAAGGGAGCAGAGCAGTGATGACTTTAGTCAAGCAAGTTGAAGAAAATAAATCTTGCACTAAGCTGTTTATAGGGGCTCATCAATCATCTGCAAACATGCTCAACCTGATGTTATCGTCAGATTGACCAGCATGTTTGCACGATGATAGATGTCTATTCGACCAGCGGGCACCCGCAACGCTGGTCGTTTTATACATTTTAGACATTAGACATTTTTGCAAACGATTTGCAAACGATTGAACGATTGTTATTGTTCAATCACTCAACTTAATCGTCTAGTGGATGGACACAGGCAGAACAGACTTTTGGTTAATCATCAGCAGTCTCCTTAGACACTCAGTCACTGATTCTGTTTTTATGTCCGTTTACAGGTAAATTAAAATATCCGTCTTTTTTCTTTTCAAATAGGTGCAGATTTTTTTTCTTTATATGCGACGGGAGCTTTTTATTCTCGCACCTCCAGAGAAAGTGTGATTTTTCCTAATATCGTTAATTTTAGGAAAAATCAACGGGACTTGCTCTGTCACCTCGGCGTTAACCCCCCTGAGGACTAATTAAGCAATTGGAAGTTTCCAATTAGCTTAATTAGTCCTTAGTTATTTACCTTTTGCAGTGCTGTCTTCTGCACCCAGCGGTAGAAGCCGGGTCTTCTGCAGCAGGAGGAGTATGTCAGTGTGTGTGAGTGTTTGTTACTGTTTGTGAGTGTGTGTGTGCATGAGTGTGTGACCCCCCCCAGTTTGTGTCGCCCCCCAGTGTCTGCATGCCCTCCCTGGAATGGGTGCTGGGAGAACTGCATCTCCCAGAAGCCCTTGCCCCCCCACCAGCACCTGGAGCCTCCCAGCAGTCCCCAGGACTCCCAGCAGCCCCCTATCCAGTGAGAAGATATAGGGGAGGTCACCGGGATTCGTGGAGACCACCGGAGTCCCCCGGGCAGGTAAGTGCAGAATTATTATAATTAATTTTTTTTACTCGGTGCAGGGTTTTCAGAGCTGAAAACCCGGTGACCATTTTATTACATTGGATACCATGGGTATCGGGAGCGTGCATACCCTGATTACAATTTGCTTCAGGTGAGCCAAAACAGATGCAAATTACACGCAAATCACCAAGGAATAAATTTGCTTACAGATAACGTAAAAGCCTTATCAAAGGGCATTATTATGATGCTCCTGAATAATTTAGGGGGGTCACACTAGGAATGGCTTCTGGGCCTGATTCAGAGCTGGACGCCCTGACAGAATGCTCGCTCTGAATCAGGGCCGGCCTTCTGTTTTTTTAGAGCGGCTTCCTGGACGCTCGCAGAGCTGTGGGTGACCACCCACAGCTATAGCGAGCGGCCAGGAAGATGGTCGCGATGGTCAAAACCATCGCGATCTCTGGGCTTGCGACGAGACCCTTGTGGTAGGGTCTCATTGTCACAAGCCCTAGAGTGCTTTCGAAAGCACTGCCACTGACATCACTTGTGATGTCAGTGGGGCCGGCCCCAGACGGTAAGCATTCCCATGGGAACGCCTCCATCTGGGCAGCCACGCCCCTGCCCCGCCCACCAAAGGGGGCGTGCTGTCACGCAACATCAACAGCACGCCCCCTATGGTACAAGACCCGGAGCAACGGCTTGCTCGTCGCTATCCGGGTCTCACGCATGCGCACGACGGAGCCAGCGCCGTCGTGTGCATGCGCACTGGGCCACCATCGACCCGCTTGCTAGCGCATAGCGCTCGCGAGTGGGTCTGAATCAGGCCCTCTGTATATAACTGCCCATTGTTCCCTTAGAGCTACTGTAGGTACACTCACCAGTACTTAGAATGCCGCCAGGGCTTAACCTTCCAGACAGTAAGCGCTTATACAATTATCAGGAGATCGCAGGATAGGCTGTAAAGGTGAATACAGGACAATTACTGGGACCTCAGTATTAAGCCACGGAAGTAGGGCCAAAGAAAGAAATCAGAGAGCTGGACAGAAGCAACAAGATAATATATATTAATAGTAGAGCTGTGCCCGAACCCCCGTATTTTGGTTTTGGATCTGTATCTCCATTTGTTTTGGATCTGGATTGGTTTTGTCAAAACCGCCCTTGCGTGTTTTGGGTTTTGGTTTTGGATCTGTATTTTTTTCTAAAAAAATTTATAAAAACAGCTGAAATCACATAATTTGGGCCTGCTTTTGTTCCTACAGTATTATTAACCTCAATAACATTTATTTCCAGTCATTTCCAATCAATTTTGACCACCTCACAATATTGATTTTTTTCGTCTAGTTTAAGGCCAAAAGGTTGCATCCAGCTAGCTGGCTGACTAAGGTAAGCAAACAAAAGATATAGGTGTTGCGCTAATAAATAATTAATTAATAATGAGTGGACATGGGGAAAATCAAGATCAAGACACGAGATGTATAGTTAGAAATAGTTCTTTATATAATATGCATAAAAAGTAACAAAGTAACAATGTACAATAATTAAAACTACTTCTTAATAAGAAGTCTATGCAGACTAGTCTGATTATATTGTAAAAAGAAAGCTGCTACAATAGCTAGTACGTGAATTCCCTGCTGTGGGGACCATATATGTATGTTTCAATCTGTCCAGAAAATATGACAACCTCACTGGACATCCATACACGTAGGTAAAATCTTAGTTCGCCTTCTCTGACCTCCAGGTCCAGTAATGTTGAGGCGTTTAAACAACTCTGTGTATTGGAGAACTGAGCCACCCGTTTTGTGACCTCCAGGTCTGATAATAATTGGTCACTTACTGGGCTCAGTAGATAGTGCTGAGTATATACTCTTTGATAAAGCTTCCTGGACTAGAAGCAAAATGCGTCAGGGATTGATACTTACTGGTACTATTTTGCTTTTAAACCTGCTGGACATTGCCTAAGGATTACTTTCTATACACACTGTGAGTACGCTGCACTTGGACTATGTGTGGAGTAAGGTGAAGGCGATCACGAGTTGACTTCATTATAGCCTCCGGATGCACTTGTCCTTGGATCACCTGCCAGCGGTCTTCAAACAAGAGACACTATACCAGCAGCACTATCTACTGAGCCCAATAAGTGTCCGATCATTATCAGACCTGTAGGTCACAAAACGGGGACATTGTACATTGTTACTTTGTTACTTTTTATGCATATTATATAAAGAACTATTTCTAACTATACATCTGGTGTCTTGATGTTGATTTTTGCCATGTCCAGTCATTATTAATTAATTAATTATTTATTAGCACAACACCTATATCTTTTGTTTGTTTTGTTTTGGTGTTCTCTCTGGGGTTTACACAGACCCTTTGGTGTATGCAGCTATCTATATATATTTTTATTAGTTTTCATTAGCGCCAAGCTGGGATTTTTTTGCTGTTTTGACTAAGCTAAGCAACAGCAGTGGGCAGCACTAACATGTGACAATTCAGCTTTCAAGTTCCAACATGGATACAGTGTGTTATACAGTGTGGGTTGGATACCCCAATAGTGCACTTACTGTAACAGCAGTTTCGGCAGTGCAGGGTGCTGGCGGTGTCCTCAATGCGAGAGTGCCAGCGGTGTCCTCAATGTGGAAGTGCCATCAGTGTTGGTAGTGTGGTGGTGTTGGCAGAGTGGGGGTCCTGGTAGTGTCCTGAGTGCATAGTGCCGGCAGTGTCGGCAGACTGGGGGTGCCAGCGGTGTCCTCAGTGCAGGAGTGCTGACAGTGTCTGCTGTGCGGTGATGCCCTCGGTGTGAGAGCAGCGGCAGTGCGGGGTCGTTGACTGCGTCCTCAATACGTGGGGCAGTAGTGCGGGGGTGCAGGCAGTGTCCTTAGAGCAGGGTGCCGGTGGTATCGGCAAAGCAGGGGTGCCAGCGGTATCCTCAGTGCATGTGTGCTGACAGTGTTGGCAGTACAGGGGTGCCGGTGGTGTCCTCAGTGTGGGAGTGCAGGCAGTGTGGGGTTGCTGATGGTGTCCTCAGTACATGGGGAGTACAAAGGTGGTGGCAGTGTCTTCAATTCAGGGTGTCGGCAAAGCGGGGGGTGCCAACGGTGTCCTCGGTGCACTTGTGCTGTCAGTGTCGGCAGTGCAGGGGTGCCAGTGGTGTCCTCAGTGTGGGAGTACCGGCAGTGTCAGCCTTGTGAGGGTCGCTGATGGTGTACTTAGTACATGGGGCAGCAGTGCAGGGGTGCTGGCAGTGGCCTCAGTGCAGGGTGCCGGCGGTGTCAGCAGAGCGGAGGTGCCAGCAGTGTTCTCAGTTTGGGGGTCCTGATGGTGTCGGCAGTGCATGGGTGCCGGTGGTGTCCTCAATGTAGGGTGCCAGCAATATCGGCAGCGGGGGGTTGGCATGCAAGGAGAGTAGTCAGCCTGCCCAGTCAGTGTTTACAGTACACACACTAACACCGCCTCCACGCACCACCACATGACTAGTGTCCTGGCCGGGGGCAGCCAGTAAAGCAAGCACTGAAGCATGTCACATGTCTCTGCCGGCTCCAGGGAAAAGTTTCAGTATTGGCTCTGACTCCGAATCCTAGGCCTCATTCCTGACCTGCCAGGGCTCAGGAGAAGCGGCTGCAAGGGGAAGTGGTGGCCTTCAACTACCAAAACAAGATGCTGGCATTCAGTAGCCTTTCCCACGAGAGTGGCCTGGGGGTACGGGGACACTACCTAGCAAGGTGCTGCCAGCATGCAACCAACAGGTGGATGGAGGCTGGGGCACCAAGGTGAGTCTTCTATTCATTCTGCTTGTGTCGTGCAACTACTTAGGGGCCCATTTATTAATGATCACATTTTGCAATGTGATCACGGCATGCAGTACCGCCCCTGATCACATTGCAAAATGCGATCCTATCTGCCGGATGTATTATCTGGGACATGCAGGGAGACGGGCTCCGAAAGGGGCCTTTCCCTGCGATATCTCCGGAGGGCAGTCGGGGCTGCTGCGCATGCGCAGTCCCGCGCACTGCACATGTGCGGCTCTCATTGCCGGCGGAGGGATCCGTGAGATCCCTCCACTGGCTAAATATGCGGTAAGTTGCATTAGACTACAGCGGCTAATGCTATCTTTAGATAGCGTTAGCTGCTGGGGCCAATATCGGAAATGCTTAGCATTCCCGATATTGATACATTTGGCAGCATCGCATCCCCCATAGAAACCTATGGGGGATGCGGCTGCCGGCGGCAATGAAGGGATTGCAGCAGGTATCGGAGATACCTGCTGCGGTCCCTCCTTCATACATCCGGTGGATACTTACTATTTGAGGTAAACCCCCGAAAACGTGTGTTTTCGGGAAATTTACCTCAAATTCACTTTGATAAATGGGCCCCTCTCACTTGTAATGGGTGCTGGGAGGGTGCAGCAGAGACCCTGGCTGTTGGCAAAGCTGCAAATAGTATTGGGACTGCAGGCTGACCGTGTGAGGGGAGGAGGGCTGTCTGTGGCCATTGCCATGGGCACTTTTTTTAAGGAGATTGGGGATTATCTGGTTTTGTTATATTGGTTATCTGATCAGATATGTGGCTCTAAGAAGAATTGTGTGTGTGTGTATTTCAGTGTGGCAGATATCATTGATGTTGTATTTGCTTGTAAAGGCCTCCCTTTTGTAGTTATTAGAGATTGCTTACTCTCGAGCAAAAGTCAGAGGGTGAATTAAATTCTGTGCAGTATGCCATGCCCAGCTGGTCACATCAGATAGTTATGGTAGTACCGACATGGCAAGTTTTCTCTCACACCTCTAAGGGGTGCAAGTAGAAACTTGAAATGCCAGCAGATGCAATGTGCCAGATAAGACCTGATAACTATAATTTCTTATTGCTATTTGAAATTAAGTTTGCCGGGATGTATTAATATACACACACAAGGATGGGGGTTCTGAAAGGGGCCCATCCCTGTGAAATGTAAAAGTAAAGTGATTGCTAATGCGATCACTTCAGTTCTAAGTTTGGGACCCGATGGTGCTACATCAGACTGTGCGTGAGCATGCGGCCATTGCCGGTGAGGGATCCTATGGATATCTCTCTGGGTAAGTTTTTCAAAGTGTAGCCCATAGGCTACAAAGGCTTACGACATCTGAAGGTGGCATTAGCTACCAGTGTAAATCTATGGAACGCTTTGCATTCTGGAGCTTGATAACATCAGCATTTTATCAGTCCCTATAGAAATCTATGGAAGCTAGTTTTGCATTAGAAAACAGGGGATGTCAGCACATATCTCTGATGATGACGCCCCCCCCCCCCACCCTTACATCCGTCCAGATGGTACATAATATTTGCAGGTAGCCCCCGAAAAGGATATACAGCAAATATTTTTTGATACATAAATGCCATAATGTGGATGTTTACACAGGAGTTTTCAGAATATTTTATGGGGACACTCTAAATTCCCAATCCTCTCCTATGTATGTTGATCACTAGAATGGTGCCTGTATTTTATTTGGGTGTTTTCGATGCTTGCTGTGCTGTATATCAGTAACTAGAATACTTTCTGTATTGTATTCAGTTCAAGGAATGCTCTGTTTTTAATAGTCAGGGCTGCCAAGAGCTGGGCCGGGTGAAGAGGGTGTGGCCTAATCACGGGAGCGTGGCCATGCCCCTTAATGAAAAAAGAAAAGACAATATCATTGCTGTGCGCTGCGAAGGGGGTGCTGTGAGCCCCTTAGCCCAGCGCATATCCAGGGGGGGGGGCATGATCAGGATGAGGAGACTGCTGCTGCAGCAGCAAGCCAGTCTCCCTTTGCAGTCCAGCACACAGCAGCGTGTGCTGGGCTGCTCAGCTGACAGAGAGGAGAGGGGCGGCATCGGACCTGGGCCCCCACCGGGCTCCTCCAGCAAGTTCGGGCATGGGTAATTAGTACCTGCTCCCCCCCCCTCTCGGCACCCCTGACAATAGTATCTGCTTTGTCAGATGAGAATTGTAGATGTTATATTTGTTTATGGCTTTTTGACAGAACAGTATGTCATTGCCTATTTAAGCCACACCCACATTAGGTAAACCACACCTACAAGGCTTTTGTCACACCCATGCCCCAGGGCCACTTGCTTGTGTTTGCCCCCCAGACTGAAAGTTGCCCACCAGCCCCTGGTTACTATATTTGCACATCTTAGGTAACATCCCTCTACACCTCAGTCTGATTTTTAATGATTGCTTCCAGAGAGATTTCATCCGTAGTATCTCATAATGGGCGGTAGTTCTGTTTCCAGGAGATTCTGCAAGAGAAATGTAGATTTTTCCATAGCAATATCCCGTTACTGCTAGTTGCATACAATGAATACACTGCTGTTGCCATACACAGTAAAGTGTATTTGGTCAGCATTTTTTCCAAGCATTTATAATGAAACTGAGGTGAATCCACAGGACTTTGAACACACACAGACACACACATACTCTGTATGTTTTGAGAAACTTATTAAATTGTTATGGTTTGTGAAAATTTTGCTTGCAAAACATCATTCTTTAATAAAATATTTTGCATTTTATGCCCTTGGTCTGTCTGATCTGCTTATAAAAAAATTAAATAACCTTCACTCTTGTGTGGGAGATTTGGGACACCATTTTTTTTTACCATTTTTAAAATGTGCTTCTTTAGAAGTTACTGCGAATCATAGCATAAATAGTCTTCCATTTTTTAAAATCAAATATACTTACAGTAAGTTCATTATTTTTGGTGAGTGTATTAGAAATATACATTATTGGACGATTTGTTTCCAGAAATACTGACACTTTCAAGATAACGCTCACAAGTAACTTTAGTATAACAGTCTGCTTTATTTGTCAAGATGGTTGACCTCTTTCATAAAACAAATTAGTTTCTTCAGCCCAACTGAGATCAGCCAGCTTGTTGGGCATCAATTGATCTGTTCACAGGAACCAGTACCTTTTTAAAGGTAAATACAACACAGATATGAAGGCCTGATATTTACACTTAAATAAAGGTATTATAGAATAAATAATTAGTATTCCACCAAAGAATGAAACAGAAACAAAATACAATAAAAAATTATAAAAGACTTCCAATAATCAATGAAATAAAAATCTTTATAAACATTTAAGGAGACCCAGAGAAGCAAGAAAATTAAAAAACCAAGAGAAACAGATTTACATAAAAATATATACATAAAAAGCAATGTCATTTACATACGAAAAATAATAAAATATACAGTATATGGAATGTGTGTGATTAAAAATAACAAACCACTTGATACATTTTCATAAAAGATGAACCTGTGTACCTTTATTGTTAAATCTGCAGTAATGTGCAACTATGTTGCCAGTTCTGCAGTAATGTGCAACTATGTTGCCAGTTCTGCAGTAATGTGCAGCTATGTTGCCAGTTCGTGTCAATATTGTCCTGTAGTGGGTATATTATAGGAAAGGAAATCCTCCAGTCTAATATTTGAAAATTGAACATCAGTAGCCGAACTGGTTACATTTATGAATCTGTAGCAGCAGCCAGTGATAGAAGGATTTTTAACAGGTCCTTATACACAGAATCTTTACTGATAAAAAAACAAAAATTAAAATTAAATTTGAGAAGTAAATAAAATTCCCCAAGGAACACCGCTAATTCTGTCTCCTCTCATAAAGAGATCGCCTGCATGGAAGTAAAGTCCTGATAAGGTGTAAAAATATGCACCGGAGACAATGATTTTAGTGCAAACAAAAAATCTGATTACATTGAAGTGAAAGAGATTTCTAATACCACTGCTTGTGTTGGTGTGATACCTTCATAATCCAGTTCTTGGGTTCCACATCGCAGGGCCATCCAGGATTAGTCCTTACCGAGTGCACTCGTGGCTACGACTGTGTGTCCATTGGGGCTACTATAGTTTTTTTCAAATGGAAATCCCTGCAGCGTTGTCCGGCAACAAACAATGCTGTGCGGTGTATAGGGAATGACCCTCAGAGGGTTCAGCTGTGCAGCATGTAGCAGATGGGGCAGGCTTGACGCGTTTCTTGGCTCTTGCCATTTCTTCAAAAAGCCTTTTTAAAGGTTATGTTCCACCCCTACTTTATTCTAATTGGCTGGCATTAAACCATTGGTGTATCTATGATTATAAAGAAAAAAAATGCGCTCAAATACACAACCTGATTAATTCTATCCCAATATGAAATAAATTGGTGAAGTAAATGACTTAGTATAAAACATGTTTATTCATTAATAAACTAAAATAATCTGAAACGGATAGTCCCTATGAATGTCAATAAGAATTGACTAAACCCTCCAGGGGGATGTCAATTGAGAAACAGGTGTCAAGGTGATAATCACCTGTATGTTCTGTGTCACTGTGGGGAGTCAGCTTATCTTTTAGGGACAAGCTCTCCGTATGTTCTCTGCTGTTGTGCTTATAACATACGTACCCCTGGAGACTGCTATGTAGACATCAGTGAAAACCAAAGGAAATGTAATGTGATGATATATGCACTACCCATCTTGCTCTGTCTCACTGCGGGAGGTCAGCCTCTCTTGCAGGGATTGGCTCTCCGTATGATCTCTGTTCTTAACTTATATCATACGTCTCCCAGGAGGCCGCTGTGCAGCCGTCAGTGAGAAAGTGGCTATGCTTTAAGAAATGGTGAGACCAATGTAATAGGCGGCGTGCCGCACTGGTACTCACCCCACTTCTGGGTAAAACTTTTGTCTGATGTCAATATCCTCCCAGAGTGCAGGGCTGTTCAGAGTATAAAGTTCATGCACTCTTGCGCTTCTGTATGGAGGTGTATACTATGAATCAGCTAGTGATAAAAGTCCTGGGATACCAGGTCACTCAGTCTTGTGTGGCTGGGACTTGGTCCGGGATTCCTCTATGTCTGACCGTTCGACACGGTGAGAGCTGCTTGCACTATAGCTGCTCACGCTGGTAATGGGAATCCTTGGCTAGCAAGTCCCTCAATCACTTGCGGTGGGGACTTGGTCCAAGATTCCTTCTCTGTCTGAACTGCTCGTGAAAGGTAGAGCTGGTTCACGCTGTAGCTGCTCGTGCTGCTGTTGACATGCTCCTGCATCCGAGTGCGTCTGTGATAAATCATTCGGGGTTTCCCAACGCGTATCGGCCTCTGATTGGCCTTCCTCAGCGGGGTGTGCTTCTAGGATCTGTGACAGCACTGCCTCTATAAAGTGCAGGCTCCGTTTCTATTGGTCAACAAGGGGCACCATAAATTGCTTGCTGGCTTCCTAATTAGTGCAGATTGATATTAGACTCAGTAGGAGAATCTAATAATTGCTTAGTGACTACCTAATTAATGCAGATTGATATCAGAGTTTGTAACAGAATCTTTTAATTATTGTTCATAATGGACATCTACTGTGGTTCTAATTGATGTTCTGGCAACTAGATCTATGCAGTCATGTGTTAATAGTTAATTGATTACACATTAATAGAATCAAGTCATACTGCTATTAGTTAGGACAATCATATGAATAATGCTGGCCATACACGCTACAATTATCGGGGCGATCCGCCTGATATCAGCGGATCGCCCCGATAATTGTAGCATGTGGGGGGGCGACCGAGTGTTAAATATTGCTTGGTCGGGCATGCCGGATTGTCCAGCATGCCCATCCGATGCAATATTTATGGGGTAAACTGTCGGCCGCATCGGACAGTGTATGCTCAGCCGCGGCCGACAGACAGACATTTCCTGTGTTCCTTCCTACGGAAGGAACAGGGAAATGTCTCCTTCCCCGGGGGCGGAGCGCGGATGTCGGCTAATACACTGCGAGAGAAATCTCACATTGTATGCCGGCGACATCTGCGGCTGGCAGGCTGCCAGATAAAATGTCTGTCGGTCTGACAGACATTTTATCTGGCCGTGTATGCCCAGCATAAGAGATGAATAAATAAAAAATGGTGTATAAGGGTAAAGTTTCACAGGTGCTTCATTTATGCCCATTGATCATGAGACTAATATGCTAAATAAATCTTTCTAATTAGTTACTAAATCAATTGTTAATTTTAACTTGGTTTTATCAACTAGGGTTTTTTTTTAGCATAGGTCTCTGATTAAATCATGTGTATCAATGATATGGATTAATTAGGCTGTGATAACTGAATTAATCTCATTGTCTATATTTAACCCTCGTGGTGTTATAGTTTTTAAAGTATAGAACCATTTAAGTTCTTCTTTATTAGTTTTATTAATAGAGTTACCTCCTCGCCAGTTTTTTTGTACCAATTGTATCCCTATTATTTTTAGCCCCTTTGGGTTACAGTTATGTTCCATTTTGAAGTGATTGGACAAACTGTGTCTCCAATCCTTTCCAAATATTCCTAATATGTTCTGCAGTTCTAGTTTTTAATGTACGAACCGTCCTTCCCACATATTGTTTGCCACACTGGCATTCTGCTAAATATATAACTCCTGTACTTGCACATGTAATGAAATCATTGATTTTGTATGATTCCTTTGTTTGTTGTGAGAAAAAAGATTCTTGACTCTTTGTGGTATATGTTACTACATTCCAACTTTGACATTTTCCACATTGGAAAAAAACGTATTTTTCCATCTATTGTTTTCTGTGTTGTGTTTTTGGGTGTTATATAACTTGATACTAATTTGCTTTTTATGTCTGGCGATTTTCTGAATGTTATTGATGGTCTTGGTGTCAAAATGTCAGCGAGAATTTCATCCTGTAATAGGATATGCCAGTGTCTCTTGAATATTTTTGTTAATGATTTGTTGTCTCTATTGTACTGTGTTACTGTGATCTCATTTCTCTTATTTGTTTTGTTCTTATGCTCAATAGTCAGTTTAAAGAAATAAGATGTAATTGTTCTGACATCAACACATACAAAGAACAGGGGCTACAATTAAAAACACAATTTTTGGAGAAAAAAATATGATGAACAACTAGTCCAAACAGCATTTTCTGAAACAGCACAAGTAGAAAGAACTGAACTTACAGGACAAAATTCTCTTGACCAATAGAAACGGAGCCTGCACTTTATAGAGGCAGTGCTGTCACAGATCCTAGAAACACACCCCCCTGAGGAAGGCCAATCAGAGGCCGATACGCGTTGGGAATCCCCGCATGATTTATCACAGACGGACTTGGATGCAGGAGCACGTCAGCAGCAGCACGAGCAGCTACAGCGTGAATCAGCTCTACCTTTCACGAGCGGTTCAGACAGAGAAGGAATCCTGGACCAAGTCCCCGCCGCAAGTGATTGAGGGACTCGCTATCCAAGGATTCCCTTACCAGCGTGAGCGGCTATAGCGCAAGCAGCTCTCACCGTGATGAACGGTCAGACATAGAATGAATCCCGGACCAAGTCCCAGCCACACAAGACTGAGCGATCTGGTATCCCAGGACTTTTATCACTGGCTGATCCATAGTATATGCCTCCATACAGAAGCGCAAGAGTGCATGAACTTTATACTTTGAACAGCCCTGCACTCTGGGAGGATATTGACATCAGACAAAAGTTTTACCCAGAAGTGGGGTGAGTACCTGTGCGGGACGCCACCTATTACATTGGTCTCACCATTTCTTAAAGCATAGCCACTTTCTCACTGATGGCTGCACAGTGGCCTCCTGGGAGACGTATGATATAAGTTAAGAACAGAGATCATACGGAGAGCCAATCCCTGCAAGAGAGGCTGACCTCCCGCAGTGAGACAGAGCAAGGTGGCTAGTGCATATATCATCACATTACATTTCCTTTGCCTTTCACTGATGACTACATAGCAGTCTCCAGGGGTACATATGTTATAAGCACAACAGCAGAGAACATACGGAGAGCTTGTCCCTAAAAGATAAGCTGACTCCCCACAGTGACACAGAACATATAGGTGATTATCACCTTGACACCTGTTTCTCAATTGACATCCCCCTGGAGGGTTTAGTCAATTCTTATTGACATTCAATGGGACAATGCGTCTCGGATTATTTTAGTTTATTAATGAATAAACATATTTTATACTAAGTCATTTACTTCACCAATTTATTTCATATTGGGATAGAATTAATCAGGTTGTGTATTTGAGCGCATTTTTTTTCTTTATAATCATTGTATATTTAAGAAGGAGGACCCCTTTATCTAACTAAAGTGCTGCCATACATCAACCTATTCATTTTTTCAGAGTGCAGTAAATCTTATTTAAAACTACTAATTGGTGTATCTATAATGGGGTGTGCAGTTTACATGGGTACGTGGGTCCAAGGCATCCAACACAGCACACCCTGCACCCATTAATATACTTATCTATCCGGAGTCTGTCAGGCACTACAATACTGATATAGAAAAAAAGAGATAGTTGTGTGGAGCACTAATCACATTTATATGAAATCAAAAAATATAACTTTTATTAATTCTTAAATAAAAACTTTTTCCAAAAAATGTGGTGAAATATTTTTATTACTGTTTTAAATATTATAAATAAAAGACCTGTAATGAGGTTTGTGTATTCAATACCCCAGAGATTGAAAGTTAGTTGCAGCCATTTCATGTATCATAATATTACTATCTATTACTGCACAGATACTCAAAAGATATTTTCTGTGGCTAAAGCCATCCTTACTTTATTTTGTATCTGATTACAGTGTGTAATTAGTTAATTACATAAAATATTGATATGACAAATCTCTGTATTGAACTGCTCAAATAACGTGCACTTTATTTCCTATACCGTGGAATAAAATTGTATATTGTGTATCATATACATTATCTGTGTCTATTATCTTACTTCTGGATACAAATGTGATCTCTTATCACTAAAGTAGATTGTATTTTTGACTCAATTTCTCACTCGCGGAATGATTCAATTGCTCACTAATGGAGTCTATTGGAAATGTGACTAATAATCAATTATATAAACTGATATAAATGATGTGGTTACAATTATTTATTGTGCTTATTTATTAACAGTGTAATGATTAATATTAACCACTGATTTGCCACATTCAAGACAGTTAGTTGCTCCCATCAGATTTGTATGGGCACAAATTAATTTATTATCTCTGTGGATATATTAGGTAATTATTCTTGATTCAATTTGTATATTATACTTTACAAGTCCTCAGAATAATCCTGGATAATGATCATGCATTTGCTTTGATAATTATTTATAGTACCACCAGTCATTCCATTGTGACTGAATAACTCTGCATAATAACTCTGGTGTGTTCAGGACATACTTGCTGACTTTTCGTTTAACCTCTATAGAAGAAGCACAGAGAGGAGATGCAGATGACCACTCAGGGTTCAAGGCCGGGCCCATGATTCCTGGTATTGTTTCCCCATCCTACCCATTTCATTAGGAAGTGGGCAGGATGCAGGAGATCCTCCCATTCTTCAGAGGATCTGGGGGACTCTCTGAAAAACCTGGAGTCTTCCGGACCTTCTGGTAGAGTAGGTAAGAATGGCACAGGGAATGATGAAAATACATCTCAATTTCTGTGTACCATTCTTCCCATTTGGTCTCTTTGACTTGGATACAAACCAGATCCATTGGGAATCTCAGGTTTCTCTCATGCCTCCAACCCTTACTGCTACTGGACTACCTTGTCAGGGCTTCAGGAGAGTAACATGGCTACAGACACTTGAGACTCCTGGGAAGAGTCAGGCTTACTAGGTAGTATGAACTGAGGTGGTTTTAGGAATGACCTTTTCATGAAATATCACTAGAACAAAATAAAAGTAAGTAGAATTTATTCAAGAACAAAAACTGTATGGCAAAGTTCCACATTAAATCTCAATAACACAAAGTTCATGACATGCACTAACAGGTGCAGAGGTATGCCCCTGTAAGAAACAAAGTTCGAAGTACACAATGAACTGGTGTGGGGTGAAACCCCGAGTCCAACATGAGGCTAGAGCCTCAGGATAGAATGGAGGTCAATAACAGGGTTGAGCCCTGTATCGTGACAGAGATCCAGAACAGGGTTGAGCCCTGAGATGTAACAAGATCCGGAACGAGGTTAAGCCCTGAGACGTAATGAAGATCCAGAACAGGGTTGAGCCCTGAGACGTGATGAGGGTCCGGAACAGGGTTGAGCCCTGAGACGTGATGAGGGTCCAGAACGGGGTTGAGCCCTGAGACGTGATGAGGGTCCAGAACTGGGTTGAGCCCTGAGATGTGATGAGGGTCCGGAACGGGGTTGAGCCCTGCGATGTGATGAAGGTCTGGAGCGGGGTTGAGCCCTGCGGCGTAATGAAGGTCCGGAGCAGGGTTGAGCCCTGCGGCGTAATGAAGGTCCACAGCAGGGTTGAGCCCTGCGGCGTAATGAAGGTTCGGAGCAGGGTTGAGCCCTGCAGCAGGATGAAGATCCGGGACAGGGTTGAGCCCTGCGGCATAATGAAGGTTCGGAGCAGGGTTGAGCCCTGCAGCAGGATGAAGATCCGGGACAGGGTTGAGCCCTGCGGCAGGATGAAGGTCTGAAGCAGGGTTGAGCCCTGCGGCTGGATGAGTATCTGGAGCAGGGCTGAGCCCTGCGATGTGATGGGGTTCCAGTGAGGATAGACTGTAACGGTGCAGTTCACAACTGTAGAAGAAGTAACCCCAATGTCCGTATGAGTCAATTATAACAAGTAAAACCAATAGTGTAGCATAGAATGGAATACCAGTAATAGAGCAGGATAACAACGGAAAGACTATGGCAATGCTGAGCCCTGTAGTGCAGCTGATAACCTGTATCAGAACTTGAACCGGAACATGAGCAGGAATGTAGCGAGGTCCACAGCATACACCAGGCACAGCGGGAATCTGGCAGGAGTCCAAGGAAGACCTGAAAGTAACGTTGCACAGACAATGAGGCATAGTTAGTAACAGGTTTTATACTAGAGGTCTGCGATCCATAGGAAGTTCAGAACATGTGACCCAAATAGAACCAGGTTTGGAATAATAAGCAATCAATGAATCCAACAACCTGACGACACCTAAGAAACAGATGATCACTTTAACTCGCTGCACAGTGTATGTGATGAATGCCAGCAACCAGGATAGATCCTCCAATGACCACAATGGAACTTTGGCAAGTGTAGTTTATCTTTATGTACTGAAATAGTCGAAGTCCTGAAAATGGCACATTTGCCCCTTTTCCTCTTCTCCCAATGATTGTCCTTTGTGTGGAGACTAACAGCAACATTGTTCCCTGGTATAAATGTCTGGACTACCACTATACCTTTATAACTGCAGTTGCCGTTGATGTTCAAGATCCCCTGGACCATGCTCAAAAGGAATCTGCACACTAGATGCAGATATCAAGGGGGGTTTGTAAGTGGGTCTAGGACATGTACAAAATTTTAAAAAAATAGGTGCGCGCACAGCAAAGGGGGACATTTGTCATACATTTATTAAAAAAGGCATTCCTCCACACACACTCTTTCACCAATTTATTGCTTACAAAATGCAGGGATCACATCCTCTTCGTTCCATGTAGCATTCCGACACTTGACAAAATAATAAAATCCTGACGGACAGGCCTGCTTGTATAGTTTGCAGCAGACCCGCGATGCAGTAGTGTGACCAGGTCACTCCATAGAAATGGGGAAGCGCTGATTGGCTAAGAGCATAAGAACAGTTGCTATCTTTGAATAAACATGGACTGGTACGTTGGGTTAGCGTAATAGGTGGTTATTCATTTATAAGAACACACCCAAACCTATTCAAGAAAACAGGGGTAGTATTCTAAAGTGCAGAGATACTGCTTATTTGAGTGCCCCACTTTCGAATACTACCCCTTTTTTCTTGCATGTGATATTTATTCTAGGGTGCACCTCCCACATGCAATTAAATATATATTTATTAGACCATATGTATGGGTGCAGTATATAATAATATGTAAAGAATTGAACTGCTCTTGTGCGGGTACTAAATCCTGTTTTTCTTCGTAACACCCAAACCTATGTAGGATGGTCGAAAATCTAGCAAATATAGCTATATTTCAAACTATGATCAGTCATTTAATGAACTTATTGTAATACTATGGTTTATTCCCACCATACTAGCATTTTTAAAATTATGCAAAGCAATGTTGCTAAGATTCCAATACATGTACCCCTAGGAGTATGTCATACCAGGGGAACTGCCCACACCCTGCAGCCTGTAGAGCCGCCTGGATGCTACGGGCAGAGCTCTACTTCCTAGTGCCAGTGACCATGCCCCCGAACACAACTGCATGATGTCACACCGAGGGGACGAGGCCTCTGGTACTAGGAAGTAGAGGAAGAGGGTGAGGCAGCCATCTTGAGTGTACTCAGTTGCCTTTGTAGGTCATTCATATCAGTCCCTAGGATTTTATTAAATAAATCTATCACAACTATGTAGAATACTGTGCGAAATGCGATCCCTGACGTTTATGAATATTTCGTCTAGATGCAAATTTGCACTAAACCACAGCAACCAACCAGTAGTTAGCTTTGTATCTGTCTGCTGCAAGTTTAGACAATGAAAGTTAATGTCTGATTGGTTTATATGTTTTATTTCCATTATTTTATAATGGTTTGTTGTTAAGAACAAAGTAAATTTCTCCCACCTCTCCACTACATTTTGAGGTTGAGTCTCCCAAAACCCTATCTTTGCTTGGGACCAGGGGTATTTTGGATATCGGAAAATTCCGCATTTTGGAACATTTGTATACCATACTTAAATATCTTGGGAATAGGACCCCAATATACACACAGAATGCATGTATGTGTTATATACACCTTATACACACCGCCTGCAGGTCATTTTATACAATATTTTCAATAATTTTGTAGTTCAAACAAAGTTTGTGTACAGAAATGAAATTAATTTATGATTCATTTACACCTTATAGACACAGCCTGAAGGTAATTGTATACAATATTTTTAATAATTTGTGCCTTAGACAAAGTTTGTGCCCATTGAACCATCAAAAATTAAAGGTTTCATTATCTCAGTCATGCCAAAAAAAATCCGTATTTTGGAATATTTGGATATGGGAGACTCAACCTGTATGAACAGTGCAGATCTCTTAAAAGAATGCTAATATACTGCAAAAGAAGCCAAAATTAAATGAACTTGTAAAGAACAGACATTCAGAAATCATCACATATCAGTAATGTAGGTTTTTTTTTTCACATACTGTTTTTTCTCTTATTTGAATCTTTCCCACTGTGAATTTATCATTGTGTGAAATCAACTTCCAAAACATTTCTTTGTTCCCTGTTTGATTGTACAGTATATCATCAGCAATGATAAACTAATTCAAAATATTTGCACAAAGATCAGAGACAGACAAGCAACATGTCCACATCAGCAGTCTCATGGCACCGAGGACAAGAATTGATAAAGTTTGGCTTTGTGAGTATTTCTTTATGCACCTTTAAGAATCTGTTCTAATTTTGTGACAATTTGGAAAATTAATCAATCACTAATGTTTACAGGCACCAAATCAAAACCAGTTTTTTTTTTAATATATATTACATCGGTAAAAATTGTTACATTTCCACAGCAATGTGCACTAAAGGTGATTGGTTTGTCAGCTACTCTGTGTACAAAAGCTAATTCCAAAAGTTGCAGCTACAGCTTCCCTCCTCTAAAGGTACAGGCTTATGAAACAATTGCTATTGGTACACTGACAATCACATGGTTGTCACACCCCTTTCACGCCCTCCCAGCTGATGTTCATATCAGCAAAACACCAGTAGAGAAAGAGGAAATTACCATTGCCCTGGGAGGGTTTGGTTACAGTGCTAAATTCCAAGCTACCTGAAAACTTGTCAGATCCACTATGCAGTATTTGCACATACATGTTCCATATTGGAATAAGTCTAAATAAGCAAAATACTTTGATTATTAGCATTTGAAAAGATACAGCAAGACATCAAACTTCCTGCAATCAGTAGCATTGTTGTTACTTTTAATAAGCAGACTAGTTTTGCTGATTTTCTTTGGTCATTTCAAAGATATGAGTTGATAAATAATACACAGAAATAAATTATAGTTGAATAAAGACATTCGGTACTTCCGTATCTTTGCGTCCCCCTGGTTACGCTACGTAAGTAGTGTAACCAGGAAATACTGGGCTTGATTCAGAGCCGCTCGTAAGCTCCGAGCGATGTTCGCACATATGCGTATGGGTTTTAGTACGCATGCGCGAACCAGTCAGTGCGGACGAAAATCGTGTGCTCGCAATATAGCGAATGCCTGCTAATTTGAGTGACAGGATGAGGTGTTTGTGGGTGGTAACAGGGGAAGGTGCTTGAAAACGGGGAGTGGAGATCCGAACGAAGGCGTGCCAAACGGCCAAAACGGGCGTTTTATGGGTGTGCATAATTAACAAAGCAGCGTCATCGACCACGTCAGTTGGGTGTCTTTTACCCAGAACTGCTCGCATGATTGCGGTAGGAAAAACCAACCACAAGAATAGCGAGCAGTCAATACGCTGTTCGATGTACTCGATTAATCTAATAAATAGCGGACATGACGTATGATGCGAGTAGCCAGGGGGCGTATTTTTCAAAATAACGACCGCATGTTTTGTTCGCTCGTTCAGACATGGAGGCGTCAACAGACCGCAAAGAGCGAACGGTTAATTTAAATAGCCACCCCCTTTTTCTGAACGAGCGAGTGCAAATAGCATCTGGCTCTGAATCAGACCCACTATCCGGCCCCTTGCGGGCTCGCTGCGCTCACCACATGGATTTATTCCCCCTCCATACCCACTTGGATGGTAGGGAATGACGTTGGACACTGGCTCATCTTTACGCTAATGTCCAACGTCATTCCCTACCATCCAAGTGGGCATGGAGGGGGAACAAATCCATGTGGTGAGCGAAGCGAGCCACAGTGCCTGCAGCGTGGCGAGCGAAGCGAGCCCGCAAGGGGCCGAATGGTATTTCCTCAAGTTTACGCTACTTACGTATCTTCACTGAACAGTGAAGATACACAAGTAGCATAACCAGGGGGCCGCAAAGATACATAATGCTTTAAGGAAAATGATTTAACAGCATGAAGTGCATAAACACTACGGTATTGAAAATACAAGTAATAGCAGTACAACAGATCATCTTATCATCTGGTGACTCATTTTTATGTTAAAATTACAATTCATACACTTGTGATATATAACATATGACTTTAATAGATACTTCCCTGTTGTACTATTCTAATTAAAGTAAAAAGTATTGCATTTTTGCATGTAAAAATATGACATCAAAAGAGAAAAAGCTGAAAGCTAACAGACTGCGATAAAAAGTCTCTTAACATATGTTTTAAAAAAGGGTAATGTATACTACTACCAAAAATATCTAAAGCAGAATTATTGGGGTCCCCAGCAATATTTGTCTATCCCCTCTGGAGGTCTTTTCTGAGAATGTGTGGCTAGTGTTTACAGAATTAGGGATGCCATTAGAAATATTGAGCCCTGGCGTAAAGAGGGGGTGTGGCCACACCATGCTGGGACATCAGGGGCCCACCCACAGATGCTGCAGCAACACCATGTTGGTGGTGTGGATGCGAATCTTTGGCAACCAATATTTGGGCTTTTGGATGTTCTATGTGCATATACTAGCCTGCAGATTTAAATGTGCAAAATCAGCAGTAAGCCACTTCTAACCCTTTGCAAAGAAAAGCAACACCAATAGCTTTGGTGAGGGTAATTCAATAAGGAGTGATGCAGTGCATAAGCAGTAGTAGCCCTAAACTGCACATTTTAATATGCACTCCTCCAGAACCTCAAACATGACCCCTTACAACAAATACAAGAGGCTCTGCTCCTGGACTTCCCACATAATTTATCATTGCGATTACCTGTGTTGAAATAGTTCATTGATAAGAAGGGTAATTATAACACAGGTTGCTACAATCATAAATTAAGAGGGAAGTCCAGGACCAGAGCAATGCGCACCTGGTGGAATGGGTCATGTTGGAGGGCATGCTCAATATATGGGCAAAGTTTTAGTAATTTACTAGAAGATTTATCAAAGCTTGGCGAGAAAGTAGAGAGAGAGATAAAGTACCAACCAATCAGCTCCTGTCATTTTAAAGGCTGTGTTTGAAAAATTACAGTTAGGAGCAGCTTGGTTGGCACTTTGGATGGGATGCAGCAACACCAAAAATGTCGTCAAACCTCCAAAAATGCTGGTTTTGGAGGTTTCACCGCATATGAACCAAGCTCCAGAGAGCAAACCTTTTCAGAGCTTGGACCTGATAGGCAACGTATGGGCTTGTTTTTGGAGACTTTTATGAGAGGCTTTTATGAGAGGGATCCAATATTATCCTTCCTAGTGTCCACCGTAGGTCATGCATGTGCTGGCTGATGGCCGTGCATTAGGACTCTTAATTCATAACCCCAGAAAACCCCACTGCAAAGGACAGTTCTGACTGGTAGAGCTGTCCTTTGCTTAAAGCTACATGCATACTGCGTTCATAAACGCTGCTATGCATGCTATAAGTGGCGGAGTGCATTTCATCCAAAATGCGATAAGTCATGCATCCCCACCATAGGCGTGCGCAGGTGCCGGCACCGGGGGAGCCGCTTCGGCACTTCCTCCTCTGTCAGGTCATAGATTACCCCGTTCCCCCTCCCCCTGGGACATACACTTCCCACCTGGACTCACCTGGCCGTCCAGTTGAGTAGTCTATGTCCCGTTGGGAGGTGTGGACAGGGTTGTCCATGACCCGGCAGAGGAGGAAGTGCCGAAGCGGCACCCGTGCACACCTATGATCCCAACCTTTTATCTTTCTCCAAGCCTTGATAAAGCTCTCCCTAAGGGGGCTATTGCCAGTGTGCCAACATAATTTGTAACAGCACATTGCAGGAATCACTGGCAATGTACCCCTAATTGTAATACCCTTGTGTCCTCCATTTTGTCCAAAATTGGAGTAACACATACCGCTAGGATGCGAGCTTTCAGGGTTTTTTTTAACATCAGTAGTAGTAATACTCCGATGTCCCAGCAAACAGCAGCCAAGTTATAATATCTAATACACTGTACTGTAGTATATATCTATAAAGTAGTGTGGCCGGCTGTTTGTTTATTCTGCAAGCGTCACCGTTTACTGTAAACGTTGACGCTTACAGAATAAACAAACTTGGCTGCTGTTTGCTGGGACACAGGAGTATTACTACTATTACTACTACTACTACTGATGTTAAAAAAAACCCTGAAAGCACACACCCTAGCTATGTGTGCGTGTGTGAGGGGCCTGGTCTGCGGCTGCGCAGTGCGGGCGGCAGTGTGACGTGCACGCGCCTTCCCCGTGCCTGATCTCGCGCTCAGCGCCGCGCGCACACCCTATATATAGGCAGCTGCTGCCCCGGCCTCGCTTCCCTCCCTCCTATCCTGCGCTCCCGGTTCCTAGCCTCAGCCTGCCCGCAGCCATGTACCGCTATCTGGGGGAGCTCGTGTCCCGGAGCGGCGGGGTCCTAGTCTCCTGCGCAGCCGACACAGCCCTGCCGGCCACCGCCTCCTCCTCTCTCCTCCGCCGCTACAGCCAGGCTGTGGACCGGGAGGACGACCCGAACTTCTTCAAGATGGTGGAGGGATTCTTCGACCGGGGCGCCGGCATTGTGGAGGACAAGCTGGTGGAGGACCTGCGCACCCGGGAGACGGAGGAGCAGAAGCGGAAGCGGGTGAAGGGGATCCTGCGCATTATCAAGCCCTGCAACCACGTCCTGAGCGTCAGCTTCCCCATCAAGCGGGATAACGGCGACTGGGAGGTGATCGAGGGCTACCGGGCCCAGCACAGCCAGCACCGCACGCCCTGCAAGGGAGGTGAGTGGGTGACCCTGCTCTGCTGTACCCGGCGCTGCAGATAGTCAGCTCTGCAGCCCGGCGCTGTCACACCAGTGATCCCCAGCTGTGTCCCGGCACGGGGCTACATGCTCTCCCGGCACTTACTAGGGGGGTGCTCCAGTGACTTTACTTAGTCCTTCTCCCTCCTTTGTGCTCTGCCCCAAGCATACGTGTAACTCTGCCTCCGTGTCCCCGCACACTGACATGGCCATTACTGACTGACACGGCGCTGCCCGGCTGTCATGGTCACGCTGTGTGTGTAATGCAGGCTGGGACAGCCATATAGGATGCATGGGTCTTTGTAAGTGCCCCCACTAGCAATGTCCCCTCACCATGCAGCATTTGTGCTGTGAAGGGTAACCGAAGGTGCATTGGACCCCGTAGGCTGTGCTTGCTGTTGCCTTTTGTCTTTCTGGATTTTCTCTGCTTCTTGTAATAACCTCATTCTTGCCAAATTTTAATTTCTGATTTGAATTTGCTTATAGCTCCTTACTATTGATTGGAACAATCAACAACATTGTTATCTTGTGGTGGAGGGCATGACTAACTGCCTCCACACTTACCTATGCATCTGTTTGGGTTAATTAACCACAGATTTAACTGTGCCAAACACCGGAAGACCTACATTACCCAGTATCTTGTCTTTTGGGACTAAAGGACACGGTCATTCTAGAAGCCTTCTTACTCCTAGGAGCATGATTGGCAGGTATGACTCTCGTTTGCTGGACATATCTGATTTTGAAGCCCCTGCACATTTTGTCAAGCCCTCATTTTGGACGATCATGCCCACATGCATGGCATGAGTAATCCAGCGGGAAGGTAACTGTTCCCCACTGTTTGTGTAGAGCGTCTTATAAGGCTATATAGTTTCCAGAGACTCCAGCAATAAGTCAATCTCCTGTTCATCTCAGCCTGAAGCAGCCACAGTGTCTTGGTCGTTCCATGATGTGCGGACCAGGGGTTCCCACCTGTCCTCTCCAATTTTGATAACCTTTTACGTTAAGTTTGGCATATGTCTGTCTAACTTTGGGAAAATACTAGTTCACAATATGGAATAGCAGCTAAACTATGGCACTCAAAGTGAAGGTGGGTGCAACTGTCAATGGCTCAGCAGTGCACAATCAGCAGGTGGGGATGATCTCTAAAGTTGGTCCACTTGACATGAAATGAATGTACCTTAGGGCAGTGTGCAGGCATTTACAAAATGGCCACATATTAATGGGACGGAAACACAGAATAAGTTGTGGGCAGATTTGGGTACACCAGTGCATTATGCTTTGGTATGTGACAAGATGGGTTTTACTAGTGTGCTGGGACATGGCTGTTTCATCACCTGAACTCTTAACGTGACCATTTCACATGAAACAAAAGTTTTCTTCCTCCCATTGCTACAAGGTAGGGTGAGTTATTTAATGGTTAATACCAGTTGTTTCAATGCATTTGAGCATTTTGGTGGACATAAGGTATTCTGCCCCTATTCTTGTAGCAGCGATATTAAATTCCTATGTAGTGCCACAGTGCTTTAAGAGACTTTTAATTTTTTGCTCTTATCAGAGTATGCCCCAGTGTATCTAGTCTAAATTCAATGCACAGATGGGGACTCTTTCATTTAGACCCAAAGTAGCAGCGGTGGGAAGCAGCAATGTTTGCCACTACACCAGCAGTGATATCTGGCTGTTAACTTGCTGTGCAATCGGTTTATATTGCATTGCTACAACTACGATTTAGAATTGCATATGTGAATTGTCAAGGTAAAATATGGCCTTCCACTGCAGGTCTGTCAAAAAGTAAATATTTTTTCCTGACTGCATTAGACAGCTGAGTCTCTTACCACATTTTCAGTACTGTGTCCTGATGGCAACTGGCACAGGTCAAAAATCTGAAAAGGCATTCCTAGTTTCTGTAACAATGTCTCATGCATGGCTTCACCAATCCACACATCACTTGCAGCGACTTAAGCTGGGTACACACTATACAATATATTGTACGATATATTGTCCTGACTCTGTTGGGAACAATATATTGTACACATCTTATATTTACGGCCGACCATTTATTGTATCGTCCCATTCCCCATGCATTTCATACGTGAGAACGCAATGTACGTCGCAGTATAGTTAGTACTTTGCGTAGTCATACACCGGCTCGTGCAGTTTGTAACTCGCATGGCTTAGTGTTACATCGCTTGCCGCATTGCTGGGTAGCACTATTGTATGGTGTACCCAGTTTTAGACTATGCTTTTTGACCTGATTCGCTTCCTATCTGGACACTATATCTTAAAGTGAGTGATAAAGTTGTAGTTGTCTGTTAAAAATTAAACAAATACATTGACTCAATTCGAGGTTCAATTGATTGAGATTAACATTAAAGAAAGTATATAAATTTCTTAGGGCCCCATACACTGTGCGATTCAAAGTTTGTAAGATGTGTTGTACAATTGCCCTTGAAATTCTTCATACGATGTGGTCAAATGTTGTACGATTGATCATTACACTTCTATGCATCGTATCCTATGATCGAATAACATTGTAATCAAAAGATTGTAGATCTCTCTGCAAAACCATCTGATCTGCGATCCAACTAGAGGACGGCGGGGACGCGCATCGGGGTCGCAGAACACACATAAAAAACACCTATTTTCATATGATTGGTCTGTACAACCCGTCAAAACTGTCCATATCTGGTAAAAAATCGTACCATGTATGGGCAACATTAGTTGAAAAGTGTGAACTTCCATTTTTATGGTAGGGATTCTTTCATGTTCTTGCCAATTAATTTTTTTTTTCTGTAAAAAAAAAAAAAAAGCAAAATGGTAAAGCTCCCCTAAATGTAACTTAATTGAATTCAGCAAGCTTTTTGGCTTAGATCCAATGGAATATTTTACTGTTGAAAAACTAACAAAGTAGTGAGTCATTCGTTTCCTCACGCTTCCTTTTTTTTTTCCTCTAAAATGAATGTCTGACATGGTTTGAGGGTGGCTCTTGGCAATCTTGAGTTTGTCTGCAGTTTTTGGCTCTGGGTTTTTAGAGAGGTTGTCATAATAAAAACCTTTTTGAAACCAAACATCAGGCACATATAATCTCTGCTGTGAAGTGCAATTTAAGTTTAAAGTACAGTTAGTCAGACACTGGTGTTATTATTTTCTGCTTTATCAAATTAAGATGAATAGCCCAATGAGCAGGGAGCCAGACAGCAGAAAGCTTTGTGAAACCCATTTGCCCTCTAACTTGTCTTTCCTATTTTCTGTTTAGGTATTCGTTACAGTACGGATGTCAGTGTTGATGAAGTGAAAGCCTTGGCATCTTTAATGACCTACAAATGTGCAGTAGTAGGTAAGGGTTTTTCATTCAGTTTGCTTAAGCATTAACTAAATCACTGTAGAGGATTTTCACCTCTTCATGGTCAGACTGACTTAGTTTTAGACATAATGGTGAACAACAAATGCAAAAAGATTCCACTAACTGTGCTCTCAAGGGCGTTAAGAGCAACTGTATAAATCTCTAAAAAGCCACAGGTAAGCAATATAAAAAATTGATACAACAGCACTGATGTTATAGTGAACTAAGATATGGTTTGATAAGTAATGTAATTCCATTTAAGGAAATGTAAAAGGCAGTCAAAGCTAAAATATACAACTGTTTGCTAAAGGAAACAAACTGGCTACACCCAGCTGACCATACTTCATGCTAACTGGGAACTCTCTGGATGGTAATTAATTGCACTTTATTTGCTCTGGACATTGGTTCACCTAAAGGCCCCCATACATCAATAGATTGGGACAATTCCCCATTTCTCAGATGATTGGGGAAAAAAAAATCTAATGTATGTGTTACACTAAATCAGGTTGTCCTACATGCTGGATTTCACCGCCCAATCAGGGCTGTAGATTGCTAATGTATGGTAATGATTAGCTGATCTTCTGACACACTAGTAAAAATGATGAATCTTTCAAGATTGGTGAATATCTTTCCTGAAAGATCTGTAGTGTATAGCTGGGTACACATTAGACCAGGGGTAGCCAACCCTGGTCCTTGTGAGCTACCAACAGTGCATATTTTCCAGGTCTCACAGAATCACAAGTGAAATAATTAGCTTCACCTGTGGATCTTTTCAAATGTTAGTGAGTAATGCATACACCTGTGCACCTGCTGGCTGACCTGGAAAATGTGAACTATTGGTAACTCTCGAGGACCGAGGTTGGCTACCCTTGCATTAGACGATGTGATATTGTCAACTATTTCCCTTGAACTCTCGGACAAACGATATAGTGTATACACACTGTGCAATCTTACGAACAATGGAACGATATATCGTGCATCATCTGGTTAGTTAGCTATATAATAACATATTGCCTGATCGTTCTGTAGAGCGTACACACTGCACAATGTGGTAAAAATCGTTAAGTAGATCCTCAGATTGAGTGTCACGTAGGGCTGACCAAAAGATGTGATGAACGACTCACGGGATGATTTCTTTCCGATCTGTCGGAAATTGTCAATGTAATGTATGGCCCCCCTAATGCTGCGTACACGCCTATAGAAATCTGTCTGGTGAGAAGGAAAATCTGGTCCACTCTACAGTGTTTGAAAGAAAATTTCTATTATATATTTGACCTATCTATAGGTGTATATGCAGCCTAAAGCTGGCCACACACTAGAGCAACTTGCATCCAACCAGCCAACTTGTTGTTTGGTTGGAATGAAAATCTGGTAAGGAATTGGGAGTAAATGATCAGCAATTTGCTCCTAAATGCCAGAAAACAGATGAAAATGGCAGTCAGACAAGTTTGTTAAATGTTTGATCTGAACAATTTGTTCAAACAGTTTTGTCCATTTTCCGGCGTTTGGGAGCAAATTGCTGATTGTCATTTGCTTTCATTCCTTACCAGATTTTCATTCCAACCAATCAACAAGTTGGCTGGTTGGATGTAAGTTGGTCTAGTGTGTGGCCAGCTTAAGACTATTCTGGGGTCCTTTTTTGCTTGGACTTGTTGCACAGTTCAGAGGAGCATATGTATGTTTATTTTTTAGCTTTGATTGCCTGTTTACTTTTTCCTTTTAAATGCAATGAAATTACTGTTTTTTTTTTTTTTTTTATATCAACCATATTTTAGTTCGCTATATAACATACTAGATTGTTTTAGACCTTTATTTCACCAGGAATAACTTTCTACTTTTTAGTCTAACTTATCAAACATAAGGCTTCTTTTTCTAGTAAACTGTAATAAACATAGTCTATGGGGTACAATTGGCTAAACTTTTGAAAATATATTCCAATAATCTTTCTATGTACTCTTTGGCACTTAGTGCAATCCAGAAATGTACCACAATAGTCAACGGAATAACATTTGCGAAGAAGGTGGGTAGAAAGTTGGAGCACTGAATGCTGGTGAACATCATAGTGTTCCCGCTAGGCTGTTTTAGCGGTGCACTGCACCCTGCCTGATTTTGAAAGGGAAAAATGTGCCCTACCCTTTTAGAGGTGTCCCGCTAAAACAGCTTGCCCCTGAGCCTTCCCCACCTGCAGGCATGCGCACGATATCAATTCATCATGAAGGGAGAGCTTGGGGGAAGCCCAGCACCTCCATAAGTGCTGGGCACGCCCCAAGTGTGACAGATTGGGGGGTGTCACAAGAACATGCCACTCCCCCTTCTCAGCAGCTCTCACACCTTCGCCATGCAGATGTACCCTGCCAGCTCCCTTGAATCTACATCGCGATTGAAATGGTGATTTGCATACATACTGGACTAAATTAATTTTTATACTTCTTTGCAAGACAGGTGTTCAAAACGCCGGCCTATTTTTCTCCATTCTGTTGGTACTTGAGCTGCTCTGTACTAGTGGATTGTTTTGGGTGATGATTGCATGACCAGAGATTCTCAAAAGCTGTTGCTAAATACAAATTTAATTGTAGAAAGAGAAGATTGAACTGCAGTTCAATACATAAAATATACTTGGTAGCATACATGAAAAAAACCACATATGAACTTGCAACAGTGTGTGTAACCTTACTTCAGTTGCCTCAGCACTGTAGATCTTAATATATTAATGGCACATAAATAGCATTAGTTCTGTCAATTTCCAAAACAAATGTTCAGTTACCTATTGATAAGTCTCATGCGATGAATAAAACATCAGGAATATGTTAAGTCTGTAAAAAATTACCGGCAGTGCATCTCCTATACCTCTGGGTAGCGTATCCTCTCTGGGCTGCGCTGTTTAATGCCACTCAGGGCTGTCTCTTTGGAGTGCACAATAAAAAAAAAAAAACCCTGTGAGAGGGGAGAAACTTGTAAAGGGTGCTATTGCACTGTATACCGCAGCCTAATCCTTTTACCTTGCCTCCTGCTACTTTTGTATGGACTGTGAGTCACTGACAACCACAGTAATTGGGATTGCTTAGCTGCAGACACCAGCGACGATTGTTTTCTGCTGCCCAGAGGAGAGCATCACTGTTCCTGCGTACTTGCACGTTGACCTTGTCAGTGAGGAGTACTAGCCGGGTGCAGTGAGCTGTGTGTCGCAGCATCTTGTGCACTCCAAAGGGACACAGCCGGGAGTGGCATTAAACAGCACAGCCTTTAGAGGAGACGCTGCCCGCAGGTACATGAGACGCACTGCCGATTAAGAAACAGCCTGTGGGCTGTTGGGAAATGATTTACTCCTATTTGCAGTGCTATCTACCACTATTGCCCATTCTATGGACTGGGGAATATTGCTCCTAATTTTTCAACCTTTTTACAGACTGAACATATTCCTGATGTTTTATTCATCTGAGATTTATCAATATGAAATTGAAAAGACATTAGTTTTGGATATATTCACAGAACTTATGCTATTTATGTACCATTAATATATTAAGATCTACAGTGCTGAGGCAACTGAAGTAAGGTTACACATTGTTGCAAGTTGCATATGTGGTTTTCATGTATGCTACCAAGTATATTTATGTGTTAAACTCCAGTTCAGTCTCATCTTTGTACAGTTAATATATTTAGTAATGGCTTTTGGGAATCTGTGTTTATACTAATGCAGACGCTTTTTCTTTCTAATTGTTAAATTTAAGGGTATAGACAGAATCCCTCAGTTTTCAGCTGCAAGTATTTACACGGGACAGCTTTTGCATATTGTTCCATGACAAGCAGTTCCCTCAGTTTTCCATTTTAGCTTTTCTTTAGTGCTAAAAGTGGATATTTGGGAGTACTAATTATGTGAAGAAATCCTTCATGTGACAGCACATACTAACCAGTCAGCTGCAGAAGGGGTTTTGTATTGCCCCAAACTCACCACAGCCTACCCGTGATTAGACGGTTACACAAAGTACAGATATGATCACATTGGATATAAATCTGAGGTCTGCAGTTTATGTACAGGATATGTATTACAAACCCAACAAATGGCCAGTATATTAAAAACACAGTCATACCATACTTGTTCATGTACAAGTCTCCAGAATATTATACACTTGGCAATCTCCAATCAGAAAAGCCTCACCATATCTATACTGCTGGGTACTCTTCATTGGGTACATGGTTTGTTATGGTCACTGTGTGCTTTGGGCATTGCAGAATGTTATTTTGGGCACAATTAATAATTTTGTTTTGGTATATGTGGGATGTATACAGTAGAACATTGGGTATGTAATGTCTTGTTGCACTCATTAGTTTTTGCTGTTAGTAAACATAATCTCATATTAATATTAGAGTGGGTCATTACTTGGGAATATGCAGTTATTGGCACCAATTGTGCTGGCTAAATATTACTTATAACTGCCTGCAGGGTCAATTTATTGTATCAAAAGTATCTAAAGGATGCTTGTAGAGGATCCTTGCAGTGGGTGGGCATTGGATGTTTATCAGTGGACTTCATATGTAGCCTTGTCTAGTCACTGGTACTTAAACTGCAGTAGTGGTATTTACTTTCAAAATGACTGTTTACTGACATTTGATTTTGGCTCAGAGGTCTTGGAAATATGCTAAGTCGCGTAAAGGCTGCCATGTATGTATTTACAAAGTTTGGTCCTAGGATTTATTTTATTTTATTTTTTTAATCTGATTCATCGCATGAAAATGTAGTGGACAACCTTTCAGTAGGTTGGCTATTGTCTAAGCTTGTTTTCTCATGGGAAGGAAAAGCTGCGATTATACTTTATTTTCCTTGAATCTTTAATTCTACTGTCTTTAAATTTGCCAAACACTCTTTTAGATGTACCCTTTGGTGGAGCCAAAGCTGGTGTGAAAATCAACACTAAGAATTACTCAGTAAGTCTGTTTTGGCCTTGCTATATGTATATGCATGTTTTTCACGATTATCCTGCTTGCCCTGTTTCTGTTTAAATCAACATGGAGTAGAATTGAATTGTTTAACCTCTTATCTACATAACCTATTTTGCCACTTTTTGGGATGGTCATATTCCAACAGGGCTATTCAAAGTTATTTAAGCAGTACCCACACATGGGGGGTGAATCACTTCAGCTTGCCGTTGAATAGCCCCAGGAACGAGTTCCCGGAGCTATTCAATTGACTGTGCTGTTAAGTTTGACTAGGACCACTTAAGTTGAAAAATTCTGGTTTCTGCACCTTAAGCTGGGTGTTTAGTCGCAGTAACTGGCATAATCCGACTAAAGCACAAGCAGCGAGGCTGTTAGTGCTGCAATAAGCTGGGAAAACTGAATCGCCGCCTGCATTTTAAATCTGATTTCTGCTTGCACCTCAGGATGGTGTGAGCAGCAATCCTATAGTTGGACTTAACAGTGAGGTCAATAGAATAGCTCTGGGAACTCCTTCCTGGGACTGATCAACATTGCGCTGAATTGAATCACCCCCGGCCAGTATGCCTTTTTTTTTTCTTTTTCTGATGACTCAAAGTTCCCTGAAATTACATTTCTGCTCATAAGGCAAAGGCAGCCTACCCAAAATGGGTCTTTTTTTTTTTTTTTTTTTTCTTTTTGTCACAAAACTGGTTTTTACTTCAACATTAATTCACCTCTCGAACCCCAAATAAAATACTTAATGTGTAGGAATATATGGTAGTTTAACAAGGCATGCTATTTTAAAAAATAGACCACCTACCCAATCAAACAAGTGTACCCTGATATTGATGCCAAGGTGTGGGAAATCTAAGTTAACACACTGATTGACAGGATTTTCTTTTTAGGTATATCACAATGTCAGGATGAGGTTTCTGTATGGTGGAGGTGCCAAGATGGGGGAAATCATACACTGTAAAGCTGGCCACACACTAGACTATTTTCTGCACAATTTGCCCGATTTCGACGCATCAGAGCTACAAATTGTGCATAATATGAGCAAATCTGAAGTGTTCACGGACTATAAAGATGCGTGTACCCGCGGGTCATTTGTCGTATCTTCAGAACTTGCCTACAGCAGGCAAGATCTGGCAAACTTGTACATGACTCACTGGAAATCATTAAGGACACACGATGGATCATTGGTCAGATTGGACACTTTACGCACCACATTGTGTCCTGGAGTGTGGGGGAGAGTTCAAGGGAAATCGTTAACAACTTTGCATCTTTTGCAAGCTGTTTAGTGTGTGGCCCCTGAGTCTGTGGGTGCCAATATGGCTGGAGGGGGGGGGGGGGGGGGGTGGGCTAGAGCACTATTACTACTCCCCTCTTTCCTGGCTTTTAAAAACCACTGCAAAGTTTATTCTCGAGGGGACATGGTGTAATGCCTTTATTGCATATCTGATATGACATTAGGTGCCTCATGGGTTTCTTGCTGAAACCTGTATGACAGGGGAACAGTATTACCTACTGAGTATAGGCATTGCACCGAGTCATATGAACTCCATGTGTGGGACCATGTTTAGCCCAGATAAGACTTCATGTAAATCATTTTCAAGTGTGCAGTCTATTCCCTGTAGGTTAACTTTGTTTGTTTATATTTCTCTGAAATAGGATGCAGAACTTGAAAAGATAACAAGACGGTTTACTATAGAGCTTGCAAAGAAAGGTTTTATTGGTAAGTTAGTGCTATATGTAACAATAAATGGTCCTGGTATTTTGCACTTTGAGTCGCATTAAATGTTTAATAAAATCTAATCCTTAAAAAAAGGTTTCAAGTATATGATCTTAATTCTTTAAAGTTACCTCCCTACTGACTGTCTCCCCCAGCACAACAATGTTCAATTACCAATATTAATAGGACTGGTTCACTGGCTATTAAATTCTAATTTAGAAAATGGTTATCTTTGGACTTCTATACCTTGTCTATACCACATAACCTGCATATTTATTGTAGGTCCAGTTGGTGGTCTCTGTCCTTCTCATCTGGCTGAAATTGTCACTGTTGCTGTCAGACCAGTTCATATTGCATTTGCATGTTATCAGCCATTCTGTTTCTTCAGGCTCTGCAAATAATTAAGACATAATCATAAAATGTATCTGAATAAACAATGAAAATAGCAGTAAATCCATTAGTGGAGAGAGTTGATGGATGGATAGGGTAAATCCAGACAATAGAGGGATCAAATTAATTAAAGTTCTTATTTGCTGATGAAATGCTGTCTGCCCCCTCAAAGAAAAAAAACACCCCTCTACATAGCATACTTATTATTATTACAATTACATTTTATTTATAGGGCGCCACGAGTGGTCCGCAGCGCCGTACATACAGTAAAGGGTACACAGAACATTACAATACAGTAACCAAAATATAAACAGAACACAAGTAACAATTAGCAACACAATTCTCCATACACAGTACAGCTCTGAAGGTGAAGGCTGTCATAGAAGTGCTAGAGAAGAAGGCTGTGAGAAGACAGTTAGGAGGTGGACTCTGCTCCTAGGAGCTTACAATCTGGGGTCTGGCATGCAAGGTTAACAGCAACAAATACCTCCTTGCACAACAAATCTTTCAGAAATCAATTATGGTTCCCCTGTTATTTTTTTAGCTGTATCCTGTATCTGTCATCGAGTATTACAAGCACATTTCCATGCTAATTGCACCCTCTATTAAACAAGTTTAGGAAGGTCTAGCAGAATGGATTCCCTTTCTTAGTTTGGTAGAATGAATTCTGTAAAGGTGAATATTTTTCTCAGCTAATGTACCTATTTCAGACATTGTCAATCAATGTCCCAATGCTCTTTATTCTATTCAGTCCTTTTTGCTTTCGTTGTATTTTACAAGGTAAGAAACCAGGAAATAGAGGATGTCTCTCCAAGGCTACAACTTACGAGTTGGGTCTCGCCATCTTTGAAAGACTCTACTACACCACTCAACCGAGCCACATAGTGTCCTGCCAGACCAGTCTAGGGTGTGTTAAATAAACAAAGTGGATAGACCAAGAGGTTAAAGCTCTGGGAAGCCAAAGTAAAAGCCTGAGCCCAGCCTCTGTGTACCCCATGATTCACTCTTTTTTTTTTTTTTTAATCTGGAAAAAACTACTGTAAATGTCCCCCCCCCCCCCCCTCCCCATGAACACTTTTTTAATTTCCTTTTTTAGGCTGCTTTTGCCTATTCAGATTCATGGGTCATCTTGGTAATTGATTTGGTTTTTTCCTATCGTGGACAATTATCCTTTATGGCTTTATTACTGGTACATAGGGGATATCATCTCCACTGTGCTGCAGTGTTATGTTAAGATTTACAGCTTCATTCAGCCCCAAAACAAATCACCCAGGCTCCACAAATGCACATCATTTGAGCAGCAATGTCCTGGGAAGGTGCCATCTCTCCTTTATGGCATTACATCTTCCCATCCGGCAGCGGTGTAGTTTGAACTGGCTTTGGAGCAAGATTAGGGAGTCTTGTCAGTTGGGTGAGATGGTTGCTCATCCATTAGACTTGCTAAAATAGCTGTAAACTATCAAGGAAAAATCCTATCTTTTATATTAGGCACCCTTTGGTCCCAGAAATACTGCACGTTATCCATTGACTTCCTTTTTATGTTGGTGAAATTGTGGTCTAAGACCCTTGGGGCAAGGGTCATGCCCTATATCTGATTGTCTGGATTATTGACCTAATCCCCAAAGGTTTGTCTTGTTATAGAAATACATTAGATTTCTTAATAAATCATTTGTAAAATTAGTTAGACCCTCAAGTACAAATGAAAAACTCTTACTGCCTCACCATCTTTAAACCAGGTCTGCCTTTCAGCCACTCCTCTCCCCGAGAGACCATTCTCTTTTTGCCCAATTTCCTTATAATACACAATATCCAACTTTCACCTGTGCCTTCCACGTTTTAAATGACAAACACCAACCTTGGCAGACATGTTGAAAGCTGATAAGACACTATTGCTTACCATTTAGAGCTGCTTGTGGTTTTCTTTATTTTACTGTTCCCATGCTTCCATGTTAGACCTGCTATTTTACGATGTTTAATTACTTTGCTGGATAAATAGATGAAAGAAATTGGTAGCTATACCTGAACTTGTTAGTTTTGTGTCTTATTTGCATCATAATGACATACAAAGTCGTTCAGTGTACCAGGCGCACTAGCTTAGTGCCATTCTAAATTGTTTTAATAGTAAATTGCAGATTAAGCATAAAGTTACACGGTGCATAGCGTGGTCACGGTTATCGGGCCTTTTGTAAACTGATTAGCACTTAGTTGCCCACAGTAGTACTTAAAATGTCAACACCAGTAGATGGTGTACCTTTTGTTGCATTAGCGATAACTGGGGTACACATCAGATTATCTTTGCCGACCCTTGTAGTAATACATTGGTCGCCCATACACACAGAACGATATAGCGTGCAACATATCGTTCAGTGGCCACATCCAGGAGCATGCCGACTGAGCGTCCTATTTGCTGTAGATGTGACTACAACGATGGCGGGCAGGAGCGCACGATCTTGTGTACAATATGTTGCTCTAATCCGCAGGATTGGATGACATATCGTCTGTGTACCCACCCTAGGATGCATATTTTGGAATAGTCAGACGCTCCGCACTAAATAGGGCTATTTGGTGCTATTTGAACAAATGTGTATGTGGACCCATCTGTACATGGGACTGGGTGCTGGCTGTGGTAAATTACAGTAAGTTATTGTTAATGTCAATTAAATATCAGGCTAATTTCAACAATAGTTGAGTTTGACATGAACTACAATGTACCACAACACCTAAATCCATACATGGTATATTTTAGTGCAGTGGGTCTCAACATTCAAGATATCCCAGGCTTGCTGTCTGGAATTGGTATAATTACTGTTCCCGCATCCATATATCTACTCTTCGGTGCATGATTAAAGAAATACACAAGTATGACCTGTTGGTGGTACTTGAGGACCTGACTTCAGAACCACTGTTCTAGTGAGGCTCAATAGAAAATGTAACTTTATGATGCCTTGTAATGGGCTTTAAGCATGCAAATTGAAGCCATAAAACAAATGCCAGATTCTAAGGCCTGGTTCACCTTGGCTTAATGTGAATTGAGGTCTTTAGATATTAATACAACTTAAATGATTGCCTTTCTTTCACATAGGACCCGGTATTGATGTCCCTGCACCGGATATGAGTACTGGGGAGAGGGAGATGTCATGGATAGCAGACACGTATGCCAACACAATTGGACACACCGTGAGTTTTTATGCAGCTTATTCATGGTACAGACAACTTCTGTTTCTGTGAAGCGGTGTTCTGCTCCAGTCTGACAATTCTATACACTTATCATTCTTGGATATGAGCATGGAGTATTGAAGGCTGTGCTTGGCTTGTGGGTGTGATTATGGTTTGGTATCCATGTAGTATGTGACACAAAGGTTAGGCTGCCTGCATCTGCAAGTTGGGGAGTTGTGGGAAGGATGTTAGATCTGGTTTGTTTATGGACTTAGAGCATTATCTTCTGAGGTCAATGCTCCTTCTAATTATCAAAGTTTGTTTGACCGAAGATCTTTGCTGCATTCAGAATGTGGTTAATACTTTCTAACCTTAGTATGCAATGGATGCAGTGATTTCTACAGTAGTGAAACATGAATTGCTTGAAAACAAAATACATGGTTAAACATAAAAGCTACATCTTGTCTGACATCCTAGATGGTTGTGATTCTTCTACATTATTCCACTGGCAAAGTGCCCAGGAATAGCTGCTTTAATCAGTCTAGGATACATTAATTACTTAAATCATCTAACAAGATTTTCCAGGACCAGTAAACTATTTCTCAATCAAATGTTAGAAGTTTATATTGAATGGTTGAACATTGTTGGTCCCTGCTTTAAATGTTGGCTGCAAAGTTCAGAAATGTGAGTTTAAAAATAGGGTACATATAAATGGTGGTGAGCTTCTCTTAACCAATCATATTTTTTATTTGGCACCAAGTGTGCCTGAGGACTAAGGTTGGGAATGCGGTCCTGGTTTTGAGGATATCCAAGCTTGAGCGCAAATGGTTAAATAAAGTTAACTGAGGCACTAATGAAGTCACCTGTGCTCAAGTATAGCTACCATTAAAACCAGGACTGAAGCTGGGAAACACGTGTAGCATGAAGGAACTAGCAACAGAATATCTTCCTTTGTAGCTCTCCCTCTTTGGCCTATACTGTGCACATATGTGACCTGGTGACTGACAATAGTTAGGCCGGGTCTGAATCCAGCAGTGTATTGTAAGCTATCATTTTTCACTCTTTGCCGGGACAGGTGCTTATTGGAGCCACTGTCACTACAAGGTAACTTTCATAAATGGCTCCAGAAAGCAGCTGCATATTGCAGAGATGGAGACAGGTTTTTGGTGGCTATAAAGCGGTGTCTTAACTATACTTTTACAATGAGGGTGTTTGTACAATGCTAGTAACTGCTTTGTTTTTCCCTCTGTATATTTTAGGCATTTAACAGTAGTGTTCTGTATGTTGTGCATGTGAAGGTTTTTGTACAGCTCTTTTGGAGACTAAAATGTGACAAATTTTTAAACAATTTCACACTACTTACAGGATATCAATGCACATGCATGTGTTACTGGAAAGCCTATTAGCCAAGGAGGCATCCATGGACGTGTGTCTGCTACTGGTCGTGGGGTCTTCCATGGCATTGAGAACTTCATCAATGAGGCTTCGTATATGAGCCAATTGGGAATGACACCAGGGTTTGGTGATAAAACATTTGCTATTCAGGTAAATTGAGAATTCTGGATTTTTGTTTCAGTATTTTAAACACTAAACACAGTGCTCCCTCACTTACAGTACATAACACTGTCCAATGTACAGTCCTATATCTTCCTGTTGAGCATATTCCAGTGCTGCTTGCCTTAATACCCATTCACACCTGTCTTTGACAGGGTAGGGTTCACCATATTTGCCTTTAAACACTTGTGCTGATGTGTGCCTCAGCCTAATCTCTCCACTAGAACTACATTTTACAAGATGTACCAGTTACCTCACATCTACTAGCATATACAGTGCCTTGCAAAAGTATTCACCCCCCCCTTGGCCTTTTTCCCTTTTTTGTTACATTACAACCTGTAATTAAATTTATATTTTTTTTTTATCTGAATTTTATGTGATGGATCTGCACAAAATAGTCTAATTTGGTGAAGTGAAATGAGAAAAATATGTATAAAAAAGAATCTTAATAAATACAATTCTGAAAATTGGCATGTGCATATGTAATCACCCCCTTTGCTATGAAGCCCCTCAAAAGTTCTGGTGCAACCAATTACCTTCAGAAGTTACATAATTAGTGAAATGAAGTCCACCTGTGTGAAATCTGTGTGTCACTTGATCTGTCAGTATAAACACACCTTTTCTGAAAGGCCCCAGAGGCTGCAACACCACTAAGCAAGAGGCATCACACCATGAAGACCAAGGAGCTCTGCAAACAAGTCAGGGACAAAGTTGTTGAGAAGTGCAATTCTGGGTTGGGTTATAAAAAAAGAAATATATTCAATTCTTTAATGATCCCCCGGAGCACCATCAAATCCATCATCAAATGGAAAGAACATGGTACCACAACAAACCTGCCAAGAGAGGGCCGTCCACCAAAACTCAGACTGGGCAAGGAGGGCATTGACCAGAGAGGCAGCACAGAGACCAAAGGTAACCCTGAAGGAGCTGCAGAGTTCCACAGCAGAGACTGGTGTATCTGTGCATGTGATCACAATAAGCCGTACACTCCATAGAGCTGGGCTTTATGGAAGAGTGGCCAGAAAAAAGCCATTACTTAGTGATAAAAATAAGAATACACGATTTGAGTTTGTCAAAAGGCATGTGGGCGACTCCCTAAATGTATGGAGGAATGCGCACTGGTCAGATGAGACTAAAATTGAACTTTTTGGCCACCAAGGAAAACTGTCTGATGCAAACCCAACACATCCAATCGCCCCAAGAACACCATCCCCACAGTGAAACATGGTGGTGGCAGCATCATGCTGTGGGGATGTTTTTCAGTTGCAGGGACTGGGAAACTGATTCAAGCCGAGGGAAAGATGGATGGTGCTAAATACAGGATATTCTTGAGCAAAACCTGTTTGTCTGCCTGTGATTTGAGACTGGGACGGAGGTTCACCTTCCAGCAGGACAATTACCCGAAGCATACTGCTAAAGCAACACTTGAGTGGTTTAAGGGGAAACATTTAAATGTGTTGGAATGGTCTAGTCAAAGCCCAGATTTCAATCCAATAGAGCAGTGATTCCCAACCACGGTCCTCAAGGCACACTAACAGTCCTGGTTTTAGTGATATCCATGTTTCAGCACAGGAGGTTAAATCAAAATAACTGAAGTACGAATTGAGTCACCTGTGCTCAAGTGTGGCTGTCCTTAAAACATGGACTGTTAGTGTGCCTTGAGGACCGAGGTTGGGAACCCCTGCAATAGAGAATCTGTGGTCAGACTTGAAGATTGCTGTTCATAAGCTGAAACCATCGAACATGAAGGAGCTGGAGCAGTTTTGCTTTTAAGAATGGGCTAAAATTCCAGGGGCAAGATGTGGCAAGATCATAGAGACTTATCCAAAGCGACATGCAGCTATAATTGCCGCAAAAGGTGGCTCGACAAAGTACTGACTTTAGGTAGGTGAATAGTTATGCACGCTGAAGTTGACTTATGTTGTCCTAGATGTTTGATTCACAAAATAAAAAAAACACACATTCACATTTGTAGGCATGTTCTGTGAAGGAAATGATGCACACCTTCAAACAATCCATTTTAATTCCAGGTTGTGAGGCAACAAAACATGAAAAATGCAAAGGGGGTGAATACTTTGGCAAGGCACTGTGTAACATTATACACTAGGGTCTTATTATGAAGCTGAGATGAGCCTTTTTTCTCTGCCGTTTTGAGAGAAAGTACATTAACTTTTTTTAAACTTACCAAGTGGTTAAAACAAATTGCCTTAGTTAATTTAACAAGTGGCAAAAAGCTGTGGTAGCCAATGTCGTTTCAGGTGTTGGCTATACCGATCAACAGGGACCATAGAGGCTTTACTTGATCCACTTGCTTTGTGCAGGCATGGAAGTTAGCTGCACAAGCTTTAACCAAGTGGAGGTTTTGTTTTTTCTGGGTCTCTTGTGGTAAATTGCAGTGGTGAACCATTATCCCTGCAATATGCGGTATTATGTAATGCTTATTACTAAAGTTGACCGCTTGGTCCTTAACGTCTGGCAATGTATTCTATTATGGTAGTGTAAGCCATGAAAACCAGAAGTCTGGCCTGGCTCATATAATGTAAAGGTGCATACACACTAGACGATATGCTCCCTGAGCGATATCGTCTAGTGTGTCCCCGGCAGGGTGTGCTCAGTGTCGTTCATGACATTGAGCACACCTGCTGAACGATATCATTAACGATATCGTTCAGCGCCGGGCTCTCTTCCCCATTCCCCAACATGCAGCAACCTGACGCCATCGTCAGGTTGGCCTGCATGTTTACTCGATGAACGACACGTGGGAATGCGTGTCGTCATTTTGATGTTAAAAATGGACGATAGTTGTCCACTTTAATCGCCCGGTGTGTACGCACCTTTACTTTTTTATTTTTTTTTTATTTACTAGCAATACAACATGTAGCTGAGGGCAGTTTACAAAATAAACTGAGCAGTTGGCTTTTATTTATTTTTTTGTAACTAATTTGCATACTCCACAGGGCTTTGGTAATGTGGGTCTACATTCTATGCGTTATCTTCATCGTTTTGGTGCCAAGTGTGTTGGCATTGGAGAAATAGATGGAACGATTTGGAATCCAGATGGTATTGACCCTAAAGAGCTTGAAGACTATAAACTCGTGAGTTTTTTTTTTTTTTCAAATATTTTAATAAGCAGTTGTGATGTGCATCTGTTCTTATTGCAGACACTTGTGGCAGCCTAAAACTGCTTATTTTTATGGCACTCCCCTATGTGGGGTTTGATGTAAAATTAGCGATTTTTACAATGTGCTATCATTACAAGCATTCCAAGACCTTTCTGGGGACACATCTATAATATAGCTCCGAATTGAATCAATGTCCTCTAAAGTACGATTGAGAATTATTGTATATGGAGTGAACTTCAAAGCTGCTAAAATTATGGTCCAAGTATTTGTTGCTGAGAATCTTCACACCAGTAAGGGGAGGGGGGCTGGATTGGTATACCAGCTGTATGCTTTGCATAATGTCAATTAAACTCGTAACATTTCATCTGTTTGTCAAGCTAGCACTCAATTATATGTTTCTAACAGAAAAGAGCCAAAGGCCCTGATTCAGAGCCGGACGATCTGACCAGAGCGCTCGCTCTGAATCAGGGCCCACCTCCATAAATATGGAGCATCCTCCTGGACGCTCGTATAGCTGTGGGTCACCACCCACAGCATATAAGAGCGTGCAGGATGATGGTCGCGATGGTCTTGACCATCGCGACCATCGCCACTGCGAGCAGAAGCCTGCGGTTGAGTTTCTCAACCGCAAGGCCAGGAGTGATTTTGGCTCGTCAGTGGGGCCGACTTCTGACGGTAGGCGTTCCCTTGGGAACGCCTCCGTCTGGGAGGCACGCCCACCAAAGGGGGCGTGCTGTCAATCCACATCGACAGCACGCCCCCTTTGATCAGACACTACGAGCGAAGGAAAGGCCTTCACTCGTCGCGTCTTGCGCATGCGCACGACTGAGCTCCCTCCGTCGTGCGCATGCGCTGTGCAGACCATCGACCCACTTGTGAGCGGACAGCCGCTCGCGAGTGGGTCTGAATCAGGCCCAAAGTGTGTACTCTTGTAGAGTGTCTTTGTTTATATCTGAAGCTTGTCTTTGGATCTGTCAGGAAAACAATGTAGGCATGGGCATAATGGTTATTTAAAGTAGATGTGTTTATGCTCTGCTATGGTGTATCTAGCAAATGGTGACATGTTAGGCAGGCAGAATACATCTAATTGATTTTGGTTTGTTGGCTTTACCTAATGCTTTGGGCTTTTGTAAGTACAGCTATGTATTGGTGAAGTATCTTTAAACTGCTTTTAAAATATTTTGAATATCATGAGAATGAGCAGATTGCTTGGTATGAACAAAACTGAATTGGCTGACAATTACGGCTTTAATTTTAACTGGAGCCTGTTCTGATTCCACATGAAGGAATTATGTGCAGCTATCATTGTTAAAACGTGGGTAAAATCTGATTAGTTCATTATCTTTAACAGCAACATGGGACAATTGTTGGGTTCCCAAAAGCCCAGGCATATGATGGGAACATTCTTGAGGCGGATTGTGACATTCTTATCCCAGCAGCCAGTGAGAAACAACTGACAAAGTCCAATGCACACCGGATAAAGGCAAAGGTATATTAAATATAAGACTCCATTATAAGAACTGATTTATACAGAATGTCTGTCTTAAAATATTCTATTTTTCTCAGATTATTGCAGAAGGGGCTAATGGTCCTACTACTCCTGAAGCTGATAAAATCTTCCTTGAGAGAAATATGATGGTCATTCCTGTAAGTAATTTTACTGTGGACATAAAAAATCTACAAACCAATCTATCAATTCTTTTTTTTTTTTTTTTTTTTTTTTTTTTTTTGTGTACATGATTTTAACTGGTTTTAGCTTTTGTAGTAATGTTTAGAATGGTCTTAAGAACCTCCATATGCGTTCTCAATGTGACATTACATCATAAAATGTCATTAGCTTCCAAGACCCTTAAGCTTCCAGTCTAGACTTTAAGTTAAAAGTGTACAGCTGTAATTCTGATCTTGCTAATTGAACAAGGGGAGCCTCTTATAGAAATTCATGGTATAAGGCATTAATTGGAAATGCCTTTTAAATATGGTATTCACTATTTTCCTTTATAGATATCTTAGTGCAGTTAATAGCTGTAACATGCTGAATTTTTACCTTTTGACCAAACTTTATAATGTCTGGTCTCAAGTAAAATTTTTTTATTTTTTTACACTATTAGTCTATACCTGCTAAGCCCCCTCTTACCTGCTGTCATTCAAGCAGGTCTGTACAATGCAAATTAGTTGTGACCTGTGATTTATTAATGAGGGCATATCTTATTGCCCAACACACAAGATATTACATGTAAATGCAAGATCACAAGCTTGGTCTAGTTTTCAAAGTGATTTCTTCCTGTGTGCTGGTTGATTGATTTTTTTTTTTTTTTTTCTTTCAAACTTTGCCTAGCTACTGCTTGTTGTACAATTGACATTTACCGAGATCCCAGACACCAAAGGAAATTAAACCATCTGATTTGGTAGTATTGGTGTATTCATAGGTTTGAGCATTTACAGTCCTTGCTATAAATTGAAGGCCCAGCACTTATTACGCAGCTAGTTGAACTTACATTCCATCTCCGGCAATCTGTTTCTCGAAGGAGATGATAAATTACATTAGCCATACCTCGAGCACCCTCCACTCCACAGACAATTTGAAACTGCAAATTTAATTTTTAATTTTTTTTTTTGGATTCATGATTTTTACATCACTTTCATGTAACAGCCTAGCTTTTGAGATAGGTGGTTCTTAGTAATTGTAGCCTGAGTAAGTATCTTGTGTATATAAACTGACTGCAGTACTGGAATCTTGTTCTTTATTATTCTGTAGGACTTGTATTTGAATGCTGGTGGTGTAACAGTATCTTATTTTGAGTGGCTGAAAAACCTCAATCATGTGAGCTATGGGCGGTTAACCTTCAAATATGAACGGGATTCGAACTACCATTTACTCAGTATGTATAGAGAAATCTTCTTCCCCTCCACCCTTCTCCACCTCTCCCATCTCTGTTTCATTGACTAATTCTCTTTAACTTAGTGTCTGTCCAGGAGAGCTTGGAAAGAAAGTTCGGAAAACATGGTGGAGCTATCCCAGTGGTGCCAACTGCAGAGTTCCAGGCTAGAATATCTGTAAGTGACTGTTCAGTACCAAACTGACAGATGAATGCTCTCTGGAATCTTATTTGCTGCTGGCAGTGGTTTTGTAGGGATGGTCTCACTGTACACATGTCAGAATCCCTACATGGCGAATGATGAGAACAATATGTTGGCATATGCTGTAAGGTATTCTAAATACAAACATTAAGGCGTTAGTATGGTGTTTAAAAATCCATTTCTTTATCTCCCTTAATGTGTTCATCATTGGCACTTGTGTAGTGGTCTTATGTGGGGCAGCACATTAGCACTACTGCCTCACAGCACTGAGGGTCATAATAGGAATCCAACCCATGACCTAACTGTGTGCAGTTTGTATATTCTCTGTTTTACATGCATTTCCTCCCACTATCCAAAAATATACTGGATGGTTAATTGGCACCCAATACAAAAATTTACGTGTGTACATGTGGCAGGGAACATAGATTGTAAGCTCCACTGGGGCAGGGACTGATGTGAATGGCCAAAAGGCGCTGCAGAATGTGTGCTATATAAATAGCTGATAATGAAATGTACTAGAACCAGCGTTGAACGCTGCCTTTTGAAACATTTTTAACATGATGCTCTACAAATTGTGAATGTCTCTATATAGTCCAGAATCTTTATTTGGAGAAGACTGTACATATTGCAATAAACCCAATAGCTAAGTGTTTAAAAGTTTCCATTCTAGCATATAATTTAGGCTTTAAAGGGAAAAAAGGCTTTACTTATTGTGGCTTTGGTTTTTTGCTTACACATGTGTGCAATTAAGCTATAGTATAGGTTACATACTGCATTATATAATGATGATTTCTCCAGTTGTTAAATGGAGTTTTTTTTTTTTTTGTTTTGTTTTTTGCGCTATGGTGATCCAACTTCCACAAGGTCAGTGAATAGTAAACTTGTTCCTTCTCTTGACAGGGTGCTTCTGAAAAAGATATTGTCCACTCTGGTTTGGCATACACCATGGAACGTTCAGCAAGAGTAAGCTTTCACATGTTACTTACTTCATATTAACTTTAAAATGTTTCTGCACAGTGGAGAAGTTAAACAATGGTCAGCATCTAGTCAGTTTACAGTTGTAATGTGAGGGAGTGGCTTATTGGCCTTCTGTCAGTATTCCGTTCTACCCGACAGTCACAACACTGACACCTGCAGCTTGCAGAAAGTGCTACAATACTAAGGATACTAGGTATACATAGGACATTGTAATTGCTTTTGCTTAAAATTGACCTGTTACATATTGTCTAAAAATCTAATCTGGATTATTATGAAAAGATGAGACATTGTAACACTTGTTTATATTGCAGCAAATCATGCGCACTGCAATGAAGTACAACCTGGGCTTGGACCTCAGAACTGCTGCCTATGTGAACGCCATTGAGAAAGTCTTCAAAGTATACAATGAGGCTGGGCTGACCTTCACCTAAATGAGTAACCTGCTGGGTGGTCATCTGGCCATCCTTCACCCTCATCAGAAACATATCATATATACGTTTACATATAACCAAGACTACAATTGTTTTCCTCATAGAGGACCGTACTTCAGAATGCTTCCGTCCATTTTCTTTGTTATGCAAACATTACGCCACTGGTGTATAAAACAAAATATCTTAAACCCATAGGAAAGTCACATGAAGATTACATTTAGTGGCCTTCCAAAGAGCTTGTTGGCACACGATTGGACTGTTAATATGCTCTTGGCATAATTAGGCTCTCCCTGGGGCTGATCAGGAAGTTGGGGTAAATCTACTGCAATGAAATGATTACATGTACCACTTGGTCTGACAATTGGTCAAATCAGGAAATGGTTGGTTTTAAACCTGCTAATCTCCAAAGCATTTAGCTTTTTCAGTGTCCTTTTATCAGGGCAAACTTTTTTTTCTTTTTTTTTTCCCCTGTGCCATATGGAACTGCAAGTGTTTATTTTGACAGATCACTTGGGTGAAAACCTTGCATATCACAAAAGTGTTTCAGGAGAGTCTTTCAATGACTTGTTTGCACATTAATCTCTGCTGGCCACTTATTCTTTTTAACCTACTGCTGCTGTAATAGATTTTTTATTTTTTTTTAATTGTTTCAGACTGTTCTGAATTACTATAATAGTCCCCATCACATTAAAATGCAACTTGTGTTTTTTTTTTGTTTTTTTTAACAACCCTGTGCTGAATGCTAGGCCATTGCGGGCTGTTGATGCATCTGCCCCTCTGCAGTAAAATTATTCTGAGGATAACTTTACAGCAGTTTGAAGCTTTTATATTTTGTTACCATTCATTTTTTTAAAGTATTTAGTATGGTCGCAATAATTCTTATTTTGCATTTGTAGCAGTCATAGCCTTTCAAGTTGCATAGTCTTTACTTTTCCGTAAGCGACCAAATCACTTGCCTAAATAAGACTACTTCTCTGGATATTTTTTTTAGCCCTGAGGCCTTGCATTTATTTGAACAATTTTTACAATGTACTGCCACTGTAGTTCCAAAGATGCTTGTCACAGACTTATAGAATTTTGTAATAGCATGACAGATGAACAAATACTATATATTAAAAGTCCTCCTTTACAAAATCTGTATTGTCTTCATTTTTTTTTTTTCTCCATACAAATTGGTACTGCTACTATTGTTAAATTGGTTGACCTTGGGGTATAGCTGGATCTGGATCCACTGGCACCACGCAGTTAAAGCTTTCACTGCTCCCAGGATGCACCTGGGTCCGTCGTTCTCTATACCCCGCCCCCGACCACAGGCACCTCAGTTTTAGTTGGTGCCCGGCCGGAGTCGGGTCACCTTGTCGCAGCCCCTAAGCTTTATTTTACGAAGATAGAAGATTTATTATTTTATTTTTACTTCTCTGAGCGGCAGCATCAGACTGTCCAGCTGGACGTCCACGCTGCCGCTCCAACAACCCCGCTGGCGCTGCGACGCCAGTACTGATCTGGGGATCGCAGCGGGACCCCAGAGTCTGTACTAGCGTGGCTCCGGGACCTCCCACTGACTGCTGCCGGGCACACGGGGATTCAGGTAAGCTGCGTGTAGCGCTGCACGCGGGGGAAATGCAGTCTCTAAGCCGCCGGTCTCTGGGGACAGACCGGCGGAGCTAGTAGCGGCGGCGGGCTCCCCCTCTGCAGGCATACCCTGCGCGTCCGCTGGACCACCAGGGAGTAATTGGTGGAGGGGAACCAGCGTTCCTGCGGTTAATCACTAGCCAGGGGAGGCAGCCTTCCCTGGTTTAGCGGCTCCTCCCCTCAGCTCAGCGCGCCTTCTCTCATGCGTGCTGGCGTTCTTGAGCTGTTCTACATGCGGCCACTCCTCCTCAGAGCTCTCCAGCGGCCATCTTCTAGGCTGTAACGCAGACTCCCAGGCGGTGCATGGACCTGTCCCCCTGTGTACCTCTCCTCTGCAAAGGGACAGTGTGCGCTGCGCTATAGCCCTCCCAGACACTGAATCTGGGAGGTTGATTGTAGCGGAAGGTGCGTTGAGTCGAATCCTTACTGCATTGTATGTGACTTTTGCTAGCGCTGCTGTCTGTGACTTTTTTCAAACTTACTGTCGGCTTATGCCTATCACTTTCCTTTCCATACGGCCCGACAGGTGTGTGGGGGAAGGGCTTTTTACTGTAGACCTTCGCTTGTATAAATCAAGTATTTGCGAGGTCAGTCACATACAGTTGTGTGCTGCACAGTTCCATATTGTGGGCTGTTGGTGTTGCATACTGTGAGTGCAGGGGTGTTTTCACTGTATTCCCTCTGGTGATACGTATTCATTAAGTATTTACTGTATCATGTCTGATGAGGAGACTGAGCGCTTCGGAGCTCCTGTGCTGTTTTCCTGCAGACGCTGTGCTTCTGGAGTTGATAGGGGGGATCTCTCTCAGGATAGTCTGTGCGGGCGGTGCCAGCTGGTGCCTGGCCCCTCTATGCCCCCTATTTCACAGAATCCTCCTTGGGCGATGTTTTCCCAGGTGGCATCTATTGCGGACCGTGTAGCGGTGCCTGTTAGGGCGTTGCCCCAGCCTAACATCCCCCATTCCCCGGGTATTCCGCATTTATTGCAGTCTCCCCCAGGGTCTCAAACTGTGGGTCCTTATGCGAGGGTGCCTGTGTATGTCCAGTCCCCCCCTGTGACTCAGCAGTCAGTGGTGCCTTTTCAGGGTTATCCTCATGCTGCGCTTCCACCTTGGGTGGATGTGCTCTCCAGTTCAGTGCAGAGTCTGGCGGCTTCATCCTCTGTTTTTCAGTCTATGTTGCAGAGTGATTTGCCCCATAAGGCGCCCAAGCATCACGTTGTGAGTTCTCTAACAGTGCAGCTGTCGCACTCGGAGGTGTCTTCGGATGATGGAGAAGTTCATGAAGACACTGACTCTGATGCCGCGGCCCAGGAGATGGAGACTAAGTCCTCCATTAATGTGCCGGCATTGGTTCGGGCGGTGTGCGCTATCCTTCATATAGAGGATGATGCACCGGGCCCGAAATCTAAGTACCCTAACTTTAAAAAAGCTAAGGTTACGTCGAGTGTCTTTCCCTTGTCTGACCAGTTGATGGATCATATGGCGGGGGCCTGGCAGGTGCCCAGTAAGATTCCAACCACAAAAGAGGTTGGCATCGAATTATCCTTTTCCTGAAGCACATTGCAGGAAGTGGGAAACTCCACCGGCTGTGGATTCCCACGTCACCCGCTTGATTAAGAGCGCTACGCTCCCTTTTTCCCGTCTATTTCCTCTTTGAAGGATCCCACAGACAGGAAGGTCGAGATATGTTTGAAATCCATTTACTCCCTTTCAGGGGCGGTGGCGCGCCCGTCCATGGCCATCTCATGGGTGGCTAAGGCCATTGAGAGCTGGGCTGACGCTTTGGAGGATTCTTTTCCAGAGGATGCTCCGGAAATTCAGAGAGCGTTAGTTGGATAAATGAGGGATGCCGCTTCGTTGGATGCTAGTCTGCTGACCTCTAGGGTGTCGGCGGCAGCTGTATCTGCTCGTCGGTTCTTGTGGCTAAGGTCTTGGCGAGCAGATGCGTACTCTAAAAAGGGTCTGCAGGCTTTGCCTTTTAATGGTGCGTTACTATTTGGTCCGGACTTGGACAAACTAGTGGATACCTTGGCTAAATCCAAGTCGGCCTTCCTTCGGCTTTAGCGCTGGCTAAGTTTCGGAGCTCTGCCTTTCGGTCCTTTCGGGTTCAAGGTAAGGCCAAGGGTCAGTCCTTCCCGAGGCATTCAGCGACCAAGGCCGCGCCCAAGCCCAAGAAGCAGGCTTGGAGTGTTCGGCGCCCTTCTTCCAAGCAGGAGGATAAACCTGCTGCCTGATGGGACGGGCCTCTCTCTGGGGGACCCCAGAGTGGGAGGCCGACTTCTCCAATTTGCCCAGTGTTGGCACAGTACCACCACGGATGCCTGGGTTCGAGAAGTGGTCTCAGTGGTACGCCCTGTTTCGGTTAAGGCCGCCCCACCAGTTTGTCTGTAAGAGTCCTTCTCTGGACCAGACCAAAGCTGTCCAGATTCAGGTAGCTATAGAATCCTTGCTACACGCAGGGGTCATTGTTCCAGTTCCGCAGTCTCAGTGCGGGACGGGGTACTATTCTACTCTGTTTCTGGTGCAGAAACCCAATGGTTCTCATCGTCCTATCCTGAATTTGAAGTCTCTGAACAAATACCTCAGAGTTCCCAGGTTCAGGATGGAAAAGTTACGTTCCATCATTTTGGCGATGGAACCTGGGGATTACATGGTCTCCCTCGATATCCAGGACTCATATCTCCATGTGCCCATAGCACCGGCACATCAGCGGTATCTGAGGTTTGCTATTCTGAACCGTCACTACCAGTTTCGGGCGTTGCCTTTCGGCCTTGCCACGGATCCAAGGGTGTTCACCAAGGTGATGGCAGTTATGGCTGCCCACCTTCGGGGTCAGGGTATTCGGCTGTTGCCGTACCTGGACGATCTTCTGCTGCAAGTGAGCTCCCCGGAGGTGCTTCTTCGTCATCTCCACCTGACCATTGCTTGTCTTCAAGCACACGGGTGGTTGATAAATTGGAAGAAGTCCTCTCTTGTCCCATCACAACGGATGGTCCATCTGGGAGCACTTCTGGATTCTTGTCAACAAAGGATTTTCTTGACTCCGGAAAAAGTGTCCCCTTTACAACTTCGGATACACAGTTGCCTAAGCAGTGGCAGGGTGTCAGTCCACTCAGCAATGAGAGTCCTGGAGTCCATGGTGTCCGCATTCGACATGGTGGAATTTGCCCAGTTCCATTCCAGCCCCTGCAGGGGCAGATTTTATCGGAGTGGAACGGGTTACCTCACCGGATCCGATCCCAGATGCTGGTGTTGTCCCCGGAAGTGCGCCGGTCTCTGGCGTGGTGGCTTCAGTCAGCTCATCTCGTCCAGGGTCACCCCTTTTGGATCCCGGACTGGGTTCTGCTTACGACAGATGCCAGTCTCCGGGGTTGGGGGGCAGTGACAGGCTCGTTGTCTCTTCAGGGCCGTTGGTCGGCGGAGGAAGCCGCCCTTCCCATAAACGTTCTAGAGCTGCGGGCCGTGTTCCGTGCTCTACTGTCGTCAGGCACCGCTCTTCACGGGTGAGCAGTTCAGGTGCAATCGGACAATGCTACCACGGTAGCGTACATAAATCACCAGGGAGGGACTCGCAGTCGCGCTGCGATGTCAGAGGTGTCTCAGATCCTGGCTTGGGCGGAGTGCCACCTTCCGGCAATCTCGGCAGTCTTCATCCCGGGAGTCCTCAACTGGGAGGCGGACTTCCTCAGCCGTCACGACGTGCATCCCGGGGAATGGTCGCTTCACCCAGAGGTTTCAACTTGTGGACAAGTAGGGACTGCCGGAGGTGGACCTGATGGCCTCCCGTCACAACTGCAAGTTGCCAGTGTACGGCTCAAGGACAAGAGATGCAGGTGCAAGCCTAGTGGATGCTCTGTCGGTGAAATGGACGTTTCACCTAGCGTACCTGTTCCCTCCGATCTCACTGCTACCTCGGGTACTCGGAAAGATCAAACAGGACGTGGGCACGTTTCTGCTGGTTGCTCCAGCGTGGCCCACACGTCCTTGGTACTCCGATCTCAGGAGCTTGTCCGTAGACGCTCCGTTCCTTCTACCTCAGCGTCGGGACCTGCTGCCTCAGGGGCCCTGCCTTTACCCGGATCTGGGTCGGCTGTCTTTGACGGCGTGGCTCTTGAGACAGCCGTCTTAAAGTCCCGGGGTTTTTCTACCTCTCATCGGTACCATGCTGAGGGTGCGTAAGCCTGCCTCTGCACGGATTTACCACAGAGTGTGGCGCACTTACTTTCAGTGGTGTGAGTCTAGAAACTTTGATCCTCAAGTGTTCAGGGTTTTTAGGATTTTGGCATTTCTGCAGTCAAGTCTTGACCTGGGCTTACGTCTTGCTTCCCTGAAGGTTCATGTATCGACTGTCTGTTTGGTTCCAACGACGGATTGCTACCCTGCCTGATGCTCACACCTTTTTCCAGGGTGTGCTTAGGATTCAACCTCCCTTTGTGGCTCCATGGGACTTGGCGGTGGTTCTTCGGGTCCTGCAGGGACCTCCCTTTGAGCCTCTTGAGTTCGTTGACCTCAAGTGGTTAACACTGAAAACTGTGTTTCTCCTGGCAATTGCTTCAGCCAGGAGGGTATTCGAGTTGGGGGCACTTTCCTGTAGTCCCCCCTTCCTAATTTTTCACCAGGCCAAGGCCGTGCTTCGCACTCGTCCTGAGTTTTTGCCTAAAGTAGTCTCTAAGTTCCACATCAATCAGAAACTTGTGCCAGCTTTTCAATCTCCTGAACTTTCAGCTGGTGAGGCTTTGTTGGACGTTGTCCGTGCTCTTAGTTTATGTTGATCGGACTGCTTCTGTAAGAAAGTCCGATTGTTTGTCCTCTTTGTTGGCAGGCCAACCCCTCTTATGAAAACCAAACAAACGTTAGCCCGTTGGCTTTGTTCTGTTATTAGAGAGGCTTCTATACAGGAACATTTACCTGTTCCAGCCTCTGAGGCTCATTCCACTCGGTCTGTTGGTCCTTCTTGGGCTGCTAGACGTGCTGCCTCCGCTTTTCAGCTGTGCAAGGCAGCCACTTGGTCTTCCATTCAGACATTTTGGAGGTTTTATGTGTTTGACACCTTTTGCCTCTCAAGATGCATCCTTTGGGCGCAGGATTCTCCTTTCTGCACAGGAGCGTCCCTGCCCTTAGTTGAACTGCTTTGGGACATCCCCAAGGTCAACTCTGTGGACCCCCTATGGACCCTGAAGTAGAAAACAAGAGCTATGGTAAGAACTTGCCTTTGTTATCTCTGTTTCTACGAAGTCCATAGGGTCCACAGGGCGCCCACCCTGACGCACCTGGCTTCAACTGGGCTATGTGATTGGTCACCGGTTTTCCGTCTCCCATTTCTGTGAGTATGGTTTCTTGTGTTCCAGTCTTCCTTCTCTCTGTTTAGTCTCCTCCTCCGGCCTTGGCTGCTTACCAACTGAGGTGACTGTGGTCGGGGGCGGGGTATAGAGGAGGACTGACCCAGGTGCATCCTGGGAGCAGTGAAAGCTTTAATTGCGTGGTGCCTGTGGATCCAGATCCAGCTATACCCCAAGGTCAACCCTATGGACTTCATAGAAACAGAGATAACAAAGGTAAGTTCTTACCATATCTCTTGTTTTTTCAGTTCTCGGCAGTCTTACTTATGGGTAGAATCTTATTCTTGCTAGGTAGTATGCTATAGTAGGTATCTCATCCTTTCAATGTGTTTCTTCCTCTTTCATCCTAATCTGGGGGAACACGGACACTGAGATATGAGAGAGGCTGAGGAGTAGGCACTAAACAAGTTAACCTGCTTGTAACCCACTCCCTTAGCGCCTCTGTTATTACTTTAGAGACTGCAGGAGGAGGCACGAAGATTTGTATATGAGGCTTTTTTCTTTTTAATTCTATGTGGCTACTTTTTCTTAATATGGGTGCCTGAATACCCTTATTGGATGACACTATGGAGGACCAGGACATTAGGACAGCGCTGGTAGCGGCATCTGTCTCTCCCTGCCACATGCTGCTCCAGGTACTAGAAAAGGGTCACCAACCACCCGAAGCTGTGCTGGGATCCTAACTTAAGTCCCACTGTATGGCACAGCTCCCCAGATACTGCAGCTTACATTACATGACTGCCACAGCTTACTAGTGTACTGCTGGGTGGCAAAGTAGATACCGTGCAGGGTCTGGTGCACTCTAAGAGCTATTTCACACTCTGGTTTTGACCAGGCGGCAAAAAACCGCCCGGTTTTGAGCCTGGTGTAAAATCTAGTACATGCAGGAATTAAGCGGGTCCTTTCACATGGCACGGTCGCCGTGTTATAGCCGGAAAAAACTACTATGCAAGACTGTGCTGTGGCCGTGCCGTCCCTGCACGCCAGTAGTGTGAAGGAAACAATGTTTCCTTTCACACACACTGGCTTCTGCCGTCCGGGCTTGTGCAGCAGCTGCTGCTGCTCATACCCAATAGGATAAAAAATAAATAAAAGCGGCTCAAAGCCGCTGCTTGTGAAAGGCACAGTGCCTGAAAAACCCCGGCCAGCTACTACCCGGTTCTTGCCTGGCCGGCCAGAACCAGAGTTTGTGAAATAGCGCTTAGTGAGCTCTAGTTCCCTCTAGTGGGGTGCAACGAGGTATGGTAGAAGCCACTGTTGGGTGCGTCATCTGGTAATGGTGGACGCAATCTTGCCCACACTCCCAAGAAGCCAGTTGGAAGTCCTTCCAGGTCAGGCCCCTCTTGATTGCTTCCTGGGCTACTTCAAAAAAGGTCCAGCTGATATTTGCTCCTGCTGTGTTCTGCAGTGTGGTATAGTACACAGGAAATCATTGTACTTGTTTAACATACTTCAGGGCTTGTCAATAATAGAATAGTTGGAATTATTTATTTTCTACTTCAGGGTCCATAGGGTATCCACAGGATACCTTGGGGTATAGGTGATGGCAGACGTCGGGCACCTCAGAGTTAAGTTTTCAGCCTCCCAGGATGCACTGGGGTCCCTCTCCTATACCCCGCCCCCGAGCCAAGGCAAATCCGTTTCGTAGGTGCCCGGCTCTGAGTCGGATCACCATATTCAGAGGGTGCAGTTACAGCCCCTGAAGTTCATTTTCAAGCAGCTTTGCTGCACAAGATGAGACGTCTATGCTGTCGCTTCTTCAACCCGCTGGACCAGAACACCGGTACTGATCTGGGAATGCTGGTGGGTGTCTGGGGTCGCAGCTAGCGGTGACCCCGGAATATCCCTGACCGGATTCAAGGGGTCAGGTAAGTGGTGGGGTCCCGCGGAGGGTACCTGCCGATCCAGTGTTTGGCCCTCAGGCAGGGGGCTCCCTGGGGACAGGCTGCGCGTGGAGCCAGGTACTGATCCTGTGCTTTCCACTAGACCACCAGGGACAGCTGGCTGCAGCAGTGTGTATATGCTCCAGCGTCCCAGGGGTTAATAGCATGCCAGGGGAGGGCACCTTCCCTGTCTCACAGCCGGTGCCTCCCCGCTGCACAGTGCCTTTCCATAGCGGTCTGGTGAGCTGCGTCAGCACTCCACCCCCGGGCCCGCCTCCTCTCAGCTCCTTGGCAGCCATTTTCTAGGAAGTGTGCAAACGCTGTTGGAGTTTGATACAGGTGGCATCGCGGTCCGGGTCCCCCCGCATACCTCTCCTCCGATAAGGTCAGAGTGTGCAGTGCTGTTTCCTACCAGGCTCTGGTCTGTGTAGTTGATCAGTGCTTGTAGTGCAGGTTATTTAATTTCTGCATTGTATGTGAATATCTGCTATCACTGTCTGACTGTACTTTCAATTCTGACTGTCAGCCATTTTACTATTTCCTTTGCTAAAGCTTGTGTGGTATTGCAGGGTGTTCATTGCCTCACAGTAAACAAGGTGTTTGTCTGTGTGGGGAGTCATATACACTCAGTTTAGACTCATGTCTGGGAGTGAACGTGAATATCCTCTTCAGCTAAAATGTACCACATGTAATGTACTGTTAGTGGAGGGAATGTGAACGCTGAGAGTTTATGCAGGGCATGTCTTGTATCACACCCGATTACTGTCACTGTGCCTGTGCAGGAACTGCCCTGGGCTTGTTTTGCAGGGGTTCCTCAGGCAGTTGATACCTCAGGGTCTCCAGGTTTCGCCCCCCCAGGTCTCGCAGGGGCCTGTGTGGGTGAATTCATTGTCCACTACGGTACAACACCTGACGGATGTTTTACAGGGGGAGTCACTATTGCTGCCTTTGTCTCAGACTCATCAGTATGATGATGACATGACGTCTGACTGAAATTATTGACTTTTCAGACCAAGAGCCCCTTCGTGCAAAGGAGGCGGAGTCTAAATCTAAAGTCTATATACCTGACCTTATACGGGCAGTCTGTGCAGCCTTGGTGATTGATGAGGATCCCCCTCTGGCCAAATCTAAATACGCCACCTTTAAGGATGTTAAGGGAGATGCCACTGTATTTCCTCTATCTGGTCAGTTAGTGGATCATTTAGAGGAGGCGTGGAAAAATCCGAGGAAGCGGTTCCAGCCTCAAATGCTTGGCCTTTGCATACCCATTTGCGGATAATTATTTTTCAAAATGGGAAACTCCTCCACAGGTGGATTCTCATGTCTCACTCCTAGTGAGGAGTGCTACATTGCCCATGTCCTCCTTTAAAGGATGTTACGGATCACAAGGTGGAAATATGCCTAAAATCCGTTTATTCCCTTGCTGGAGGGGATTTCAGACCGGCTATGGCCGTGTGCTGGGTGGCCAGAGCCATGGAGCAGTGGGCTGATACCTTGGAAGCGTCTCTGGGCAATCTCCGACTCAGCCACGTACATCAATGAGGCAGCCTTAGATATAGGTCTACTCACTTCCAGAATCTCCTTGGCAGCAGTAGTTGCTCGGCGCTCCCTGTGGTTGCGCTCTTGGAAAACGGACGCAGATTCCAAGAAGGGATTGGAATGCTTGCCCTTTAATGGACAGGTCCTGTTTGGTCCTGACTTGGACAAAATTGTGGCCACTCTGGCAGCAGCATCTGTGTGTTTGACATCGGCTACAGTCCCATCAGGGTCTGGTACTTCGTCCTTTCGGTCTTATAGAGACCAGGGTAAGTCCAAGATCCAGTCCTTTCCAAGACAGTCGGGTAACAGGAAATCTGCCAAGCCAAAGAAGCATGCTTGGGTGCAAGACCGCCCTACTCCCAAGTTGGACGACAAGCCTTCACCCTGACTGGACGAGCATCCCCTTGGGGGACCCCAGAGTGGAAGGCCACCTGCTTCAGTTCGCCCATTGCTGGTACCTGACTACCAAGGACACTTGGGTACACGAGGTGGTCTCTAGGGGGTATGCCCTCTCCTTCCGGCGAAGGCCTCCCTGCCTGTTTCTCACCACAGGCCTTCCGTCTGATCAGGACAAGGCCCTGGAACTCCAAAAGGTGTTGCACTCTATGCTCCAGGCTGGAGTTATCCCAGAGGGGCACTGGTTTCTATTCCAAACTTTCTGGTGCAGAAACCCAATGGGTCTTAACGGCCCATCCTCAGCCTCAAAACTCTCAACAAGTCCTTGAGGGTTCCTCTGTTCAGGATGGAGACCCTGCATTCCATTATTCTGGCAATGGAGCCTGGGGATTTCATGCTGTCGTTGGACTTCCAGGACGCCTACCTGCATTTCCCTATTATCTTAGCACACCAGCAATTCCTCAGGTTTGCAGTGCTCGACCAACATTTTCAGTTCCAGGCACTGCCCTTTGGTCTGGCCACAGCGCCTCGAGTCTTTACAAAAGTCATGGTAGCCCACCACCTGCTGATGCAGGGGGTCCGCTTGTTGCCTTATCTGAACGACCTTCGGTTAGCAGGGTCTCCAGAGATCCTCCAGCGCCATCTGCAACTGACTATCTTTGTTGCAGAATCACGGCTGGTTGATAAACGAAGAAATTGACCCTGGTTCCCTCGCAGAGGATGCTCCATCTTGGGGCCCTGTTGGACTCTCAACAGAGGATCTTTGTTTCAGAAAAAAATATCTCTGCATTACAGGCAAAGGTATGCAGTTGCCTTCAGAGTCGCCGGGTGTCTGTTCACTCAGCAATGAGGTTACTGGGCTCCTTGGTGTCAATATTCGACATGGTGGCATATGCCCAGTTTCGCTCCAGACCTCTGCAGAAATTGATCCTCTCCAGATGGAATGGGTTGCCCCATCTGATAAAGACACAGACCATGGTGCTTTCTCCAGAGGTACGTCTGTCTCTGTCCTGGTGGCTGCAGACGACTCACCTGAACAAGGGTGGAAAGAGTGTTGGGGAGCAGTGACGGGTCCACACTTGTTCCAGGACAGGTGGACTCCAGCAGAGTCGGCACTTCAAATAAACATCTTGGAACTTCGGGCGGTATTCAAAGCTCACCAGCAAGCAAAACCCGTACAGGTACAATCAGACAACGCCACAACTGTGGCTTACATAAACCGCCAAAGAGGAACCTGCAGTCAGGCAGCACTGACAGGTGTCCTGCATCCTCACTTGGGCGGAGGACAATCTCCCTGCCATCTCGGCAGTGTTCATACCGGTAGTCCTCAACTGGGAAGCAGACTTTCTCAGCAGTCAAGACGTGCATCCAGGAGAATGGTCTCTCCACCAGGAGGTGTTTCAACTCCTGGTGGATAAGTGGGGCCTTCCAGAGATGGACCTCATGGCCTCCCGACACAACAACAAGCTGCCTGTGTACGGGTCAAGAACAAGAGACTCTGAGGCTCTTCTGGTGGACGCTCTGTCGCTCCTGTGGACCTTCCAGTTTGCGTACCTCTTCCCTCCATTCTCCCTTCTTTATCGAGTAGTTCGAAAATTCAAGCAAGGCGGCATGTTCCTGTTGATAGCTCCAGCGTGGCCCATACGTCACTGGTACTCAGATCTTCGGAGTCTCTCCGTAGACACTCCGATGCTGTTGCGTCAACTTCCGGACCTGTTGTCTCTGGGTCCTTGCCATTACCCGAACCTGAGTCGTCTGTCTTTGATGGCGTGGCTGTTGAGACAGCCCTCTTAAGGTCCAGGGGGTTTTCCAGCTCTGTAGTAAACACCATGCTCGGAAGCCTGCGTCTGCAAGAATTTACCACCGAGTATGGCATACTTTCTTTGAATGGTGTCACCCTAGAGGCTATGATCCTCAGGTGTTCAGGATATCCAGGGTGTTGGCTTTCCTACAGGCGGGCTTAGATCACTGTCTTCGCCTTGCTTCTCTGCAGGTGCAAATTTCTGCCCTGTTGTGCCCTGGCACTCAAGGGGACTGGTAAGGTGGATCCCCGCATCTATGTGCAGTCTTGCCTCCCGTCTCAGGAGACAGACTGGAGGCGCTGATGTGGACAACAGTTCGTCTGGGACTCCACTAGAACACCAGGGCATTACACGCACTGGTGCAGGGCACAATTAAAGCCAGGGGACCTGGTGGTTAATGTACAGCGAACATATAATCAACCCGCATCATTTATCTGTGTATCTTGAATTATGCATAGTGGGTAGTTGATACTTATTTGAAATATGTTCAGTGGAATGCAGAATTTAATCTTTTTGCCACTTGATCAACATAGGGTGTCAAGTGTAAGAACACCCGCATATCGGTTAAATTTTTTTAATTCATTTCTTATTCTTTACGCACAATACATTATACATACCTCTTAAATTTTAGAAAGACATATGAAGTTAATAACTTTTATTATCTGAATTATTTATTCAAGTTTGCCCCAACAAAGAGCCTTTCTTTCTCTTCTGTTTTGTGACCTGGTGGTTGTCAGCATAGGGGAGAAGGTGCTCTCCCTGTGGCCCCTCCCCCAGCTCAGGGCGCCGTTCCACTGAGCTCTTGCTGCTTTTCCCTCAGCCTTCTCTTAGACTCACGGCAGCCATTTTATGCATTCAGGTCTCCGGGAACGTTAGGTCCAATCTCCTTGTATACCTCTCCCAAGGACCAGGTTTATACTCTGCTATATCCTACCAGCCACTGCTGTCTGTGTAGTTAACTTTAGTGTCCACTGCAGTTATATTGTATATTATACATTTGTATATGACTTGTGCTAGCGCTGTTGTCTGTTTTTTCTTTTTTTTTTTTTTTCCTATTACTGTCGGCTTATAACTTTCACTTTATTCTACTATAACCCTGGCATGCTAAGGTATATTGTACCTCACATCTCCCTATATTTGTGAGGGTTATCACATACTATATATCACTGTTGTGCACTACACTGTGCCATATTACACATACATCTGGGTTGCTCACTGCACTGTCAGATTGTGTTATATTACCCTTGCAGCTATGTCTGGCAGAGGCAAGAATAACAAGCCGCCTGCTGCTCCAGTCTGGTGTCTTGGAAGTCCTGCTCAGCAGGCATAGCTTTAGAGGACCTCCTTCAGGATGGTCTTTGCATCTTGTTATACTGACCCGGGCCCATCATCCCTGGTGTCCTCTCCTCAGGACCGACCCTGGGCTACTTTTTTCACAGGTGCTGGCATAAATTGTGGACCACTTATGGGCCCTGTGGTAGCTCCCCCTATGGGATGGCCACAGCAGGTACTCCCTGCAAATACTTTGCCTCCTCAGGGCCGAAACTAGGATATCTGTCACCCGGTGCAAGACAGCAATTTTACGCCCCCTCTCTTCCTGTACCTGGATTTTGTCCTTGCTCCTCCATAAGGCAGTGTACTAGTCAGACGACCCTGGTATAGTGACTTACATTATTCCACACACCGTAATGCCTATTACACATTATACCACACACTGTAATGCCTATTACCAAAGTGGCAATTACATATTTGCCTGACACCATTTTATACCCCACAGTAAGGCTTCTAATTACTTTAAAATTACCTGCTCATTGTTAGAGGTTTTATGCTCGTTGGCAGGGGGTCCCATGCTCGTTGCCAGGGAGTTTCATGCTCGTTGCCAGGGAGTTTCATGCTCGTTGCCAGGGAGTTTCATGCTCGTTGCCAGGGAGTTTCATGCTCGTTGCCAGGGAGTTTCATGCTCGTTGCCAGGGAGTTTCATGCTCGTTGCCAGGGAGTTTCATGCTCGTTGCCAGGGAGTTTCATGCTCGTTGCCAGGGAGTTTCATGCTCGTTGCCAGGGGGTCCCATGCTCGTTGCCAGGGAGTTTCATGCTCGTTGCCAGGGAGTTTCATGCTCGTTGCCAGGGAGTTTCATGCTCGTTGCCAGGGAGTTTCATGCTCGTTGCCAGGGAGTTTCATGCTCGTTGCCAGGGGGTTTCATGCTCGTTGCCAGGGGGTTTCATGCTCGTTGCCAGGGGGTTTCATGCTCGTTGCCAGGGGGTTTCATGCTCGTTGCCAGGGGGTTTCATGCTCGTTGCCAGGGGGTTTCATGCTCGTTGCCAGGGGGTTTCATGCTCGTTGCCAGGGGGTTTCATGCTCGTTGCCAGGGGGTTTCATGCTCGTTGCCAGGGGGTTTCATGCTCGTTGCCAGGGGGTTTCATGCTCGTTGCCAGGGGGTTTCATGCTCGTTGCCAGGGGGTTTCATGCTCGTTGCCAGGGGGTTTCATGCTCGTTGCCAGGGGGTTTCATGCTCGTTGCCAGGGGGTTTCATGCTCGTTGCCAGGGGGTTTCATGCTCGTTGCCAGGGGGTTTCATGCTCGTTGCCAGGGGGTTTCATGCTCGTTGCCAGGGGGTTTCATGCTCGTTGCCAGGGGGTTTCATGCTCGTTGCCAGGGGGTTTCATGCTCGTTGCCAGGGGGTTTCATGCTCGTTGCCAGGGGGTTTCATGCTCGTTGCCAGGGGGTTTCATGCTCGTTGCCAGGGGGTTTCATGCTCGTTGCCAGGGGGTTTCATGCTCGTTGCCAGGGGGTTTCATGCTCGTTGCCAGGGGGTTTCACGGGACTAAGATGCAGCTTTCAGCATCTTCTCCCGGCACTTGCACTGGCCTAACAGACACTAGAGGTCCAGTAGGACCTCTAGTGTCTGTCTCCTCCTTGGCGGCGGCCATTTTTGGATGGCCGTTTCCAGCAGAGTCCATGCGGATGGCTAGTCCGCATGGAATCTGCTGAAAATGGCCATCCAAAAATGGCTGTCGCCAAGGAGGAGACACACTAGAGGTTCAGTAAGGACCTCTAGCATCTGTCTCCTCCTTGGCGGTGGCCATTTTTGGATGGCTGTTTTCTGAATCTGCAGCCCCCAAGCCAACGTGAGTCAGCCCTTTTTCACCCCCTGCATTGCGGCACCCGGTGCACGTGCACCTCTAGCCCCCACCTAGTTGCGGCCCTGGCCTCCTCCATGGGTAGACTTACTTTCTACTTCAGTGCAGAGTCTAGTGGATATCTCTACAGCCTTTCAACAAATGTTGCAAAAGGAGAGACCCTTACTAGTAAACCTACTAAGTGTGCTGTTTTCTTCCCAGTCCACCCAGCTATCAGATTCTGAATTATCATCTGGGGAGGCAGAAGATGCAGGCCTCTCCCACTGACTCCCCCTCAGAAGTCTAGGAACCCTCCTCTAAATGTAATATACTTGCACTTGTGAGAGCTGTAAAATCTATTCCTCAAATAGAAGGGACAGAACACGCTCTTAAGGCAAAAGAGCCACTCTTTAAATGGAAAAAAAGGTAGTTTACCAGAGTTTCCTCATTCTGATCAGCTATCTGATCTGATGAGTCATGGAATATGCCCAGGGTCAGAGTAAAAATATTTACATGTGTAACCATTGTATATTTATGATTTTTTAATTGTTTGTTTCTTAAGATAGTATAGTCATGAGCTCCATGCATAAAATAAATGTGTATGTATATATATATGTGTGTGTGTATATGTGTATATGTATGTGTATATGTGTATGTATATATATATAATTATACTTTTTATTTTTCTGCTGAGATTTCCATTTGAACATTGACATTGTTTTTCATTGAACATTATAGCTACTCCAAATAGTCTCAGGTGTCATGCCTGGGAATACTGATGAACCTGAACGAATGATCCAATGAAACATCCTGTGGTGCTATATAAGTCTAACTAAAGTATGTGATAGATACTCTTTTAAAAAGCCCCCATTTAAAGGGGTGAAACGCATCAGAGGACACCAACCACCGCCCCCCCCCCCCAATTTGCGAGCATCTTTTGTTTGTGGCCAGGTCACTTTGGACGTACCATCTTCACAACACCAAGCCAATACTGCCCTGCATAGCAGCATTATATGGAGGTGATTCTACACCGGCTCCAGTCCAGCGTTCACAGCGTGTCCAGCGGATGATCAAGGGAGGCAAAGCATTTGCTGATGCAACGTCGGCCCAGTCCCGGTGGCATAACATGGGAAGCCGTATCTACTAAACACCTCAGCACTGTACTCAGTACAGCTACAAACGGCCATTGACAGGTACAATCTATCCACAGTATCATGCTCATCTGGCCAGATTATTTGCACTTGACACCTTTTTGGATACTAATTTGGAACTCCAACTGGACCACTTATTCAGTATCTGGTGTTAACGACTTACCTGATCAAACTGTCCACAAGTTTGAGACTTTTAAGCAGTGGTTTTAGCATTGATAGTGTTATGGCCTGTATGGCAAAAGCCATTGAGAGTTGGGCAGAGGCCTGTCCTACTTATCTTACATTAGAGATGCAGCCTCTTATTTGGGTGAAGCGGCTCTGGACATGGCTCTCCTGGCTTCCAAGGCATCTGCAGTAGCGTGCCGTATTGTTTGGCTCTGCTCATGGAAGGCAGATTTGGACTCTAGAAAGGCATTGGAGTCTCTTCCTTATTCTGGAGGACAAAGTATGTCATCCTTTGTCCTCAAGGCAAAGCTTAAAGGTCAGACTATTACAAGGCATCAGGCATCAACTAAGGCCTCCAAGCCTAGGGCCAAACAGACTTGGAGTACTAGACATCCACCTACCAAATCTGAGGACAAGCCTTCAGCCTGACAAGGTGGGCCTGTTCCTGGGGGCTCCCAGGGTGGGAGGCCGACTTCAATTCGCCCAGTTTTGGCATCAGACATCTGGGTAAGATAAATGGTCTCCCACGGATATGCCCTCTCCTTCCTGATGCGACTCCTCTCAGCAGTTCTTTTGCACAGGACCTCCATCTGACCCAAGCAAGGCTCTGCTGCTCCAAAAGGCCATTCAGTCCTTACTGCTCACAGGAGTAATAATTCCGGTCCCATCCTAAGCGAGTAAAGGGCTATTCTAACCTTTTCTTAGTTCAGAAGCACAACAGGTCTCATCTGCCTATCCTCAGCCAAGTCTCTGACCAAGTTTATCAGGGTGCCCAGGTTTTGTATGGAAACCTTCTGCTCTATTATCCTGGCTATGGAGTCTGGGGACTTTATGGTGTCTCTGTACATTTAGGATGCTTACCTACATCTACCCTATAGTGCCTTCTCATCAACAATATCTCCAGTTTGCTATACTACAGCAACATTATCATTTTCGGGCTCTGACTTTTGGCCTTTCCACGGTTCCTCGGGTCTTTACCAAAATCATGCCAGTTATAGCGGCATATCTTCGTCGTCAATGTATCAGACTGCTCCCATACTTAGACGATCTCTTGCTGTTGGCCAGCTCCCCAGAAATTTTTCCCCGCCATCTACAGGTAACAATTGCCTTTCTACATACGCACTGTTGGCTGATCAACTGGAGAAAGTCTTCCTTGACACCTTCTCAAAGAATGGTACATCTGGGAGCCCTCCTGGCCTCTCCAGGTTCAGAGAATCAGAACTGCAGACAAAATCTCAGTATTGCAGCATCGGATGTGCAGACTACTACAGTCTCAATATGTCAATTCACACTGCAATGCAGACCCTGGGATCCATGGTGTCCACCTTCAACAATGTTGAGTTCGCTCAGTTACACTCCAGGCCCCTACAACACCTGATCCTCTCCAGGTGGAACAGGCTGCCCCATCTGCTCAGATGTGCATGCAGGAAAGTGGTCTCTACATCCAGAAGTCTACTCCTCATGGACAAATGAGGTCTACCAGATGTGGACCTCATGACACAACCACAAACTTCCAGTGTATGGAGCCATGACCGCAATGTGGCCTTCGTGGATGCATTATCTGTGAGGTGGACCTTCCATTTGGTGTACCTCTTCCCTCCAATATCCCTTCTTCCTTGGGTTCTTCAGAAGTTCAAACAAGGTGGCACAGTCATGTGCCTCGGGTTAGTAGCTCCAGCTTGGCCCAGACGCCATTGGTACTCCGATCTTAAGTCTCTCCATAGACATTCCTCTACAACCTAGACCTGCTGTCTACATCTGGACCTGGCCCGTCTGACTTTAACAGCTTGGCTCTTGAGACATCCCTCCTAAGGTATTTGTTAGCTCTGTGGTCCAGACTATGCTCAGAGCATGTAAACCGGCCTTGGACAGAATTTCTCACTGGATAATGGCATACATATTTCCAGTGATGTGCTCCTAGAAACTGTCAAGGTTTTTAAGGTTTCTAGAATTCTTGCCTTCAGGCTGGATTGGATCTTGGACTCCACCTAGCATCTCTAAAAGTGCACGTCTCTGCTCTGGTTCCAGCGCAGAGTTGCTCCTCTACCGGATATTCACACCTTTCTGCAAAGTGTTCTACATATTCTCCCTCTCTCCCCCCTGTCGCTCTGTGATTTTTGTCAGTGGTTCTCCACACACTTCAGGAACCTGCAATCAAACCCCTGGAATCGGTGGATGTACTAGTTCCATCAGGAAATCAGACTCATCTTATATGGATTCCATAAGAAGGGATGGCCAGCTAGCAGACTCTGGCCAGATGGCTTCGCATGACTATCTCACAGGCTTATACTCGGATGGGTCTTCCTGTGACTACTACAGTATCTGCTCATTCTACTCACTCTGTGGGTCCCTCGTGGGCAGGTCGGGGTGACGTCTCTGCTGAACAGCTATGCAAGGCTGCTACATGGTCTACTGTCCACACCTTTCTTAGGTTTTATGCCTTTGATACATTTGCCTCTTGGGATGCTTCTTTCAGGCACAGGGTTCTCCTCTTCTCCGGAGCATCCCTGCCCTTGAACAACTGCTTTGGGACATCCCCATGGTTTCCTGTGTGGATCCCTAATGGACCCTGAAGAAGAAAAGGAGAGTTATGGTAAAACTTACCCTTCGAAGTCCACAGGGCATTTGCCCTGATACGTCTGGCTTCTATGGGTTTCTTCTCTTGGTCACTTGTTTCCTTCTCTGTGTGACTGATTCTTCAGTGTACCAATCTTCTCTCATATCTTGTCTAGGGCTTATTAACAAAACTGAATTTCCCTCAGGCTGTGGCTGGAGTAAAGGGGGAAGGACTGGAGCATCCTTGGATTGAAAAGCTTTGCTGTTGGTAGAAATTAAATTCTATTTCTTGTACAAGTATTCACCCCCCCCTCTGGCTTTTTACCTTTGTTACATTACAACCTGTAATGTATTCTTTAATCTGAATTTTATGTGATGGATCTGCACAAAGTAGTCTAATTTGAAGTGAAATGAGAAAAATTATATATATATATTCTTATAAATAAAATTCTGAAAATTGGCATGTGCATATGTAATCACCCCCTTTGCTATGAAGCCCCTCAAGTGTTCTGGTGCAACCATTTACCTTCAGAAGTCTACATAATTGGTGAAATGAAGTCCACCCATGTGAAATCTAAATGTCACATGATCTGTTGGTATAAACACATCTTTTCTGAAAGGCCCAAGAGGCATCACACCATGAAGACCAAGGAGCTCTCTAAACAAGTCAGGTACAAAGTTGTTGAAGTACAATTCTGGGTTGGGATATAAAAAGTAAAATAAATAAATAAATAAAATAAAATCCAAATCTTTAATCCCCCGAAGCACCATGAAATCCACCATCAGATGGAAAGAACATGGTGCCACAACAAACCTGCCAAGAGGGCCGCCCACCAAAACGCAGACCGGACAAGGAGGGTATTACTCGGAGAGGCAGCACAGAGACCAAAGGTAACCCTGAAGGAGCTGCAGAGTTCCGCAGCAGAGACTGGTGTATCTGAGCATGTGACCACAATAAACCGTACACTCCATAGAGCTGGGCTTTATGGAAGAGTGGCCAGAAAAAAGCTATTGGTGATAAAAATAAGAATACACGATTTGAGTTTGCCAAAAGGCATGTGGGCGACTCCCCAAATGTATGGAGGAAGGTGCTTCAGGTCAGATGAGATTAAATTTTAACACTTCGGCCACCAGGGAAAACGCTATGTCTGCCGCAAACCCAACACATCCGATCACCCCAAGAACACCATCCCCACAGTGAAACATGGTCGTGGCAGCATAATTCTCTGGGGATGTCTTTCAGCAGCAGGGACTGGGAAACTGATCTGAGTCGAGGGAAAGATGGATGGTGCTAAATACAGGGATATTCTTGAGCATGACCTGTTTCAGTCTGCATGTGATTTGAGACTGGGACGGAGGTTCATCTTCCAGCAGGACAATGACCTGAAGCATACTGCTAAAGCAACACTCGAGTGGATTAAGGGGAAACATTTAAATGTGTTGGAATAGCCTAGTCAAAGCCCAGATCTCAATCCAATTGAGAATCTGTGGTCAGACTTGAAGATTGCTGTTCACAAGCGGAAACCATCAAACATGCTGGAGCAGTTTTGCCTTGTGGAATTGGAAAAAATCCCAGGGGCAAGATGTGGCAAGCTCATAGAGACTTATCCAAAGCGACTTACAGCTGTAATTTCCGCAAAAGGTGGCTCAACAAAGTACTGACTCTAGGGGGGTTTAAGCCTGAATCCAATGCTGGGGTAGCTGACCCAAACAAGGTAAATACATTGTCGAAGACAATCTCCAAACAAAATGAGGGTGCACTCACCAGACTCCATAGATATCAAAAAGATTTGTTTTATTTACGTCATCTTAAAAATACAGCCATAGTACAGCCATCCATCGACGTTTCGGTCCCATGCTTGGACCTTTGTCAAGATGCAAGTACATACAACACTGAACATATAAATACACACACTAATTACATAATTAATGCAATTACATTGATCAAACACCTCCCTCATAAAACACCTGCGTGGTACCTGTTACATGTATAATCAACAAACTGACAGGCTGTAAGGGGACTTGAATGATAAATCCAATGAGCACATCTAATAATACACATATTAAATAAACATCCAAAGCTAACCCACCGATTGTTGTATAATCTGGTCAGACACGGAGCTCCCGCGTGCGTTTCAAACCCTGCTCCTTCCTTCTCATGGAGCGCACACATCCTGGTTACCTGAGCGCTGTGATGCTGTAACCAGGAAGTGGGCATGAGCATGTGACTCACCCAGAGTCATACTGATTAACGCTAGCGATGATAGCTAGAAACGCCGCTGAATCATCTGACAAAATCACGCCCCCTTATTGCCATGGATATATATAAACAAAAAAACTTAATAACTATGTTATAACACTGTGCAAACACATTAGTAAACTAATATGTGCCAAAATAGCACACATATTGAGCAGACACAGATGGTAATAGGTCATATCTGCACACATCACATTATAGAACTACATGCAAATCTAATGGGCACAAAAAAAACCTTATTGGTGACACATAATCAAATGGTGTATATACAATAATATACCATGAATAGTCCATTCTAATATGAAAAAAGTGACAAAGATAAAATTAAAATAAACATGAAAAAATAAATAACACGCAACCTATAGCTTCTCCATTAAAAAAATTAATCAAATAATGAAAAATGAAAAAATGCTGGTGGTGCACCGCTCATAAAAATGTCACAAAAACATACTCAGATGGGCTGCTTCGTTAAGCCCCTTTGGGTGTATAGTATCAAGTTTGAGTCCAGAATGCCTCTCTCTATAGTAACAATTTACCACGGTCTCCTCCTCTGCTTGGTGGTGGCACCCAGTCAATGATTACACATTTAAGACTAGATAGTGGATGTTTCATTTCGCAGAAATGTCGGGCAACAGGTTTATCGGAAGTCCCATTAGTCAATGCAGATGTAATAGAGGACCTGTGATTTGCCACACGCTCACGAAATGATCTTATGGTTTTGCCAATATAATATAATGAACAAGGGCAAATAAGAGCATATACTACATATTCAGTAGTGCAGGTAACTCTATGACGGATAGAAAATTTCCGACCAGTCCGTGGATGACAAAACGTCTGACCTGTGAGCATGCTTCTGCAGGTAGTGCATCCCGCACAACGATAGCATCCTGGTTTGGGAGCATTAAGCCAGGTCTGTGGAGTACCAACATTCGGCCGATCGGGTCGCATCAAAATATCCACTATCTAGTCTTAAATGTGTAATCATTGACTGGGTGCCACCACCAAGCAGAGGAGGAGACCGTGGTAAATTGTTACTATAGAGAGAGGCATTCTGGACTCAAACTTGATACTATACACTAGGGGTGAGCGGGTTCGGATTTCTGAAATCCGAACCCCCCCGAGCCCCCCCTATCCGAGTCTGATCCGAGTCAGGCTCGACTTTTCCCGCCTGACTCGGATCTGAAATCGAGGCAAAACGTCATCATCCCGCCTTCCGAGTCTCGCGGGTTTTGGATCCTATATAAGGTGCCCGCGTCGGCGCCATTTTCTCACTCGGCTGTGGACAGTGAAGAGGGAGGGTGGGAGTTAGGGCTGTGTAGTGTAGTGTAGTGCTGCTGTTGTCCACTACTTCAAAGTCCATAGGGGCTGGCTGTGTTGTGCTGTGCTGCTGTTGTTAATAGGGGCTGTGTCCACTACTTCAAAGTCCATAGGGGCTGGCTGGACTGTGTTGTGCAGTCAGTTCTCCATAGGGGCTGTGTCCACTCCAAAGTCCTGTGCAGTGTCCCAGTCCTAAAGGAGAGCTGTAGTGTTGTCCAGGGGGTGCTCTGTCCATCAGGGGTGCTCCCCCCAAGTGCTAAAAAAATAATATATTTTCTGTGTTTGTGAATTGTGTGCGCAGTAGCCGCACGTGCATCAACAAAGTAGTGCCAAGCGTGCGCCTGTGTCATAAGTAAAGGGCCAGCTGGCTTGACCGTTAAAGGGTGCTGTAACCCCCGAAAGTACACTCCAGTCCAAACCAAAAAAAAAATTATTTTCTGTGTTTGTGAATTGTGTGCGCAGTAGCCGCACGTGCATCAACAAAGTAGTGCCAAGCGTGCGCCTGTGTCATAAGTAAAGGGCTGGCTGGCTTGACCGTTAAGGGTGCTGTAACCCCCGAAAGTACACTCCAGTCCAAACCAAAAAAAAAATTATTTTCTGTGTTTAGCCGCACGTATATATCAAATTGATATAACATAAATGGAGGACCAAACTTTCTCCGATAAAAATAAAATAGAGAAAGATCAAGAACCACTTCCTCCTAGTGCTGAAGCTGCTGCCACTAGTCATGACATAGACAATAACATGCCATCAACGTCGTCTGCCAAGGCCGATGCCCAATGTCATAGTAGAGGGCACATACAATCCCAAATGGCAAAGTTCAGGAAAATGACCTTGAAAAAGACATTTAAATCAGCTGAAGAGAAACGTAAACTTGCCAATATGCCATTTACGACACGGAGTGGCAAGGAACGGCTAAGGTCAATCCCTAGTATGTTCATGACTAGTGGTTCAGCTTCACATGACGATGGAAGCCCTCCTCCCACTAAAAAAATCAAAAGAGTTAAGCTGGCAAAAGCACAGCGAAGAACTGTGCTTTCTAAGAAGATATCACAAATCCCCAAGGAGAGTCCAAGTGTGGTGGTGGTTGCGATGCCTGACCTTCCCAGCACTGGACGGGAAGAGGTGGCTCTTTCCACCATTTGCACGCCCCCTGCAAGTGCTGAAAGGAGCACCCACAGTCCACTTGCTGATATGCAAATTGAAGATGTCACTGTTGAAGTACAACAGGATGAGGATACTGGTGTAGCTGGCGCTGAGGAGGAAGTTGGCGAGGAGGATTCTGATGGTGATGTGGTTTGTTTAAATCAGGCTCCGGGGGAGACAGTTGTTGTCCGTGGGATGAAAAAGCCCATCACGGTCATGCCTGGGCAGAAGACCAAACATTCCACATCTTTGGTCTGGCAATATTTCTATCCAAATCCGGACAACAACTGTCTTGCCATATGTACCATATGTAAAGGTGAAATAAGTAGGGGTAGGGACGTCAACCACCTAGGAACATCCTCCCTTATACGGCACCTGCAGCGCATTCATAAAAAGTTAGTCAAGTTCAGAAACTTTGGCTAAGACCGTAAGCAGTCCAGGGACACCTAAATCCCGTTGTCCTGTTGTATCCAAGCGCCTGCAAACCACACCGTCAACTCCCTCCTCGTCAATTTCCTCCTTAGTCAGGATCGGAAGTAGTCCTGCAGGCCATGTCACGGGCATGACTGACTCTCCTATCCGGGATTCCTCCGGAGGATCCTGCATTGCTACGCCTACTGCTGCCGCTGCTGCTGTTGCTACTGCTGGGAGTCATTCATCATCCCAGAGAGGAAGTAGGAACACCACTACTTTTACTAAACAATTGACCCTCCAACAGTCCTTAGCGAGGAGGATGAAGTACGACAGCAGTCATCCTGAAGCAAAACGTATAACTGAGGCCTTGACTGCTATGTTGGTGTTAGACGTGCGTCCGTTATCCGCCATTAGAGCAGTGGGATTTAGACAATTGATGGAGGTAGTGTGTCCCCGGTTCCAAATCCCGTCTAAATTCCACTTCACTAGGCAGGCGATACTGAGACTGTACAGAAACGTCAGAAAAAGTGTCCTCAGTGTCCTGAAAAATGCCGTTGTACACAATGTCCACTTAACCACGGACATGTGGACAAGTGGAACAGGGCAGACTAAGGACTATATGACTGTGACAGCCCACTGGGTAGATGTATCACCTTACGCAGCAACAGCAGCAGCGTCACCAGTAGCAGCATCTCAGAAACGCCAGCTTGTTACAAGGCAGGCTACGCTGTGTATCACCGGTTTCAGTAAGAGGCACAC